>CM059805.1:18239122-18967872 GCA_030435695.1 Brachymystax lenok tsinlingensis
GTTGTAGGCCCCCTGGGGGCCCCCCAGTTAGAATATGATAGCAAAATATGTAGAATTGCATGAAATTAGCTTTAAAAGTGTAAAATTATCTCTCAGCCAAATAAGATGAAAGAAAATAAATTCACAGCAGGATATTAGCTCAGCAACATTTTCTCTCAGCCTCATGGCAAAATGTGAACAATAGCATGAGATGACCTATAAAATAGCACATTTTCTCTCTGTCCCATGGCAAAAAGTATAGAATTTGAGGAAATTTGCTTTAAAAGTGCATTTCTTTTTCTACACACAATGTGTTGAAATGCAGGAAGTTAGCTGTTTCCCCTCAAAAAATCTGGAGGTCGATGCCCCGGGGCCCCAAAAGCGGTAGTCCGGCCCTGCTTTTAACTGTGTCAGTCAGGAGTTCGGAGCTAAATAATGTGAACAGCCGGTTTTGGACAGAGGTTCAGTCCAGACTCAACACCTAAACACTGGGCTCACATTCAATTCCTGCTTATTGGAAGCACTCCAATCCAGGGAAAGTTTATTGTATTTTCCCAAAGCCAAGCATCTTTGGTTTCAATACAGGGTTTGTGTGTGTGTGTGTGTGTGTGTGTGTCTCACTTACACACACATGGGACAAGCTCCATGAAACCACCGCCAAATGCTGTCACACTGGCTGTTGAGTTGTGGCTGTGTTTGCTTTCTCATGTACATTTGCTGAATTAGCGGAGAGGATTTGATCAAATGCCATGATACGATGCTGTACATTATCTCCACACACACTTGGGAAGGATTTAAGGCTGCCTGATTACTGCAGAGTGGCCAAATCCGTTTGTGGATTTGGACTTGATCCCCTCTCCAGGCCTCTGGTGGGTCTGTGATATAATGAAGAAATTATACAGTAGTTCTGTCTCTATAACTGGGAACCTGATCAACAACACACACACTCTCAGTTCTGAGATAGACCAGGCACTGTCTGTATGTTTTCTTTTAGTCTATCTCTCTCATCCTACCCTCTCTCAGATGTTACAGTAGATGCACTTTTGAAAACCCCCTGTTTTAGTGCGATAATCCAACCTGTTACTGCTCATTTGATCTGGTCCCTCGTGTCTAGCCAAGATTGACCACAAATACTTTGACATTCTTTATTACTGCCGCCGACTTTAAGCGAGCCTGGGAAAGTGATTTAAAGGGTACAGTAGAGTATAGATAGTTTAGATTGATTTCAATGCATTTTCCTCCACAACTAATCATCTCGTACTTATCATGAAGAAAGTGCAAACTTTCATTAAATGACTAATCACACTGCTGAAATTGCCCTCATTATATTAAACTGAAGACACTGAGGAAGTAACATATGCATGACCTGTAAACACTAACTCAACACTTCTAAGTACAAGCTGTTGATTGTAGTGAGACTAATAGTAGTGTCTGCTCCACTGGCTGATGGGGAGAACATTTTAAAATTATTCAATGTTTTCATGTACGCAGGCCTTCCTGTTTATGTTGGGGGCACTTTGTCATGGTAGCCAGGGGTGAACCAGGTCTTTGATCATGGGTCTGGGGATAGGGGTGTGGGGTGGGGGTCCGGAGGGGTGGCTGTGTGATCGCCCATGTGGGTCCAGCACCACACCCTCCTGCAGCATGTAGAAGCCCTTGCCAGCAGCCTGCAGCCCCTCATGTCTCCACACACATCGGCACACTCCTCATTTCCTGGTGCTTGATCCCGCATGGTGGGGGGACAGGGAGGCTAGGAGATGTTGGGTTACAGGGAAGGTTAATGTGATGCCAAGGTCTCCTGATCACAAATGGTCAGGTAATGATGTGGTAAACACACACATAGTATATCAGAAATCTAGACAGACACATTCAAACTCCTCCATGATCAATTGGCAGGGCACCTCTGCAACCCAAACCACATCACACCAGTGAATGACCCACAATGTAACTCTACTGTACATTAACAATAGGATTAAGTTGCTGTTGATGCATGCTGCTGACTACTGTATATTTAAGCAATAAGGCCCGAGGGGGTGTGGTATATGGCCAATATACCACAGCTAAGGGCTGTTCTTAGGCACGGCTCAACGTGGAGTGCCTGGATACAGCCCTTAGCCATGGTATATTGTCAACATACCACAAACCCCAGAGGTTTCAATTGCTATTATAAACTTGTTACCAACGTAATTAGAGCAGGGCTCGAACTACCCAGTTTATAATTAGCTATCAGAGCTGTCTAACAGGGTGGCTATCAACTACAGGCAGGCTGTGGCTTTTCAGGCTCGGTGCTGATAGTTCTGTACTGTATTCTGTTGGTAGGGTCACATCTCTAACTTATAAACAGGCCTGCTAATTCATTTTTCTCAGTTCACTCAGTTGTCAACGCCGTGCCGCACCGGACCACGGCCTTGACAACGCAGCTGGGAGCAGCTAGACAATAATTTGAAATGTTTGTGGTGGAAATTTCAATTTTTCAGATTTTCATGGGGGAAAAAGGTTGGCATGGGCCGTTCGCACATCTTGGCATACTGTGCTTGACTGATGGTTGGGGGGGGAAGCAGACGAATGAGCAGGCACAGGGTAGAGGAGGGCTGAGGGGAGATGACAACTGACAGAGAGACACACAGGAGAGAAAGAGCAGAGAGAATGAGAATGTATGTCTGAGAGAGGTCGACAGAGAGGGAGCGCGGGGTAGCTAGTGTAGAGGGGTCTGGTATGGTTATTATTGTAAACTAAAACTAAAATAAAAAAAAGTAAATGAAGTAAAATAATTAAGAAAACTATTGTTACTGGATATAGCTCTTCCTAGCTACTGATGCGTGGGTGAAGAAGGGCCACGACAACAACGACTCACGCTTGCTGGACATTTTACTGAAAGATCTTCTCAAATGATACAGGTATGATGATGATGGGGATTCACACGAAGATACTGGCATTCAAGAGATGTTCTTATACAAATGGTGATAACACATGCTCTGTCTAGGCTCTCTTGCTCGGGCACAGAACGATGTCCCAGTCCATGCCATGAGTATGCCAGCAAAAACTTCAACTGTGGGAAAAACTAGACAACTGGCTAACCTAAACATGGCACACACATTAACCAATGAGCCGCTATCGTGCACACAGAACCTGCACCGTGCAAGACATGGGGGGAACAAGGGCTAGGTCATCTGCACTACACTATTATCTTCGACTGCAAACCTAACAAAAATGAAACAAAAAACATTGTAAAACCTTGTGCATCACTATCACTAGCTATCACCAGAGAGGAAGAGGCGAAGTGAGAGGTTTACCTCCGCCCAAAATCTGTCCCTGTGAGATAAGAAGACCTATGAGAGAGTATGTCAAATTACGTGAGGCTTATTTGATCAAATAGAGTCCTGTTTAGATTGTTACAAATGTACTGATGTAGGTGTACGCATGTGGCATTCGGCAACTTAGTTAGTTGTGACTGTTGTTCACACGCGTTTCTGCCCTCTTATTGGATAGATTGGTCCCACCTGATCTTGTCTCCTCCCGCCCGCTTTTCCTCTTTGATGACATGTATTTTCAATGTAAGAGCGGTTGCTTGTTCATACAATTGCTCATTTTTGCTATCACATTTTTTTTCTGATTGTGGCGGGTCCACTCTGGTCTGGTGAAGGGGGTGCCCAAGAGCGAAACAACTCACTGGCAATTTTACTCTGGTCGCCGCGGCAGGGGCAATAATCAGAATCTTCCAGTGAGATGATTCGCTCTGGGGCACCACCTTGGCACTGCGGGGGCAATAAGCAGACAATGGTTGCGTTCCCCTGCTCGGACGTTGCATGCATCAACCAATGGTTGCGTGCCACGTCATCGACTGTGTCATTGACTGACAGATTGCTATAACATATGATGTGGTTAGCTGATACTTGAAATACCTGTCCAGACATTGTAAGATCTGTCAGGCGTAAGCAAAGTCTAAGCTCTGGAATGTAACCTAAGATTGATTTATACTTTAAACCTAACCAAACCTATGACCATCACCAGTGTCATGAAGTGTCATCACCCATAAACACAAACTTTAGGCCTACAACACATAAAATGACTCCTAGTCTTATACGCAGAGGCTAGTTTCTGTCCCTAACACTAAAATGATATAAATGTTTGTATCAAACTCAAATGAAATAAAAACGAGTATATCAAATCTGAAAACTAACTGAAACTAAACAGAATTTAAAAAACACGTTTTAAAACAAATAGAAATAATAACTCACATAAAAACACAAAACTATAATAACCTTGCTGGTATGGGACGGAGGGTTTGAGAGGGGGTGGTGAAGGTAGTTGCTCTGTGTCTGAGGGTGTGAGTTGAGGTCTGGGATGGTAGGGGTAATTAGGACTAGGACTTAATACAGAGCAGCAGAACCCAGAACACAACACACATACGCCCATGCCTACCCTGCAATAATGGTTAACTATACAGCCCCCTCTCGCCATCTAGTGGAGAGACGTTGTGCTACACCACTCCATGGTCTAGTCAAGTGGGAATGGAGGAGAAAATAATTCCTAGCTTTGGTATGTTCCATTACATGCGTTATTAAATATTTATGGGAATAATGAATAATGTATGTGTGCATGCGTATGCGTATGCGAACATGCATATGCTTGTGTCCATGTGTGTGGGTGTGTGGATTTGTCTACCCACTCTCCCACCCTGTGTGTTTGTTCAGATGGAAAGGGAAGTGGAGCTCTCCCAGTTCTCTGTGGTTTGTCAGCTCCCTGCTGTAATCCAGAGGGTTGACAATGTCTCACAGACAAACAGGCTGGGAAAGGGCTGTGTGTGCCAGGCAGAGCATGACAGAATGGTTGCATTGCTCACCAATGCCTTGGTGATTCAGCTTATCCAAAGGGCTGGTTTGCTGCGGTCCTGATTACTATATAGCTATACTGCCTCCTCCCCAATTTCACACACAATATTCTGTCAATCAATAATCCAATCCATGCTCTTTGATAGAGTAATCAAATCCATGCTCTTTGATAGAGCAATCAAATCCATGCTCTTTGATAGAGTAAACAAATCCATGCTCTTTGATAGAGTAATCAAATCCATGCTCTTTGATAGAGTAATCAAATCCATGCTCTTTGATAGAGTAATCAAATCCATGCTCTTTGATAGAGTATTCAAATCCATGCTCTTTGATAGAGTAATCAAATCCATGCTCTTTGATAGAGTAATCAAATCCATGCTCTTTGATAGAGTAATCAAATCCATGCTCCCTCACTGCCCTTTTATTATCTTATTGTCAAAGGGGACTTGCGTGAATGAGTATGTAGTCTCTTGTCTCCCCTCACAAGGCCTAGAGGGCCTCAGACAGTCTGCTGTGTTCTCGGACTCAGAGTGAGTGAAGAGCAGTAATTTAATATTTCAATGTTGACAGTATTTAATGAAAGTGAAAGAGTGGGGCACACAGAGACAGGCTCTGTTCATTCACATCATGAGCCCTCAATGGTAAAAGCCATGTGAAATGTACATAATGTACATAAACCGAAGTGTAAAAAGCTGTGAATGAGGGTCCTGGCACTTCCCTCTCCTCCTCTTCTCCTCCCCTCTTCCAGCCCTCCTCCTCACTGCAATTCAGTCCCCCCTCCATCAACACTTCCTTAATGACTCCATTCTGCCAGCGTGAGTTTATCTGCGCTCCATCTCTCGGCTCGCTAATGTAACTCTCTCAACAGGCCCGCTGAGCGAGGGAGAAGGGGAGGAGAAGAGGAGGGCAGGGGGAAGAGAGGGATGTGGGGAAAGTGGAATAACAGAGACTTGGGAGAGTGATCGTGCTTTGCTTTCTCTTTCGTACTTGACGTCGGCATTTCCCTTCGCTGCACTCTCTGACAGAGGGGAGAATAGAGAGGGGAGTGTGGGTACTGGTTGAGAGTGGGGGTCATGGAGCTGCTGTCGCACATGGAGACCATGGGGTCTGGGGGTACATAGGGTGTAGAGGGAGTATGAACACTGAAAAGGTGGAAAGTGGGGGGAGAGAGTGATGAGAGCAGGAAACCTGGCCAGGGGTCTCCTGGCTCTACTAACAGGGGCCTGGGCTCTCTGTGTGACACTGAGGTGCACACCATGTTAGCCTCAACACTAACCCGAATTCTGAGCTCATCCACTGGGAACAGACGTCAGTTCAACGTTTAGTTTGATTTACATTTGGTTGAGTTACCAACTAACTTGTATTCAATGTGAACTCAACAACAAATGTCACCATGTCATTGGATTTAGGTTAAAAGTTGGGTGAAAAAAAATATGAAATGCCCCTATGTTGATGACTTTTTGCATATCCAATCAGTTTTCCATGTTGATTCAATGTCATCACATTTTTGGGGGTTGAAATGATTCAACCAGTTTTTTTTCCAGTGGGCACTGTACCAACACTCAAACCTAAAAGAGAGTTTACTGTTAAGTTACCATACAATAGACACAGTAGTCAATAACTGAAACAACAGAGAAAGACCTAGAATCTGCGGCGACTGTTGTCTACTAAGATCATACACTCAGTAACAAAGGAACAATACATATCAGTGCTAGATATACAATATAGTGTCAAAACCAGATCCAGCGACAGTCGGTGCAGAACCAGTGTTAGATGTTTAGTGTGAATAGGACCTGAGCCAGAGATAAATAAAACATATTTGCACGAGCTCTATCAGGATAGGAGAAAAACCCCTTCACTGACCCCCTCCTCTCCTCTCCTATGCCTGCTGTGCTTTACGCAGGTTACCGCCTCTACATTCCCACACACCATGGAGTTATAGCAGCGTGGACAATTATCACAATCTCTCAGCAGCCCAACTCTGGGGCAATTAAAACAGCATAAGAAATATTACGTTATAAGGAGGTTATGAAAGCATGGCTAATGAGGGACCCACCGCATCAACAGGCCTTTCAGCACAGCGCAACAGCTGGCTGCCATGTCCACGGTAATCATCATTATCATCCTTATTGATGTTATTGTTATGTTAAAGCACTCATCAACAGTCCCGTGGTAACTTTACATTCACAGTAGCATGGTAATAGCGTTTGGAGGAGATTGGTTTTCCCATAGAAGGAAGTAGTGTAGACTACATATTAGAGCTGGGTATGTATGTACGGGGAGGTACATATTGGTGTGTGGGTGGTGGGGTGTTAGGATAGAAAATCACACAGTGCATTCAAAAAGTATTCAGACCCCTTCCCCCTTTTCCACATTTTGGTACGTTACAGCCTTATTCTAAAATGGATTAAATGAAATATTTTCCTCATCAATCTACACACAATATCCCATATTGACAAAGAAAAAACAGCTTTTTAGAAATGTTTGCAAATGTATTAAAAACAAAAAACAGAAATACCTTATTTACATACAGTAAGTATTCAGATAATTTCCTATGAGACTCGAAATTGAGCTCAGGTGCATCCGGTTTCCATTGATCATCCTTGAGATGTTTCTCCAACTTGATTGGAGTCCACCAGTGGTAAATTTAATTGACTGGACATGATTTGGAAATGACCTGACTATACAGTCTTGTATTTGGACAGTGACACAATTTGCATCATTTTGGCTCTGTACGCCATCACAATGGATTGGAAAGGAAACAATAAAGATGTGCTTTAAGTGTAGACTTTCATCTTTAATTTAAGGGTTTTGTCAAAATGATTGTATGAAACGTGTAGGAATTACAATTTTTTTTAAACATAGCGCCCCAATTTTAGGGTCTCAAAAGTAATTGGACAAATGACCATAATCATAAATTAAACTGTGAGTTTTAATACTTGGTTGCAAATCCTTCGCAGTCAATGACTGTCTAAAGTCTGAAACCATAGACATCACCAGATGTTGTGTTTCATTCCTGGTGATGCTCTGCCAGGCCTTTACTGCAGCTGTCTTCAGTTCCTGCTTGTTCTTGGGGCGTTTTGAAATGCATGCTCAATTGCATTCAGGTCAGGTGATTGACTTGGCCATTGCAGAACATTCCACTTATTTGCCTAAAAAAGTACTGGGTTGCTTTCGCTGTATGCTTCGGGTCATTGTCCATCTGCATTTGGCTGAATCCGAGCAGATAATACAGCCCTACACACTTCAGAATTCATCCTGCTGCTTTTGTCAGCAGTCACATCATCAATAAATACAAGAGAACCAGTTCAATTGGCAGCCATATATGCCCATGCCATAACACTACCTCCACCATGCTTCACAGATGAGGTGGTATGCTTCGGATCATGAGCAGTTCCTTCCCTTCTCCATACTCTTCTCTTCCCATCATTCTGGTACAAGTTGATCTTTGTCTCATCTGTCCATAGGATGTTGTTCCAGAACTGGACACGCTTTTTTAAATGTTATTTTGGCAAATTCTAATCTGGTCTTCCTGTTTTTGAGGCTTAACAATAGTTTACATCTTGTGGTAAACCCTCTGTATTCTGATTGTTGACACAGATATGCCTACCTCCTGGAGGGTGTTCTTGATCTGGCCAACTGTTGTGAATGGGCTTTTCTTCACCAGGGAAAGAATTCTTCTGTCATCCACCACAGTTGTTTTCCATGGTCTTCCGGGCCTTTTGGTGTTCCTGAGCTCACCAGTGCGTTCTTTCTTTTAAGAATGTACCAAATAGTTGATTTGGCCACACCTAATGTTTTTGCTGTCTCTTTGATGGGTTTGTTTTGATTTTTCAGCCTAATGATGGCTTGCTTCACTGGCAGTGACAGCTCTTTGGACTTTGGTTAACAGCAACAGATTCCAAATGCAAATGTCACACTTGAAATCAACTCTGGACCTTTTATCTGCTTACTTGTAAATTAACTAATGAGGGAATAACACACACTTGGCCATGGAACAGCTGAGCAGCCAATTGTCCAATTACTTTCGGTCCCTTAAAAGGGACATATAAAAAGTAAATACCCTCAAATTAAAGCTGAAAGTCTGCACTTTCAGCTCATATTCACTATTTCATTTCAACTCCAATATGCTGTGGTAGACAGCTAAAATAATAATAACTTGATCAATGTCCATGTATTGGACCTTATTGTGGTTCCAACAGTTGACAGTGCATGTCAGAGCAGAAACCAAGCCATGAGGTCAAAGGAATTGTCTGTAGAGCTCCAAGACATGATTGTGTCGAGGCACAGATCTGGGGAAGGGTACCAAAACATTTCTGCAGCATTGAAGGTCCCCAAGAACACAGTGGCCTCTTGGAACCACCAAGACTCTTCCTAGAGCTGCCCGCCCGGCCAAACTGAGCAATCGGGGGAGAAGGGCCTTGGTCAGGGAGGTGACCAAGAACCTGATGGTCACTCTGGCAGTGCTCCAGAGTTCCTCTGTGGAGATGGGAGAACCTTCCAGAAGGACAACCATCTTTGCAGCACTCCATCAAATCAGCCCTTTATGGTAGAGTGGCCAGACGGAAGCCAATCCTCAGTAAAAGACACATGACAGGCCACTTGGAATTTGCAAAAAGGAACCTAAAGGGACTCTCAGACCATGAGAAACAAGATTCTCTGGTCTGATGAAACCAATATTGAACTCTTTGGCCTGAATGCCAAGCGTCACGTCTGGAGGAAACCTGGCACCATCCCTACGGTGAAGCATGGTGGTGGCAACATCATGCTGTGGGGATGTTTTTCAGCGGCAAGGACTGGGAGAATAGTGAGGATCAAAGGAAAGATGAATGGAGCATAGTACAGAGAGATCTATTGTGTGTAGATCGCTAAGGGGAAAAAACGATTTAAACCATTTTAGAATGAGGCTTTAACGTAACAATATGTGGAAAAAGTAAAGGGGTCTGAATACTTTCTGAATGCACTGTATAATGGTTAAAGTGCAGTTGTAATTTATTTAACATAAACTTGAGATCATAGACCTACTGATGGATCAGAATGGCTGCAGTTTTTTTTAAATCACACAACCTCTCAGCCCGATTGAAATCCCACAGTAAGTTTTGGAAAACTAAGACCTTTGTGTGAGGCAACCCATCTGCCTAGGGAGACTACACAGTAAGCCCAACTAAGATTTCTAAGTGCTGGAAGTTCTTTCGGTGAAATGATCTACTACAACCACTAGAGCGAGCCACTGCTCAAGAAAAAGCTGATCAGAACGTCTCAACAGGCTGTATATGAGTACTACTGGCAGGCTTTAACCCATCTACACTACACTACTACACTAAAAACAAATTTCATAATAATACACAAATAGACAATATTAAACATCTATGAGGAATATATTGTACAGTGGGAAGAAAAAGTATGGGAACCCTTTAGAATTACCTGAACTTCTGCATAAATTGGTCATAACATTTGATCTGATCTTCATCTGAGTCACAACAATAGACAAACACAATCTGCTGAAACCAATAACACACAAACAATTATAATGTTTCATTTGTTTATAGAACACACTGTGTAAACATTCCCAGTGCAGGTTGGGAAAAAATATGTGAACCCTTGGATTTAATATCAGGTTGACCCTCCTTTGGAAGCAATAACCCCAACCAAACGTTTTCTGTAGTTGCGGATCAGACCTGTACAACGGTCAGGTGGAATTTCCTCTTTACAAAACTGTTTCAGTTCCACAATATTCTTGGGATGTCTTGTGTGAACCGCTCTCTTGAGGTCATCTCAATCAGGTTGAACATCTCACAGCATCTCAATCGGGTTGAGGTCAGGACTGACTGGGCCACTCCAGAATGCGTATTTTCTTCTGTTCAAGCCATTCTGTTGGTGATTTACTTCTGTCTTTTGGGTTGTTGTCCTGTTGCATCACCTAACTTCTGTTGAGCTTCAATTGCCAGACAGATAGCTTTACATTCTCCTGCAAAATGTCTTGATAAACTTGGGAATTCATTTCTCATTCGATTATAGCAAGCTGTCCAGGCCCTGAGGCAGCAAAGCAGCCCCAAATCATGATGCTCCCTCCACCATAGTTTACAGTTGGGATTAGGTTTTGGTGTTGGTGTGCTGTGCCTTTTTTTCCCACACATAGTGTTGTGTGTTCCTTCCAAACAACACAACTTTAGTTTCATCTGTCCACAGAATATATTTCCAGTAGCGCTGTGGAACATCCAGGTGCTCTTTTGCGAACTTCAGATGTGCAGCAATGCTTTTTTTTGGACAGCAGTGGCTTCTTCCATGGTGTCCTCCCATGAACACCATTCTTGTTTAGTGTTTAACATATTGTAGACTCGTCAACAGAGATGTTAGCATCTTCCAGAGATTTCTGTAAGTCTTCTTCACCTAATTGAGCATTCTGCACTGTGCTCTTGCAGTCATCTTTGCAGGACGGCCATTCCTGAGGAGAGTAGCAACAGTGCTGAAATTTCTCCATTTATAGACAATATGTCTTACCGTGGACTGACTTTTAGAGATACCTTTGAAACCTTTTCCAGCTTCATGCAAGGCAACAATTATAATCTTAGGGCTCTGAGATCTCTTTTGTTCGAGACATGGTTCACATCAGGCAATGTTTCTTGTGAATAGCAAACTCAAATTTTGTGAGTGTTTTTTGTGGGGTAGGGCAGCTCTAACCAAAATCTCCAATCTTGTCTCATTGATTGAACTCCAGGTTAGCTGACTCTTGACTCCAATAAGCTTTTGGAGAAGTCATTAGCCCAGGGGTTCACATACTTTTTCCAACCTACACTATGAATGTTTAAATGATGTATTCAATATAGACAAGAAGAATACAATAATTTGTGTGTTATTAGTTTAAGCACACTGTGTTTGTTTGGAGTATTTTGTTAGATTACTTGTTAGATACTACTGCATGGTCAGAACTAGAAGCACAAGCATTTCGCTACACTCGCATTAACATCTGCTAACCAGTTCAGATCAAATTTATGTCAAATTTATGCAGAAATCCAAGTAATTCCAAAGAGTTCACATACTTTTTCTTGCCACTGCAATTGTCTTACTTGCAGTGATTTACTGACTCATTATCAAAAACAATACCGTGTGAAGTAGGGCCACCTAGTGGATTATAGATTTACTGTGAATTGAAACAGTGCCAAATATTTATCCTTGGGAGAGCCCCCCTCTTGGGAGCCTCTCTCTCGCTCTCTCTCTCATTCCCTCTCAAACCTTGTGCAAGATCTCAGATGCACAGACAGGGTGAATCCCATCTGCCCCATAACAAAAAGGCCCATTCAGAGATCTGCCATTCTGTCTCAAAACCTCCACTAAGACCTCAGCATGTATACCAGTTGCAGCTACAGACCCACTGAACTTGTCTCTTTGACATTTACACATACTGTACAGTTTAGCCTACTTCGGAGTATTTTTTACTATGAATGTGCCTCTAAAATACATGTGACAGCAAAAATAACTGGGCCAAAAGTAGTACAATGCATTGAGTGACTCATCGTAAATGTTAAAACATTTAACACGGTCCCTGTCCGTTCCAATCAAGCCAAAGGGAAGAAGCTGGTTGTGCAGCCTGCCAGGCTGGCTTTGTGATGACTCATCATCTGTCTGCCTTCAAAGTAGCCCCACAATCATTACCCCACTGGAGAAACCATAGGCAGGCCCCAAGTGTCAATTCCCTCTGGACCCTGAAAGAGGATGAATGATGGGTCCTGTCCCTTCTCCTCTCCCCCTCCATCCTTCAGAAAAGCAGAAGAAAGGAGGGCTTTGTGGTAGGTGTGTTTGAGCACGGCGGGTGGGGGGTGGGAGCACACACTGCCAGGAAACAGGGGATGAAGAGGATATGAAGGGGTAAGAGGGTGAGAGAGGGAGGGTGTTTGCTGAGACTCATTTACTCCACTGAGATACAAGCTGCCGACAGGATTCCTTACTGGCACACACACACACACACACGCACACGCACACGCACACACGCACACACACGCACGTCATGACCTGTATCTGCTAACAGAGCATGTGGAGAGAGAAAGGTTTTAGTCACTTGTGGTCCTGTAAACAGTCTTCACTCTGTCCTGTCAGAGTTAGCCCACTCAGTGTCTCACTATGACATCTCTCTCTCTACTCTGGCATTTGGTTCTGGCTCTGTCAAAGGTTGAGGGCTTACCTCCTGATGTTGCCGGCTAATCAGTGGGATGGAACAAGTGTCTTCTGGTCAGAAGGTCAGATGGGTCAGTGTCTGGCGCCAGACTGAGACGTGGTGATGTCATTCTCATGACTTCTGCTGGGAAAGGACAACCACCAATTAACCACAGATCTTGGATTGTAATTGTCAATTGTGAAAAGTCCAGGCACTTGTAGGCCTATATGTCAGTCCACACAATGTTTTTTTGGTTTTTGTTTTATTCTTTTTATGCACAGCTTCACGGCACCCTGTAGAGTACCATTAAGTCTATACTTTTTTAGGCCTACTTTGATTAATGGTCCCTTATGATGTTATTTGCCATTTTGACTCTGTTGTTTGATGGGGTTAACTATCTTTGGTTTGTCTCTGTAGGAGGTTCTACAGCTACAGAAGGGCTGAAGTAGAGCTCCTTATGGCAGACTATGGGAAACACTGACATGTAGCACATCACTTTCAAGTTTATGCCATGTTTGTTTTGTTTTGTCCTGCACTGTCGATATTCCTCTAGAACTCCACATCTCTTTGTAGGCTGAAATAAATCAATAATGACTCCATACTGCTGTCTCCGTCAAGGCTTCCTCTAGAAATCAGAATCTATGATATTTATGTGAATGAGAACATAATAAATACAGTGAGGGAAAAAAGTATTTGATCCCCTGCTGATTTTGTACGTTTGCCCACTGACAAATAAATGATCAGTCTATAATTTTAATGGTAGGTTTATTTGAACAGTGAGAGACAACAATAACAACAAAAAAATCCAGAAAAACGCATGTGAAAAATGTTATAAATTGATTTGCATTTTTATGAGGGAAATAAGTATTTGACCCCTCTGCAAAACATGATTTAGTACTTGGTGGCAAAACCCTTGTTGGCAATCACAGAGGTCAGACGTTTCTTGCAGTTGGCCATCAGGTTAGCACACATCTCAGAAGGGATTTTGTCCCACTCCTCTTTGCAGATCTTCTCCAAGTCATTAAGGTTTCGAGACTGACGTTTGGAAACTCGAACCTTCAGCTCCCTCCACAGATTTTCTATGGGATTAAGGTCTGGAGACTGGCTAGGCCACTCCAGGACCTTAATGTCCTTCTTCTTGAGCCACTCCTTTGTTGCCTTGGCCGTGTGTTTTGGGTCATTGTCATGCTGGAATACCCATCCAAGACCCATTTTCAATGCCCTGGCTGAGGGAAGGAGGTTCTCACCCAATATTTGACGGTACATGTCCCTTTGATGCGGTGAAGTTGTCCTGTCCCCGTAGCAGAAAAACACCCCCAAAGCATAATGTTTCCACCTCCATGTTTGACGGTGGGGATGGTTTTCTTGGGGTCATAGGCAGCATTCCTCCTCCTCCAAACATGGCGAGTTGAGTTGATGCCAAAGAGCTCCATTTTGGTCTCATCTGACCACAACACTTTCACCCAGATGTCCTCTGAATCATTCAGATGTTCATTGGCAAACTTCCGACGGGCATGTATATGTCAAAGTCAAAGTCAAAGTCACCATTATTAGTCAGTTGTACAACCGAATGCCTTCAACCGAAATGTGTCTTCCGGCATTTTAACCCAACCCCTCTGAATCAGAGAGGTGCGGGGGCTGCCTTAATCAACATCCACGTCTTCGGCGCCCGGGGAACAGTGGGTTAACTGCCTTGTTCAGGGGCAGAACGACAGATTTTTACCTTGTCAGCTCAGGGATTCGAACTTGCAACCCTCCGGTTACAAGTCCAACGCTTTAACCACTAGGCTACCTACCGCCCTATATGTGCTTTCTTGAGCAGGGGGACCTTGCGGGCGCTGCAGGATTTCAGTCCTTCACGGCGCAGTGTATTACCAATTGTGTTCTTGGTGACTATGGTCCCAGCTGCCTTGAGATCATTGACAAGATCCTCCCGTGTAGTTCTGGGCTGAGTCCCAGGCCGAGGGAAATTGACAGTTCTTTTGTGTTTCTTCTCACCAAGCTGCTTGGTGATGGTCTTGTAGCCCATTCCAGCCTTGTGTAGGTCTACAATCTTGTCCCTGACATCCTTGGAGAGCTCTTTGGTCTTGGCCATGGTGGAGAGTTTGGAATCTGATTGATTGATTGCTTCTGTGGACAGGTGTTTTTTATACAGGTAACAAACTGAGATTAGGAGCACTCCCTTTAAGAGTGTGCTCCTAATCTCAGCTCATTACCTGTATAAAAGACATCTGGGAGCCAGAAATCTTTCTGATTGAGAGGGGGTCAAATACTTATTTCCCTCATTAAAATGAAATTGCATTTATAACATTTTTCACATGCGTTTTTCTGGATTTTTTTGTTGTTATTCTGCCTCTCACTGTTCAAATAAATTATAGACTGATAATTTCTTTGTCAGTGGGCAAACGTACAAAATCAGCAGGGGATTAAATATTTTTTTCGCTCACTGTATGTCAATGGACACAGCAATGGGCATTTGCAATAATTTACCTTACTTCAAGACAGGTGGGAGTCCACACAGGTGGGGACTCACATCTCCTTTATCTACCTAATCTATTCAATCAACTGTGCCATGTATTTCTCCTAGATTCTGAGCGCGTTGCTGTAGCCTAGATGTTCTCCTCAGATTACAGTGCAGGGTGGCCCTGTATTCATACCAAAGCTATATTACAGTTTATCACGTACAAGCTTTTTTTGGTCAAATGCTTAAATACATTTTCAGAATGTTTGATAATTTTCCTGCCTTTGGACCTCCATTGCATATTTTAGATCCGCTTTTTCAAAACTGTGCCCACAATGGGAATACTTTACAATAAGGTTCCATTTGTAAATGGTGTATAAAGGGATTGTAATTACGTTATTAATGGGTATTTAATCATGTGTAAATGCATTATAAACCATTATTCAATCGGTTATACCAAATTGGTCAAAATAGTGTGATAGCCAGTCAGTGCTTGCCAAATATTGAGCCACTATTTACCTCCAGCTATTAACCATTTATAAATGCAAGTACAAATGCGTATAATATTGAACCCTCATGCATCATCATGCATCTTTATTTTCAATGGTTGCACAGGTAAACAATAGTTATTTTCTCACTTTTGGTTGTAATGCATTGTTGCTCTGTGTCATGAACAGAAATGGTTTTCAGACCAAGGGTCAACTCCCATGATGTGTTTTCCCCACGTTTGAAACAGTGATGAGGCATCGGTACACGTATTTATTAGAGGAATGAAGGCCTCATCTGGTTGCGGATAAATTCCGCCACCTTTTGTAACATCTGCGAAAATGCGCTTGAAATAAAGACGACCTGGAACGTGCCCACAATTTTCTGTTGACACTGACATCATGTGACAGTGCGTGGTAAAGGATCAGGATGAAAGGCACAAGGGATGGAGTGATCAGCTAGCAAGAAATTGTGTGGATAAGAGAGTTGCACATGTTGGGTGCTGATGGGAAAAACATGGCGTCCTTTGAGAGGGCAAGAATGAGATGTATTTTAGGAGAAGTGTAATATGATCACAAGGACACGTATACTTGGAATACAGAAGAGGAATGGAGAAAAAAAGAGATGCAGAGGAGGTCGAAGACAGTGAGGGAGGTAGAGGGTGAGCTTGAATCGGTTGAAGATGGGAGAAGAATGGTGAAAGTGTAAGCAGAGTGAGCCGTGTGCCAGATCGAGATCTGGAGGCGAAATCGGAGGTGGCAGGTTTGGTGAAATTTTCAGAGCCCGAGGCCTGCGCCAATGGTCAGGATAAAGCTGAATCTGTGACGGTAGAAGTTAACTTTTTGGAGAAATTGGACCCCTGTCTTTTGGCTAATCCATATATGGTTTCAGGGTGGGTGAAAAATGAAGTTGGGTGCTGTGGAATCGGTGAAGGTAACCCAAAGTGAAGGGGAAAATTCCCGGTGTTTGTGATGCTCATTGTTTGGTCTGATACAGACATGGTGGAGTGAGTGGTGGAACAGAAGAGTCATTGTCTGTTCTTTTGAGTGTTGATGTTAGGATATTTCTGTTATGCCGTATCCATTACGTTGTTACAGGTGTCAAGCTTATGGGCATGTGGCAGCAGTGTGTAGGAGAGATGTTCCTAGGTGTGAGAAGTGTGCAGAAGGGGATGAGACAAAGGAATGTGTAGTATTGGGGAAAGAAGTGATAGGTGTTAATTGTAATGGTGCCCAGGGGGCTGGGGTACAGAAATGACTAGTGTGATAGAGGCAGGTTGAGGTTACCAGGGTTAGAGTAGTGCAGAGGGTGTTGTATGCTGAGGCAGTGAAGAAAGTAGAGGAAGATGGGTCAAGGGGAAGGGATCCTAAGAGGATTCATGTGAGTAGTAGATCTGTGCCAGTACAAAGGGATAGGCCAACGAGTGATATGTGACTCGTTTCAGGAAACTAGGTGTATGTCGCGGGTCACTACTTCACAAAATTTGTTTTTTGGAAGAAATACCTTCTGGAACATGTGAACTTTCATGTGCCTTAATAACAACCATGTGTGCCATCTGTAAATACGAATAAAATTGTTAAATTACGAGCATAATTGGTTAAGCCACAGAAAAATACAGCAACCTTCCCACTAGCCATGATTGGCTGAGATAGTGAGTGGCCTGGACATGCCGAGAGAGGAGTTCAGATTGGTCTTCTGTCTATTTGAGCTGGTCAATCTGTGTTGGTAATCCTGTCGAAACGCTGCTTTTTTAAAATGTATTGTGTAGTGGAGCTGCATAAGTGTTGCTCTCCACTTTCTAGAGGATCGAGTTTTGAAATCAGTGGAATTACAGAATGATCGCTAAAGAGAAAACACCTGTCTCCAGATTACATCTTCAAACTAAGGGCAAGCATTGCATGGCATCCGTGACAAAGTGACGTGTCCACCATGCATGATGATGTACACGGGTAAGATAGTCTAGCTAGAAACATTTTCAGATATTACACATTTCTCATTTTGACAGAAAGTGGTTTCATTTCAAGCTAAAGTGTACTGTTATCTAGCTAGCTGACGTTAGCTGGCTGGCTCCCTAGCCAACAATACGTACAGATGAAGTCGGAAGGTTACATACACCTTAGCCAAATACATTTAAACTCAGTTTTTCACAATTCCTGACATTTAATCCTAGTAGAAATTCCATGTCTTAGGTCAGTTAGAATCCCCACTTTATTTTAAGAATGTGAAATGTCAAAATAATAGTAGAGAGAATGATTTATTTCAGCTTTTCTTTCATCACATTCCCAGTGGGTCCGAATTTTACATACAGTCAATTAGTATTTGGTAGCATTGCCTTAAAAATGTTCAACTTGGGTCAAACGTTTTGGGTAGCCTTCCACAAGCTTCCCACAATAAGTTGGGTGAATGTTGGCCCATTCCTCCTGACAGAGCTGATGTAACTGAATCAGGTTTGTAGGCCTCCTTGCTCGCACACGCTTTTTCAGTTCTGCCCACAAATTTTCTATAGGATTGGGGTCAGGGCTTTGTGATGGCCACTCCAATACCTTGACTTTGATGTCCTTAAGCCATTTTGCCACAACTTTGGAAGTATGCTTGGGGTCATTGTCCATTTGGAAGACCCATTTGCAACCAAGCTTTAACTTCCTGACTGATGTCTTGAGATGTTGCTTCAATATATCCACATAATTTTCCTTCCTCATGATGCTATCTATTTTGTGAAGTCCACCAGTCCCTCCTGCAGCAAAGCACCCCCACAACATGATGCTGCCACCCCCGTGCTTCATGGTCAGGATAGTGTTTTTCGGCTTGCAAGCCTCCCCCTTTTTCCTCCAAACATAACGATGGTCATTATGGCCAAACAGTTCTATTTTTGTTTCAGCAGACCAAAGGACATTTCTCCAAAAAGTACGATCTTTGTCCCCATGTGCAGTTGCAAACCGTAGTCTGGCTTTTTTATGGTGGTTTTGGAGAAGGGGTGTCTTCCTTGCTGAGCGGCCTTTCAGGTTATGTCGATATAGGACTCGTTTTACTATGGATATAGTTACTTTTGTACCTGTTTTCTCAAGCATCTTCACAAGGTCCTTTGCTGTTGTTCTGGGATTAATTTGCACTTTTCGCACCAAAGTACGTTCATCTCTGGGAGACAGAATGCGTCTCCTTCCTGAGAGGTATGACGGCTGCGTGGTCCCATATACTTGTGTACTATTGTTTGTACAGATGAACGTGGTACCTTCAGGCATTTGAAAATTCCTCCCAAGGATGAACCAGACTTGTGGAGGTCTACAGTTTTTTTTCTGAGGTCTTGTCTGATTTCTTTTGATTTTCCCATGATGTCAAGCAAAGAGGAACTGAGTTTGAAGGTAGGCCTTGAAATTCATCCACAGGTACACCGCCAATTGACTCAAATTCAAATTCAATTGACTCAAAATCAGAAGCTTCTAAAGCCATGACATAATTTTCTGGAATTTTCCAAGCTGTTTAATACTTAGGGAGAAGCGACGCGCTGGCGGGCACTCCCGACACTACCCGGTGAAATGTAAGGCGCCAAATTCAAAATCCAAAAGTTGAATTATTAAACATTCATCAATATACAAGTGTTGCATAGTCATCAAAAGCTCTGATTCTTGGCAATATCACAGCGTTGTCAGATTTCAAAAAGGCTTCACGGCGAAAGCACAACATTTGATTGTTTGAGGATAGCACCTACAATATTTATCCATTAGCATCCCTTACCCTTACAATCCCTTACAAATCCCTTACCTTTTGAAGAACTTCTGAGGGCTGAGGGCTTCCCAAGTGTCCAACGAAGACATCCAATGGTTCTTTTGTTATATCCATAAATCTCAGTTTGGTTGGCGCGTTATGTTCAGAAAATCCAATGTTGAATCGCCCATTGAAACGTGAAGAGAACGCGTTCAAATATACCTATAAACTTTTCCTAAACAAATCAAACACCAGTTATAATGCATCCTTAGATATCCTTTTATGAATATTTGCGATAATATTTCACTCGGATGGTCACCTAAACGTTATATAAATAAAATAAAGTGGGGCGCGCACCCAGACTCTCGCCCCGAGAAAACTTGTTGATATTTCAGGTCCCCTTACCATTTCCTGTTCCTATCCGTTCCTCTTACTCCAATCACTCTCAGTCTTTGTATATAGACTGTTGACATCTAGTGGAAGCCATAGGTACTGCAATCCAGGAGCTGGATTGCCTTGAAGTCAATGGGGAGAGTGTCAAACAGAGCAAAGGATGGATTTTCCTCGGGTTTTCGCCTGCTATATCAGTTCTATTATACTCACAGACATGATGTTAACACTTTTAGAAACTTCAGAGTGTTTCCTATCCAAGAGTACTAATTATGTGCATATCCTATTTTCTGAGCCTGAGTGGCAGGCATTTTACTTTGGGCACGCCAGACTCTCCAAAACCGTCACCTCTGCTACCGCTCCCTAAGAAGTTAAAGTGGCTAGTGATACATTTATTACATCCAATTTTTAATTATTAAAGTGGATAGAGATTTGAGTCAGTATGTTGGCAGCAGCCTCTCAATGTTAGCGATGGCTGTTTAACAGTCTGATGGCCTTGAGATAGAAGCTTTCAGTCTCTCGGTCCCAGCTTTGATGCACCTGTACTGACCTTGCCTTCTGGATGATAGGCAGTGAACAGGCAGTGATTGTGGTGGTTGTTGTCCTTGATGTTGTCCTTAGGGTGGTTGTTGTCCTTGATGATCTTTGTGGCCTTCCTGTGACATCGGGTGGTGTAGGTGTCTTGGAGGGCAGGTAGTTTACCCCCGGTGATGCGTTGTGTGGACCTCACTACCCTCTGGAGAGCCTTACGGTCGTGGGCGGAGCAGTTGCCGTACCAGGCGGTGATACAGCCTGACAGGATGCTCTCGATTGTGCATCTGTAAAAGTTTGTGTTTTTGGTGACAAGCCGAATTTCTTCAGCCTCCTGAGGTTGAAGAGGCGCTGTTGCGCCTTCTTCACCACGCTGTCTGTATAGTTGGACCATTTCAGGTTGTCCGTGATGTATACGCCGAGGAACTTAAAACTTTCCACCTTCTCCACTACTGTCCCGTCAATGTGGATAGGGGGGTGCTCCCTCTGCTGTTTCCTGAAGTCCACGATCATCTCCTTTGTTTTGTTGACGTTGAGTGAGAAGTTATTTTCCTGACACCACACTCCGGGGGCCCTCACCTCCTCCCTATAGGCCGTCTCGTCGTTGTTGGTATCAAGCCTACCACTGTAGTGTCGTCTGCAAACTTGATGATTGAGTTGGAGGCGTGCTTGGCCACACAGTCATGGGTGAACTGGGAGTACAGGAGAGGGCTGAGAACGCACCCTTGTGGGGCCCCAGTGTTGAAGATCAGCGGGGTGGAGATGTTGTTTCCTACCCTCACCACCTGGGGTCAGCCCGTTAGGAAGTCCAGGACCCAGTTAATTTTGGATGGTGTACTATGGTGTTAATGGTGAGCTGTAGACGATGAACAGCATTCTTACATAGGTATTCCTCTTGTCCAGATGGGTTAGGGCAGTGTGCAGTGTGATTGCGATTGCGTCATCTGTGGACCTATTGGGACGGTAAGCAAATTGGAGTGGGTCTAGGGTGTCAGGTAGGATGGAGGTGATATGATCCTTTACTAGTCTCTCAAAGCACTTCATGATGACGGAAGTGAGTGCGATAGTCATTTAGCTCAATTACTTTAGCTTTCTTGGGAACAGGAACAATGGTGGCCTTCTTGAAGCATGTGGGAACAGCAGACTGGGATAAGGAGTGATTGAATATGTCCGTAAACACACCAGCCAGCTGGTCTGCGCATGCTCTGAGGACATGGCTAGGGATGCCATCTGGGCCGGCAGCCTTGCGAGGGTTAACACGTTTAAATGTTTTACTCACGTTGGCTGCGGTGAAGGAGAGCCCGCAGGTTTTGGTAGCGGGCCATGTCGGTGGCACTGTATTGTCCTCAAAGCGAGCAAAGAAGTTGTTTAGTTTGTCTGTGTGACGACCCTCCCACTCTGTCTGTTGGTATTCTCTCTTTGTTCTTGTTTCCTTGTTAGGATGCCGGTGGGCCGAGTCGGGAGGGTCGTCAGTGACATGGGAAACACCTGGGCTGGGGGGGTTGTCCCAGGATAAGTGGAACTCTTCTCCAGTCATTAGAAGACTCTCGCCAGGCAGACACCTTTATGGATTTTGGTTGTGCCAGTTTTGTGGCTGTTTTGGTTGTTTTCTTTGACTTTAGTTAATAAATATGATATTTTGTTCCCTAACTCCACGTTGTCTCCCTTTTTGTTACGAGCTCTGAGCCGGTTCGTGACATCTGGGAGCAAGACATCGTGGTCCGCGACGGGGCTGGTTTTCTTTTTGTAGTCCGTGATTTACTGTAGACTCTGCCACATACCTCTCGTGTCTGAGCCGTTGAATTGCGACTCTACTTTGTCTCTATACTGACGCTTAGCTTGTTTGATTGCCTTGCGGAGGGAATAGCTACACTGTTTGTATTCAGTCATGTTTCCGGTCGCCTTACCCTGATTAAAAGCAGTGGTTCGTGCTTTCAGTTTTGCGCGAATGCTGCCGTCAATCCACGGTTTCTGGTTGGGGAAGGTTTTAATAGTCGCTGTGGGTACAACATCACCGATGCACTTGCTAATTAACTCGCTCAGCGTAATCAGCGTGAGCGAGTTATCAGGTACCGCAGGGATGGAACATAAGTCGCAAAAATAGAGGTTGTGATGGCAGTTGCAGAGAAGTATTTGGGTGTACGAGATTTGAGGTCAAAAGAGTTACAGGGTGTGTTGAGTGGTGGTGTCCCGTCCTTCCAGGCTGTTGGACTGAGGTAGGACTAGATACTCTAGGTTTAAATAGTGGAATAGGGTGGTGGGTTTTTAATGAGTGTTGGTTTAGATGGTAGTCTATTTGTTTATTTATTTCAAATGTTTTCCCTTTTTCCCCTTTTCCATGCAAAGTATAAGGGATTTATACCCCAGTCTAGTTGGTGGTGGTAATGCAATATTTATTGGATGCAACCGTGTGAAACCTGATCGAAGAAGAATCAGGATGGATGTGGCTATGAGAAGTGTGCAAAGGCCAGACAGAAGAGATTATGTTAAAAAAAAAAAGTTGTTCACAAGATAACAATGTTGACAGAGGAGAGAGGGTAAATTGTCTATGCAATTCTGTAGCTAGCTAGCTAACGTTTGCTAGCACCTCTGTCACAGACAGAAGGACTAACCCAGACACGTCACAGGGGCTATAAAGCTGAAGCATCCATTTAGAACGTTTTCTCACCACCAAATATGGTAGTGAGAAGAAAGCCAGTCGTGGGTAGTGGGAGAGGATGGAACTAGTTGAAATTGGGCCGACATTCTGCTAATTTGCTCATCGATGAAACATCTGATCTCAATACAAGTTTTATAGACGTGACGCTTTGCCCCCCCAAAAAAATATGCTTTGTTTAGAAGGAGTGCAAGGTCAAATTAATTTTGTGCACACGCGCACTTCACACAGAAGACATTCCCTAACAAATATGCAAATTCATGCTACAACGCGCCAATAGGGTCTCGCTAGCTCGTGCTTGGCTTTGCCGACCTCCTTGTTTGCTCTGCCCACTATGCTTAATTTGCTTCCACTGTAAATTGACACTAATTAACTTTCTTAGGTAAGTATATTTTGGGTTAGTTGTAAATATCTTTGCCTCTGTCCTACCTAGCTAGATAGAATTAGGTAAAACTTAAAACATGTTTTTTTTATAGAGAAATTTTGATAGCACAAGATAATCTTTGGGATGATATAGTTAGCTAGCTAAATTGATCACATTTGCTGGCTAGTTAGCTTCACTTGCTAGCTAGAAAACATTAGCTGCCAGCAAGATAACTACATTTCCATTTAATAGATGGGTTAGCTGACAACGTCACAAAAATGATGTGCACGCTTCAATGGGGCAGAAGTCAATGTATCTTTCTATTAAATTACATGTTGTTCTTACTACGTATTGCATGTTTGAGGAGATTATATGTTGTTATAAATGTTTGCAACACATTAATAAATGGCCAGAAGGTTTCCACTTTATTTTAAGGTATATTTTTAGAAGTTATAAATATTGGTAGGACTAACTCATTAATAAATGGTCAGTAGGTTTCCACTATCTTTAAAGGTATATCTTTCAGCATTTGTATATGTTGGTAAGTCATTTGTTAATGGTCAGTGGATTGCCACTTTAAGGTATAATTTTAGCATTTATAGACGTTGATAACTCAGTTATAAATGTTAATAGGTCTGTCACTTTAAAATAAGGTATACCTTTAGCAGTTATACATGTGGGTAAATCATTTATAGATGATTTGAGAGTTTACTCAGAGCATACTTATAGTCAGTATTGGGTACTCATCACTACATACATGAGAGAAGATTTAACACTTTGTTAAACATGTTCAGTCAATTAATGGTGTGTATGAAGACCAAAACAAAACATTCAATGTTGTGAGAGGATACCTCCACTGTTTCACCAACCAAAGGTTACCATTTCACACAGGAGCATTCACCATACTTGGACTATCACAGAACAGTGATGTGTGTTGATATAATCTGGTAAGGGGTAATATGGTAGGAATGATGATTGGAATAATGTCCTGTATGTAAATTTGGCAGGGGATCAGGGTTTCAAAGGTGGGTGAAGACATAATGAAAACCAACCTCTTCTGTTCCTGGGACAGCACCAATTCTTCACAACCAAACGTGAAAATAACTTTTGTTCAACTGTGCAACTATTGAATATAAGGTTGCATGATGATATGGAAGGATTAATCTTATAATCATTTGTAAGTCATTTATAAATGGTTAATAACTAAAGGTAAATATTGGCTTATTATTATGAGGCGTTCTACACACAGCAGCTTCCACTGCCAGCAGTATATTGAGACCCCGACCGGGTATAAAAATAAATAATAGAAAAGGGAGGTCGGCCCGCCAGTGGACCATCACTGACCTAAAAAACGCGTGTATGCGATTGATAAAAACGGCATTACACAAACAATATTACACTGAGCTGTGTGTCAAATTGAGGCGCGCCAGTTAGCCACTCAGCTCCGGTCTGGAAGGGAAGCAAGCCGTGCCAAAGCGGGCGGAGTCTGAAAAGCTCTGCCTATCCTCCGGTTGTTCCTAGTTACCACAGCCAGAAGGTCATACACCTCGTTTATTTCTAAAACGTATCTTCTTAAGATGTGATTTTAAACCTAACCACACTGCTAACCACACCCTAACCTTGAATTAAGACCAAAATGCTCATTTTAGTTTTCATGAATTTTTACAAGAGCCTAACGGACAATATTGACGTTGTGACTGTGGTAACTAGTGGAAACCCTATCCTCCCTCCCCCGGCGGAGGTGTACGATAGTGGAGTCAAGCAAGAGAGCGTGATTAACTGGCCAGAGAACCACGGTGTTGCTCCGGACTGAGAATCCACTGCGACTCGGCAGAGCCCACGTTTGCTACGAGACGGCCGCGACCACTGCGAGAACAGTTGGCTTGAGAAATCTCCGCCTTGACCGCCTGTCTGGATAGCCCGCATAGAGGCCGACATCCCACTACTTGCCGAATACAGGACTGGAAACGACTGCAGAATAGGATCCCGTCATAACAGGAATATTTATCGGCGTCTGCTCGGCTATTTCTCCCAGAAATGGACGGTTTCGCCGGCAGTTTGGGTAAGTTAAAGACGAACTGTAGCCTATTAATATAATTCACATTGTCTATAATACATTCCAGTCTGCTTTCTTAATGTACAGGCTACACGTGTCAGTGCTTTATTAAACCAATGGAGTTAACGTTGTAACAGATCGACCGGAATTCTGACATCCAGACAGAGGTTGTCTGCAATGTGTTAAAGTGCAAAACATTAACGTTATATGAGTGTCCTTATTTTATAGCTTTGCTTTTCTGTGCTGGATATCACAAGTAGGCTTCACTTGACATAGGCGATCAAATACCGCAATAGGGTTCTAAACAATGCGAGGGATATTGTGCTATTCTCTCATACGCACTCGGTTGTGCGTTCATGCTGTGTCTACGTCAATTGCCATTTATTGCTATGGCAAGGAGTCCTTTGAAACCGCCCGAAACAAAGACTTGTGGACAAAGACTTGTGGGTTGAAGAAACGATTCGACAGGAAATTATTTATTTATCCAGTCAGTCTGCCAGTGCGCGTAGGATCGTGTGTGTGTTTGTGTGTGTGTGTGGAGAGACGGAGACAGACAGACAGAGAGAGAGAGAGAAAGACACAGACAGACAGAGGGAGAGACGGACAGAGAGCCAGACAGAGAGAGAGCAAGGGGACGTGTCAGATGAGTGGCAGTCCAAGAAGGGGGCCTTCCAAAGGTGCTAATATAGCCCTACACAATGACATTATAATTGACTGATATTCTAACAAAATGACTTAAACTTACTCTTTAGGTACCAGGCAGTCGACTAACCCAAAGGACTGTAAATGATTAGAATATGCACAAATAAGGTGTGTGCTCTAACTTCCTTATTATCACATTTTTATGAATCTCAGACTGATCGGCTATGTAAACAATAATGCAACATCCTACAGATTGCACACCCCATAGGAAAGATAGTCACAGATGGTCTGTAAAACACCTCTCAGAGTTAACTGCACGTGACTTCCGACAGTGTTTCTCTTTGATTACAGCGATGATGGAACATGCATGGCGTCAGTTGCTCTCAATGTCACTTAAATTCTTGCTGTTGTTGACCTACACGTGTGCATAGGTCGTTTGTTTGTGTTGCCTTGGCGATGCCACAGGCAAATCATGGCAGTGGGAGTCAGTGTGTGTTTATGCATAGTTGATATAGAGTGAGTGGTGCTTGTGTCATTCTGTCCTAGTCCTTCCCGTTCAAATGCGGTAAGAGTCTCTTTCTCTGTGTGTGTGTGTGTGTGGGTGTGTGTGTGTGGGTGTGTGTGTGTGTGTGTGTGTGTGTGTGTGTGAGAGAGAGTCTCATTCCCTCCCTCAACCTTCATGTTTGAATGCAGTCAAGTTAGAGGATGCAGACTTTAACCAAACCCTGGAGCACTGCAGAGGAGGAGGAGAGTGTGAGAGAGGGTGCCCACGCAGCCTATGAGGCTTTGTGTGCATAGCACGCCACGCATACATGCCCAGTCATCATACCCGCTCTGCAGTGTCCGTATGCTGTGCCAGCCTGTTCTCATCACCTCAACACTTACTGTAGTGCTGAAAAAGTCAATTCAACACACACACACACACACGTTGCTTTACATAGAGTACTATTATGCAATCACTTATGATATATTTACAGTAGAGACAGACATGCCACGTAGTTTCATATACACATTGCCCTCAGGGCATAAGCAACACACCATGTCATATATACGCCCACAGTGTAAAGAAACTTGTATCTGCTTGACCCTTTTTTTCTGCCTGCATAGGAAGGATCTCTATTGCACAATAGACTGTGACATTTGTAAACAGAAGTGACAGAGCATCAGGTTTGCTGGGGCATTGCAGTGATATATATGGGTGCAGCTGTAATGTATTGTTTCCCTGGGTATTGATAGCGTGTCATATTGTCGATGAATTAAATTAAAGATTCACACCACTGCTAAAATAGGATCAAGCTCTGGTTGGTAACCTTTGCTGTAAACCCATAAAGTAGGAGGACTTAGTTATTGATATAAGCAACATCATGAATGTACTTCAGTAGTACTTCATTTGTAAACTTCAGTCAGTTGATGTGTTAGTTGATTCATGTGGTTGTATGTACTGGGTGTGAGTGGGTGGCAGTGCCACTGTGCCAGGCCAATGCCAAGGCAGTTAATGGGGATCCTACACGTTTAGAAAAAAGGTTCCTTATATAATCAAATAACCCTTTTATAGGGTTCCCTAGAGGCTCTTCTTTACTTAACCAACACGGTTCCATATAGAACCCTACGTGATGCCATTTATGAATTGTTGCTACTACTATTAAATAGTAATATTGAGCTAAGAATATAATTGAATAATGGACAAAAGAATATCAGCATAGTTTTTGAATTTATTGTAATTATATGCAAACAGTTTGGAAATATGCACTGTGTTAATGATGGCCCACGTCAACTCTGGCTGACTTCTTTACGATGCAATATACTTTTCCCATTAGTTACAGTGAACATCAAAAATGTGTTTTCTGCTCCATTCTCAACCCCCCCAAACAGCAGACCTCACACATACAGTTGAGACGAGCACAGGTTCAAGCTGCATGCAGCGCCCCTGGGTGGAGAGCATGTTGGGGGGTTACGGGCCTTGCTCAAGGGCCCAACGGTAGGGGAATCTTTTGAGGGTACGAACCCAGCAGCCCTCCAGTTGTCAGATAAAAAGTCAATTAAAAAAAAAACACCCGGCCCGGGATTTGAACCGGCCACAGGTCCAACTCCTTAGCCGCTGGGCTACCTGCTTGACTGGTTGCAGAGAAGAAGAAAGGAGCAAAAACGTGAGTTCGTGTTAAGAAATAATGCTATGTAGACATGTAATTATAATGATGTAGAAGAATAACTTGCATGCAGTTTTGAGCCGTTTCAAAAAGGGATCATGGCTTTCACCTGGATTCAACTAGTCAGTCTATGTCATGGAAAGAGCAGCTGTTCTTAATGTTTTGTATACTCAGTGTATGCTTACCTCACTTTGTTGATGTGCAGTGCTGTATCACTATGCGTACCTTATTTCCCCACATGTTATTGAGCTTGCCGTGGAATCACTGAGGGTCTTGGTCCACATGTGTATTGGGAGTTTGCTGTGGATCACACATCGTTTGCAGTGTCAATCAGTAAGGGATCATAGCTTTCACCTGGATTCACCTGGTCAGTCGGTCATGGAAAGAGCAGGTGTTCTTAATATTTTGTATACTCAGTGGATAGTGTGTTAAAAGTAATGTAATGATTAACTAGGCTATTGAATCACCAAGACTTATTATACATAATTTATTATAAATAATTCATACATACCTCCTCTGTCAGCAACAGTCTTCTAATTGCTTCATGAAACAGGCTAGTTCCCTCAATTGACTCCACACTGAAACACTGAAATAAAATAAACAATTAGCTAATTGCCAATGTCAGGCTGGGTCTGTAGCTCTATTTGGGATATCCCGTAATAAAAACATTTTATTTGAAAGAGTTAGCCTGTTAGCTGCTAGCCTGCTAGCTAGCTTACTAACATTCTCAAATTCTCATAATGTTTTAACTATTTATCTAGCCTATAGTTTTATCATATTACTTTGTCATATTTGAATTAAATAATCAACTTTGCTTAACTTAACCCTCCTGTTGTGTTAATTAATTCTGTGTTCCTGGTCCAAAATGACCGCCCCATTATAGCTGATTTATAAATCCAAATATGAAAAAGTAATATGATAAAACTATAGTCTAGACAAAGTAGACTGTGATAAATAGCACAATATGTTTTATCTGAGTATTTGTTAAAGTCAATAATCCATTCATTATGCTTTCTTTACTCAAAAACTAGTTGTATGAGCTCAGGTCAATGAGGCCTACAGGCCATCAATAGCAAATAGAAGTTTGAAACTTGTTGTTACGATTATCTCTTCTTGGGACAGACCAATGTGCAGCGAAGTATCCAGAATACATATTTATTAACGACGTGACTTGATGGAACAAAACAATAAACGAAGATCACGACGTGGAACCGAACTATACAAACTAACTAAACTATGAACAAACACTGTGACATAAACCTAAACACGATGGCATGAACCTAAACACGATGGCATGAACCTAAACACGATGGCATGAACCTAAACACGATGGCATGAACCTAAACACGATGGCATGAACCTAAACACGATAATCATAACAACAAGCAATAACCCACAAACCTAAGTGCAAAACCCCAAACATATGGTTCCCAATTAGAGGTAACTAGACTCAGCTGCCTCTAATTGGGAACCATTACCCCAACATAGAAATACACACCATAGAACAAAAGAAACCCTACACCAAAACAAAACTAAACACTCCAGCCTGTACACTCAGGCCTGGACGTTACAGTACCCCCAAAGCGCGGACTCCGAGCGCGCCCAAAAGTCCGTGGGGGGTCTTCGGGTGGGTCCTTTTGTCCCAGGTGGGGGCTCCGGTGCTGGCCGTGCTGGCTCGAGTTCACGCACCGGAGGCCCTGGACCATTAGCCGGAACAGATAGTACTTGATTCGTGATGTTTACAGTGGCCTTGGTGCAGGAAGCAGAAACCGGCCGTAGAGGACTCATGATGCTCACTGGAACTCTGGTGCGTGGAGCAGGAACTGGCCGTACTGGACTCATGATGCTCACTGGAACTCTGGTGCGTGGAGCAGGAACTGGCCGTACTGGGCTCTGAAGGCGCACAGGGGGCCTGATGCGTGGAGCAGGGACATGACGTGCCGGGCTCTGAAGGCGCACAGGGGGCCTGATGCGTGGAGCAGGGACAGGACGTGCCGGGCTCTAAAGGCGCACAGGGGGCCTGATGCGTGGAGCAGAGACAGGACGTGCCGGGCTCTGAAGGCGCACAGGGGGCCTGATGTGTGGAGCAGGGACAGGTCGTGCCGGGCTCTGAAGGTGCACAGGGGGCCTGATGCATGGAGCAGGGACAGGACGTACCGGGCTCTTGATGCGCACAGCGGACCTGGTGCATGGAACAGGTACAGGACGTGTTGAATCCCCAACACGTACTGGGATCTTGGAGCGTGGAACAGGGACAGGACGTGTTGAATCCACAACACGCACTGGGATCTTGGAGCGTGGAACAGGGACAGGACGTGTTGAATCCACAACACGCACTGGGATCTTGGAGCGTGGAACAGGGACAGGACGTGTTGAATCCACAACACGGACAGGGATCTTGGAGCGTGGAACAGGTACAGGGCGTGTTGAATCCACAACACGTACATGGATCTTGGAGCGTGGAACAGGAACAGGACGTGTTGAATCCACAACACGCACTGGGATCTTGGAGCGTGTAACAGGGACAGGACGTGTTGAATCCACAACACGCACTGGGATCTTGGAGCGTGGAACAGGCACAGGACGTGTTGAATCCACAACACGGACATGGATCTTGGAGCTTGGAACAGGGACAGGACGTGTTGAATCCACAACACGGACAGGGATCTTGGAGCTTGGAACAGGGACAGGACGTGTTGAATCCACAACACGCACAGGGGACTTGATGCGGAGAGCCGACACCATACTTCCAGGTAGCTCACTAACCCTGGTCTCACGGGTGAGTGGAACTGGAATCTCTCGAACTGGGCTGTGGATTTGCACCGGAGATTCTGCCCGCAGGACCGTAGGATATTTTGGTCCCAAAAGGCGCACTGGAGACCTGGCGCGCAGAGCTGGCACCACTCTTCCAGGTAGCACACTGACTTTAGCCCGACCGATGAGTGGAGCTGGAATTTTGCGCACTGGCCTCTGAATACGCACAGGAGACTTTGTGTGCACAACTGCGTAGCACGGCGTTCTCTCAGTGTGCTGCTCCCTCCACTGAGCACAAGGACTTGGTACAGGAGTCCCTCCTGAACCGGCCGACCTCCTCGTGTGCCCGGCGAGGTCTAACAAACTTGCCTCTCTCCGGATCCCATGCGCCATACACATCCTCACACCTGCCCCGCTCAGCCGCGCTGCTTCCAGTTCCTCTCTTGGACGGCGATACTCTCCGGGCTGGGCCCTAGCTCCCCCATTGAACAATTCCTCCTCCCAAGACCTGAACTCCCGGGTCTCTCGCTGCTTGGTCTTCTTTTGGTGGGTTATTCTGTCACGATTATCTCTTCTTGGGACAGACCAATGTGCAGCGAAGTATCCAGAATACATATTTATTAACGACGTGACTTGATGGAACAAAACAATAAACGAAGATCACAACGTGGAACCGAACTATACAAACTAACTAAACGATGAACAAACACTGTGACATAAACCTAAACACGATGGCATGAACCTAAACACGATGGCATGAACCTAAACACGATGGCATGAACCTAAACACGATGGCATGAACCTAAACACGATAATCATAACAAGCAATAACCCACAAACCTAAGTGCAAAACCCCAAAGATATATATGGTTCCCAATTAGAGGTAACGAGACTCAGCTGCCTCTAATTGGGAACCATTAACCCAACATAGAAATACACACCATAGAACAAAAGAAACCCTACACCAAAACAAAACTAAACACTCCAGCCTGTACACTCAGGCCTGGACGTTACACTTGTAATGTTCACAAGAACTTAACTTGATAAAAATATCTAACACAACATTAGGTTATTATCATATTACTTTGTCATATTTGAATTAAATAATCAACTTTGCTTAATCCTCCTGTTGTGTTAATTAATTCAGCGGGAGGGTTAATACATAGAAAAAGAAAGTGCTTATTGTTAAACTACTTGCAAGTTGGTTCAACCACTACACTACACACAATCCTCTTGCATCATCATGCTGGAATGGATTGGCTGTTGGCTTTTGAATCGGAATGGCAGTTAAATTTACCAATCCAAAAGGTTCTATATACAACCCCTTTTTTTTTAAACCTAAAACCCTTTTTCCATAATGTTAGACTGAATTAATTAAGAATGTTGATTTTGTAGCGACGTAAGAAGCAAAATTTGTTTTTCCATCAAAATAATTTTTATTGCGAGCTAATGTGAAGTAATAAAGGAATTTGCATATGTCACGAGAAAATATACTTTGCCCTTATTAAACAACATCCATTGATGGAAAATTAACTTGTTTGACTGCTATCGATTTGTAAATAAATTGATTTTGCGCATGGAGAGTTTGAGTTATGAAAGTTGGACTGGATCTCGAATTCTCAGCGCAGGAAACACTTTGACGGGCTTCAAAAAACAAATGTTATTTTCTGGCAATCGTGGCTTATTCTGTGCCAGATGTCAAACAAACCGTTCTAAATGGATAATGTAAATGGTTAGGCCTATTTGGGTGATTGACTTGCCATTTCTTCAACTTGAGGCAATTTCGAGGTAAGAAGTGTTTGTGTTGCCCAATAGCCTATAGGTTCATGCTGGAATAGGCTACTGAGGATGTGGTCGTAATTTCAATCACTGAATCAAATAGTAATAACATGAACTGAATAATCTTGTAGCCTAATCTGACGGACTGTTACCAACAATTTAATGCAGCCATTCTAACAACAGCTGATTGCAATTGAGGTAAGCTGTGACCATGATCACAATTCATAACTTCCAATTTAATTAACTAAACATTAATAACAAGGCTACAGCAGCAATGAACTGAAGTTATTGGTTATTTATTAAATCTGTTCGCCAGCTCCAGGAAGTCTACATTAGTGGCACAAATTGATTTGCAATGACTCCAGTGATATCGCCATTAACATATTGTATCAAGTGCAGGCTACAGTAGCCTACAATGTCATAGATGCAAATGTATCATTCTCCACATTTTAATGTCAGTTTCATTGTGAACTTTTCCCATAACAGAAGCATGCAAAGGAGTTCCATTTAAAATTTCCACTCGCGCAGCGCTCGAGACCCAACAACTGAGCAAGCGCAAATCCCTTAACTTTCTTGATACGGTTTTCCATAAGCAAAGTTGGCAGAACTCTTCCAAGTGAATTTATCTAATGCGCTCTAGTGCGCCCAAAGTTGATTTATGCGATTTTCCGTGCGTTTGTCGCCGTTATTTTATTTTGTTGACATACATCAGTTCTAGTGGGTTATTTTCTTATGGAAGAAAGGTTTAAGGGTGTTTGCTTTTATGAAACACATTATTTCCTTATTTTTCTCATTCTAGCTACAGTAGCATTTACTTTGCAACAGCACAGGTTTGTATGAACCGTGCTGTTTGCCAATCAGAACTCAGTAACAATATTGCAAAATATGAATTTGATTTTCCCCTTGCCATAAAGAGCTAACTGTGTTGGACATCTTCTAGACATTTTTCTGACCAGGCAGCAGCATCATTAATATGGATATATGATGCCTTCAGAAAATATTAATGCTCATTGACTTATTCCACATTTTGTTGTGTTACTAGGGACGCACGATATATCTGTAAGCATATCGGAATTGGACGATATTAGCTAAAAATGCCAGCATCGGCCAATGTGCAAAACCGATGTCAAAGCTGACGTGCATACCTATATAATGTAGGTACAGTGAGGGGAAAAAAGTATTTGATCCCCTGCTGATTTTGGACGTTTGCCCACTGACAAAGAAATTATCAGTCTATAATTTTAATGGTAGGTTTATTTGAACAGTGAGTGACAGAAGAACAACAAAATAAATCCAGAAAAACGCATGTGAAAAATGTTATAAATGGAATTGCATTTTAATGAGGGCCCAATAAACCTACCATTTTGACCCCCTCTCAATCAGAAAGATTTCTGTCTCCCAGGTGTCTTTTATACAGGTGACGAACTGAGATTAGGAGCACACTCTTAAAGGGAGTGCTCCTAATCTCAGTTTGTTACCTGTATAAAAGACACCTGTCCACAAAAGCAATCAATCAATCAGATCCAAACTCTCCACCATGGCCAAGACCAAAGAGCTCTCCAAGGATGTCAGGGACAAGATTGTAGACCTACACAAGGCTGGAATGGGCTACAAGACCATCGCCAAGCAGCTTGGTGAGAAGGTGACAACAGTTGGTGCGATTATTCGCAAATGGAAGAAACACAAAAGAACTGTCAATCTCCCTCGGCCTGGGGCTCCATGCAAGATCTCACCTCGTGGAGTTGCAATGATCATGAGAACGGTGAGGAATCAGCCCAGAACTACACGGGAGGATCTTGTCAATAATTTCAAGGCAGCTGGGACCATAGTCACCTAGAAAAGAATTGGTAACACACTACGCCGTGAAGGACTAAAATCCTGAAGTGCCCGCAAGGTCCCCATGCTCAAGAAAGCACATATACATGCCCGTCTGAAGTTCGTCAATGAACATCTGAATGATTCAGAGGACATCTGGGTGAAAGTGTTGTGGTCAGATGAGACCAAAATGGAGCTCTTTGGCATCAACTCAACTCGCTGTGTTTGGAGGAGGAGGAATGCTGCCTATGACCCCAAGAACACCATGCCCACCGTCAAACATGGAGGTGGAAACATTATGCTTTGGGGGTGTTTTTCTGCTACGGGGACAGGACAACTTCATCGCATCAAAGGGACGATGGACGGGGCCATGTACCGTCAAATCTTGGGTGAGAACCTCCTTCCCTCAGCCAGGGTATTGAAAATGGGTTGTGGATGGGTATTCCAGCATGACAATGACCCAAAACACACGGCCAAGGCAACAAAGGAGTGGCTCAAGAAGAAGCACATTAAGGTCCTGGAGTGGCCTAGCCAGTCTCCAGACCTTAATCCCATAGAAAATCTGTGGAGGGAGCTGAAGGTTCGAGTTGCCAAACGTCAGCCTCGAAACCTTAATGACTTGGAGAAGATCTGCAAAGAGGAGTGGGACAAAATCCCTCCTGAGATGTGTGCTAACCTGGTGGCCAACTGCAAGAAACGTCTGACCTCTGTGATTGCCAACAAGGGTTTTGCCACCAAGTACTAAATCATGTTTTGCAGAGGGGTCAAATACTTATTTCCCTCATTAAAATGCAATTCCATTTATAACATTTTTCACATGCGTTTTTCTGGATTTTTTTGTTGTTATTCTGTCTCACTGTTCAAATAAACCTACCATTAAAATTATAGACTGATCATTTATTTGTCAGTGGGCAAACGTACAAAATCAGCAGGGGATCAAATACTTTTTTCCCCTCACTGTATATGACGTAATGACGCCACAAATATAGCGCTACGTGTGCAACACAGCATTCCTAACCTAGCCCACAATGTCTGCTGTGTAGATCGAGCAGTCAACAAGTCGAGCAGTCATTTGAAAGAGTAAGAACATTTCAGTGAGACAACTCACAGGCAAAATCCATTAAATGCCAAGAAAATGGAATTCATTGCCCTTGATAATCAACAGTGCTCTGTTGTGGATGTTGGCTTTCGCCGACTGGTTGAGCACCGGTACACACTACCAAGTAGGCTCTATTTTTCAGATCTTGCCGTACCGGAGTTACACAGTATTGTTGAAACGCAAATCCATAAGCTACTAGCGCCATCCATGAGCTAATGGCTACTGCTATTAGTTTCACGACTGACATTTGGACCAGCCATGTCAGCCCCATGAGCATGCTGGGTCTGACAGCAGTGGGTCGACGAGGATTTCGTACTGAGGAAAGCCGTATTGCATTTTAAATTTTTTTTTATTTCACCTTTATGTAGCCAGGTAGGCTAGTTGAGAACAATTTCTAATTGCGACCTGGCCAAGATAAAGCAAAGCAGTGCAACACAAACAACAACACAGAGTTACACATGGAATAAACAAGCATACAGTCAATGACACAATAGAAAAAAAGAAAGTCTATATACAGTGTGTGCAAATGGCGTGAGGAGGTAAGGCAATAAATAGGCCATAGTAGCGAGGTAATTACAATTTAGCAAATTAACACTGGAGTGATAGATGTGCAGATGATGATGTGCAAGTAGAAGTACTGGTGTGCAAAAGAGCATAAAAGTAAATAAAAACAATATGGGGATTGCTCTAGAATGTGCATGCTCAAGAATGTGCTGGTTATCGTACTGCTGCTGCCATTTTCAATGGCATTTGAGAACATGTTTGAAACATGAACACACTCCTAGCTCCGTTCGAACAACTGATTCGAGAAATAAGCTCATCAACTGCGTCTGCAGCAGACGTGATACCCTGTCATGGCAGCGAAACACCTGCTCAGCAAAACTGCCGAAACAAACCGTGGGGTTAACTTGGAAAAGTACTCTACTAGAGGCTGTGAACAAGCGATTCGGTGGCAGACAGCTGGAACTTCACTGCTTGACATGTATGATGAAATCCTGGTTGAGAATGAAACGACCGAACAAATTAACAACGAAACATCACAGCAAGTAAGTGAAAAATAGGTTTTGATTATGTTTTACTGGGGTAATGGGGACATGCGTAAATGCCAACAAATAACTTTTTGGTCAGAATGCATAAAAGGCTGCAAAATTTTTAAATATCGATATGTTTTTTTTTGGCAAGGAAAATATTGGATATTGGTGTTGGCCAAAAATGTCATATGGGTGCATACCTAGTTACAGCCTGAATTCAGAATGGATAAAAAAAACAAAATCTCACCCATCTACACACAATACCGTGTAATGACAAAGTAAAAACATGTTTTTTGAATTTTTTGCTAATTTATTCAAAATGAAATACAGAAATATCAACTTTACATAAGTATTCACACCCATGAGTCAATGCATGTTATCACATTTGGCAGCAATTACATGTGTGAGTCTTTCTGGGTAAGTCTCTACGAGCTTTGCACACCTGGATTGTATGATGTTTTGTATATTATTATTTTTTTAATTCTCCAAGCTCTGTCAAGTTGGTTTGTTGATCATTACTAGACAGCCATTTTCAACTCTTCCAACAGATTTTCAAGCCAATTTAAGTCAATACTGTATTTAGGCCACTCAGGAACATCCAATGTCATCTTCGTAAGCAACTCCAGTGTATATTTGGCCTTGTGTTTTAAGTTATTGTCTAGCTGAAAAGTGCATTTTTCTCCCAGTGTCTGTTGGAAAGCAGACTGAACCAGGTTTACCTCTAGGATTTTGCCTGTGCTTAGTGTTATTCCGTTTATTTTTATGAACCGATTACAAGCATACCCATAACATGATGCAACCACCACCATGCTTGAAATTTAAATAGTGGTACTAGGTGATGGGTTGTGTTTGCCCCAATCATACCATAATGACAAAGTTTTTTTTTTTTTCTTTGCACATTTATAAAAATAGTGAAATATCCCATTTACATGAGTATTCAGACCCTTTACACAATACTTTGTTGAAGCACCTTTGGCAACAATTACAGCCTCGAGTCTTCTTGGGTATGATGCTACAAGCTTTACACACCTGTATTTGGGGAGATTTTCCATTCTTCTTGCCATATCCTCTCAAGCTCTGCCAGGTTGGATGGGGAGCGTGGGTGGGGAGCGATTCTAAGCACAACATTGCTTAGAATCAAGGGCAATGGTGACATCATTGAGGACCTTTAAGGTTGCAGTGACACATCCATAACCTGAGCGGAAACCAGATTGCATACTTGAGAGAATACTATAGACATCAAGATAGCCAGTCAGTTGATTGACAATTTTTTCCACACTTTTGATAAACAGGGCAAAATAGAAATAGGCCTAGAACAATTTGGATCAGCTTGATCTCCCCCTTTAAATAAAGGACGAACCGTGACTGCCTTCCAAGCAATGGGAACCTCCCCAGAAAAGGTGAGACGGGCTTGGCGATGATAGGGGCAGCAACCTTAAAGAAGAAAGGGTCAACCATCTGACCCAGATGTGTTTTTGGGGTTAGGTTTCAGGAGCTCCTTTAGCACCTCAGACTCAGTGACTGCCTGCAGGGAGAAACTTTGCAGCGGGGTAAAAATGGGGAGGAGCATCGGGGATAGTCACATTAGAAGGGATGGGAGATGAGGAACTGTTGGATTGGCAAACAGGCATGGCTGAGTCAAATAGGAATCCTGACTTAATTAAGTGGTGATTTAAAGAGCTCAGCCATGTGCTTCTTGTCAGTAACAACCACATCATCAACATTACTACTTTGGGAGCACCGGCGCGCTAGCGGGCCGCTCCCGACACTACCCGGTGAAATGTAAGGCGCCAAATTCAAAATCCAAAAGTTGAATTATTAAACATTCATCAATATACAAGTGTTGCATAGTCATAAAAAGCTCTGATTCTTGGCAATATCACATTGTTGTCAGATTTCAAAAATACTTTACGGCGAAAGCACAACATTTTATTGTTTGAGGATAGCACCTCATATATTTTATCCATTAGCATAAATTCATATCCAGCGTGGGTCACACAAAACCCATATAAGAGCTAAAATAAATCACTTACCTTTCGAAGAACTTCTACTGAGGGCTTCCCAAGTGTCCAACGAAGACATCCAATGGTTCTTTTGTTAGAAAAATACATTTATTATATCCATAAATCTCTGTTTGGTTGGCGTATTATGTTCAGAAAATCCACCGTCGAGTCACTCGTTGTACAGTGAAGAGAACGCGTTCAAATTATACCTATCAACTTTGCCCAAACAAATCAAACATTATTTATAATGCGTCCTTAGGTATCCTTTCATGAATAATAACGATAGTATTTTACACGGATGATAACCTAAACGTTATAAAAGGAAAATAAAGTGGAGCTCGCTCACGTTCTCGTGCCCGGAAAATGTTGTTGACATCTTCTGTATGGTTCTGTTCAGTGCTAAAGCCTCCAAACACTGTCCAGAGACTGACATCTAGTGGAAGCCATAGGTACTGCAATCTAGGAGCTAAAATCCATGTATTTCAATATGAAGCCTATGGAAAAGAGGAAATGTCACAACAACAAAATTCTGGACATAAATTCCTCGGGTTTTCGCCTGCTATATCAGTTCTTTTATACTCACATATATTATTTTAACAGTTTTAGAAACTTCAGTGTTTCCTATCCAATAGTACTAATTATGTGCATATCCTATTTTCTGGGCCTGAGTGGCAGGCATTTTACTTTGGGCACGCCAGACTCTCCAAAACCGTCACCTCTGCTGCCGCTCCCTAAGTTTTTAAGGGACATGGGCAGCTGTGTGGAGGAGGGTTTATTCTCCAGATCTTTAACAGTTTTCCAGAACTTCTTTGGATTTGATTTGATTTGAGTTAGACCAAGAGAGAGAACTGCTTCTGAAAGTAACTAACTTTGGCCTTCCGGATAGCCTGAGTGCACTTATTTCACATTTGCCTGAACGAGGGGATCAAGCTGATTCTATACCTTTTTAGAGGCCAGTTCATGAAGGAAGGCTTGCTCATTACTCATTAAGGTTTTTAGCAAGTGTCATTTCACTGAGCAGCCATTACGAACACAGGCTGTAAAACAGTGATCACTAAGGTCATTACAGAAAACACGACTGATACCTATCAGGATTATTTGTAAGGATAACATCAAGGAGAGTAGCCTTTTCTGGGTGTTTGGAGTCATACCTTGTGGTATTGGTAATAAGCTGAGAGATTTAGGGAGTCCTATTCCTTTAGGACTTGGTCAGGTGGTTTAAGCATGTCCCTGTTTAGGTCACCTAGCAGGACAAATTCAGACTTAGTGTAAGGGGCCAGGAGAGAGCTTAGGGCAGGTAGGATGTAGGCCGGTGCTGATGGAGGACGATGGCACCCAGCAACTGTCAACAATGAGCTATTTGAAAGTTTAAATAATTTCTTAAAACCAGCAATTTCAAATTGTTTGGGGACAGACTTGGTGGAGACAACCGAGCACTGAAGGTGATCCTTGGAAGATCTGTCTTGCCGGAAAAGGTTATAACCAGAAAGGTTAACTTCTTAGGGAGCAGCTCCCGAGGTGACGGTTTTGGAGAGCCTGGCGTGCCCAAAGTAAAATGCCTCCCACTCAGGCCCAGAAAATAGGATATGCACATAAATAGTACCATTGGAAACACTCTGACGTTTCTAAGAGTGTTAAAATATTGTCTGTGAGTATAACAGAACGGATATGGCAGGCGGAAATCCGAGGAATTTCTGTCCTGGAAAAAGTGATTTTGACACATTGCCTCATATACATTGCATGAAAATGCCCATATAAGGGAGTAAGATTTCAGTACCTATTGCTTCCACTGGATGTCAACAGTCTCTAGACACTGTTTTCATTCTATTTAGTTGATCAGGATGGCAATAGAAGAAGAATTAGGAAGTGGTCACACAGAAGTCAACAGAAGAGAATGCGCGTTCACCGGCTTGCGCGTGCTGTGGTTTTTTCCTTTCCTATCGCCCAGTTTATATTCCCGGTTGAAATATTATACTAAATATACATAAAAGTGTTCCTAAGGATACATTATCAATGATGTTTGATTGTTCTTGGACATGTTTATAGGTATAGGTTGAACGAGTTCTCTTCACGTTTCAACGGGCGAGTGGATGCTGTATTTTCTCATCATAACGCACCAACCAAACGGAGATTTATGGATATAATAAATTACTTTTTCTAACAAAAGAACCATGGATTGTCTTCGTTGGACACTTGGGAAGCCCTCAGCAGAAGTTATTCAAAAGGTAATTGATTTGTTTTCGCTGTGAAATGTGTTTTGTGTGAACCGCATGGTTTATGAATTTATGGTAATGAAAAAAATTGGAGGTGCTACCCTCAAACAATCAAATGTAGTGCTTTCGCCGTAAAGCCTTTTTGAAATCTGACAACGCTGTGATATTGCCAAGAAGCAGAGCTTTTGATGACTATGCAACACTTGTATATTGATGAATGTTTAATAATTCAACTTTTGGATTTTGAATTTGGCGCCTTGCATTTCACCGGGTAGTGTCGGGATTGGGGCGCTAGCGCACCACCACTCCCTAAGAGGTTTTAACATCAGTATTCAAAACACTCTTCCTTAACCACATCTCAGTAATGACCAACCCATCTGATTTGGAGCTGTGAACCCACACTTTCAATTGATCCATTTTAGGTAATAAGCTTCTAGTGTTAACCTACAGAAAACCCAGGCTTTTACGAGAGCAGAAATCGGTGAAGCAGATAGAGCACAAGTCAGAATTGGGGCTAGCAACAGTAGATGGATGTACAAGCACATTTACAGATATCATCAACAGTAATACAATCAAGGCACGGCATAGGACAGGTAGAGCTCTGGTGTGCTGATTTATGACATCTGAATGTGCATCAGATGGCAACAAGATCATATTGTACAGCAATTTCATCAGGTAACATGAATACAAAGCCGGCCAGAGGTGGCTAGAAAAGGATGCAAGGCCAAAAGTCAGTGTAACCAATAGAGTCATATTCCAGAGTGTCGGAACAAACAGTCTGTCCCACAGTTTGGGTATAGAAAGTTCATAGTCAAAGCTTGCAGGAGTCATGAGGCAAATAGCAAAATGCACAAGACAAAAATAAAATATATAGCAACTTGGGGCTAGCCACTGTAAGTTCAGAGTCACTCGCCCCAACAGTGCGTGTGTGCTGGAGGCGAGCGATAGCACAGGAGAGAGGGGGGAGTGTGGTGGGGGTACCTGTACCAGACAGGGGGAGACAGGCCAGGCCAGATGGTGAACAGATCGCCAGGTGGAATCCAAGCAGCAGTGCAGCAGGCAACAGGAGTAGGTGTCACACCCACTTGGGAGAAGCTTTTATTTCTGGAGGCAGATTTCTTGTAGAAAATGCCAGTGGATTTGAACAGCAGGAGGGGACTTCAAAGACTCCTGCCACCTGTTGGGCCCAAAGGCCTCGACATCTTTCACTTCACACCTCAGTGCTAATTAAAGTTGTATCTGGTCTGTTCTAGCAAGCCCGGCAGCCTTAACTCAGCATTCAGTCCCCATAAAGTAAAATATATCATTGTAATGTACTTTATTTTTTATTTCTCATTTTTCTTTTTCTTGGCTTTCAAAATAGCATCAGACCAAACACTACTCACTCCGTTCCAGGTTGGATGGTGTCCTCAGGTCTCTACTGTTTGTTTGCTAGAGCACCCTCCGTATAGCTTGGGAACAGGAAACCTTGGTAGCAGTAATCTATCCTGTTAATTCTGGCCAAAATTAGGTTGTAGGTTTGGAGTTATGATCTGGAGCGAAGGCCATACTGTGGAGGGTAGCATCCTGCATATGTCCCTGCCGAAAAATCCAAGTTTATCTAACTCCAAATCAATCCTTTTGTAAAAAACATGTTGAAAAATGTGTGAGCTCACATGCAGCTTGCCCTCTCTCTAAATAATGAAGAGTCTTGGTGGTTCCAAACTTCTTCCATTTAAGAATGATGGAGGCCACTGTGTTCTTGGAGACATTCAATGCTGCAGAAATTAGTTGGTACCCTTCCCCAGATATGTGCCTCGACACAATCCTGTCTCGGAGCTCTACGGACAATTCCTTCGACTTTATGGCTTGATTTTTGCTCTGACATGCCCTGTCAACTGTGGGACCTTATATAGACAGGTGTGTGCCTTTCCAAATCATGTCCGATCAATTGAATTTACCACCAGGTGGACTCCAATCAAATTATAGAAACATCTCAAGGATGATCAATGGAAACAGGATGCACCTGAGCTCAATTTCGAGTCTCATAGCAAAGGGTCTGAATACTTATGTAAATAAGCTATTTCTGTTTTATCAGCACTTCTACTGTCAAATAAGAGGTTAAATGTAGAACCTCCAGGTGCTAGTGTTCAATCCCTGGTCCCTTGCCCAGTACCTACCCCATGCACCCTGCCCCCTGTCCCATTCACATGCTGCTGACTAGTGTTTGGGGAAAATCTATTATGTGAATGTTAAGACCATAGTTTGGGACAAACTCAGCGCCGCTTGTGTGTTCTTGACATTTGCTGTACTTGTGGTATATGTGTTTACACCTACAGTGTAAAATATAATATATCAAATATTTTCCCTCTGAGTGAGTATGGGTCAGTGTGGCATTGCTCACTGCCCCACTACACTGAACCCATGTGTGTGTGTGTCCCACCGATCGTTGTGTGTTTGGTCACTGCACTAAAGACAACCAGAGGATCAGATTACAGAATTCCTTCTTGGTGAAAGTGGAGAGGGAGAGAGAAAGAGCAGGGAGAGAAAGAGCAGGGAGAGAAAGAGCAGGGAGAGAAAGGAGGAGGGACAGAGAGCAAAGATCCGGAGCGGGATGCACATACTCCAGAGCTGTTCCAGATGCAGGAATGTCGCCTCCCAACTTCCCACATTTTTCCCTCTCCATAACAATGTATTACATTACTGCTGGAATTAAAATAAATAAGGCTCTCCTGCTCAACCTTGTCAGGGCTTTGAGTGGTTATATGAGACCGAGAGCAGTGTGGACGGACAGACACTCAGACAGTCAGTCAGTTGCCCCAGACTTGTCTGCACTACTTAAAGGCAGACAGATGCTACCACCAAATGGACATACAGTTGACCGGGGGACGCTCTAGCAGGGCAGAAATTTGACAAACTGACTCGTTGGAAAGGTGGCATCCTAGGACGGTGCTACGTTGAAAATCACTGAGCTCTTCAGTGAGGCCATTCTACTGCCAATGTTTGTCTATGGAGATTGCATGGTGGTGTGCTTGTGCGGTGTACAAATCCACAAATTTGAAGCGTCCACATACTTTTGTATATATGGTGTACTTAGCCATGGTTTTAGGGAATGTTTTTGTGGTATTTTCTAACTTGATTGTGTGCATATGTATTTGTTTATGCAGCTGCAGGGCACGTGTTGGAGGTCCTGTCTGTTACACGGGTTGTGTGTCTGTGTGTCTGTGTGTCTTGTGTGTATGTGTGTGGCTTGGTACATGTGCTGGGTGTTTGTAAACATCTGTGCAGATGAATGGGAGGCCTGCACAGCCTTTGATTCTGCCTTTCTTTCAACATGTCTCCGCTCTTACTGTGAACAGATGATGATGATGATGATGGAGGAAGAGGAGGAGGGAGGGAAAGATGGAGGGAGGGAAAGATGGAGAGAGGGAAAGGAGGAAGGAGGGACAGCTTGGAGCGTTTCCCAGAGACCAACTGCTGGTGTGTGTGTGTGTGTGTGTGTGTCAAATCAAATGTTATTGGTCACATACACATGGTTAGCAGATGTTATTGCGAGTGTAGCAAAATGCTTATGCTTCTAGATCAGACAGTGCAGCAGTATCTAACAGGTAATATCTAACAATTTCACAACAAAACCTAATACACACAATCTAGTAAAGCAATGGGATAAGAATATATAAGTATAAAATATATGGATGAGCAGTGACAGAGCGGCAAAGATGCAACAGATAGTAAAGACTAGATAGTGAAGGATACAGTTGAAGTTGGAAGTTTACATACACTTAGGTTGGAGTCCTTAACTTGTTTTTCAAAAGCTTAGACTCTTGTTAATCTAACAGCATTGTCAGATTTCAAAAAGGCGAAAGCAGAACATTGTCTGAAGACAGCGCCCCACTCAAACTCAATTGGCATAATAACATAACCAGCAGAGGTGTCACAAAACTCAAAAATAGCATAAAATAAATCGCTTACCTTTGATCTTCCACTGATGGCATATCAAAGCGTCCAGGTTATACAATACAAGGTCATTTTGTTTGATAGTTCCTCATTATATCCATATAGCTCCGTTTGGTTGGCGCGTTTTGTTCAGTAATCCACCTGCCCAAAGGCTTTCATCCATGCAGACAAACGATATCCCCCAACTACCCGTAAAGTTCGTCAAAAAAGTCAAACAGCATTTGTAATCAATACAAACCTACCCTAAAATGAATATACACTATAATATTTCAGACGGAATATAACCTGCTGAGTAGAAGAGAAAAAGAACTGAGCGCGCACTCCCTGTTACGCGCAAGATCCAAAACAGTACACTTGACGTGAACCCAGGAACTAGTGGTCTTACTCCCTTGATTGAACTTTCCAACCTTTTTCTAAAGACTGTTGACATTTAGTGGAAGCCATAGGAACTGCAATCTCGGGGTTAATCTATTAGGCTTTGAATTGCTGGCCTATTGAAAACAGTGTGACATGACTGATTCAGACATCCCGGATGGATTTTGCTCTGGTTTTTACCTGCCATATCAGTTCTGTTATACTCACAGACATTATTGTAACAGTTTTAGAAACTTCAGAGTGTTTTCTATCCAAAGCTACTAATTATATGCATATCCTAGCTTCTGGGCCTGAGTAACAGGCAGTTTACTTTGGGCACGTTTTTCATCCGAACTTCAAAATACTGCCCCCTAGCCCTAAGAAGTTAAAGTGGCCAATGATATCAAATCCGTAGGTGGGCACCCGCCTCTCTGTGCTAGTGGTGGCTGTTTAACAATCTGATGGCCTTGAGATAGAAGTTGTTTTTCAATCTCTCTGTCCCAGCTTTGATGCACCTGTACTGACCTCGCCTTCTGGATGGAAGCGGGGTGAACAGGTAGTGGCTCGGGGGGTTGATGTCCTCGATGATCTTTTTTGCCTTCCTGTGACATCGGGTGCTGCAGGTGTCTTGGAGGGCAGGTAGTTTGCTCCCGGTGATGCGTTGTGCAGACCGCACCACCCTCTGGAGAGCAATGCGGTTGTGGGTGGTGCAGTTGCCGTACCAGGTCGGTGAAACAGCCCGACAGGATGCTCTCAATTGTGCACCTGTAAAAGTTAGTGAGGGTTTTTGGTGACAAGCTAAGTTTCCTGGTTCTGGTTGTACCTAGTGATCACTGGAGGATATGCAGCGCGCCCTTCACCACACTGTCTGTGTGCGTGGACCATTTCAGGTTGTCGGTGATATGTACACCAAGTAACTTAAAACTTTCCAACTTCTCCGCTGTTGTCCCTTCGATGTGGATAGGGGGGGGCTCCCTTTGCTGTTTCCTGAAGTCCACAATCATCTCTTTGGTTTTGCTTACATTGAGTGAGAGGTTATTTTCCTGACACCACACTCCGAGGGCCCTCACCACCTCCCTGTAGGCTGTCTCGTAATGTGTGTGTGTGTGTGTGTGTGTGTGTGTAATTTGCTCATTAGTGGTACTGCACATCCTCCAGTGATCACTAGGTACAACCAGAACCAGGAAGTAGAGCGATTTCCCCCAGTGTGCATCTAGTGCAGATTTCCTGCCCACATTTCACCAGGGATACACTCACAAACTAATGCATGCACACACACACACACACACACACATTTTGTTATTCTATCTTCGTGGGGACCTAAAATCAAACCATTAACCCTAATTGTAACCCTAAACCTAACCCCTAAGCTTAAAATAGGCTTTGTCGTCATGGGAAGGTGGGAATTGTCCCCACGAGGGAGAATTGTCCTTGTTTTACTGTCCTTGTGGGGACTTTCGGGGATTTTAGGTCCCCACAAGGATAGAAGAACCAAGACACACACACACACACACACACACACCAGTGCGACTAAAAAAAACTCAAGCAGGCAGCAAATAAAAGTCTAATTGTATTAGTCACATGCACCGAATACAACAGGTGTAGACCTTACAGTGAAATGCTTACTTATGAGCCCCCAACCAACAATGCTGTTTTAAAACCCCCCGGATAGGAATAAGAGATAAAAGTAACAAGTAATTAAAGAGCAGCAGTAAAATAACAATAGCGAGACTATATACAGGGGGGTACCTATACAGAGGCAATGTTCAGGGGCACCGGTCAGGAAGCTCTCGATGGTGCAGCTGTAGAACCTTTTGAGGATCTGAGGACCCATGCCAAATCTTTTCAGTCTCCTGAGGGGGAATAAGTTTTGTCGCTCCCTCTTCACGACTGCCTTGGTGTGCTTGGACCATGTTAGTTTGTTGGTGATGTGGACACCAAGGAACTTGAAGCTCTCAACCTGCTCCACTACAGCCCAGTCGATGAGAATGGGGGCGTGCTCGGTCCTCTTTTTCCTGTAGTCCACAATCATCTCGTTTGTCTTGATCACGTTGAGGGAGAGGTTGTTGTCCTGGAACCAGATGGCCAGGTCTCTGACCTCCTCCCTATAGGCTGTCTCTTCGTTGTCGGTGATCAGGCCTGTTGTGTCATCGTCAAAGAACACAGTTCCTCTGCGCCATTTATTCTCTCAACAAGCTGTCAATTCATGCACTCAACAAGAACGATGCTGCTTTCCACATTGCTTCTAAATATGAATCAATGGCATGTTCTCAATCAGATGGCCTATTATAAAATTTTTGCCTAAATGCAACATCTATTCAACATCTATCTCCTGAGTGGCGCAGCGCTCCAAGGCACTGCATCTCAGTGCTAGTGGCGTCACCACAGCCACCCTGGTTCGAATCCAGGCTTTATCACAACCGGCTGTGATTGGGAGTTCCATAGGGCGGCGCACAATTGGCCCGGGTTTGGCCGGTGTAAGCCGTCATTGTAAATAAGAATTCTTAACTGACTTGCCTAGTTAAATAAAGGTTAAATAAAAAAATTAAAAAGGGGTCCCCTGGGAAAAACTGACCAACACTACCCTGTCATAACTCCTACCTAACCTTTTCATTTGTTATCATGCCAAACAACATCAACCATAGAATTCGAATAATCTTTCTATTTATATAAATCCAACAATCCAACAGTATTGCAGGTGAAATTGCTATATTTGGTTGAAAAATCGCAATGAGCTATTTTGCCCATATTGTGCAGCCCTACAAACAACCTGGTAACGTTACCAGTATATGCATGTGGTGGCACAGAAAATCTTCTTCTTCAGGATTCATATAGGCCCAATGTAGGCTATATTTCAATCAATTAAACATCTATCTTATTAGTGCTCCTAACTTTTCTAACTTCTAAGTTAGGAGCACCAGTGCTACCAATGAAACATTTTCATTTAAAGCCCTGGATATGCGCCTCCCCAGTCCCCCTCTTTAATGCGGCCTTGAGGTTCTTATCCCCTCAGTTACTTGCAAGACCAGCCAGGAAGTGGGGGAGGGGACAGGACTGAGAGAAGGGGATGGGAGGGGCTGGGATGGGATGGAGGGAGGGTAGATGGGAAGGGTAGAGGGGTGCGGGCAGATTATGTGTTTGCGGGGCGCGTGGTGAATCTCTGTGGGGTATCTCTTATCAGGATTAGGCAGGGATGTGATGCTAGTGGAGGAGGGAGCTGTGGTGTGTGTGTGTGTGCAGATAACAGAAAGGGGGGTAGGATTAGAGGGAGCCAGGTCACAGGGAGGGCTGCAGGATAAGGGGCGATGCATGGGTTTTGGGGTTACAGGAAAGGGGGTTAGGGTAAGACTACAGTATCAGTAGTATTCACCATTGAAGGCATTAATTCCATTTTTTACTCAGATGAAAATGATACTACATCAATAATTGTATTATGTTTCTCTGTTTCCAGTAATGCAGATCATTTTCCATATGGTTACTGTAAATGCACATTAGACATTAGGATTAACATCATTACACTGATATTATTTGTTAGGTCATTCAATTAATTCCACGGTGTGTGTGTGTGTGTGCACTCGTGAGTGAGTGTGTGTATGTGTGTGTGTGTGTGCACTGTGCAGCTCTTTCAGGTCATCAATCCACTAACTCTTCTCCTGTCTGTTTGCCTTAGTCTTAATTGTTGGCAGTGCTGCAGTGGTTTCTGGTGTTCTCTGTGCTCCTATTTGTATCAGTAATACTGTGCATCCAAACAAAGCAGGGCAATCCTAAAAGCCATTTGTCCAGGATTAGACAACACTTTATGTACCAGCGAACCAGAGAGCATTCTGGCACCCTGCGGTGGCCTGGGTGTGTCGGGAGGAGGGGACAACTATATTAGTGTGTGACTGACGGTTAGATCAGTGTGGGTGTAAGGCCCTATTTGCACTACGAGAGAGTCTGAGGAAGGGAATGGTGAAAATGTCTACTTTTCAATTCACATGACATCCTTGGCTGGCAACGCGCCATTTTTTGTCCTCCGCTCAAATTAAACGTAAATATCACAGCAGCTACAAGCCAGTAGGCACAAACCAGTGGTGTAGTGGAGGGTGTACACAGGTACATGGCGTATGCCCAGGTATTTTTCAGTGGCCGTTGCGTATACTCACTTCTTAATCCCCACAATGCATTTCAACATAGTGTAGTGGAGGTATACGATGTATCAATTAATAAGACTGATGGAACAGATCAGAATATTTAGCTGTGCACACGGAGCTAGGCCTATGTACGAATGTTCCAAAAATGCATTCCAGCTATTATTATTGGGCTCCAGAGTGGTGCAGCGGTCTAAGGCACTGTATCTCAGTGCTAGAGGCGTCACTACAGACCCTGGTTTGATTCCAGGCTGTATCTCAACCGGCCATGATTGGGAGTCCCATAGGGCGGCGCACAATTGGCCCAGCGTCATCCGGGTTTGGCTGGGGTAGGCCGTTATTGTAAATAAGAATTTGTTCTTAACTGACTTGCCTAGTTAAATAAAGGTTAAAATGATGAGCTGTCCTCCCCTCAACAGCTTCTACTGCAAACAGTGCTAGGTGCCTGTGCACTTGAATTAAAGGTTAACCTCAAAAGTGTAAATTTGAGAGCAAAAACCTGGAAAGAATTGAAAAATCTGAAACCTGTGAATTTCTGACTCATTTATCTGTTTCAATAGTAGGCCTACTATTAGCCTACTTGCACAATACAGCTTGTGAGTTGGCCTGAATGTGTAAAACTAATATGGGATTTATACTTTTCACTCATTCAGAGTGAGTGTCACTGTTTCTCATAGAATTTTTCACACAGGGCGCCTTTTCTTCACATAAACATGCTGACGTTTAGCTGAACCATAGCTAGATAGGAGCTCTTAGGCTTACACTAGCTACCGTATAAAATTTACCTTAGAACAGTGTTTCCAAAACTTTTTATAGTCCCGTACCCCTTCAAACATGCAACCTCCAGCTGCGTACCCCCTCTAGCACCAGGGTCAGCGCACTTTCAAATGTTTTTTTTTTGCCATCATTGTAAGCCTGCCACACACACATTTATTAAATACATTTATTAAACATAAGAATGAGTGTGAGTTTTTGTCACAACCCGGCTCGTGGGAAGTGACAAAGAACTCTTATAGGACCAGTCACAAATAATAATATAATAATAATAATCAATAATTTTGCTCTTTATTTAGCCATCTTACATATTAAACTTTATTGGTTCATTGAAAATTGTGAATAACTCACCACAGGTTAATGAGAAGGGTGTGCTTGAAAGGATGCACATAACTCTGCAATGTTGGGTTGTATTGGAGAGTCTGTCTTAAATCATTTTCCACACACAGTCTGTGCCTGTATTTAGTTTATGCTAGTGAGGGCCGAGAATCCACTCTCACACAGGTACGTGGTTGCAAAGGGCATCAGTGTCTTAACAGCGCGATTTGCCAAGGCAGCCCAATCCAGAAATCTGTCAGTGGCTTCTGATTAAATTACATTTTCACAGAACCGCTTGTTGCAATTTCGATGAGGCTCTCTTGTTCAGATATCGATAAGTGGACTGGAGGCAGGGAATGGTGGGATAACAAATCCAGTTGTTTCTGTCATCCGTTTCTGGAAAGTACCTGAGTAATTGTGCACCAAACTCACTCAGGTGCTTCGCTATATCACATTTGACATTGTCCATATGCTTGAGTTCATTTGCACACAAAAAATCATACAATGATGGAAAGACCTGTGTGTTGTCCTTGTTAATGCAGACAGAGAAGAGCTCCAACTTCTTAATCATAGCCTCAATTTTATCCCGCACATTGAATATAGTTGCGAGTTCCTGTAATCCTAGATTTAGATCATTCAGGTGAGAAAAAAACAAATGTATAGCCCTGTTGAGAAATATAAATGGACTGTTTGAAAATGTGAATCATTATTATTATTTAAAAAAATGGGAATCACATTTTTATTTGGCATACCCCCGACGGCATTGCCAGTTTAGGAATACCTGCCTTAGAACAAACCAGGCTTAATTTTATCAATATCATGGAAGTCATTATATGAGGTACATATAGGTACTCCCTGGGGAGTTGCTTCTTGCCTAGACCTCAGTGGGTCAGTGCAGTCAAGCAAAAAATCACCCTTACTAAAAAAAAAGATTGCAGTGTTGAAGCTGCAGTAACTGCAGTCAGCTGTGGCATTTTGGATGCAGTATTTGCAGCATACTGCAGTTATACTGCACTCTGACTGAAATATTTGTTTGTAAGGGCAGTTAATACATGATACAGCATTGATTCATGTGTGTCAGTAGGGCTAAATTGTATACTAGGTTTCAGTGTGTGAATATGACTCTGTGTATACAGTGGATTCGGAAAGTATTCAGACCCCTTGACTTTTTCCACATTTTGTTACGTTACAGCCTTATTCTAAAATGTATTCAATTGTTTTTTCCCCTCATCAATCGACACACAATACCCCATAATGACAAAGCAATAACAGGTTTTTAGGAAATGTACAAATGTATAAAAAAAAATACAAATCTGAAATATCACACTTTGTTGAAGCACCTTTCGCAGCGATTACAGCCTCGAGCCTTCTTGGGTATGACGCTACAAGCTTGGCACACCTGTATTTTGGGTGTTTCTCCCATTCTTCTCTGCAGATTCTCTCAAGCTCTGTCAGGTTGGATGGGGAGCGTCGCTGCACAGGTATTTTCAGGTGCCATGCACAAGAGTATATTGCGGCATCGATCACCCGACCTCAGATGACCTGGCCTCCACAATCACCCGACCTCACCCCAATTGAGATGGTTTGGGATGAGTTGGACCACAGAGTGAAGGAAAAGTAGCCAACAAGTGCTCAGCATATGTGGGAACTCCTTCAAGACTGTTGGAAAAGCATTCCAGGTGAAGCTGGTTGAGAGAATTTCAAGAGTGTGCAAAGCTGTAATCAAGGCAAAGGGTGTTTACTTTGAAGAATCTCAAATATAAAATATATTTTGATTTAACACTTTTTTTGGTTACGACATGACTCCATATGTGTTATTTCATAGTTTTGATGTCTTCACTGTTCTACAAGGTAGAAAGTAGTAAAAATAAAGAAAACCCCCAGAATGAGTAGGTGTGTCCAAACTTTTGACTGGTACTGTATATGATATTGCAAATCTCTACCTTTTTGTATACCTATTCAGGATACATCACCATGAAGATAATTACAATTCATATCCATAATTATGGATTTCTGTGTGGTACAGATCACCCATAATGTAATTATGTTACTGTAAGTCTGTTGCCTGTTACCACCCCATTCTTTTTGCAGACATCTTTGAATCTTATTTCAGAAGCAGATATTTAAGAGTTTTTAGAAAACATGGTCGCATAAAAAAATATTTTAAAATATTTTTTATTTTAATGTGAAAAAAAAATTGGAGTTAGCATAATTTCGATCTGTGGAATTTTCCCTGTTCTGTACCTCTCTGTGACTACTTTGTGCTGCAGATGCTTATTTTTGAGCTTTTATCACCTACAAATGATGAATGTACTGCATAGAGCATTTACCCCAACACTGCCTAGCACTCACTCATCCTTTTAATAGACTATACATGAATATACAGTTTCAGTCTATTAACACTAGATACAGGACCATAGTACACCACTAGTACAACTGATTCTGCTGTGTTAGAACCCAATGCGGCGGCGCCCTGCGGTAGTGGTGCAGGGTGATGACCTTATTCTGCCCCACAGTGATTTTAACCGGTTCTGTCTTCCTGCTCAGTGCAGTGATGCTGAGTCAGAATGGGGAATATTTCAGGGACAGACAGAGAGAGTAGGGGGAGACCTCTGCTGCAGTAAGACCAACTTTCCTATGGTACTTTTCCATGGCAACTGGGCAGGCAGACAGACAAAGGAACGAGAGAGGTATTTACATTATGACCAGGTGAGCAGTGTGGGGGAAGGGTTCGTGTCTTCTTGTCACCCACCCAACCACAGTGGAGGTTTTCAGCCTAGTCCCGAGGAGTGCAGATGGTGGAGTGTGGTTGGTTGGCAGATAGGGGGCGCTGTCTCACTGACTGATAGCTTGGGGCCGGTGGAGTGTCTCAACATATTGTGGAGAGGTTGAAATAGGTGCTAAAGTTCTATGGTTAAGGGTACAGAGCTGGTTTTGGAGGCCTTAGGGGTTCAGACTACCTAACTCTTAGTATTTAGATCTCTATTTACCTCATGAAGTGACCTTTGATGGATATAGCCCATGCTATGAATTTTAAAGTGAACAAATTAGAGTACTTTGAAAAGAAGTCTGGTATTATAGCCATTACTTGCAACAGTCAGTTGGCTTTAACATTTAAAACCCATACTACAGCTTGGATCTTAAAAAAAGACCATTACTGTGCCTCTGTTTAACCAAAAAATACTGTGGCACAGTGGTGTTGTGGCCATAGGCAAGGTGGAATTGCTTCTTTACATTTTGTTTAAATAATGTTTACACACTTTCGTGTTTTAATGGGCTTATTGCAGATATTCAGCTGTTTTTGGTAGAGTTATGGGGGATGTCAGAGCACTCACAATCAACTATTCAGGCTAGGAGAAGAGAGCTCTTTCTCTCTGTGGAGCCCTTGTCTTACTTTGGCTGTTTTTCTGATGTTCGGTCGTCCATGCGACCTCAACCACTCCTCTCCTTCCCTCCCTCTCCAAGCTCCCTAGGTCCAGATGCTGCTTTTCCGGGAATGGGAGGCAGGCAGGAACACACGGCTTTCAGATCCCTGCTTCTCTCTTCCTTTCCCTGCCCAGGTTTTTAACGTAATTGTTGTTTTTCCCCTGGTTTCTTTTTACTGGGGTTGGAAAGGCACAAAGGCCCAAGATTCCGGCAGTTAAACTAGGTGAAAAAGCTGGTGTCTGCGTGCTGCAGTCAGTCAGAGACGGATGAGCGTTGGCTTGTCAGTAAGTGTCAGTTAGGGATGTTTCAGTTGTACTGCAGGCCTGAATCCAGGCTCCTGCTGCTTTTAAAAGGCTGTGATACAGGGCCCTCTGAAGACACAGACACACAAACTCCTGCAAGCACATTTTCACACACACACACACACACACACACACACACACACATCTAACTTCCTCACACACCTGCTTATGTACGTACATGCATATGTTCATGCATACTGATAAACAGACCCAGCATGTGGGAAATGTGTTTCAGCCAATTGCATGGTGGTCTAAAACCATACTGTAACTGAATATAAGGCTCCGATTCAGAACAACCTCGTTATAGTAGAGTGTTTACTCACCAAACCCAGACAAAGAATTACCATGATTTGGGGGATTTGCACGAAATGTAATCCATAGAATAGTCCACATATGGTATTATTTCTCAATTATGCTTTTATATTTGCCAAAAAATATCCTTTCTCCAAATGACTATTCTATGGATTACATTTCATGAAAATCCCCCAATTCATGGTCTTCTTTTGTCTGGGTTTTGTGAGGAATCACTCTGGATTTGATCAAGACCTCCCTCACTGCCTTACACACAGTTTTTGACATTTAAACATTAATTTCTACTTACTACAATTACATTGTGGCGGCTTTGATTTCTTGGTGGACCCTGTGTGTGTGTGTGTGTGTGTTGGTGTGTGTGAGTGTGTGTGTGGAATTATGACAGGATATGCGAGCACTGGACTGTGTGTGTAATGAAACTGCATTATCTCAGTGAGGGACAGTAAACAGCCTTTTCAGCTGCCTGTGATAGTTTTATAAAAGGATGGATTTTATGGGCCTTATTCAAGGTTAATCATTAACTTCCTTGTGTATTGTAAGCACCCGGACTACTCAAAGACCAGACACACTCACAAGGACATGAAATCACATCTACAGTTGAAGTCGGAAGTTTACATACACCTTAGCCAAATACATTTAAACTCAGTTTTTTACAATTCCTAGTCAACATTCCCTGTCTTAGGTCAGTTAGGATCACCACTTTATTTTAAGAATGTGAAATGTCAGAGTAATAATAGAGAGAATTATTTATTTCAGCTTTAATTTCTTTCATCACATTCTCAGTGGGTTAGAAGTTTACATACACTCAATTAGTATTTGGTAGAACTCCCTTTAAATTGTTTAACTTGGGTCAAACGTTTCCACAAGCTTCCCACAATAAGTTGGGTGAATTTTGGCCCATTCCGCCTGACAGAGCTGGTGTAACTGAGTCAGGTTTGTAGGCCTCCTTGCTCGCACACACTTTTTCACTTCTGCCCACAAATGTTCTATAGGATTGAGGTCAGGGCCTTGTGATGGCCACTCCAATACCTTGACTTTGTTGTCCTTAAGCCGTTTTCCCACAACTTTGGAAGTATGCTTGGGGTCATTGTCCATTTAGAAGGCCCATTTGCGACCAAGCTTTAACTTCCTGACTGATGTCTTGAGATGTTGCTTCAATATATCCACATAATTTTTACTGTTGATATAGATAATACCTGTTTCCTCCAGCATCTTCACAAGGTCCTTTGCTGTTGTTCTGGGATTGATTTGCACTTTTCGCACCAAAGTACATTAATCTCTAGGAGACAGAACGTGTCTCCTTCCTGAGTGGTATGACGGCTGCGTGGTCCCATAGTGTTTATACTTGTGTACTATTGTTTGTACAGATGAACGGGGTACCTTCAGGTGTTTGGAAATTGCTCCTAAGGATGAAACAGACTTGTGGAGGTCTACACATTTTTTTCTGAGGTCTTGGCTGATTTCTTTTGATTTTCCCATGTTGTCAAGCAAAGAGCCACTGAGTTTGAAGGTAGGCCTTGAAATACATCCACAGGTACACCTCCAATTGATTAAAATGATGTCAATTAGCGTATCAGAAGCTTCTAAAGCCATGACATTTTTGGGAATTTTCCAAGCTGTTTAAAGGCACAGTCAACTCAGTAAACTTCTGACCCACTGGAAATGTGAAACAGTGAATTATAAGTGAAATAATCTGTAAACTATTGTTGGAAAAATTACTTGTGTCATGCACAAAGTAGATGTCCTAATCGACTTCCCAAAACTATAGTTTGTTAACAAGAAATTTGTGGAGTGGTTGAAAAACAAGTTTTAATGACTCCAACCTAAGTGTATGTAAACTTCCAACTTCAATTGTACCATATGTTTTGTTAACAGGCTCTGGGACTTTGTAGTTTGCTGTTGTGATAGTAACTCAATGCCCTCTGCACATTGATAATAAGGGTTGAGACACAGACACCCGGGCTAGCATCAGGAGGTCAAAATCAACTATTACACAGCACTGTATAATAATCAATGGAGCGATTCCACAGAACAATGTACTCCATGGCTGTTTTATGAGTCTGCCAACATTGGCATGTTTCCAGTTTCATTTCCGCAGTATTTCATTTGTTTGCTCAGATTTGCATTCAGCAGGCTCATTCAATCGGTTTCCTCCTGACTCAGACACAAAATGGTTCTACACCTGTGATTTGCCAAAGGTAGGGCCAGGGGGCACAGGCCGGGATGGGGCCTGTTAACTTTAGGCACAGAGCAGTGGTGAGTCTACCTCTTTGTGTGCGTGGCATGAATTTCAAAGCAGGATATAGCTGTAAAGTAAGACTGCAAATAAAACTGTTGCAATGCAGCTGTGGGTTCAAGATAACAATAGATAGCATGAGGCCCTAAAGTATGGTATGGGCAATTTCCAGTGCTGACCCGTCATTCCAGGGCAGGTGGGGCAGAGCCAGTTTTTTTTTTTGGGGGCTTGCCTGTTTTGCATGTTATTTTGGCATTAATACATGTCACATATCAGTTTGCAAACAATGTCATTTAAAAAAAAAATATCATTGAATTAATAAAGCCGCAAACAAACATGGTCTCTTTTTTGTTTTCTTGAGTAAATCAGCTCCCAAATGCAGGTGTTTCAGCCTAGCTCAGTGCTTTCTGTGGTGGTGGGGCAAGCCAGCAGAAAATACAGAGCTTGCGCCGTGATTAGCTGAGTGTTCTGTCACTCATGGGGAAACTACGTCACCGCCAAGTCTAAGGGTAGACCTCGAAAATTTGGCCTACACTGGCCAAACCCGGACAACGCTGGGACAATTGTGCGCCGCCCTATGGGACTCCCAACCACTGCTGGTTGTGATACAGCCTGGATTTGAACCAGGGTGTCTGTAGTGACACCTCTAGCACTGAGATGCAATGCCTTAACCCGCTGCACCACTCGGGAGCCCTGTCATATGAAGATAAATTATAGATAAACCATATCTGTGCTCATCGGCCATTGGACATAAAGATTACACAAAATCACTAATTCAACAAACAATGGTTTGGAAGGAATCAGTGGCTAACTGCAAGCATTGCAAAGCAATCATTAGCCTTCTATTCAGTGGAGTGGCTGTGGCTGTGTGGTCCCAAGTCTAAGATTAGGGGTCTCTCTTCCTAGTTTAAAATGAAAAACATTCAACATTTGCCATGCTGTCAATGAAGCATGATTTGTGCCATGCTCAAAACTGTTTACTTGGAACTGCAAAATCTGACTTTAGTGAGTACAAAACATCTGGGAACTCTGGGAAAAAATTTACTACGGCTGGGAAAATACGTTTTGAACTTTCACTCAACTCTGAATTGTAAATCGGGAACTCGGGCCTCTTTCTAGAGCTACGGCCTGAATATCACTGACGTCATCATGATTCATGATCATGAGACTTTGACAAAGTTTGACAAAATTTGCCCACGAAGGACCGCCGAGCCACATTCCTGTTCAAGTGAGCACTGCACAACAAGGTGAGTCCAAAAATGTCTTGTATGCTGTTGCATAAATGATGTAATATGCCAGGACGATATGTATACTGTAGCTAAGAAGGTAATACTAAATGTATGTTGTGTTAGTAGCCCATGTGCCTCACCCTAATAATTTTGTGTATTTTCACCTCTTAATTTCACCTACTGTTCTGACTTGGTGGTGACTTGGTAGCCTGTAACCAGTTTTTTTTGTTATGTAATCATCGAATATTGTAAGAGCTTCATTGTCTGCTTATATGCCCCCTTTATTTATCCTACGGTTCTGACTTGGTGTACAGGGAGAATACTGTAAGAACGGCCCATGTTCTGAATTATGTTGCTGTACATTTCAAACGTGCTGAACAAATAGTTATATTGACTACGTCCGTCCTAGCTCGCTCAATAATGTCTTAATCGAAATTACAGATTGCCTTTTATCCGCTTGTCGTCCCCTTGTGCCATAGTTTGTATATCTCAATTGCCAGTAGAAACCACATTTGTTTAAGCAAGTCAGCCATATAAACTACGTTTTTTTAAAAAGGCAGTAAATGAGGCTGAATTAACTGTTTCGCTGCCAGACAAGGCTCCGCTGATAGCCAGTGGTATAGTGCAATTTATGTATTGTTTAGTGTTGTGCTGTGGCTTTGCTGGCATGCATCCCACGTTTTTGCCCCACCAAGCTTTACATGCTGAAATCACCGCTGGCAATTTCACAGTAACGGAATTGCGCTGAGACTCAGATTTCACTATAAAAACCATTTGATTTCAAAGTTTAATAAACCATACAACTCATTGCACAATAACTACTTTTAACAATTTGCACAGAAAATTGTACAAAAACACATTTCCTGGAAGAACTGTGCAGATGCAAAGTTTCGTAAAATCTCCTAGAGTTTTCTTCAAAGAGTCAAAGCTGTCTGCAGAAACAGAACCGATTTTGGTTTTTGACAGTGCTTGACTTAGGAAAGAAGTGCAGGAGCTGTCTTTTTCCAAGTTGGTCAATTAGACTATGTTCACCGAACTTCACAAATGACATTATGCTGTAGACCTTTGATTATTCTCCATTACTATTATTATAGCCGACATGAAAAAGTAACCATTATTGACACTGGAAGACTGCTGTGTTTGATCCCATGTAGGCCTACAGTACCATCTCCTACCATTGTGGCCTTGATTAAGGCACTTAACCCCCCACAAAGTAGAACTGCACTGTTAGTCGCACGTTGTCAACATGTGTTCAACACTCAGTCTGGAGAGCGCCTGGGTGTGCAGGCTTGGCTTTTGATCCAGCCCTGAAACACCCAAGTCTGCTTATCAAGGTCCTATTGAGCAGCTGATGTTTAGGCTACAATGTGGTTAGACCAGGACTTGAACAAAAGCCTGCACACCCAGTAGCTAACCTGGAGAATGGTTGCCCGCCACCCTTGATATAAAATATTGCAACATTACAACCAAGTACTTTTGTCTTAATAAAATTATTTCCTCATTCAATGAATCAGGGATCAAAAAGATGAGATGCCTTGCTTTGAAGTAGCCTGTCTACCTAGACATCACCACCACCACCACCACTCAACACACCCTGTAACTCTTCTGACGTCATCTCGCACACCCAAATACTTCTCTGCAGCTGCCACAACCTCGATTTTCTGCGACTTACGTTCCATTCCTGTGGTACAGTTGATAACCATTGCTATAAATGCCTAAAATCCAATCTTACTGAAACATCTATCACTTGTTGGCCTGTCCCTCTGTACTGGTACAGATCTACTACTCACACCACTCCTCTCAGGATCCCTCCCCCTTGATCCATCTTCATCTACTTTGTTCACTACTCTAACCCTGGCAACCTCATCCTGCCTCTCTCACACGGGACATTTCTGATCCCCATGGGCACCCCTACAATTAACACATGCTACACATTCCTTTTGTCTCATGTACGGTTGCAAATGGTTGTAAACTTTCCGGTAAAGTTAAGCCCAGGAATTTTGCTTAAATTCATCAAAAAAGTTATCTTATAACAGTGAACCTTTTTTGTGGTATACACATAAGGCAATTATAGGTTATGTGGCATATTTTGGTTAAACTATAGCCCAATTCAATGGAATTGCAACCCTCTGCATGCACAGTGCATTCTTCGATCACATATACAGCTGATTCTCAAAATCTTGCACACTAATGAGATGCTATTGAGCCCACACTACTACAATGTCTGAGCCAAGGACTACATGCTTTCTGGTAAGTTTTGATTCCGATACTGGGTGGGGTGAATATATTTTATGTGATATACATCATTTTTTGTTAACTAGTAAATAGTAGCCTACAGCGAAGTGTGTTTAATCTTGTTAACAATTTCTGCTAATTCGTTTTTGCTACCATGTGGGTTTTAGCTTGCTTGAGCCTGCTAACTGAGGAGTGTTAATTCACCTGTTTCTATACATGTTTAATTTTAAAACATGTATCTGACAAAGGAGTTGAATGCTTACGAGCCTGCTGCTGCCTACCACTGCTCAGACTGCTCTATCAAATATCAAATCATAGACTTAATTATAATATAATAAACACACAGAAATACGAGCCTTAGTTTCCGGATTTGAACATATTAATGACCTATCATTTCGAAAACAAAACGTTTATTCTTTCAGTAAAATATATTTTATCGAACGGGTGGCAACCCTAAGTCTAAATATTGCTGTTACATTGTTATGTCATAATTATGTAAAATTCAGGCAATTTAATTACGCTCCCTTTGAATGTGTTGGGTTACAAGTGCCTTTCCCAGCTGCTCCAGGAACAACCTTTTCTTGGTATGGTTGATCTTGTTCCATTTCACAAAGGCATTATATGAGGACATGTCAATGATGTTATGGAAGATTGTCCAGGTTGTCCACGCTTCCTTTGTTGTGGTTGTAGTCCTGGATGATGGCTGGCTTCCTGTCCCCACGATCACTGGTCTCAGCCGTTTTGTACACTGTGCTCAGGAGGACCACATTCTTCTTCCTCTTTGGGAGGTAAGAAACTAGAGTGGTGGTGGGGGTGAAGGCAAACTTTGATGAGAAGGCCTCTATCCCCCTTGCTGCGAGGAGTGCAGGGGGAGCTCAGGCTTGTTCTTTCTAACTGTGCCAACCATGGTGATCTTCCTCTTCAGGAGCTGCTGGCTGAGTTGATAAGAGGTGAAGAAATTGTCACACGTGACATTGTGCCCCCTCAGTCCATCTGTCACATCAAGCACAACCCGAATCCCCTTGTTCTTCTCCGGGCTTCATCTGAAGATGATGCATCGTGCTCTGGGTTGTATTCTTCCCCATCTTCTTCTTCTTCAGATACCTCCTCCTATTCTAAATCGTTGTTCTCTTGTTCCTCCTGGACATCTGAAAAAATCAGATCTACAACCTGTTGGGCACTGAATCGTGTACTCATGGCTTCAGCAAAGAGAGAACTGGGGGGACTGTATTCTGCAGCACCTTTATAGCCTCTGACTGCATTCCCCATTAGTAAACAATGCTTCCAAGAAATGTTTATTTTGTCTGGATGTTGTTTATTTTGTCTGTGAACTTGTGTCATGTGTGGGGTCGTGGTTGGGAGATGCTGCACATGCACAGGAACGTTTTAGTTTTGTCTGAGTTCAATCAGTAGCACACAATCTCAATTTCGTGTGTGTGTGTGATTTTATAACTGCCGGATCAAAAATGACCCTAAGACAATCTTTGTACCCTTGTCGTGTACAGCTTTCATGGAAATATGAACAAAGGCGATGATTCACTTTTTCTAATGTTGGGGTCAATCTAGAAAAAGTCATAAAATTTAAAGAAAAAATATAATTTAGGGGGTATTCTCTGCTCTTTAACATAGTGGTGTGTCATTTTTTTTACCCTTAAGACAACACAAGGGTTAACTATTTATCTATACATGGAATTGTATTTTTATCATCTTTACAGGAAAATGCCACGGGCACAGTCTGATGTGTGGAGACATTTCACTGCAGCTAATGTAGAAGGAACATCTGTGTACATTTGCAAAAACTGTGCCAAATCATATGTGAAGAGTGCAACAAAGATTCAGAATTATCTGGCCAAGTGCATACATTTCCGTCAGCGCTCACAACAAGCAACCTCTGACAAAAGTTCCTCTACTTCTATTCGAGGTGAAAATTATGAATCAGACACCTTATCGATAGCAACAGCTCATGGTCCTCCTGGAATCAGAAGTTCTTTTTGACTCAATGGAGGAACATAGTCAGAGAAATGCTGATTAATGTCTTGCTTGAGCTGTGTATGCAACTGGTTCACCTCATGCTCACAGGCAATGTGTATTGGAAGAGATTTCTGAATGTTCTTCGCCCAGCATACACCCCTCCAACCAGACATGCTTTATCTACTAATTTGCTGGATGCGGAGTTCAACAGAGTTCAAGTGAAGGTCAAGCAAATCATAGAGAAAGCAGACTGTGTTGCAATCATCTCTGATGGGTGGGCGAAGGTTTGTGGGCAAGGAATAATTAACTACATCATCTCCACCCCTTAACCAGTATTCTACAAGAGCACAGATACAAGGGACAACAGACACACCAGTCTCTACATTGCAGATGAGCTGAAGGCAGGCATCAATGGACCACAGAAGGTATTTGCACTGGTGACAGACAATGCTGCGAACATGAAGGCTGCTTGATCTAAAGTGGAGGAGTCCTACCCTCACATCACACCCAATGGCTGTGCTGCTCATGCCTTGAATCTGCTCCTCAAGGACATCATGGCACTGAAAACAATGGATGAGAAAGCCAAGGAAATGGTTAGGTATGTGAAGGGTCATCAAGTTATAGCAGCAATTTACCTCACCATGCAAAGTAAGAAGAATAAGAGCACCACATTGAAGCTGCCCAGCAACACCCGTTGGGGTGGTGTTGTCATCATGTTTGTCTCCTGGAGGGGAAGGAGTCTCTTCAAGAAATGGCCATATCACAGTCTGCCGATATGGACAGCCCCATCAATCAAATCCTACTGGATTATGTGTTTTGGGAGAGAGTGGTAAGCAGCCTGAAACTCCTGAAACCTATAGCAGTAGCCATTGCACGGATTGAGGGAGACAATGCCATCCTGTCTGATGTTCAGACTCTGCATGCAGATGTAAGAGAAGAAATGTGTACTGCCCTGCCCACTTCACTGTTGCTCCAAGCAGAGGAAACTGCAGTTCTGAAATACATCAAAAAGCGTGAAGACTTCCGCCTGAAGCCCATACACGCCGCAGCGTACATGTTGGACCGTAAGTATGCTGGCAAGAGCATCATGTCTGGTGCAGAGATCAACAAGGTTTATGGTGTCATCACTACCGTGTCTCACCACCTTGGCCTGGATGAAGGCAAGGTTCTTGGCAGTCTGGCGAGGTACACTTCCAAGCAAGGGCTTTGGTATGGAGATGCAATATGGCAGTCGTGCCAACATATCTCATCAGTCACCTGGTGGAAGTAACTTTGTGGATCTGAGGCTCTTTCCCCTGTTGCCTCCATCATCCTCCAAATCCCACCAACATCAGCTGCCTCAGAGCACAACTTGTCCTTGTTTGGGAACACACACACCAAATCACGCAACAGGCTGACCAATACAATGGTTGAAAAATTGGTGGCCATCCGGGCAAATGTGGGGCTTTTTGAGCCTGACAACGAGCCATCCTCAACAAAGTTGGAAAGTGACAGTGAAGATGAGGCCTCAGAGTCTGATGTTCAAGAAGTGAACATTGAGGAGGTCCAGGGAGAAGACATGGAAGCCTGAGAGGAAGACAACCAAAGCATTAGTTTTTAGACTATCATTTTACAGATGTATGTTGAAAATGTTTTTGGGAGATGCGTTGGATCATTGGGGGTCAATAAATATGACCTTTCTTTGTTGTTCAGTGAAATCCTCCCATGTGAAGAGTCAAGTCATTTAATTAAAGTTCAATTCGTAACTAAATTGTTTTTTTTATTTCTGTTGGATAGATCATTTGCAATTATGTCTACTTATGATAAGGTAAAAAGTTTGTTCCTGTCTCCATATGATATGGTAAATATATCCAGTGCAAAAAACATCTACATTTAAATGGTATTAATATTAATTTGCATATGTTCCCGTTAATTCCCATATTTCCGTTAATTTCCACAGAAAGTTTCCACCTCTGAAAATTCCCCCAAATGTGCAACCCTAGTCTCATGACTTCTCACACCTAGAAACTGCCCTCCTACCCACTGCTGCCACATGCCCATAAGCTTGACACCTGGAACAACGTAATGTATTTGGCACAAAAGCTTGTACAGGATAATTTATATATCCTAACATCACTTTGTCAGGCAAAGACTCAACATCAAAACTCAAAAGAACAGACAATGACTCTTCTGTTTCACCACTCATGCCACCCTGTCTGCGTCGCAGCAAACGACAAGCATCACAAACACAGGGAATCTTCCCCTTCAGTTGGTCAGCCTTCACATTTACCGCTACCCCACTAATCATTCCTTTCAATGGGGCCCTTTTCTTGAGAGCAAAACAATTCACATCTCTTGTCCCCATTAGTTTAACTCGGAGCGCCTGCTCCCTCTGACCAGCAGAGAAACAAACAATTATCACAAGGCCACTTCTGGTTACCCTCACGATTCCTCAGCACCCACCCTGAAACCACAAATGGATCAGCCAAAAGGCAAGAGTCCACTTTTTTCAAAAACTTCACTCCTACCGTCAGACTAGTTTTTTCCTGACCCTTCACCACACCTACCACCTCCGATACTTCACCCTCATACACTTCCATTTCTCCTCCTGTCTTCAGCTCACTCTGCTTACACTTTCTACCATTCTTCTTTAACAAACATCTCCCTTTTCCCCCACAATTTTTAACCGACTTAAGTTCCCACTCTTCCTCCCTCTCTCTCTTAGACCTCCTCTATCTGTCCATTCCTCCTCCGTAGTCTCCTTATGATAATACTGCACTTCTCCTGACATGCATCCATTTCTTGCTTTGTCAAGGGACACAATGTTACTGGTTGTCGCAATCTCTGTACAATCAGCACAAACCCCTCGGGATACATCAGAGACCTGCTGAATTGTTGCGCTCTCTCTCCACGGGTAACGGCACACACAGCACAGATAGACATGCACCGAAGGGTCATTCCGATGATGGTTGATATGTGGATTTTTAAGTTTTTAATTATGTTTTGAAGTGTGCCTTCATGAATTACATAAATAATTTTTGTTAAACTAATTTCCATGACTTTTCTTGACCTTACAAACCCTAATTTGACAATTTGGAACAGCGCATCATGCACATTTTCAATCTGAGCAATCTCGACAACAGTCTACTGTCACACACAGATTCACAGACTAGCAGCGGCCCAAGTTAAGCACTGGTTATTGAACTACAGTAAGTGAAGTGGATTTACACCACAGGAGGTTGGTGGCACTTTAATTGAGGAGTACGGGCTCGTGGTAATGACTGGAGCGGAATTGGTGGAATGGTATCAAATACATGGTTTCCAGGTGTTTAATGCCATTCCATTTGCTCCATTCTGGCCAATATTATGAGACGTTTTCCCCTCAGCAGCCTCCACTAATTTACACCTGCTAACAGAATTGCGGTAATGGAATTTCATCATGGGCCCCTGATCTGTACTATACAGAAATGCTTTATATCATGGATATGAATGTCATTCTCTTCATGGTCATGTATCCTAAATAGGTACACAAAGGTATACATATGCAATATCCACTTTTGCATATTTGGGTATTATTCTACACACTGGCTATTATCTTAATGACCAAATTTGGTTGGTCCGGACCAGACCACATCTGAACCAATCATAGACGTATGTTTCACAAGTTTGGACATCAAGGTACAGCTCAGTAGAGTACAGCACAGTATAGTAGAGTACAGTACAATAAAAAGTACAATACAGTAAGTGATAGTGTACCAGGGGTTGCCTTTTTAACGCATAAAGAAAAAAATATATATGCATGAGAAATATCTTGCTGCGTTTTGTAAACGCAGATCTAAAATGCTTGTTATTGTAATTGCTGCTCAGCATCAGACAACTTCTGTGCTTCAGTTGTACTTCTCCACTTGGATGAGAATTCACAAACGGGCATTCTATCAGCAGACCACACTCTGACTGATGTGTAGCTACTAGCAGTTCTCGGTGTAGCCTATTTTTCTCTAGTAAAAAGGAAGATTAACTTCAAGCAACCATTTTGAAATGTAGCTGGCTTTTTTATATTTTTATATATCAACTGTGGTTTGTGTCTACTATTATTATATACAGTTGAAGTCGGAAGTTTACATTTAAACATTTAAAGTTTTTCACAATTCCTGACATTTAATCCTAGTAAAAATTCCCTGTCTTAGTTCAGTTAGGATCACCACTTTATTTTAAGAATGTAAAATGTCAGAATAATAGTAGAGAGAATGATTTATTTCAGCTTTTATTTATTTCATAACATTCCCAGTGGGTCAGAAGTTTACATGCACTCAATTAGTATTTGGTAGCATTGCCTTTAAATTGAACTTGGGTCAAACATTTCAGATAGCCTTCCACAAGCTTCCCACAATAAGTTGGGTGAACTTTGGCCCATTCCTCCTGACAGAGCTGGTGTAACTGAGTCGGGTTTGTAGGCCTCTTGCTCGCACACACTTTTTCAGTTCTGCCCACAAATTTTCTATGGGATTGAGGTCAGGGCTTTGTGATGGCAACTCCAATACCTTGACTTTGTTGTCCTTAAGCCACTTTGCCACAACTTTGGAAGTATGCTTGGGGTCATTGTCCATTTGGAAGACCCATTTGCGACCAAGCTTTAACTTCCTGACCGATGTCTTGAGATGTTGCTTCAATATATCCACATCATTTTCGTTCCTCATGATACCATCTATTTTGTGAAGTGCACCAGTCCCTCCTGCAGCAAAGCACTCCCACAACATGATGCTGCCACCCCCGTGCTTCACGGTTGGGATGGTGTTCTTCAGCTTGCAAGCCAACCCCTTTTTCCTCCAAACATAACAATGGTCATTATGGCCAAACAGTTCTATTTTTGTTTCATCAGACCAGAGGACTTTTCTCCAAAAAGTACGATCTTTGTCCCCATGTGCTGTTGCAAACCGTAGTCTGGCTTTCTTATGGCGGTTTTGGAGCAGTGGTTTCTTCCTTGCTGAGCGGCCTTTCAGGTTATGTTGACTTAGGGCTCATTTTTACTGTGGATATAGATACTTTTGTACCTGTTTCCTCCAGCATCTTCACAAGGTCCTTTGCTGTTGTTCTGGGATTGATTTGTACTTTTCGTACCAAAGTACGTTCATCTCTAGGAGACAGAACATGTCTCCTTTCTGAGCGGTATAACGGCTGCGTGGTCCTATGGTGTTTATACTTGCGTACTATTGTTTAGTACGCAAGTATTCTTAACTGACTTGCCTAGTTTTACGTAGCCACGCCTCACAGTTGTGTGATTGGCAAAAATTAAATGATGAAAAATTCAGTATACACAAAAGTATGTGGACACCCCTTCAAATTAGTGGATTCGGCTATTTCAGCCACACCCGTTGCAGACAGGTGTATAACATCGAGGACACATCCGTGCAATCTCCATAGACAAACATTGGCAGTAGAATGGCCTTACTGCAGAGCTCAGTGATTTTCAACATGGCATGGTCATAGGATGCCATCTTTCCAACAAGTCAGTTTGTCAAATTTCTGCCCTGCTAGAGCTGCCCTGGTCAACTGTATGTGCTGTTATTATGAAGTTGAAATGTCTAGGAGCAACAATGACTCAGCCGCAAAGTGGTAGGCCACACAAGCTCACGGAATGTGACCGCCAATTACTGAAGCTTAGCGTGCAATATCTTCTTGGTTGCAACACTCACTTCAGAGTTCCAAACTGCCTCTTGGCTAAGGAGCCTAGCCCAAACCACTGTTTTTCATGGTTTGGGCTAGGCCCCTTAGTTCCAGTGAAGGGAAATCTTAACGCTACAGCATACAATGACATTCTAGACAATTCTGTGCTTCTATCTTTGTGGCAACAGTTTGGGGAATGCCCTTTCCTGTTTCAGCATGACAATTCCCCCGTGCACAAAGCGAGGTCCATACAGAAATGGTTTATCGAGATCGGTGTGGAAGAACTTGACTGGCCTGCATAATTCCCTGACCTCATGGGATGAATTGGAACGCCGATTGCGGTCTAGGCCTAATCTCCCAACATCAGTACCAGACCTCACTAATGCTCTTGTGGCTGAAAGGAGGCAAGTCCCCGCAGCAATGTTCCACCGTCTAGTGGGAAGCCTTCCCAGAAGAGTGGAGGCTGTTATAGCAGCAAAGGGGGGACCAACTCCATATTAATGCCCATGATTTTGTAATGATATGTTCGATAAGCAGGTGTCCACATACTTTTGGTAATTTAGATTACTTTACTCAGTAAGGTCACTCCCATAGAATTCTGTAGTCACTCCCACTAAGGTCAACCTTGAATCATTGATGCCCCAGGCTTATATGCGCAGTGCACAGTAGCCTGGGGATGAGGTTACACATTTGGTAATTTTTTGTTTTAATCCCTTAATAATTCATAATCCAAATAGATATCAGTAAAATTACAATAACAAATTGGTAGTTCTACCTTTACTTGTCACTTCTGTGAACTTTCATTTTCCTCCCTCATGAGGGAGAGAAATTAGAAAATATCTTAATGATTTCAGGGTTTTGGGTAACAGAATTTCAAGGCACAGGGCAATGTTTCTTAAACTTACACAAGGCAAATATTTTCAAAAACACTTAATATAAGTGTTGATATTAGTTGGCAGGGGGTCTTTTCTTCAACATTATACTGTTTTTGATATATTTCAAATACCTTTTAAGTTTTTTTTCTTTCCTGTCTGTTTGCTTATTCCTAATATTTGTTTAAATGTTTTAAAAAATGCATATAAAAATATAGACTCTTATCTTTCATGACACCAGATTTGACATACTCATATGAACTTCACATGCTGGTGCTCATGGGCCCTTTTTACATGGAAATGACCTTAGTAGTGTACCACAATTTACAATTGTTGATGTGTGTAGGTTTCCAGTAGGTGTTCTGTACCATCAGTGCATGGCTGTGTGCTGTATACAATGTAGAGTTTAAAGTAGCTCGGTATTCTGAGTGGTTGAGTGTGTAGGTTTCTCTGTACCGTCGGTGTAGGTACTCTGTTGTACCATGAGTGCGTGGTTGCGTTAGCTGGCAGGTCGTCATGGCTCCCGCAGTCTGAGGGTCCGGTGCCAGGCTAATTGCAAACAGGGCCGTGAGGAATGTGGGCGAAGCTGCCAAGGGCCAGGAGTGGTGGGCGTTGCATGGCGAGGCAAGGAGGGCCCCTACTACACCCCCCTTCCCCCTCCCATCCATCTGCTGTTGGGGTACCAGAGGGGGTCAGGGAGTTTGGGCCTAACACTACTGAACAGGGGCTTAGAATAACACAACAGTATCAGCTATGTCTACCTCCTACACACACACATTTCACATTTCAAGCATAGTCGAGCCTCGAATAACCCCAACATTAGATACAAACCCCTTACGCACAGCTCATCAAACTGCATGTTTCATACTCTACCCTGTTGGGATGTCTCCCATCAATATATACCTTCTGCCAACTCTGTTAACACAGATTTAGAGAGTGACTGGGTGAGTGGCTGGGTGCCTGAAGGGAACAGCACACTAGTGAACCAAGGCTGAGAGTCATGAGGGCAAGATGCTGATTAGTTCTACATTACCTTCCATTATTGTTCTGTTGTTCCCGGTAGCAGTCACTCTGCTTTGCTGCGCTGCGTTTATTTAATGTGTCATACTGCAGCATATTATGCTGCATCGTTTTGGGTTGTATAACACTGTGTATATTATATAATGCTGTTCTGCTTGGCTTGCTGTCTGTCAACGTGTGGAATCCTGCAAGACAGGCAGACAGACAGACATGTTCGCTCCTAGCATGTGGCGGGCCTCCTAAGAACATGTCTCAGTCTGTCCAACACATTGCTCTGTGGTTTTCAACACACATTCCTCCCCATCCCATCCCCTCTCCTCCCACTCTTCCTCCCTTCATCCTTCCCTCCTGCAACCCTAACCTCTGACCCCTTTCCTTCCTTAGGGAGCCGTCATGTATCTGCCTCAGACACCACCGGTCTGTCTCTCTGTGTCTCTTTTCATCTCTCTCGCCTTTCTTCACCCCCTGTTTTTCCTCACACTGTCTAATATGTGATTTCCCCTTTGTTTTCTGTGTACAATTACTGTCTGAAACATGCACAAGTGTAAACACTGACTGCTGACTTTAATACATAAAGAGAAACAGGTTCACTCTCACACATAAATGGTAGTATACAGTACCTTATCTATGGGGTAGTTGATGGACGTCAGTGCCGTGACTCCATGCCAGGCTGCTTCCTCCTCTGCGCTTGAGTGTGTCACTTGAAAGTGCGCCATGACACTTCATTGAACCAAGGCGCTGCACTCTGGCCTCTTATAATGCAGCCTGGGTGGGAGATAGGGAAACTGGCACCGCTCCCTGGGGCCACGTAGAGCCAGAATAGAGCCCGCAGGTTGGGTAACTCATCAGACTGGCACTGGCAGGGATTTCCTCTTAAGTAACATGATGTTGCCGAGGAAGATTAGCAGATAGTATTTTATTCCTCCAGTATGCCCCAACATGCCCCGTCGAAAAAACCATTAGGCAGATTAAGACGCGTAGATGAGGGAGAGCAGGAGAGAAACGAGGAGGAGAGAGGGCGAATCAGGAGAGATAAAATAGCAAGAACGCTAGAAGAATGGGTTTAAAGAGGATGAGATGGTGTAGTTTAGCGTTTTTCAGCGCCTTTGCTAGTTTCTTACCCAACCAAATTCTAATTTGATGTATTTAAAATCTGCCACTAGTACATCTCAAATAACATTTATATGCCCCTGTGGCTATGGGACCCTTCCCCCTGTAACTTATCCAGACCCCTAGCAGACACCCATAGCCTTCTGTTAATTGTCCTAACACTAGTTAGCATTGGCTTGCAAAACGACCTCTAACTTCCTTCATTCTGGACACAGAGACATAAAAATGGTATCCACGATTTCATCTGACTCTGGGGAAGTACATCTCCCTTTAACACTGAGGACTGAAGAGGCTGTTTTTACACCACCAGTCACCCCTTAAGACGTCCTGTTTCAGAATTCTATTTTAGCCTCCAACATGGTGAAGAGTTTTGTTTGCGAGAGTAGTAGAGTACTGTAAGTGTTCTGATTGCGGTGTTTCAGATTTAAGTGTGTGTCAGGCCCTGTCTGCTTTCCTGCCACCCTCCTCTTTCCTGTCAGCTCTATTTTGGTGACTTCACTACAATTCCTCTCTACACAGGGTGTAGCATCTCGGTTTCATCTTCCTTCAGATGGCAGTTAACGCTTGTGCCACACCAGGGGTTTTCAGTAGAGCAGGAACACATATTTTCATTTTTTTTGGGGGGGTGACTGTGAACTAGATCATAACTCCTCATCTCTCTCCCCAAGCATAATGGGAGTTGTGTTACATGTTTGAGGGGCCTCACAGGCTGACCTGACTTGACTGTGCTTAGGTATGAGATAAAATGTTGTGAGGCTTCTGACCTCACAACAGTTTACTTGTCTGTCACTGTGCTAATGTCATTTGTACTGACAACTGTTAAAGCTCATTACATCTTTTGAGGACAACTTCAGTGTCACAGTTGGCTACCTCACCTTTCACACAGCTGAAACTGGTCCCTTCCTCCTATCACCTGCTTTAGCCATACATCTTGTGAGAACCCCTACCCCTGGGGTAGGCAACAAGAGTCAGCCGTGGGTCGATTTCTTTCAGAGCGAATGGCCGGGGGGCCAAAAAAGGTATTATTTTCAAATACAGTCATTTCATACCTTGATTACATTGAGACATTAACAAATGTCTATTTTTCTATTTGGGGGAATACTTGGCAACAGATTTCCTAAATTAAACTAATTTCTATCTGAATTCCTGGTGATTTGACAAACTTTTGTGGGCCCCAAAAAAGTGTCAGATGTTTTTTGCCCACGGGACGCCTGTTGCCAACTCATGCCCTACCCTAAGCACTTCACTGAGAAGGAGGTAGCTGCATCCTAATAGGACGACCGGAGTGTGGGTGTGTTGAAAGGAAAGTAGTGGGTGTGTTGAAAGGAAAGGAGTGGGCTTGTGGAAAGGAGTGGGTGTGTGGAAAGGAGTGGGTGGGTGTATCGAAAGCGTCTGCTAAAGGTTAGACAGTTTTGATTCCCCTTCCATTTCTTACCATGCAACTGCTGTACATTGAGCTACTGTCCGCAATAATTTGGACTTCTTTTTTTTTTTTTATTAAATGTTTTTATTTCACCTTTATTTAACCAGGTAGGCCAGTTGAGAACAAGTTCTCATTTACAACTGCGACCTGGCCAAGATAAAGCAGAGCGGTGCGACACCAACAACAACACAGTTACACATGGAATAAACAAACGTACAGTCAATAACACAAAAGAAAAAAAAGAAAGTCTATATACAGTGTGTGCAAATGGCGTGAGGAGGTAGGCAATAAATAGTAGCGAAGTAATTACAATTTAGCAAATTAACACTGGAGTGATAGATGTGCAGATGATGGTGTGCAAGTAGAAATACTGGTGTGCAAAAGAGCAGAAAAGTAAATGAAAACAATATGGGGATGAGGTAAGTAGATTGGGTGGGCTATTTACATATGGGCTATTTACAGCTGCAGCGATCGGTTAGCTGCTCAGCTAGCTGATGTTTAAAGTTAGTGAGGGAAATATAAGTCTCCAGCTTCAGCGATTTTTGCAATTCGTTCCAGTCATTGGCAGCAGAGAACTGGAAGGAAAGGCGGCAAAAGAAGGTTTTGGCTTTGGGGATGACCAGTGAGATATACCTGCTGGAGCGCGTGCTACGGGTGGGTGTTGTTATCGTGACCAGTGAGCTGAGATAAGGCGGGGCTTTACCTAGAATTGACTTATAGATGACCTGGAGCCAGTGGGTCTGGCGACGAATATGTAGCGTGGGCCAGCCGACTAGAGCATACAGGTCGCAGTGGTGGGTGGTATAAGGGGCTTTGGTGACAACAGACGGCACTGTGAAAGACTGCATCCAGTTTGCTGAGTAGAGTATTGGAAGCTATTTTGTAAATGACAGCGCCAAAGTCGAGGATCGGTAGGATAGTCAGTTTTACGAGGGTATGCTTAGCGGCGTGAGTGAAGGAGGCTTTGTTGCGAAATAGGAAGCCGATTCAAGATTTAATTTTGGATTGGAGATGTTTAATATGAGTCGAAGGAGAGTTTTGGCTTTCGAAGACTTTAGAAAGGCAGGGCAGGATGGATATAGGTCTATAACAGTTTGGGCATAGAGTGTCACACCCTTTGAAGAGGGGGATGACCGCGGCAGCTTTCCAATCTTTAGGGATCTCGGACGATACGAAAGAGAGGTTGAACAAACTGGTATTAGGGGTTGCAACAATGATCATTTTAGAAAGAGAGGGTCCAGATTGTCTAGCCCAGCTGATTTGTACGGGTCCAGGTTTTGCAGCTCTTTCAGAACATCTGGATTTGGGTGAAGGAGAAGCTGGGGAGGCTTGGGCAAGTAGCTGCGGGGGGTGCGGAGCTGTTGGCCGGTGTTGGGGTAGCCAGGAGGAAAGCATGGCCAGCCGTAGAGAAATGCTTATTGAAATTCTCGATTATCGTGGATTTATCGATGGTGACAGTGTTACCTAGCCTCAGTGCAGTGGGCAGCTGGGAGGAGGTGCTCATATTCTCCATGGACATTAGTGTCCCAAAACTTTTTGGAGTTAAGAGCTATAGGATGCAAATTTTTGTTTGAAAAAGCTAGTCTTTGCTTTCCTGACTGACTGTGTGTATTGGTTCCTGACTTCCATGAAAAGTTGCATATCGCGGGGACTATTTGATGCTAGTTCAGTCTGCCACAGGATGTTTTTGTGCTGGTCGGGCAGTCAGGTCTGGAGTGAACTAAGGGCTATATCTGTTCTTAGTTCTACATTTTTTGAAAGGGGCATGCTTATTTAAGGTGAGGAAATTACTTTTAAAGAACGACCAGTCATCCTCGGTTGACTGGACGAGGTCAATATCCTTCCAGGATACCCGGGCCAGGTCGATTAGAAAGGCCTGCTCGCAGAGGTGTTTTAAGGAGCGTTTGACAGTGTTGAGGGGTGGTCGTTTGACCGCGGACCCATAGCAGATGCAGGCAATGAGACAGTGATCGCTGAGATCCTTAAAACAGCAGAGGTGTATTTGGAGGGCAAGTTGGTCAGGATAATATCTATGAGGGTGCCCATGTTTACGGATTTAGGGTTGTACCTGGTGAGTTCCTTAATGATTTGTGTGAAATTGAGGGCATCTAGCTTAGATTGTAGGACTGCCGGGGTGTTAAGCATATCCCAGTTCAGGTCACCCAACAGAACGAACTCTGAAGATAGATGGGGGGCAATCAATTCACATATGGTGTCCAGGGCACAGCTGGGAGCTGAGGGGGTGTCTTTAACCTCTCAGGGATTGCTGGGGCGCTAGCGAGCTGCTCCCGACACTACCAGGTGAAATGTAAAGCGCCAAATTCAAAATTCCAAAGTTGAATTATTAAACATCCACCAATATACAACTGTTCCATACTCATCAAAAGCTGTTTCTTGGCAATATGACAGCGTTGTCAGATTTCAAAAAGGCTTTACGGCGAAAGCAGCACATTTGATTGTTTGAGGGTAGCACCTCACATATTTTTCCAATAGCCATGAATCGATTAGCCATCATGGCACACACATAACACATTTCACAGCGAAAACAAATCAATTGCCTGTTGAAGAACTTCTGCTGAGGTCATCCTAAGTGTCCAACGAAGACAATCCATGGTTCTTTTGTTAGAAAAAGTAATGTATTTTAACCATAAATCCTCCATTTGGTTGTAGCGTTATAATCAGAAACGACAGCCTCCACTACTCCATTGAAAGCGTGACGCAAACTCGTTCATCTTATACCTATAAACCTGTCCAAGAACAATCAAACATAGTTTTAAATGTATCCTTAGGAACACTTTTACGTATATTTACTATTATAAATCAACCGGAATATAAACTGATTGATAAAGACGGTAAAAAAGACACTGCGCGCCTTCTCGGGAGCGCGCACTGGGTACTGATGACATAAAAGAGACACTTCCTGGTTTGCTCTTATTCTCTGGTCTAATTCAACCAAAATGAAAATGTACACTGTCTCGAGACTGTTGACATCTAAAGGAAGCGATGGGTACTGCATTCATATGCCCTTATATGGTCATTTTCATGAGGGAGGGGTTCTCAAATTAGCAATGTGTCAAAATCACTTTTTCCAGGACAGAAATTCCTCCTATATGCGTTCTGTTTTACTCACAGACAAATGGTTAACAGTGTTGGAAAATTCAGAGTGTTTCCTATCCAATGGTACCAAATATGTGCATATCCTATTTTCTGGGCCTGAATGGGAGGCATTTTACTTTGGGCACGCCAGGCTCTCCAAAACCGACCCCTCGGCTGCCACTCCCTAACAAGTTAACAGGCGGCAACAGTGAGATACTTATTTCTGGAGAGATTAATTTTTAAAATTAGAAGCTCGAACTGTTTGGGCATAGACCTGGAAAGTATGACAGAAGGTTGGCTATCTCTGGAGTAGATTGCAACTCCTCCCCCTTTGGCAGGTCTATCTTGATGGAAAATGTTGTAGTTGCGTATAGAAATCTTCAAATTTTTGGTGGCCTTCCTAAGCCAGGATTCAGACACGGCAAGGACATCAGGGTTGGCGGAGTGGCTAAAGCAGTGAGTAAAACAAACTTAGGGAGGAGGCTTCTGATGTTAACATGCATGAAACTAAGGCTTTTTCAGTTACAGAAGTCAATAAATGAGAGTGCCTGGGGACACGCAGGGCCTGGGTTAACCTCCACATCACCCTAGGAACAGAGGAGGAGTTGGATGAGGGTACAACTAAAGGCTATCAAAACTGGTTGTCTAGTGCGTTGGGGACAGAGAATAAAAGGAGCAGATTTCTGGGCGTGGTAGAATAGATTCAGGGCATAATGTACAGACGGGTATGGTGCGGTGCGGCTACAGTGGAGGTAAACCTAGTCATTGAGTGATGATAAGAGAGGTTGCATCTCTGGACGCGCTAGTTATTCAGGGTGAGGTCACCGCATTTGTGGGAGGTGGGGCAAAAGAGGTATCTGAGGCATGTTGAGTGGGACTAGGGGCTCCGCAGTGAACTAAAACAATGATAACAATCCTAAACAACAGTATACAAGGCATATTGACATTTGAGATAGACATAAAGCGAGGCATAAAGCAATCACAGGTGTTGATTGGGAGAGCTAGCTAAGACAACAATGGGTGAGACAACCACAGCTAATCAGCTAAGACAACAACAACAGGTAAAATGAATGAGCAGAGAGGGTTGGTTAACTACACACAGGGCCTGAGTTCGAGGCTGGGGCTGACAGATAAACAACAAATAAACAAAATGGAGTACCGTGATTAATGAACAGTCCAGCAGGCATCAGCTATGTTAAGTGATCATAGGGTCCAGTGAACAGTAATAGATGGAACAGGGAAGCCGTTACTAGTAGTCGTTACTACGCTTGCACGCGGGAGACACATCGTTTAAAGTTAGCAGGCTGGGGTTAGTAGAAGCGTCTGCTCCGACGTCCGGCAAAGGCCGGTTGAGGGCACAGCGGACGGAGTTACGCCGGCAGACCAGTCGTGGTGGTACGGCGGTGCGTCGTGTCGACAAAGGGTCCAGGCCAGATGGCATAAGAGGTATTGTAGTTGTAGTAATTTCGTTTGCTAGCCGTGAGATGGCTTGCGGCTAACTGGTGCTAGCTTCGGGGCAGGGGCTACTATAGTGGCTATAGCAGCGATGATCCAATGCAAAGGTCCAGAGCTTACGGCAAGGATCCGGTGGAGTAGTGGATTCTAGCCGTGTTGGGGTAGAGTCCGGGAGGCATCGGGCTGTGTAGCCGAGGGATCACTGAGCAGGCCGGGAGGTGGGCCTGGCTCAGGGCTAGCTTCGGGGCTGGGCCACTCGGTGGCAGCTAGCTAGCTGTGATGATCAGGAGTAATGGTCCAGGGCTTACGGCAGGAATCCGGCGTTGTAGTGGAGCAAACAGTCCGATACTGGCAGGCTGGCAGGTATTATCCAGGCTAAAAAACAGCTGGTGTCTGTGCAGAAGGTAAAGGCCGCTAGCAGTGGCTGACAATGACTAAATAGCTAGTAGCTAAATAGCTGGTTAGCTTCTGATGGCTAGCTTCTGATTGAGGTTCTGGCTATAAGGTCTAAAAAAAATAGAGGCGGGTTACCGGAAGGTATATTTAATTTAAAAATTGAAAAAAGATTGAAAATAAATTTTAATATATACAAAAAAGTCTGCACTGCTACAGCATCTTGGAAACAGTGTGAGTATGAGTCTGAGTCGTATTTCATTGTTAGTTTTACACAAATAATTGTACATTTTATGTTATAATAAAATATAATATGTTTATGCTTCATGCGTTGTATGCGAGTGTTTACTGTGACTGTCACCCTTAGTAGCTACTAGGTAGCTACTTCCCATGCCGTTGCCGGACAGTAGTGCTTGTCAAGCGGGAGCGAAGGGCGCTGTGTCCTGGTGTTGTTGCCGTTCATTCCCTCCCCTTTGAGTAGTAGACTGTATGTATGTATCAAGGTGACATCTACATGGTGAACAATATTATTTATTGTGTAGGCTGCTATTCTACTTGAAAAACCTGTGAGAGAAAAATAATGCCACATAGCTACCGCAGTAGTACAGCCCTTTCAGCCTCGCAAAACGGTATCGAGTGGCAACAAATCTGCCCAAATAGCTGATTCACTTTCCGTACACCCACTCCTTTCGACACGCCCATAGATCGCCATATTGGGCTTCAGCTACCCGTACTGGACTTCACTGCCCATACAATGAGTCATTGTAGAGCCCATTGAAGATGTACAGTATGGTGGCAATGGCTTCTCCTCTCTCTGTATCTCCCCCCATCTCTTTCTCCTGGCTAGTCACCAGTCCCCTTTCTGTTTAGGGTTTTCCTTCCAACTTGGTAGAGTGCTGCCTTGAAATAATTCTCTGTCTCGCTCGCTCCCTTTCTCTATCTTTCTCTCTCGCTTGCTCGCTTTCTCCGTCATTCTCAAACAGTGGAGAGTTAAATGGTCCACTCTGGTTTAAATCCTTGCCATCGGCTGGGACCTGCTCTCCCCCTGAGCCACAGATACTAGAAATACTAGCACAGGGTCCAGTTTCAACTGTGTGCCAAGTAGCCAGCAGGAGTAGCCTATGCACACATGTGCAGTCTTAAAGAGCCTCATGCACATCAACAGAATACCTATCTACGTACATACTGCACACTGTTCCATCCAAACTTTGATAAAATCTTAGTGAGAATGTGTGTTTTACAGAATGTGTATTTCTATCATTGTGCTCTCTGTCTCCCCCTCAGGCCCAGTGTTTTGGCTGTGCTCCTGCAGTCATGTGTGGAACAGTGGGTTTAATTTCGACCAGACCAGGTGCTGATCATGGAGTTTAGATTAGAAAGTTAAAATGTATTTTATTTCATCTCAACAAGGAACATTTATATATTTCACAACAAAGCCATAGACTACACTGTAGGTCAGCCATAGAAGATCATTGTCATTCTAGAGTGATGTTACAACCTTGCCGTAAGTATTTGTGTTGTCACAATACCAGAATTCTGACTTCGATACCAGGTTTAGTATCATGATACTCGATTCCAAAACGATACCACAAAATAAAAAAGTATTAGCTAAAGTCCCAGAATGGCACATGATCAAGACAGACTCCGTTACTGCTCTGTTCAATAGTTGGCCATTTTTTGAGTTCAATGTCATCACATTTTAAATTTTTTAGACAGCAATGTATGCATTAATGAATCAATCATACAGTCAATTTGACTGAAAAAAAAACAATGGTAATCATTTATTTGAAAGGTACATCTCTGTTGATAAACTGGGTAAATCAAAATGTAGCCAAGGACTATTCACAATACAGATGAATGGATATTATTCAAAAGGAACGTGCATGCATTGAGTTGAGCTTGTTTTCGCTGATATCATGGTGCTACGGATGACAAACAATCCCTTCTATTTAGGACTTATTTTATTGGCAACTGCTCGGAGTACATATTATTTTATTGTACTGATCAACAACATTTGCATAGAAGAAGCAATCTCTTTTTATAAAATTGTGCGCTGTCTCTTTAAGACAGTAATGACGTCATTTATGAGGCAGATTGTGGCTGTGTAATCTGACTTTGCGAGTGAAGTTGGTCACGCTTGCGCAGTCCCGTTCCTCTTTCTCTTGGAAGTGCTCTTAATCTATCACACCATGGCAGACCCCAAACTTGACTTCACCACTGGAGATTCTGGCGCCTCCATCCCCATTCCTATGCAGTGCTCTGCCCTGCGAAAGAACCGCTTTGTGGTGCAAAAGGGACACCCCTGCAAGATTGGGGTGGCAGTTAAGCAGATGACCGGCAAATAGAAAGGCTTGACCGCCCAGGCAACAAACTCCATCCACAATCAGTTTCTAGCATTCATATTGGTTCTATATGCGACGGCCTTCACAGAAAACCTCAATCATTATGTTTTGATTTACCCTTTTTTTTTGTTTCTCTCTCCGATGCTGTGCCGGACTGTCCCACCGTTACTGTGGCTCGCTCACTGTGTTGGATCACTAAGGTTTTGCTTAGTTATACATAATCTACTAAATAGAGAAAAGTACTTTGAAAATAATGATTTTCTTTTTTTAACTTCTTCTTCATTCCTCTGTTTATTTTTGCCCTGGAGATGTCTTGGTCTTACCACATACATCCCTGAATGTTTAGAATAATAATGATTTGGATCCAGAACAACAACAAAAAGGATTCTAATAATATATATTCTTTAAAGGATTCTGACTTTGTCTCTCTGGATTCGAATGAACGTGTTTTTGGTGGCGAGGGAGACGTGAATGAATAACGTTTTTGGTGACTAACAGCTTAGAAATCAGCATGTTTGTAGAACTAACAATGCAGCCCAGACAGCTCTAGAAATGAATGAGTAAGTGAAGCGGGAACTTTTCTCTTTGCGCTATAATATCACCTCTACACGCTCTTCCCTCCCCCTCTTTCCTCCTCCTCTTCCTCGTTCTCTCTCTGTGTTGACAGGAGCCTTATTGCTATCGGCATTCCAGGGGTTAAAGATCTGTGAGCCAACAGCAGCAGCAGCGCAGCTCGACTTTAGCCACTCCCTGAGCCAGCCAGGATTTTCGTTTTAAAATCTTGATCTCCTCCTCTTGCCTCTCTCTCTCGCTCACGTATTCGCTCTGGGCTTTGTGTGAGCGTGCAGTGGTGGCTATGTGTGTGAGTGTATGCCGGAGAGAGCAGACACAAACAAGAGAGAAATAGGGGGGAGACTAAAAGCATTCTGTTTGCACACAGACAACCAGGAGTGTTCTGACTGCAGTCGAGGAAGACTAGAAGCAGATTGAAAAGAAGAAGGAAATGAAATAGACTAAAGAAAGAGAGAGAGCGAGGAAAAACTGCCTGAGACAACGAGAAGAATAGTCTACCGCACACACACACACGTATACACAGTCACAAACACAGCAGGCGTGTAGCAGCGAGGCAAGGGTACTCACTCACACACTCTCGGACAGTAAAAAAACGGCAAGAAGCTGCCTGGATCTTGTCAAGGGAGAGGTGTGTGTATCCGTCTGCGGGTGTGTGTGTGTGTGTCTGCAGTGAGAGGAGAATGGAGGAGGGCTTGTTGTCTGTGGCCCCAGCATGCAACTCTACAACCACCAACGCCTTGCTCAACAACCACTGTGCCGGTAATGTACTGTACTATAACCGTAGAATTGCTTTCAGTACTGTTCCAAAGAGAGTTGTTTGGAGGTTAGTGGGGTGCCAGCTCCATGTGGCTCATTGGCGTGTGTGTGTGCGCTCTATGGGTTTCCCATAGATTACTGTGAAGGAGAATAACCCATTTCATGACCCGCTGTAGTACCCTTGTGTGTGCGGCTGTTTACCGGTCTGTGACTGGCTGCTCATTCATACAATTACTTCTGCACCCCCGATTATTTGTGTTTGGATCAGTATGACCTTTCTCCAAGCCATTCACTATTTATTCCGATAACACACCCCAGTGAGACTGGTGCTGATTGACTGAGGATAGGTCTGAGGAAGTAGAGCTATCTAGATGTCTGTCTTTATAGCAGGGAGGATATGAATCAGAGAGAGACGAATGAGAGAGTGAGAGAACACGTGGCTGTAGATGGAGTGTGACTGAGTTGGGTAGAGAGAAGAGGGGAGTGTCATAGATCATAGTGGTGTGTCCAGGGTTGGGGAGTAACGGATTACATGTAAGGCATTACAAAAAAAACGGTAACTGTAATCCGTTACCAGCAAAAAATATTGTAATCAGATTAGATACTTTTGAAAAACTAGATAATTACTTAGAGGATTACTTTTAAATTCAGAAAGGATGTTTTCTCATTGACATTCAATCAGCTTTGAAAAAAGGTGCAATTCTAAGTTTGTTCCACCTGAGCGAGTCTGACCACAAGTCCGAGACCACTATGATGACACACAAAATGTGTTTGATGGATCGCGGGAAAAGAGCAGGAAGAAAAAGGCTTTTTTAGTCTACAGTCCAAGCTATGTCTTCCAATGGTGCGACGCTGTCGGCATCCAAAGATTATTCAACTTGAATAAATGCTTGGAGATAAGGATGACAGCAGTGGTGTAGTCTCCGGCGATACAGATATCAGCTATTATTGATATCTACTTAGCGCATTGATGTGAATCACACTGCTGCTCTCTCATTTAGCTATTTGTGGATTGTTGTTGTTGTGGATGGCTGTTCACAAATCTAAATGTGTATTTGAACCCAATGGTTGAATTCAAGAAGTTTAAACTGCCTATCAATCATTGTTTTTAAAACCAGTGGACAGCCAGTGAAAAATGCGCTCTTGCAACAGCTGCACGGATCCCAGCCTATGGAATAAAAGTGGGGCTTTTATTGCTCAATATAATTCAGGCTGGTAAAACTAAAATAATCCATATGTGTAATGGACAGATGCTCAAACTTGCACACTTTTAATAGACTTAAAGGGGCAATCTGTATTTGTTTTTGACTTATACATTATATATATATACAGTACCGGTAAAAAAGTTTGGACACTTACTCATTCAAGGGTTTTTCTTAATTTTTACTATTTTCTACATTGTAGAAAAGTAGTGAAGACTTCAAAACTATGAAATAACACATGGAGTCATGTAGTGACCAAAAAAGTGTGCAAAGCTGTCAAGAGAAAGGGTGGCTACTTTGAAGAATCTCAAATATAAAATATATTTTGATTTGTTTAACACTTTTTTTGGTTACTACATGATTCCATATGTTATTTCATAGTTTTGATGTCTTTGCTATTATTCTACAATGTATAAAATAGTGACAATAAAGGAAAAACCCTTGAATGATTAGGTGGTAAAACTTTTGACTGTTACTATATATATATATATATATATATACACAGTTGAAGTTGGAAGTTTATATACACTTAGGTTGGAGTCATTAAAACTAGTTTTTCAGCCACTCCACAAATTTATTGTGAACTTCTTAGGGAGTGGCTCCCGAGGTGACGGTTTTTTTGAGAGCCTGGCGTGCCCAAAGTAAAATGCCTCCCATTCAGGCCCAGAAAATAGGATATGCACATATTTAGTACCATTGGATAGGAAACACTCTGAAACACAATTTTCCAAAAGTGTTAACCATTTGTCTGTGAGTAAAACAGAATGCATATGGCAGGCGAAACCCCGAGGAATTTCTGTCCTGGAAAAAGTGATTTTGACACATTGCTCATTTGGAACCCCTCCCTCATGAAAATGACCATATAAGGGCATATGAATGCAGTACCCATCGCTTCCTTTAGATGTCAACAGTCTCGAGACAGTGTAAAGTTTCATTTTGGATGCTTTAGACCAGAGAATAAGAGCAAACCAGGAAGTGTCCTTTTAATATCAACAGTACCCAGCGCGCGCGCTCCCGACAAGGCGCGCTGTGTGTTTTTTACCGTCTTTATCGATCAGTTTATATTCCGGTTGATTTATAATAGTAAATATACATAAAAGTGTTCCTAAGGATACATTTAAAACTATGTTTAATTGTTCTTGGACAAGTTTATAGGTATAAGATGAACGAGTTCTCGTCACGTTTCAATGGAGGAGTGGAAGCTGTCGTTTCTGATTATAACGCGCGAACCAAATGGAGATTTATGGATAAAATACATTACTTTTTTAAAACAAAAGAACCATGGATTGTCTTCGTTGGACACTTAGGATGACCTCAGCAGAAGTTCTTCAACAGGTAATTGATTTGTTTTCGCTGTGAAATGTGTTAAGTGTGTGCCGTGATGGCTATTGCACTGCTTTCGCCGTGAAGCCTTTTTGAAATCTGACAACGCTGTGATATTGCCAAGAAACAGAGTTTTTGATGAGTATGGAACACTTGTATATTGGTGGATGTTTAATAATTCAACTTTTGGATTTTGAATTTGGCGCCTTGCATTTCACCTGGTAGTGTCGGGATTGGGGTGCTACCAATTTTCCAAATGGCTGAAGGTACCACGTTCATCTGTACAAACAATATAACGCAAGTATAAACACCATGGGACTACGCAGTCGTCACTTTCTGTCTCCTAGAGATTAATGTACTGTGGTGCGAAAAGTGCAAATCAAGGCCTTGAAATACATCCACAGGTACACCTCCAATTGACTCAAATTATGTCAATTAGCCTATAAGAAGCTTCTAAAGCCATGACATCAATTTCTGGAATTTTCCAAGCTGTTTAAAGGCACAGTCAACTTAGTGTATGTAAACTTCTGACCCACTGAAATTGTGATACAGTGAATTATAAGTGAAATAATCTGTCTGTAAACAATTGTTGGAAAAATTACTTGTGTCATGCATAAAGTAGATTTCCTAACCGACTTGCCAAAACTATAGTTTGTTAACAAGACATTTGTGGAGTGGTTGAAAAACTAGTTTTAATGACTCCAACCTAAGTGTATGTAAACTTCTGACTTCAACTATATATATAAAAATCGGCCGATTAGTCGGTATATGTTTTTTTTGGTCGTCCAATAATCGGTATCGGTATCGACGTTGAAAAATCATAATCGGTCGACCTCTACACCATACCACACCACACTGACCAAAATTTATTTTGTAGGCATTTACGTATGTCCCGTTACCAGTAAAACAATCAAACCTATTTCTTCTTACTTGCTGTGCTTGCTTTTTCGTTTTTCATTTGTTCAGTCGTTTCAGCTGTCTGTCTGTCCGTGGCCTCTTCCTTGGTGCACACTGTCACTGTGTCCGTTTCCATCTTGTCCAGCTGTGTATGCAACATTTCACGTCAACCCTGTTTCTTGTCTACATCAAAGTAGCGGTCCTTGTACCTAGCGTCGAGCATGGTGGCGACACAGTAAAGAGAATGCCACCGAATCGCCTGTTCACAGCCTGTGTCGGAAGTTTTGTTGAGCAGGCATTTCAATGCCATGACAGAGGGTATCATGTCTGCTGCAGGCGCAGTTGATGAGCTTATTTTTCGAGTCAGTTGTTTGAATGGAGCTAGCTAGTGTGTTCATATTTCCAAGTTTCAAACATGTTCTCAAATGCCATTGAAATGGAAGCAACGGTATGACAACCTGCACATTTATGAGCATGCAATACGACTTTCCTCAGTACGAAATCCTCAACGACCCACTGTGCTGTCAGACTCAGCATGCTCATGGGGCTGATATCGCTGGTCGAAATGTCAGTCGTGAAGCTAATAGCAGTGACGCCATTACTGTGTAACTCTGGTAGGACAACATCCTGAAAAATAGCGCACTTGGTAGTGTGTACTGGTGATCGACCAGTCGGCGAAAGCCAACATCACCCACGACAGAGAACGGTTGATTGTCAAGGGCAATTAATTCCATTAGCTTGGCGTTAATGGATTTCGCCTTTGTCTCGCTGAAATTTTCTTACTCTTTCAAATGACTGCTCGAATTGTTGACTGCTCGATCCACACAGCAGACATTGTGGGCTAGGTTAGGAATGCTGTGTTGCACGCGTAGCGCTATATTTGTGGCGTCATTACGTCATCTGCCTTCGTTATATAGGTATGCACGTCAGCTTTGACATCGGTTTTGCACATCGCCGTTAAACTAGAAATCGGGCCGATGCCGACGTTAGCATTTTTAGCTAATATTGGGCGATTCCGGTATACCGTGCATCCCTAGTGTAGACTTCAGCTCCCGACTTCGGCTTGCCTCAAGAAAACATTTTGTGTGCATGAACAGTCCTAAAAAAAACTGCCAAAGACCAAAACGAACTCAAGCGTCACAAAAATGTGTCATAATATATGCACAAACTGTTCCGAAATGTTTTGGATTTGGAAGCATGCGGATATCTTTAGGGCTGTGGAAGATGTTAGAACACTTCATTTGGGAAAATGATGTCTCTCTCTCTCTCTCTCTTCTTTCTCTCTTCGTACCCCCCTTCCCCATGCCGCCTTCTTTCAAAGCACACACCCTCCTCAAATGAAAGACAAACAAAAAGAAATGAAAGAAACATAGTGGTGTTGAGTGAGAGAGAGGCAGGAGAAAACACAAAGGCCGTCAACAATTACAGATCCAAACTTTACTTCTGTCTTTCGCTCTTCTCCGCTCTCTCTATATCGTACACACAGATTTACACATGCGTACTAATAGGCAGACATATACAGATACTACATGCAGATACAGGTCTATAGATACACTCACACACACTATGTATATGTGTGGTGTATAAGAGTTAGGGTTTAATAGAACAGTAGGTGCTGTGTGTTAGGCTCTCTGCCATCTGGGAGAATCGCCACTCTGAGAGCATTCACAGATGGCCTGATTCGAGCTTTACAGTTCTTTCTCCAGTGTGTGTTGGTGTTTGTGCATTGAAAGAAAGAGCTGTAAAGTCTGTGTGTGTATTGCACTGTGATTGAGCTATAAAGTTTGTGTTTATAGCGACTAGCGAGTGTATAGAATTTTCTGATCGAGCCGTGAAGTATGTAGCTGCATAGTGAATGTGCAGTGTCCTTTGACAAGGCTGTAACGTGTGTCTTTAGTAACACAGTGTGTATTACAGTGATAGAGTTGTAAAGTACGGTGGAGCGCTGGGCTGTGTGTGCAGCTTCTCTCTGCTAATCCAATCTCATCCATCATCAGATCCCTGCTTCTGTCACTCTCTCTCTCTCTCTCTCTCTCTCTCTCTCTCTCTCTCTCTCTCTCTCTCTCTCTCTCTCTCTCTCTCTCTCTCTCTCTCTCTCTCTCTCTCTCTCTCTCTCTCTTCCCCCTCTCCTCACACACACACACACACTTGGCCTGGCTGCACAGCCTAATGTCTTACAACAAACATGTCGCCGCATGCAGAAAACAATTTAAAGCCCCTACGAGCCGCCTGCAGGAATCTGAGCACCATTATGATTAACACGCCGCTCATACACACACACTCTTGTACATATACACTGTGTGCACACACATTCAGTGCCTTCGGAAAGTATTCAGACCCCTTGACTTTTTCCACATTTTGTAATGTTACAGCCTTATTCTAAAACATATATATTTTTTTATTATCATCAGAAATCTACACACAATACCCCATATTGATGAAGCGAAAACAGGTTTTTAGACATTTTTGCAAATGTATTAAAATGTCAAAACAGATACCTTATTTACATAAGTATTCAGACCCTTTGCTATGAGACTCGAAATTTAGCTCAGGTGCATCCTGTTTCCATTGATCATCCTTGAGATGTTTCTATAACTTGATTGGAGTCCACCTGTTGTAAATTCAATTGATTGGACATGATTTGGAAAGGCACATACCTGTCTATATAAGGTCCCACAGTTGACAGTGCATGTCAGAGCAAAAACCAAGCCATGAGGTCGAATGAATTGTCCGTATAGCTCTGGGACGTGATTGTGTCGAGGCACAGATCTGGGGAAGGGTAACAAAAGATTTCTGCAGCATTGAAGGTCCCCAAGAACACAGTGCCCTCCATCATTCTTAAATGGAAGAAGACTCTTCCTAGAGCTGTTCGCCCGGCGAAACTGAGAAATCAGTGAGGTGACCAAGAACCTGATGGTCACTCTGACAGAGCTCTACAGTTCCTCTGTGGAGATGGGAGAACCTTCCAGAAGGACAACCATCCCTGCAGCACTCCACCAATCAGGCCTTTATGGTAGAGTGGCCAGACGGAAGCCACTCCTCAGTAAAAGGCACATGACAGCCCGCTTGGAGTTTGCAAAAGGCACCCAAAGACTCCCAGAGCATGAGAAACAAGATTCTCTGGTCTTATGAAACCAAGATTCAACTCTTTGGCCTGAATGACAATCGTCATGTCTGGACGAAACCTGGCACCGTCCCTACGGTGAAGCATGGTGGTGGCAGCATCATGCTGTCTGTTTTTTTTTCAGCAGCAGGGACTGGGAGACTAGTCAGGATCGAGGCAAAGATGAACGGCGCAAAGTATAGAGAGATCCTTGATGAAAACCTGCTCCAGAGCGCACAGAACCTCAGACTGGGGTGATGGTTTACCTTCCAACAGGACAACGACCCTAAGCACACAGCCAAGACAACACCTGAGTGGCTTCTGGACAAGACACTGAATGTCCTTGAGTGGCCCAGCCAGAGCCCGGACTTGAACCCGATCGAACATCTCTGGAGAGACCTGAAAATATCTGTGCAGCAACGCTCCCCATCCAACCTGACAGATCTTGAGAGGATCTGCAGAGAAGAATGGGAGATACTCCCCAAGTATAGGTGTGCCAAACTAGCGTCATACCCAAGAAGATTGAAGGCTGTAATTGCTGCCAAATGTGCTTCAACAAAGGACTGAGTAAAGAGTCTGAATAATTACGTAAATGTGATATTTCTGGTTCTAAAAACCTGTTTTTGCTTTTTCATTATGGGGTATTGTGTGTAAATTGATGAGGGAATTTTTTTTTTAATACATTTTAGAATAAGGCTGTAACGTAACAAAATGTGGAAAAAGTCAAGGGGTCTGAATACTTTCCGAAAGGCACTGTACTTGCCCATACAGTTCATTTATGCACACCCAGCAAAAATAAATTCATAAATGGCGTGCAAAAATAAGACGTTTTTGATCACTGTACGTAAATGTATGTCATCAATGGATACCATCCAAACATGAGAAGTGTGAGAGAGCAAGTGGCAAGGCTTGAAGAAAGAGACTAAGTGCAGGAGATTGAGAGATGAGAGGAGAGTGATGATAGACCTTGTCAAAGCATGGCTGTGCTCCACATTTCATTATGGAGGCTAAAACCTCAGACTTAAGTGTGTGTCTACATGTGTGCGTGCGTGCATGCTAGCTTGTCGGTGTTTTTGCATGCGTCTTTTTTGCTTAGTGTGATACTATATGCTGCCAGAGACTGGGGTCATAAATCAGTACATTACACATGATAATATGCTTTCACAGAAAGCCTCCAGAGTGGCGCACTGCATCGCAGTAATGGAGGCGTCACTACAGACCTGGGTTCGATCCCGGGGTGTATCACAACCGGCTGTGATCGGGAGTCATATAGGGCGGCTCACAATTGGCACTCCTATTGCCTCTCCTTGATCTGTGTGTGTGTGTGTGTGTGTGTGTGTGTGTGTGTGTGTGTGTGTGTGTGTGTGTGTGTGTGTGTGTGTGTGTGTGTGTGTGTGTGTGTGTGTGTGTGTGTGTGTGTGAGAGAGTGTGTCTTTGTTCATTAACAGGATTAGATACTACAGACCGGGCATCAGTAATGGTGATTAAGTATTGATGGAGGGAGTTGCTGTAATAAATCTGATTAACCAGGCCTCCAGAGTGTGTGAGGACAGGAAATAAGCCTGAAATGGCTCCTGTGTGTGTGCATATGTGCGTGTGAATGCGTGAGTCTTTTAACACATTGAGCAGTGTGGTTTCTCTAACCCAGTCCCATTTTTAGAACAGGTACTGATCTCTGCCACTGTCTTAACACACACTGTGTGTGTCTGGACTCATGCAGATATACCCCTAGGGACAGAAGCACACATCATTCCATTACAATATGTAAATACAGCATTGCTGTGCCTCCTTCATTAAAACCTGTGAGAAGGAGTTCGATGAAGAGATGGAAGAAGGGGAGGTCGAGGGAGATGAGTGTGTACCTCCAGTAGCAACCTGTCTGTCAAACACTGACAGGACAGTGACCTGGGCTGGGAGAGAGCAGATGTCATGACCCTTTACCCTGCAAAGTCAGTATGTGCAGCTGGAGCCAACCGGAACCAGTCTTCCCAGTAAGACCTTCAGTGGAGATGATGACCTCCTGGGTGACGTGTTGAGCTGTATTAAACCTCCTGTCAATAGGGCTAACATGGATAAATACAGACTTACTCAGTTAGAGGGAGACCATATTCATAAGTCCATGTTCATGAAGTGTCTCAGATTACAAGTGCTGATATAGGATGCATTTTAGATTATTATCAATAAGATTATATGGACAGGGGGGAAGTGATCCTAGATCAGCACTCCTACAGTTTTTGAATATGGGCCCTGGAGCATGTCTGGAAACACAGCCGTCTACTGTAGTTGAGTAAGGCATTGGTAGTGAGGGAAGCATTGGAAAGAGCCTGGTTGGTTGTTAGTGTCAACACCAACCATTTGAGAAGCCATTCAGTGTTCAAAACAACTCTGATTAATTATATTGTGTTGATTCCTGTTTGACAGGATGTGTGTGTTGTGGTTATGCTCCCTCTTAAGAACTCATTATTTCAGACTTCTGATTGGTTCACTCTTCTCCCTCTCTCTCCAGCTTTGATTATAGCCTGTGTGATCTCACTTCCTGTGTGTCCTCACTTCCTTTGTGATGTCACTTCCAGCAGGTCCCAGCTAGTGTCCTTGTCCTTTAGCAGCATCTGTTCTCTCTAGTCCCTCAGCCTCTTCACAACTTTCCACACTCACACACTGAACATACCTTCCCACAGAAAACATTCACAAAGATATTCGGAAGTGCAATTACTCACTTCTCATGTGCTTATTACTCAGTAATCACTTTCACATAACTTGGAAACAGTAAATATGTTCTCAACACACAGACTACAACAGGATAGTTAGCAGAGGCAGAAGAGTCAGGTATTGAATTGCACATTTTCTCTATGATGTTTTGACAGGGTGTTGGGTAATAATGTACTTATCCTCTAATCAGTCTTTAGGGTTTTTGCAATGCTATAATGATAACAAGTGTGTTATCATGGTGGAGTGGGTTACACAGTAGATTGTGGCATCTATTACTGAGAAGGATATCACCATTCACATCCGGCCTCTTTCACCATATCTCATCCTGAGTAATTCTCAGGGTTTCCTCCTTCATAGGCTAGGCTGGGGGTTCACTCAGGGCCTTAAAACCTTTCTGTATCAATGAATGCAAATTCAGCCCATCCTATACATTGTATCCTATTTTACAGCTGGGACGATAAACCAAAATGAATCGACACCGACCATACCGATCACTTATCACAGGCATTTTGCAGTAGCCTATACTAGAGGAAATGTTATGTTTGAAATGAAATATGTTTGCTAATGTAGGTGATTGTTAATTGAACAAAACATTTCTACAACCATCAAACTAGTAGTACTTAGGGTTCGACGGTATCCAGATTTACATACCTTCCTACCGTGTCTGCCATCCTGGGATATACAATATCACTGGCTATTTATTTTTTTTACACACCCTCAAAAAATTACCCCAAAACCTCAGTTACCAGAATGCTAACAAGTACTAAGCAATTCCCATAGTGGATGCTAGGTAAATGCTAACGAGCGCATGTGAACATTTACTAAGACGGACAACCCAGCTCATAAAGTTATGCAAGTAGCGATCTCAAAACCCAGTGTGCGGCACACACAATCCATATATTAGACAGCAGTGCTCTTAATCCAGAAGGGGGTTGTCTCTGCTGCTGTTACCAAGAAGCTTTATCTTGCACGCTAACGTTAGCCACTTAGCTATGTCCTCTGGTCTGAGGAAACAAAAATAGTACTGTTTGGCCATAATGACCATTGTTATGTTTGGAGGAAAAAGGGGGAGACTTGCAAGCCGAAGAACACCATCCCATCCGTGAAGCACGGGGGTGGCAGCATCATGTTGTGGGGGTGCTTTGCTGCAGGAGGAACTGGTGCACTTCACAAAATAAATGATATCATGAGGGAGGAAAATAATGTGGATATATTGAAGCAATATCTCAAGACATCAGTCAGGAAGTTAAAGCTTGGTTGCAAATGACCCCAAGCATTCTTCCAAAGTTGTGTCAAAATGGCTTAAGGACAACAAAGTCAAGGTATTGGAGTGGCCATCACAAAGCCCTGACCCCAATCCTATAGAAGATTTGTGGGCAGAACTGAAAAAACGTGTGCGAGCAAGGAGGCCTACAAATCTGACTCCGTTACACCAGCTCTGTCAGGAGGAATGGGCCAAAATTCACCCAACTTATTGTGGGAAGCTTGTGGAAGGCTACCTGAAACGTTTGACCCAAGTTAAACAATTGAAAGGCAATGCTACCAAATACTAATTGAGTGTAAGTAAACTTCTGACCCACTGGGAATGTGATGAAAGAAATAAAAGCTGAAATAAATCATTCTCTCTACTATTATTCTGACATTTCAGATTCTTAAAATAATGTGGTGATCCTAACTGACCTAAAACAGGGAATGTTTACTAAGATTAAATGTCAGGAATTGTGAAAAACTGAGTTTAAATGTATTTGGCTAAGGTGTATGTAAACTTCAAACTTCAACTGTATATAGCTGGCAAACATTAGTAGCTTAGTGAATTTCATACAAGTGTAACTTGATCACCTCACTAAACACTAGAACCGCCTGGCCTTTCAGTCTATAAGTACCCGCTAGAGAATGTTTCCCGGCGTCCCTTTAGCATATGCATCCGATGCATATCAACCCGAAAGGTGCACAATCATAAGCGCCAGCCCTTGATAAATAGTGCATCAATTATTGTAAAGGATTAATTGCTTGAAGAAATATTAGTGGAAATATATCAATTAAAAACAATAGTTATTTGTTTAGATAGAGTCAAGGATATAAGTCCTAGAAAAAAACGTAGGCCTATAGCCTATTTTAGTTTCCCTAACAATAAAAACATTACAGTGTAATCCATTTGATCAACATTATTTGTGCATGAACAATTGAAAGAATGAATTGTTTAAAGAAATATTAGTGGAAATATATTCATGACAAGATATAAAACAGTAATTTCTGATTGTATCAGACACTGTATAGAGTACCACAGTACGAGTCATGAAACCTAGAGGTCAAACAGGGAAATGGTTCCAATCGTTTTTTCCACCATTCATTTTTCCCATAGGGGATATTTTTTTAAATATTTTAAATATGGGCTGTGATTTGTGTAGGCTTACCCTGGCATGACATTTTGATAACCGTGTACAACTCTAGAAGAAAATGTGACTTTTATCAATATATTAGTTTCTATTTACTCTCAGATTCGAAAATGCTAATTAGCATCAAAGTAGACAATGCAAATGTTAATATCCCTGCAAGCTCCTGCACATCGTCTCTAGCTGACACCTTTGCTAACAGATAATTTGTCAATTTAAAAGTTGCATTTCCCAGTCGTGCTGAACGCATGGACAGCACGGATATTCTTGGAAAAAGTGAAATCTGGAAATAGAGCCGCACTTTTTATTTGACAAAGGTAAGTGTCATAGAAACTGCAGAATATGCTCTTTCTGATACTATATAGAAGTCGAAATGTTTTACCTGCATGTGACTCTGAAGGAGGATTTGATGATGTGATTCCCCTTTCCCGGCATATGTCAATTACAAGATGCGCCCATCTCTTCATGTACAATTTGACGACTGATAGGCGTAATATTGTCACAAAATTCAGTTATGAAGTAAGTGGCACAATTATCGCCCATTCATTTTCATTCACTCAGTGAGGACACTGTATAGAGTACCACAGTACGAGTCATAAAACCTAGTGGTCAAACAGGGAAATGCGTCTGGCTGGGTACCAACGTCCTACAGCACATTGTCTTAGCGGGTTAAGTTCGGAATAGTTGTGAAAAAGCGCCCTATAGCGGTTCTAGTGTTAAGTTGCGCTGCCGCAGGAGTGACTCGCCTGACGAAGCTCGCGTTTTGCTCGTTATGTTTCTTTGTAAACAAATGCCTCAAACAGCTGTTTTGGGAAACCGGTCAACTTTATAATGAAAAATTATCTAAAAGGCAAAATAATGACCGGGAACTGCTTTATCTATTATCTAGTTGTCACGATCCTCATAAGTGACAGACCAAGGCACAGCGAGGCATCCAGTATACATGTTTATTAAAACGAAACGTAACTGGGCAAAAAAACAAAATGAACGAACATCATAAATAAAACATAGACTGACAATACAAATAAAACTATGCATCAACAATAACCCACAAAACCTAAATGAAAACCCCAAACATATATATGGTTCCCAATTAGAGACAACGACACACAGCTGCCTCTAATTGGGAACCATTACCCCAACATAGAAATAGAACACCTAGAACTCAAAAACCCTACACCAAAAACGAAACCTAAACACGCCAGCCTAAAACTCTGGCCTGGACGTGACACTAGTACACATGTTAGTTTATTTACGGTATTGGAAAATCATACCAAGAGTATTTCAAAATACCCTGGGATACGGTTATATACAGTCCAGTATTGGTGAACTCTGATAGGAGTGGAACCCGGTGGGGATGTCTGCTGCAATAGCCCATCCGTGACAAGGACGTACCAGTTGTGCGTTCTGAGATGCTGTTCTACACACCACTGTTGTACTGTGCTATTATTTGCCTGTTTGTGGCCCGTCTGTTGGCTTGCACGATTCTTGCCATTCTCCATCGACCTCTCACCAACAAGCTGTTTTCGCCCACAGGACTGCCACTGACTGGATATTTTTTGTTTGTTGCATCGTTCTTGGTAAGCCCTGGACACTGTTGTGCGTGAAAAGCACAGAAGGCCGGACATTTCTGAGATACTGGAACTGGTGCGCCTGACACCGATCATACCACGCTCTAAGTCGCTTAGGTCACTCGTTTTGCCCATTCTAACAGTCAATCGAACAGTAACTGAATGCCACTTCTTGTCTGATTTATATTCTATTACTCAAATCCAAGTACCCTAGTCACGCAACCTCCCCCCACACACGGACTTACTCATGCACCTGAACGTTGCCTTGCAGAGTGCAGCTCTACTGTATTCTTTTCTCAAGGGAGAATTTCGTCAAGCTGTGGAGAGTTATGATAAGATTACATTATTTAATCTAGACTTTGCTGAGGGGAAATTGAGGCGAAAGAAACAAATGAGCAGAGTCAGGGAGGACAAATGAGCTCATGGTTTCATCACTGTGAACTCGGTGTGACTGATATGTTGCTTCTTGTATCCAGTTAGTTCTTGTATCCAGTTAAGCACTTCTATACTTTTTTGTTTTGCATTTCTAGTTTGTGTATTTGATCTATAAATAAATCGAATCAAATTTTATTGGTCACATACACATGGTTATCAGATGTTAATGCGAGTGTAGCGAAAAGCTTGTGCTTCTAGTTCCGACCGTGCAGTAATATCTAACAAGTAATCTAACAATTGTGATAAAGGTATTGGTGTAACTGTGGTGGTTCGTTGTTAACAAGATGTCAGTGATTGACAGCAGAGTCTAGGTGTAGGGCGATTTCATGCCAGTGGGAGTGTAAAATATGTTTGGTATCTCAAATTGTTCTGGCAATTCTCACATAAGAACTTCATTTAGAGGAAGGATTTGCTTTTTGCATTTGTATCACCATTTCTGGGGGGTAAATCAAGATGAAATGACCCATTTTAGGTGCTTTTTATACATGCCTCCTGTAAGACCCTATGATCTGTGAACCGTACATATGGACTATGTATAGACTCACATTAATTTATTCAACAGTTAAAATATAAATATATAAAAATAATCATTTTTGATTTTGCTTATATTTAGACATATTGTTTGTAACAATATACTCTTCAAAACATGTCAAATTTCCAGTGGGCTCTCTGGTACTTTTAATGATATGACCCATTTTATACATAGAAATGAACATGACAGGTTATTAACCAATCACAGCCCTCCACATTCAGCAAGTCACCAACAGAGGGAGTTTCCTTTTGAATCCATTTTCCCATTCAGTGTGTTGGTGGTACTCATAACGTGTCATGTTATGTACTTGTAGTGTATACTGTTTGGAACAATATACTCTACATCTTAAAATGAACAAAATCAAAAGGGTACTTTTAATGAATGTAAATGAATATATAAATGTGAAAAATGTATTTCAGAATCACACAATAAGGAATATAATGACACCAAGATGTTGTCTGTGTCCTGTACGGTTCACAGATCAGTATATCTTACAGGAGGCATATATAGGTCTAAAATGGGACTACAACGGTCACTTTCATCATGATTTTCTCCAAAATGGTTTGTGATTCAAATTAAAAAAATATTTCAAACCTCCTTCCCCCCAATGAAGTTGCTAGAACAATCGGTCTGTGTTTTTTATGTGTGTTGGGGGGCTTGTTCCCTGTCTGTGTGTTGTGTGCCACCTGCTCAGTGCTGTAGTACATGCTTTCGTTTCACATCAAAGTCAGGAGTCAGTATCAAAGGAAGGCTAGAGAATACACTGTAGCCTACACTCCCACAGACACTCACACCCTCTGGCTGTTTCCCCCCAGCCCTGTGTCACATCTAAGCAGTGATTCAGTAACTCTGGATAGACTAATTTTGTCCTGTATTATGAAGGCAAAGCCTTTCACACTGCAAGCAGCCAACACTGAGGCCTGCTGTCTGTAAGTTATCACTGTCTGTAAGTCACCACTGTCTGTCCTTTATGTGCATTTAATTGTGTATTACAAGAGACCCGAAGAGAGAGGGCACATGTTTTAACAGTACAGTATTCTCAGACAGATGGCGAGAGAGAAAGCGAGAGAGAGACAGACAAAGCTCCTCTGTGCCTAGGATTCGCCCACTGAACTCTTATCACAACGGTGCGTGTTTGAGTCTGGGCACCTGCTAGCTTCGGGACACTAATCCTGAGTCTGTGTATTGGTTGGACTCCCTGAGTTGGGCATTGGGCGTTCTGGTGGGTGGCGGCACCGGCGCTCAGCTAGTCTCTGTAATAGAGGTCTGGTTGATAGCTCTGTGATGGCCTACTTTTCCTGGCTCTGTCTGACAGTTAGTTGATTGACAGTTATGTCCTAAGGCTCTTCAGGGACAATGAAACCACTTTCTAACCAGTTATTATGCTGTTAGTATATGTACACAACTGTAAGATTTTATACACATTTTCATGTTGTATTGTATTTGTTAGTCATGCTACACGATTCCTTGGTTTGTGTCATTTTGAAACTTTCGGTAACACATTACTTATCACCCAGCGTCATAATACGTTATAACACGGCAATAACCATGTCATATGTCAACACTGTCATGACCAACCTGTTGTGACATATGTTGCATTATTTTATGGCTGGTGATGACATCTCAAAACCCACATTTATTCAAATGTGTTTTTTCCCTGCCAAGAAGTTTCCTTTAGTTCCTTAAATCCTTTGTTGTTGTAGTGAATTCTTTACAGTCATATTTCATCATATTTTGAATAACTTTATCAGTCATCAATCACAAAGAGGGTGTCTTGTCCTGCTGCTAAATCTGCTCCTGCATCCATCCCAGTCATCAGCAACAGAGCATTGGGGTAGGTGCATGTCTGACATCAATGTGTGCGCAGTTTCAGAATGTTATATAACAAACATAGAGTTGACAAGTAGGCTATGGTGTAATGGGATGTTTTGCCTTCTGTGGTAGGTTTTGTGGGTTTTTACACTCTTATGTAGGTGTCATAACCAGCCATAAAACACCTACCGTGGTAGATTTTGTGGGTTTTGACACTCTTATGTAGGTCTCATAACAGCCATAAAATAAAGCAATATATGTCGTAACATGTCTAAATATGTTTCGTGACAGTATTATCACCATATTATGACAGGTTATGTCAGCTGTTATGACATGGTTATGACCATGTTATGACGCTGGGTGTCAAGTAAAAGTGTTGCCAAAATGTCTCTATTGCCCTCTCTTCTACAGCATAGTATGATTCCCGAGGTGTATTTAGTCTCCCATGATGCAATGCTCAGCCTAGTTAGCCTGCAGCTTAGTTGGCTATCAAGCCCAGACAAAGCTTAGTCTAAATATACACTGAGTGTACAAAACATTAGGAACACCTGCTGTATAGACTGATCAGGTGTATAGACGGATCAGGTGAATCCAGGTGAAAGCTATGATCCCTTATTGATATCACTTGTTAAATCCACTTCAGTGTAGATGAAGGGGAGGAGACAGATTAAAGAATGATTTTAAACCTTGAGACAATTGAGACATGGATTGTGTATGTGTGCCATTCAGAGGGTGAATGGGCAAGACAAAAGATTGAAGTGACTTTGAACGGGGTATGGTAGGAGGTGCCAGACACACCGGTTTGGGTGTATTTAGAACTTCAACGCTGCTGGGTTTTTCACACTCAACAATTCCCCGTGTGTATCTAGAATGGTCCACCACCCAAACGACATCTGGCGAACTTGACGCGACTGCGGGAAGCATTGGAGTCAACGTTGGTCAGCATGCCTGTGGAACGCTTTCGACATGTTGGCTGCGAGTGCATCACTTCTTCTTCTTCTTTTAAATTGTTGCAGTTCTGTCTTTGAGCTGTTCTTGTCTATTAATGTTCTGTATTATGTCATGTTTCATGTTTTGTGTGGACCCCAGGAAGAGTAGCTGCTGCTTTCGCAACAGCTAATGGGGATCCTAATAAAATACCAAATAATAACAACCCAAATGTTAAAAGTGGCGGAGTTATCCTTTAAGCTAATTTCCCTGGCTTTGTCTATTTGATGGCTTTCTGTTTGATTTACATTCCCTGTAGAAGTAGATTGGTGAATGGTTCTGTGCTGGGCTAGCTTTCCTGGCTCTGGTCTCCTCAGTGTACAGAGGCCCATTGTTCTGTAGTGTGGTGTTGTTTGTGGTGTGTGTGCTTAGGGAGAGAGTGAGAGAGTGGTGGGTTAAGTCTTCCCCTGGGCTCTCTCTCTCTCTCTTTGTCTCTCTCTTTGTCTCTCTCTCTTTGTCTCTCTCTCTTTGTCTCTCTCTCTTTGTCTCTCTCTCTTTGTCTCTCTCTCTCTCTCTCTCTCTCTCTTTGTCTCTCTCTCTCTTTGTCTCTCTCTCTCTCTCTGCTACTGTGGTCTACTGCTGCCCAGCCATCCGGGGCATGCTATCATGCACTGCCTCACCACCTCTGCCCACTCTGCCCTCACTGACCTCTCGGTGTGGCTGTAAGGAAATGCCTCACCCCTTGACTGTGTGCTTGCGTGCACAGGCTTGTTTATGTGCGCAGGCATGTGCCATATTACTATCATTCTCTGTACATAGTCAAGGGGTGAGGCATTTCCTTACAGCCACAATATAAATAAAAAAAACATTAACTTTGTTGGCCAGAAACTGTGCTTTGGGCTTACAGTAGAAGTTAGCTTGATCTGTTAGTGCCACAAACATAATCCACTTTTGAGTTCGAGGTTAAGTGTTCTCCTGGCTTGAGCTGTTAGACAGAAATATGTTTAACTTGTTAATACTTTGCTCTGAACTATAATGACGGTATATGTTTTCTCTTTACCACTCTTAAATTGTGAGTGTGTCTGATGCTTGTTTTTTTGTGTCGTGTGGGGAGGGTTCAAACTCCTCTGACGGGGTCTTCTGGGGAAAGGGGGTTTGTCAGCACCACTTTAACAGGCCAACCTTGGCTTTGAGGTCCCCCTCACTCTCTCCACTGCCAAATTACCCCCATCCCGTCCAGCAATCAGGCCCTAAACCACAGCTATGCTTGGCAGCAGCCCCAACCCACAAATACTTTGAGCAGTTGAACATGTGCCCTGTATTTAGAGGTAGAGGCATGGCATTATCTTTGAACCCCCGCCCCCACACAGCATTAATGTCGCAAAGTCACGTTTATTTATTTTCCAAGCTACAGCACCCAATATTTTATATACAGCAGGTTTTTAAAGGACCAAAGAGTTTAGTCTGCTTCATGTTTCCATTTGTGCCATGGAAATACTAGTATACTGGTATCGTCCCATCTAACCCAGTCTCTCTCTCTCTCTCTCTCTCTCTCTCTCTCTCTCTCTCTCTCTCTCTCTGTAGAGGACAGTATCTCGGCGGCAAGTGCGTCTGACGTGCAGGATCGTCTGTCGTCGTTGGAGCTGCGTGTCCAACAGCAGGAGGATGAGATCACCGTGATGAAGGCGGCGCTGGCCGACGTGCTGCGCCGCCTGGCGCTCTCCGAGGACACGGCCGCCACCGGCAAAAAACAGACCAGCACCAAAGGTAGTCAGTCACCTCAGACCCCTCACCCCTGAACTCTCACCGAAATCACCAGTCACCATCACTGTCACCATCCGATGTGCTCTCGTGATTATACCTTTTTGAAAGCCTCTAAAAACCCTGCAACGGGACAGTTTTAAACATCATCTCTCCGCCAAAAGCTGATCATGCACTGTCAAATCCATCTGCACTCGCTTCTGTACAACTTACCATACCTTTCCTCCAGCACTGTAAATTCCATTCATCTCCACTTTCCCAATGGCTCGTATAGCCCCTCTCCCTTGGATTTCTTCGCCAGGTCGTAGTTGTGAGAGTCAGCTATCTTGTACCGGTACAAAGTTGCTTGTGTTTACATGAAAGAAGTTCAGGAGCCAGAATCTGGATCTGTTAACAGTTTCACTCCGACCTTGACTCCCGGTGCAAAACATTTCCTTTCGGATCGCAGCTGTGTAGGCCTACGTGTGTGTGTGAGCGCGTGCTTGGGGCCAGTGGAAGGGCCAGTTTGTTTTTGTGCTCTAGAAATACACATATATTGAATGGAGTTTTGCCACGGTTAATACCGTCTACCAGAGGGGCACAGCAAGGAACGTGCTCATTATACCTTCAAACACCAACACATGCTGACACACTCAATTCAATCACAGTCTAACACAGGAACATAATCACAATCCAGTCTCTCACTATGAATTAAATCTGTCCATGGTGAATAAATACTGCTCCATTCTCTCACACTATAACCCAACACAATAACCAACTGAGGTCCTCTCTAAGCTCAGTGACAAAGTAGAGGCTCATATGCCCAGCCTGCAGTAGGGGGAGGGAATTCCTGTGGCTGTCCCTGTCAGGAATATCATTCCCCGGCTGGGCAAGAGAGAAAGAGGGAGCGAGAAAGATGGAGGGAGATTGAATGCACTCTGAGAGAGGCATAGAAAGAGATTACATTCTCAGAGAGAGAGAGAGAGAGAGAGAAGGAGAGAGGTAAAATGTGTCGCGCCCAGAGTCGTTGGCGAGCGTCTGGGTTCTGTAATCACGCTTCAGTAATAACCACCACCCACTCACCCGTAGCCTGGCTAACTGACTCCAGAGTTGTCCATCTGCACACAATAAGACCGTCTGTCTCCTGGGCCTGTATGTGTGTGTTCAAGCGCTCGTGTGTGTGTGCTCTGTGTGTGCTCCGTGTGTGTGTGCGCTCCGTGTGTGTGTGTGCGCTCCGTGTGTGTGTGTGCGCTCCGTGTGTGTGTGTGCGCTCCGTGTGTGTGCGCTCCGTGTGTGCGTGCTCTGTGTGTGTGTGTGCTCTGTGTGTGTGTGTGTGCGCATCCGTATGTGTGCGCGCCGTGTGTGTGTGCGCGCCCGTGTGTGTGTGCTCCGTGTGTGTGCTCCGTGTGTGTGTGTGTGTGTGTGTGTGTGCGCTCCGTGTGTATGCTCCGTGTGTGTGTGCGCTCCGTGTGTGTGTGCTCCGTGTGTGTGTGTGTGCGCCTGTGTGTGTGTGCTCCGTGTGTGTGCTCCGTGTGTGTGTGTGTGCGCTCCGTGTGTATGCTCTGTGTGTGTGTGTGTGCGCTCCGTGTGTGTGCTCCGTGTGTGCGCTTTGTGGGAAGTCGAACATTATCTGTGTGTGTGGTGAATGTGCAGCCTTGTCCTGACATTTCACTTTCTCTAATGGAACCAACCATTCGCCTTTGCCTCACACTCAAATTCTCCTCATCGTCAACTTCCTTCCCCTGGCTATCCGTATTCGTCCTGCTCCCTCCGATTGGCTAATGGGACCATCACTCAGTAACTGGGAAAGAATTGTGCATCTTCGATGTGCACCTCTTCAGAAATACTTTATTTCTGACATTCGTCCTCTTAGTCTTCTTCGTTTTCTTCTTTGTCTCCTTCTTCTTCATCAGCGTCTTCGTCTTCTTCTTCATCTTCTTAAAAGACACACCCTATCCCCTCAGCCCTCAAATTAAGTGGACACTTCATGACGTATCATGACTTCTGACAAGTATACACTTGCAGGGCAAGGGAGGAAGGAAAGATTTTTAAATGGACTACCCTTGGCTGGAATTGGTCACTCGTTCATCTCGCAATGATTGTGTTTTCAGCCACCAGTAACTTCTGGGTGCTTTATATGCGCTACAGTCAATTATGAATGCATGTCTACTTATATTAAATATAAACTCAGCAAAAAAAAGAAACGTCCTCTCACTGTCAACTGCGTGTCTTTTCAGCAAACTTAACATGTGTAAATATTTGTCTGAACATAAGATTCCACAACTGAGACATAAACTGAACAAGTTCCACAGACATGTGACTAACAGAAATTGAATAATGTGTCCCTGAACAAGGGACACAAAAGTAACAGTCAGTATCTGGTGTGGCCACCAGCTGCATTAAGTAGTGCATCTCCTCTTCATGGACTGCACCAGATTTGCCAGTTCTTGCTGTGAGATGTTACCCCACTCTTCCACAAAGGCACCTGCAAGTTCCCGGATGTGGTGGCATTTTCATGCTGGAGGGTCATGTCAGGATGAGCCTGCAGGAAGGGTACCACATGAGGGTGGAGGATGTCTTCCCTGTAAAGCACAGCGTTGAGATTGCCTGCAATGACAACAAGGTCAGTCCGATGATGCTGTGACACACCGCCCCAGACCATGACGGACGCTCCACCTCCAAGTCAATCCCGCTCCAGAGTACAGGCCTCGGTGTAACGCTCATTCCTTCGGCGATAAACGCGAATCCGACCATCACCCCTGGTGAGAGAAAATCACGACTCGTAAGTGAAGAGCACTTTTTGACAGTCCTGTCTGGTCCAGCGTCGGTGGGTTTGTGCCCATAGGCGACGTTGTTGCCGGTGATGTCTGGTGAGGACCTGCCTTACAACAGGCCAACAAGCCCTCAGTCCAGCCTCTCTCAGCCTATTGCGCACAGTCTGAGCACTGATGGAGGGATTGTGGGTTCCTGGTGTAACTCGGCAGTTGTTGTGGCCATCCGGTCATAAAGCGAGGGTAAGTGGACGAGGGTGTCTTCGTCTTCTTCTTCAGTGGTTTTTATATGGAAGAGCAATATATATGAGAAATAAAATAGCGCCACAAAACGAACCAACGGCCAAAAATGTATTTAATCCAGAATGAATTTTAAAAAATACAGAATGTATACCGGATATGTGATATGCCAGCGACTCCCAACCCGGAAACAAAGGATGCATTTAAAAAGTGCCTTACTATAAAAAATTTAAAAAAAACTGTTAAGGCAAAAAAACAACCCTTTACTGTATGAATGATAGGATTGGAGTAGGGCTGTTGTGGTGACTGTATTACCACCACGCCAGCAGTCATGAGTCATGGCCCATTCCACGTGACATTTGAGTCACGGTAATACCCTTTTTATGCACTCTGGACATGCTTTGGTAGTATCCAACTTGCTAACTACCATCAGGTCCTAATGGCCTGTTACTCAGGGTTCTAGTGTTACCATCAGGTCCTAATGGCCTGGTACTCAGGGCTCTATTGTTACCATCAGGTCTTAATGACCTGATACTCAGGGCTCTATTGTTACCATCAGGTCCTAATGGCCTGATACTCAGGGCTCTATTGTTACTATCAGGTCCTAATGGCCTGGTACTCAGGGCTCTATTGTTACCATCAGGTCCTAATGACCTGGTACTCAGGGTTCTAGTGTTACCATCAGGTCCTAATGGCCTGGTACTCAGGGCTCTATTGTTACCATCAGGTCCTAATGACCTGGTACTCAGGGCTCTATTGTTACCATCAGGTCCTAATGGCCTGGTACTCAGGGCTCTATTGTCCCTCTAACCACATTGAAGGTCCCCAAGAACACAGTGGCCTCCATCATTCTTCAGTGGAAGAAGTTTGTAACCAAAAGGCACCTAAAGGACTCAGACCATGAGAAACAAGATTCTCTGGTCTGAATAAAAACCAAGATGGATCTTTTTGGCCTGAATGCCATCTGGAGGAAACCTGGCACCATGCCTACGGTGAAGCATGGTGGTGGCAGCATCATGCTGTTCGGATGTTCTTCAGTGTAGTCGGTCATTGTAAATAAGAATTTGTTCTTAACTGACTTGCCTGGTTAAATAAAGGTTAAGTATGTTATATTTAAGTTTTGTATTTTTTTTATAAATCTCTAAAAACCTGTTTTCGCTTTGTCATTATGGGGTATTGTGTGTAGATTGAAATCTAAAAAAACCGATTTAATCCATTTTAGAATAAGTCTGTGACATAACAAAATGTGGAAAAAGTCATGGGGTCTGAATATTTTCGGAATGCACTGTACAGATGACATGTATTTTTTTCTCCTGTCCCTTTTCCTGCCCATTTAATACTGGCCATTCTAAATCAAAACTAATTTTACATATTAGTAAAGACCAGATAAATTGAGAATAGTCTGATGGGTGAAAATATGATCACTTGATGAGAGAATAGCTATGCAGGCAAGGAACGGAGCACAAGCTTTTTTTTGCTATTTGCTCAAATCCTCAATAGACTATAGTCACACCATGCAGCCCATATATGTGTTGATTTCTAAGACATTCTGAGGTTTATCATTCACAACTAAAGTTGCCAATTAACACTGAATTCCTGCAGTCAGCATGCCAATTACACGCTCCCTCAAATCTTGAGGCATCTGTGGTATTGTATTGTGTGACACAACTGCACATTTTAGAGTGGCCTTTTATCGTCCCCAGCGCAAGGTGCACCTGTGTAATGATCCTGCTGTTTAATCAGCTTCTTGATATGCCACACCTGAGAGAAATAAGCTTTTTGTGCATATGCAACATTTCTGATCTTTTATTTCAGCTCATGAAACATGGGACCAACACTACATGTTGCGTTTATATTTTTGTTCGGTATAGATGTTCCAAAGGCACGCATCAGCGGCTTGTATGTGGGGAGGCCAAGAGATGCTAAACGTGTTAATGCTAATTAACGATCAGTTATCGTGAGACCGCCACTCTCTTGCATGACAATAACCGGCTGACGGAATGTAATGACCGCCACAGCCCTAATTGAGGTGCTCACCCTGAGTCACCCTTGCTTAGCCTTTTCGTTACACATCCCTCTATCCCGCCATCCACCATCCGTCTCTCCTCCCTCTCACACCCTCTGATCCCTCGTTCCGGTCAGCTCTCCATTCGGTGGTCACCTTTTTATCTCATTATGACATCACTCTCCTATTTAATACCATCCATTGCCATAGCGACGGCTCGTGGCAACCCCTGGTGTGTGTGTGTGTGTGTGTGTGTGTGTGTGTGTGTGTGTGTGTGTGTGTGCGTGTGAAGTCTGTTGTGTGTGTGCGTCCTATTGTAGTGGGTTTGTCAGCACTCCTGGGAAATGTACATGGATGCAATTAAGAGGTTATTGAGTTGATGTGTTACTGCACTGGCAGTTTGACACATACAATGGTGGTGCTTTGAATATTTTAGCTCCGTTGTCCTGCTCTCTCAGTGACGTGGGCAGTAATCTGGGACTGAAGCAGACAGGAAGCAAAGGAAATCACGTGGTTCAGTTCAGTTTCTCTTCAGACACCCATGCTCTGACTGCAAGGCCAACTCTGCAGAGAGTCTGCAAACCTCCACCACCGCCCCACATACACACACTTGGAGCAGGCACGCACCCCCCCTCAAACAGGGCCCCTTCCTGCTCCTGAGTCCCCCGTTTCCTTACTCAACTACCAGAAATCTCTTCCTCTCTGTTCAGTCTTTCTTTCCCCTCTACTACGTACATTCTTGGGTTTTTATCAGGCATCTGATAATCTGACATCTTTTGGGGTTTTAAGCTGGGTTTCTGTACAGCACTTTGTGACATCAGCTGATGTAGGAGGGGCTTTATTAACACATTTGATTGATTGATTGATCTGCTCAGCACTGTATCCCTTTCTTTCATTCACCTTTCTCTTTTTCCTGCCCCTTTAACTTTCCAGCTCCAGTTTTCCCACCCTTTCTTCCTCTTTTCCAAATCATTTATTATCAGGAATGAGGATGCCAATCCATAGGGAGGTTCTCTTGTTGTAAAACTGTGTGAGCATTGAGACTCATTCTGTACAAACACACACACACACCTGTCAATCACAGCAGTTCGATGGGAGAGATAAATAGGTCTATAAGATCAGGATGCCAGGTTGATGGATGAAGACTCTGCCTCTTGCAAGGCATCAATCATTATTAATACACAGCCCTTAGAATAGGACAGGATTGACTTAGCTTGACTATTCATTCATCAGACTCATTGACTCTCCCTCAGGCCTTGTGTACCAACATTGCCAGTCTTCTCCTAATTACTCTCCAGCTGTCTTCTGCCTTGATGGTGGTGGGGGAGGGGATGAGACAGGAGAGAGCAGGGAGGCGGTGGTGGTGTTGGTGTTGGTGGATGGGGTATCCCCCATCCCGGCCCTGCAGAGGGAGACCAGATCCTCCACCATGCTGTTTGTGTTTGAACTGGGGGGTAATGGGCCGTGAAACTGGGCCATGTGTCGCTGACACGGGATCAGGCCTCTCCTGGGACACCACACGCCCCTAAACATAACCCCGCCCCTCATCCGTCCTCCAGTCAGTGCACAGATTTACTCTTCACACAGTACTTCTTACAGAAGTGCTTAGAAAGGACTGAGTTTATTTATTCAATTAAAACCCAAACAAAGAAGAGTGCATTTATCTAATCTTCTCTCTGAGATGGCATGGCATTGTTTGTGTTATCATCCATTACAATCTTGGCTGTATTGACTCAAATACTCATCATTCACTTTACTTATGAAAGTCATATGAATGTGTTTCCTACAGTGTGTTGCATCATGGTGTCCATACTGGTGTTTATAGCGTGTGTTCCAGCTCTCTGCATGAGGACCGTTAATCAATGGTTCATCTCACCGAGACGCCTCCTCTCTGTCCTATGAGCTCCCTCTTCCCTCCTTATCCAATTAGGCTGTCTGGTTAACGGGGTGAGGGAAGGGGGTGAGATGGGATTAGCCAGGAATCTGCCCTCCCTAATCCTTCCTTTGTCCTCCCTCGGATCAGACTCTTAACCCTTGTTTGTCAGTCTGTCGAGCAGTCATACCCCCTTGTTCAACCACTCCCCATCCCCTATACTCATCTCCCCTTTACTCAAATCAAAATCCATGATGCTATCGCAGGTGCAGCGAATGTATGTGTTTCTAGCTCCAACGGTGCAGTAATAGCTAGCAATAAAAAATCTGACCTTTTGACCCCCCCAACCCCTTCTGGACAGCTATCAATTCATCTGGGCATGGACTCTACAAGGTGTCAAAAGCGTCCATAGGGATGCTGGGCCCATTTTGATTCCAATGCTTCCCACAGCTGTCAAGTTGGCTGGATGTCCTTTGGGTGGTGGACCATTCTGGATACACACGGGAAACTGTTGAGCGTGAACAATCCAGCAGCGTTGCAGTTCATGACACAAACCGGTGCGCCTGGCACCTCCTACCACACCCCGTTCAAAGGCACTTCGATCTTTTCTTGCCGAATCACCCTCTGAATTGCACACATACACAATTCATGTCTCAATTGTCTCGAGGCTTCAAAATCCTTCTTTAACCTGTCTTCTCCCCTTCATCTGCACTGATTGAAGTGGATTTAACAAGTGACGCCAATAAGGGACCGTAGCTTTCACCTGGATTCACCTGGTCAGTCTATGTCATGCAAAGAGCATAATGTTTTGTACACTCAGTGTATATCTTGTAGTTGTCCCTTCTGAATGTGCTCTCTCCTTCTCCCTGTAGGCCATAATCCCCTGCGCGAGGCCTACTCTATGTCCTGCATCCCCAACGGCAGCTCCAGCAGCCGTAAGCCCAGCCATAGAGACCGAGATAGCTCCACAGTGTCAGTCACCAGGAAGGATACCTTCTCCTCAGCAGCCAAGAGGTACTGTACCACACACACACACTTCCCATTCAAAAAATAGTCATTGCTCAACTCCAGACCTTGCTCATATCAGATGGGCAGCCGTTGATGAAGTGCCTGTGTTGACATGATGTTTTGCTCTGAAACGCCACATTCATCTCATTTGTCAACCTGTTTAATGTTGATCAGGTGTTTAACTTTCTACCTTCCAGCTTGCAGTGATTCAACAGAATAAAGCCTGTAAATTTACCCTGGTTCTTTCAGGACAATAATGTTGTGATGGGGTACCTGTCAGCCTGTATGTACGCCTATGGCTAAGCATTGCCGAGCACTTCCTCAATGAGTAACTAGACAATAATCAAATATGCCGAGTCTGCTTTACACTGCCTATTGAGGAAGCCAGGGCTTTGCAAAGTCTTCGCAGTTGTGAAGTTGCTCGTGTAGGCACAGAGTTTGGATCCGCTTGTCCTCGTCGATGGGTTTCTGCCCCTCTGTCTTCACTGGTTGTGTCCCCTGTTTTGTTAATCCCCTGGTTGTCTCCACAGCGGTCAGACAGCAGAGAGGAAAAAGGACTCCCCTCCGATGGAGGGCATCAAGGAGAAGCAGGAGGGGCCCTCCCAGCCCAACCAGGCTAACGATAAAGCCCCCCCTGCCAGCCCCATGCAGCCCTCGCCGTCCCCCTCCAGCTCCAGCCACCCCCTCTCCCCACACCCCCCTCAGTCCCAAAGGCAGGCCCTGGAGAGCAAGGGCACCTCCCCAGCCAAAAGGTTCCGCCGACGCACACTTTGATCTCCCCTTCCTTACCAAAGCAATGCCCTGCCGACACTCTGAACGCTCTTGACCCTAGCTTACCTTTCACTGGGGGCGGGGTTGGCGTGCTTCTTAGATCACTCACATTTGAACCCATTTCGGTTATTAACCTCCTCCATCTGTCGCCATCTCTCACCTGTACGTTCAGCTATCTTTCCACGTACAGACTCCGCCACTGCAGAGCTTCGCTTCTCGACCTGCTCTCAACACTACTTATCTTTTTTCTTTTAGGCTACTTGTAGCTCAGCCCTTTCATTCAGGTGAGATGAGAGGAAAATAGAAGAGAGGTGTGGAACGGTTTGTAGTTGTCTCTTCTGCACTCATCCGCAACAGTGTGAGCCCTCTCACTGTATCATTAAGAAAGGAGAGGCCCTGTCTGTCATGTACCAGCTGTGCTCCGTACCAGTCAGGATACACACACACACCAGCCTTTGACACACGCGACACACACACACACACACAAGCTCCAGCCCACAGACCGACTGCACTCATTAATCAAAGCACTGGTCAGCCTCACACTCATGACCCATACCATAGATCAACATCAATTATTCTCAGAAACATTGAAAACCAATTCAGTTTTATAAAGAGCACCCCGGGAACCCATCCCTTTCCATTAGACTGGGCAAGTGTCAGGTTTTTAGTCAGGACCGCTGACGTGCCAGACACATTTGCTGGAAAACTCATCTGCTAGCAATTGTGCGTGTGTCCACCCAATATGAAATGGACCAGGCTTCTGAGCAGCGCAGGGCCCTTGCTGGGCAGGAGAGGCTTGCAAGTATTATAGGGTGATTTTGACCTATTAAATGGTCCCTTTCCAATCCAGCCAGAGGAATGGATAGCATTGGAGTCTCAAATGGGCTTCAATTCACACTCACTTAGCTAGAATAAAGCCTTGAGATGCAGTATGTGCTGTATAGCAATGATACTATACCACTCGTCTACCCTTTATGGACCCCTCCTTTTAGTTACCACTCCATCCATCTGTCACCCCTTCCTCTCTTTCTCGCTCTCCCCGTTTCAGCTCTGCCCCCAGATCCGTCTGTGGGACTGTTAACTTTCCTCTCGCTCGCCCCTCACTACTCTCCTTGGGTCCCAGCAAACTTGTGCTGGGGTCTGTGCGTTTTTTACACTGTGTGTGCTCTTCTTGCCCTCCCCGGGCCTTTGTGTGTGTGTCCCGGTCTCTCCGTCTCCAGGGTCCTTTATAGCTCAGTTGGTAGAACATAGCGCTTGTAACGCCAAGGTAGTGGGTTTGATTCCCGGGACCATCTAAACGTAAAATGTATGCACACATGACTACGTCGCTTTGGATCAAATCGAATGCAAATCACATATATTATATTGTAGATAAGGACAGAGTGCAGACTGTAAAAGTAGTAGTGTAACGCATCGTTAAACCACCCCTCCCCCAACCATCTGCCCCTCAGCGTCACGACTGCCCCCTGGAGGTTGAGCAGACACCATGCAGAAGTGATCCAAAACATTACGTCTCGCAAATAACCCTTCCTCCTCACAGCTTTGCACGAGGAGTGGCATTTTTCACTCTCTCTCTCGCTCCTCTTCTCTAGCCATTCTCTGCACTGTTACCCAACATCCTCTTCTCTAACTTTCCACTTGCAGTGTGGTTCTTAACATTTCGGCCTTCTCTGTCTCCTGAACCCTGGGGCTTGAGTTGTATGGCCAGCCAATGTGTACTAACCTGTGATCGGGGTGCAGTGATTGTAGCACTGAGGGGTTGCGTAATGCGTGCTACTCACCTGGGTTCCTCTTTGAGGCACCATATCTCTGTGTGTGTGTGGTGTTTCAGGTCCAGATTAACCCAACAGGAGGGTTGCCATGGGTGAAATTAATGTGCATTAAGGGTGCAGAGTTTTTCCTTGTCAGGTTACATGGTGGCCTGGTCAAGTTCAAACTCTGGGCCGTAAGTATAATGTATACTGCAAAAATGCACTTTTTCCAGTTTAACATATAGAAAATGAGTAGTAATGTCCAATTCAAACCAGTCTCCCTTATCACCATGGCACTTCTCCAGACTCCTTATTTTCTTTCTGTCTAGCTAACTCTCTTTCTCTCTTCCTCTCTTGATCCATCTGTGTGGTATGAAACTGTTTGTTTTTATGTGCGTTCCTCTGTGTGTGTGTGTGTGTGTGGGTGTAGGGGTCACAGTGCGAAGCGGGGCGCGGGGATAGAGCGTTCTCAGAGCAGTACGTGGGAGAGTGGCGAGGAGAGCAGGAACAAGCTGGTGAAGGCTGCTTCTACCTCCAAACTGCTGGCCAAGGTGGTGAAGAACGCAGACAAGTGAGTGGCTGATGGGACCCCCTTCACAACTCTTATACAATGTAAACGTATGTGTGGCAGTGTAATCCAAATACAGTGATGCATCAGAATTGAATTGTGGTTATGTATTGAATTAAGAGCTGAAACTGGCCTGCATTCGTTTTATGCGGTATATGAGAGTACTGTACCTTTCAGACACACTATCCTCGAATCACTACGACAACCCCTTAATTCCCTATATTGTATTCATCCAAAGGCTTTCCCTCATAGGATGTTGCTAAATTGACCCAACTGTCAGACTGTCAACCTGTCACTTGTTTTTGTAGTCACAAGTCATGGGCTGACCTAATTGCTATTTCTCCATTCTCTTCCAGGCATAAAGACCCAGTGATCAGCCAAGGTGAATACACTCCCACATCGTTTACTGTCTTTTCTATGTAAACCATCCACCACCACATAATGGAACCACTAGACCTATGCACTGTAGTATAGCCACATAATTGGCACTTTTGGAACTTTGTACAATATGATCCGATGTAACCTAAAGTATGTTCTCATTGGCCTTTATGAAAATGCTACACGTCACTATTTCTGTTTTAGAGTGCCTCTAGGTAAGAGGAGCTGTATTTCAAAGCGTCTTGTGGTTCCTTGCAACATATCCTTATCCTATTGTGTAGACCCGACTAGTCATCGTTGTCCTCTTCAGATCATTCTAGCTCTTCTCCCTGTGTACTGTCATTGTGTGTGTGTCTGTGTGTGTTTTGAGTTGATGTTGTTTCTGTCTCATGACCAGCCAAAATGTCAACCCGTGAGAAAAACAGCCAAGCTGGTAAGTTGACAACGGAGAGCGAGAGCTATCAGCCTTGGAACGAGCGCTTCTCCACCCTCCGCTTTTTCGGCTGATTTATCTCTTCATCTACAGTTGAAGTCAGAAGTTTACATACACCTTAGCCAAATACATTTAAACTCAGTTTTTCACAATTCCTGACATTTAATCCTAGTAGATTTCCCTGTCTTAGGTCAGTTAGGCTCACCAATTTATTTTAAGAATGTGAAATGTCAGAATAATAGTATAGAGAATGATTTATTTCAGCTTTTCTTTCTTTCATCACATTCCCAGTGGGTCAGAAGTTTAACATACACTCAATTAGAATTTGGTAGCATTGCCTTTAAATTGTTTAACTTGGGTCAAACTTTTCGGGTAGCCTTCCATAAGCTTCCTACAATAAGTTGGGTGAATTTTGGCCCATTCCTCCTGACAGAGCTGGTGTAACTGAGTCAGGTTTGTAGGCCTCCTTGCTCGCACACGTTTTTTCAGTTCTGGCCACAAATTTTCTATAGGATTGGGGTCAGGGCTTTGTGATGGCCACTCCAATACCTTGACTTTGTTGTCCTTAAGCCATTTTGCCACAACTTTGGAAGTATGCTTGGGGTCATTGTCCATTTGGAAGACCCATTTGTGACCAAGCTTTAACTTCCTGACCGATGTCTTGAGATGTTGCTTCAATATATCCACATAATTTTCCTCCCTCATGATGCAATCTATTTTGTGAAGTGCACCAGTCCCTCCTGCAGCAAAGCACCCCCACAACATGATGCTGCCACCCCCGTTCTTCACGGTTGGGATGGTGTTCTTCCCCCTTTTTCCTCCAAACATAACGATGGTTATTTTTGTTTCATCAGACCAGAGGACATTTCTCCAAAAAGTACCATCTTTGTCCCCATGTGCAGTTGCAAACCGTAGTCTGGCTTTCTTATGGCGTTTTTTGAGCAGTGGCTTCTTCCTTGCTGAGCGGCCTTTCAGGCTATGTCGATATAGGACTCGTTTTACTGTGGATTTAGATACTTTTGTACCTGTTGCCTCCAGCATCTTCACAAGGTCCTTTGCTGTTGTTCTGGGATTGATTTGCACTTTTCGCACCAAAGTACGTTTGTCTCTAGAAGACAGAACGTGTCTCCTTCCTGAGCGGTATGACGGCTGCGTGGTCCCATGGTGTTATACTTGCATACTATTGTTTGTACAGATGAACGTGGTACCTTCAGGCATTTGGAAATTGCTCACAAGGATGAACCAGACTTGTGGAGGTCAAAAAAAAAAATTCTCAGGTCTTGGCTGATTTCTTTTGATTTTCCCATGATGTCAAGCAAAGAGGCACTGAGCTTGAAATACATCCACAGGTCAATTGTTTTCAATTGACTCAAATTATGTCAATTAGCCTATCAAAAGCTTCTAAATCCATGGCATCATTTTCTGTAATTTTCCAATCTGTTTAAAGGCACAGTCAACTTAGTGTATGTAAACTTCTGACCCACTGGAATTGTGATACAGGGAACTATAAGTGAAATAATCTGTCTGTAAACAATGGCTTGAAAAATTACTTGTGTCATGCACAAAGTAAATGTCCTAACCAACTTGCCAAAACTATAGTTTGTTAACAAGAAATTTGTGGAGTGGTTGAAAAACGAGTTTTAATGACTCCAACCTAAGTGTATGTAAACTTCCGACTTCAACTGTATCTATCTTTCTTTGCCACTCCCTTTATCATGATCTATCGCTCCCCTCTGCACCCTCTCTCCTATTTCTCTCCATCTTTCTCTGTCCTTTATCACTCCCTCAAATACAGAACCCCCCCCATACTTTCTCACCCTCCTCCATGCCATTGTCCTCAGGCGATGCCCAGCCTAAATAAAGGGCATAGCTTTGCCAGTATGCCACGCCCCACCGTGCCCCGTTGCCACTTAACATAGTGTCGTCTGGCTAAAAGTGTCCTTCTCTTGGCTCAGGCAGGTCATGTGAGGAATGTGGTTGGTCCTGAGATGGCTGGGCAGGGCGCTAGCTAACTCGATTAGCTCCACAGACAGACCGACACTTAGGATAAAAATTCAGCAAATTCAGCCTTTTACCGGCATTAATTGACACAGATATAGAGGGGAAACCATCAGTTAATGTCTGCACTTATTTGTGTCCCTTTGTACCAGTAAATGCTAGCTAGTCATAACTACGTAATTTCTGTGATGGATTCTGAACCTTCAGTGCTGGGGTCTACTGTATCCTCCCCCTCAATTTGGGAAAACTGGAAGAAAGCCCTCGCTATTTTATGAGCAATGTTGAAATTCTGTGCCCCTCCACCAAATCTCCCTCTCCCCCAATTGTCTTCTCACTAGGAGAGTAGAGCCCTAACCCCACAGAGCTGGAAGACGGACGAGGGAAACACACACATTCCACTGATCCCATTCTCCCACAAATCTTACCTCTCCCCTCTTTTTGCTCTCTATTTCTCCTCTTCTCTTCTTTCTTCTGTCCCCCTATCACGTTTTCTTATTTCAGCTGGGTTTGGTGTCGCTGACTCACTGCTTTGCGCCGGTGCACGGCACCCAACGCTTCTCTCAGTCTGTCCATGTCTGTCACCTCGTCTGTCTATACAGTATCTCATCCCTCGACGAGTGGAAAGCATGTGCAGCACACTAACTGAACAGTGTAAAATAATAATACCAAAAAAATCTACTGAACTCATAAGGCTTTTCTAGGCTTTCTTGAGGTGTTTTTGTAAAGAAAAAAAGTGTTCTCAAACCAAGTGATTATGTGTGCCGGTGGGGAGGGTGGTGGGCAGTCAGGCTGCTGAAATTCTTCTGTTAATGGACTAAACTCAAGTCATACACTCTCTGTCTCATGACATATTAACCCTTATTACCTTAACAGTGTTTTCTTATGTGAGAAAAAGACCACCCCAACCTGGGTTCAAATACTTATTTGAGTGTTTGCTCTAGCCTGCCTGAATACTTAAAAAGTATTTTTAAAATCATTTCAGATAGTATTTGAACCCAGGTCTGCCCCTGCTAATATGTATACCTGTACCAATGCTGTATGTTGAATGCGTGTGCAAAAGCATGGGTTTAGTACCAACAGATTTCCTCTGTATATAACAAGTCAAAATGGCGATTGTGATTTAGCAAGCGGACAACTTTTTTCTGTCTGTCTCCTCCACAGAGGGAGACTACATCAAGATGTTCATGCGAGGTCGACCCATCACCATGTTCATCCCCGCGGACGTGGAGAACTATGAGGACGTGCGCACAGAGCTGCCTCCAGAGAGACTCAAACTGGAGTGGGCGTATCCTTTCGTCTCAGCAGGGTCTGGTCCCAAACACTCTCAGTCTGTACGTCCCTGACCTCGGTCTTTCTGTTGTCTGTCTGTGGATCAAAGCAAAATGGTGGATGACTTCTAGGTCTTCACGTTCACCTTTCCAGTTGTTTTCACACTGCAGATGAAGAAAAGGAGACTAGTAGAATGATCCAATTATACTATTAAATTAAGATGTCCCGTTTGAGGTCTCTTGTGTTTCCCTCAATGGGTTTCCTTCTGTGTGTTCTGTTGTGTTTCCTTAACTCCCTATGTCAGGTATGGCTACAGGGGGAAAGACTGCCGAGCCAACGTGTACCTGCTTCCTACAGGGGAGAGTGTTTACTTTATTGCCTCTGTGGTAGTGCTCTTCAACTATGAGGAGAGGACACAGCGCCACTACCTCGGCCACACAGACAGTGTCAAATGGTGAGCTGGTATCCTGTCCTACTGGATGCAATTTCCTTTATTTTTTTACACAAAATGGTGAGTTGGTGGCAACTGGGAGTTTTGGTCAGACTTGGTTGTGTAGTATGGTACTGATTTCATACAGTAACCTACACAGTATCATGGGCCGTGTATCCTGGAGACAGTAGATAAGATACACTAGATACAGAAGGTAGCATAATATGTCCCCAAGGGTCTGAATACTGTATAAACACTTCATACAAAACCTTTCATCCGGAATTAAGAAAATACTTGCCACAGACACAATGGTTCCTACACTAACCGCTGTGTAAGCCGACACCTCCAGCTCAACTGTCTCCGGCTTCCATCCTCTCAGGAACCCCTTAAGATAAACAGACTATGCAAATGAGATGTAAATGGTCTTCTGTCCAGGTGGTCGAGAAGTGGGAGAGTCAAATGACTCAGACCTGTATTTGTTTGAAACGATACACCCAACTTCTTCCCATTAGGCCGTGGGCCAGACATGCACACGGGCCTGCTCAGTCGAACAGCTACCTCTCGTCTAGCTTCCTTTTACACCTGACATACTCCACGTATTCCTACTGCTTGTTGCTGACTGTGGGTGTTTTCAATAGGGAGGTCGTTTCCTACGCACAAGACATGCTAAATTGTTTTTTTTTAACTCGTTCTCTCCGTGTCTCTCTCTCAGCCTTGCTGTTCACCCTGATAAGATCCGTATTGCCACGGGACAGATTGCAGGAGTGGATAAGGACGGGCGGGTGAGTCACTGTCCCACCTCCTCACCCATTCCTCACCCCTTAGCTTTCTGCTAGCTAAATCTTTTAATAATATTATTGGCAGTGTGACATTTCATGTTTGTTCAACCTGTTTTCTTCCCCGTCATACATCCACACAGGCGCACACACAACTGGGCAAGTCACAGCGCTTCAAATGTCACCTATGTGCCACCAAGGGGTTTTCCCAAGGAACTTAAAGGAAAACTCCACCCAAAAACGATATTTTGGTATTTGTTTCATTAGTCCACTGTTGACATAGTCCTAAAATGTTTTGCTTGTCTGCATTCAAGTTGTCAAGATATGTAAGTTTCAATCATAAGGGGAGGATTTCTGTATTTTGAAACGTACATATCTTGAAAACTTGCAGACAAGCAAAACATTTTGGGACTATGTCAACAATGGACTAATGAAACAAATACCCAAATAAGATTTTGGGGTGGAGTTTTCCTTTAAGTAGTCTTATACCAGCCTGCCAAATACAGAATGACAAGTCTAGCTGTGGTTATATTTAAAAGCATAATCCTTGTTTGCACAATGTCTCTTCTTGTGTACAGTATGAGTATTTCTGCTTGCGTTGCACAATCAGGCTCACTCATGTCTTTGACAGGCACATCCAGACACGGGTGCCTCATATGTACTCAAGCATACCATAATCCATACTCTAATGCAACTCATTATATTTAAGCTCTCTGGGTGTAAACATGTCAAACTGGCTCTAACCTTCCTCGAATGATCCTGTCAGATCTTTTACAACTCACTGACTATAACTGTTGAATGCTTTTTCAAGTCTTTAAAAAGGCTTCCTTTCCTCACCTCCTTCCACTTTTCCTTAATGATCACTGATCTTAGAGGATGTGATAGGTAAAAAGCAATTGGGTGGGATTCAATCCAGTTATGTTATCTACCCGTGCTTGTGAAGATGAGACAAGCAAAGGAAGTTGGAAAGTAGTATCGCGACCCAACCGAGACACAGACACGCACGTTTCTGATTAGGGAATACAGTGAAAAGCTGAGAGCTGGTCAAATGTTGTGTTTTCCTCTCCTCATCTGCCACTGATTGTGAAGGGAAGGAAACAAGGAAAGGATGCTGTCAAGAAGAATATACTGTAAATGCAACCACAGTGTCTGAGTTTGGCTACACCGAGAGTTCAATGACGTGTGCGTTCTCTTCTTCTCCCCCTGCAGCCACTGCAGCCCCATGTGAGGGTGTGGGATTCGGTCAGCCTGTCCACCCTGCAGGTCATCGGCCTAGGCACCTTCGAGAGAGGGGTGGGCTCCCTGGCCTTCTCCAAAGCGGTGGGCACCCCTAGCACCACTCCTAACACCTCTAATGATATAATCCAGGACGTGCTAGTCATTATGGGAAATATGGGTACTATAGTGTAGTAATTCATGTGAGACCCCATCCTGGGAAGTGTACAGATCCTACATATCATAGTTCACGTAATCACATCGCAGCCAGTGGTTAGTGGGTCTAGATAAGATGTTCTAGAATCAGGTCTGGGGTTCTAGGTGCTGTGTGTTTCTGCACCGAGCCCTTTCGTAATCAGGCTAGCGGGACCGAGTGGTGTCGTTGTGGTGTTGAGCACCTCATATGCTCTCTAATCAGTAGTAGTTTACCGTTACTATTCGCTCTCTGTCCTCCGTTAGCACATTCCAGAACTCTGCTTTTACTGTCTGGCTCCCTTCACAAGCGAACCACGCACTCACACACATACACCATGACCCATTTTCATAAAAACGAGCACACACACACGCATTCTAGGTGAAGTGAATCATTATCCTCTTATGCTATCAGAGGTCTAGCTAGTACATCCTGAATGAAGGATGATGACATTTCCTCGTATGTCGATGCTGATACCATACGCCAAATCGACTTAATGGCTAACCGCTTAGAGGTTTATTGGTTATTCCTGCTAGCTTTATGGCCATTCATGCAACAGGTTGATTCATGTTTAGACTCTTCCATGCCCTTTCATCCACCTACAGTATATAATAGTTAATATGCACTATCAAAGAATAGCAGGCATAAACTGGAATTATGTTATGCCAGATTTACTGAATTGCAGACAATAGGATCTATGTTTCATACAAGCTATACTGTTTCCTCCTGGGTTTCTCCTACAGGACTCGGGCACACACCTGGCGGTGATTGATGATTGTAACGACCACATGTTGACTGTCTGGGACTGGCAGAAGAAATCCAAGATCGCTGAAATCAAGGTCAGAGATACCTGGGGTGTTTTATACTGTGTAATTCTGCGTAAAATACATAAATCATTGCATTTTGACGACTGGGTTATAAAATGAATCTTCTTTTTAACTGTATATGATCTCTGTTTCACCTTCTCTAGTCTACAAATGAGGTGGTGCTTGTGGTGGAGTTCCACCCTACTGATGCCAACACCATAGTAACCTGTGGCAAGTCCCACATCTTCTTCTGGACCTGGGCAGGCACCTCGCTGGCACGCAAGCAGGGCATCTTTGGGGTGAGGACACACACACACACACACCTTAATACTCTTTAAAAAGGACTTGTAAAGTACTTCACTTGTTCAGGACTAAAAAGTGTGTAAAGATCTGCTTGAGCCAAGGAAAACAGAGAAGTGCACTTAACTGTTGTTGTTTTTTTGGTCACAATAACCGTGTCACCTTAAGTGCCTTGAATAATGATGTGATGTCAGAAAATGATGCATCCCTTACCTAATATAACATTACCCATACACGTACACCTGCTCTTTCTCGAGTCTCCCTTAACACATCCACAATGCAATTATTACGAAATAACTTGTTCAGCTTCTCTTCCTGCTCAGAAATACGAGAAACCCAAGTTTGTTCAGTGTCTGGCCTTCCTCAACAACGGGGACATCCTGACTGGAGACTCTGGAGGCATCATGTTGATATGGAGCAGGAGCACAGTGGAGCCGGCCCCAGGGAAGGGACCCAAAGGTCCACTACACACCTTTTATACCTTCTAGCTTACACTACCTTAAAGGTCCAGTGCAGTCAAAAATGTCATTTTTTCCCCCCTGTGTTTTATATATAATTCCACACTATGAGGTTGGAATAATACTGTGAAATTGTGAAAATTATTATCATGTCCTTTTAGTGTAAGAACTGTTTGAAAAGACTGCCTGAAATGTCATCCTGTTTTGGTGACATGGAGTTTTGGCCTGCCTAAATCCCCTCCCCACTCAGCCCACTCCCAGACAGTCCTAGCTAAATTCTAGCTTGAGAAATTTATATTTGCTAAGAAGCTATTTATGTTTATCATTGTAATAAAAAATACAAATATCACAGTAAGGTACTTAATTGTTACCCATAAATTATTTGATATTGAGATAAAAATGGCTGCATTGGACCTTTAAACCTCACAAACGGGCCTCTAGACCTAATGGAGCCAGCCCCTAGTGGAGCCAGCACCTTACACAATACAATGTACTTTATACCTCACACAGTCCCTTCCCCCGCCCGTATAGTGCTACTGCTGGCACAGTTGGTTGGAGCATGGTGCTGTCCCTCATGATCCACGTATACATGAATATTTGTGTTAAACCTAGTCACTTTGGTAAAAAAACGTCTGACCATTTCAGACATACCCAAATGAGTAATACCAAAGCGTTTACCTTCTCAGTGAGCCTCAAAGACACAGAGAAGAGCAACTGAAAGAGGTGATTCGAGACCGGAGAAAAGAAAACCGCCTCAAAGGGAGACACAGAAAGAGAAAGACGGGGAAGAAAAGTAGAAAGAAAAGTGGGGCAGAGAAGAAGAATAGTGGGTGTGATTGTTGGCAGGCCAGAGTGCCTGGGGGAGGGACCGTGTTGGGGTCTTGAGCAGTAATGGTTTTGCTTGGCATGCTGCAGAACTGGATGAGTAGAACTTTGGCCAGATGCCAGGGATAAACTGTTAATCTCTTTATTTACCTGCTCTGCTCAAGTTGCTTTAGTGGAGCTGGGGCTGGGCCACAGTGCCTCCTGGTGGTTAGATGGTTGGAGTGTGTGTGTGTGTTCGTGTGTGTGCATCTGCTTGAGCGTGCATGTGTGAATGCTTGTGTGTGTGTGTCCACATCTGTCTGAGCTCTGCAGGGATGGAGGTCATGCCAATGTGGGGGAGCAGAAGCGATACAGAGACAGAAACACTTATCTGATGCATATTAATTCTAACACATACCCTCCCTCTGCCACTCAATATTACCTCTGTTGAGAATTCCACTGCCTCAGGTTCAGTCTGACTAGCCTTGAGGAATGGGCCTCTTGCTGTGCATCTGTCTGTATTATTAGCATAGAATTTAGTTTTATTACAGGAGGAGTGATAATCTGCAAGTACACTACTTTACCAAAAGTATGTGGACACCTGCTCGTCAAGAGTTCCCCCTTTGCTGCTATAACAGCCTCTACTCTTCTGGGAAGGCTTTCAACTAGATGTTGGAGCATTGCTGCGGGGACTTGATTCCATTCAGCCACAAGAACATTAGTGAGGTTGGGCACTGATGTTGGGCAATTAGGCCTGGCTCACAGTCTGCCTTCCAATTTATCCCAAAGGTGTTCGATTGGGTTGAAGTCAGGGCTCTGTGCAGGCCAGTCAAGTTCTTCCACACCTATCTCGACAAACAATTTCTGTATGGACCTCGCTTTGTGCACGGGCGCATTGTCATGCTGAAACAGGAAAGGGCGTTCCCCAAACTGTTGCCACAAAGTTGGAATCACAGAATGTCATTGTATGCTGTAGCGTTAAGATTTCCCTTCCCTGGAACTAAGGGGCCTAGCCCGAACCATGAAAAACAGCCCCAGACCATTATTCCTCCTCCACCAAACTTTACAGATGGCACTATGCATTTGGGCAGATAGGGTTCTCCTGGCATCCACCAAACCCAGATTTATCTGTGGGACTGCCAGATGGTGAAGCATGATTTATCACTCCAGAGAGTCCAATGGCGGCGAGCTTTACACCACTCCAGCCGATGCTTGACATTGCGCATGGTGATCTTAGGCTTGTGTGCTGCTGCTCGGCCATGGAAACCTCTTTCATGAAGCTCCCAATGAAAAGTTATTGTGCTGACGTTGCTTCCAGAGGCAGTTTGGAACTCGATAGTGAGTGCTGAAACCGAGGACAGACGATTTTTACGTGCTTCAGCACTTGGCGGTCCCGTTCTGTGAGCTTGTGTGGCCTACCACTTCACTGCTGAGCCGTTGTTGCTCCTAGACGTTTCCACTTAACAGCACTTACAGTTCACTGGGGCAGCTCTAGCAGGGCAGAAATTTGATGAACTGACTTGTTCCTATGATGGTGCCACGTTGAAAGTCACTGAGCTCTTCACTAAGGCCATTCTACTGCCAATGTTTGTCTATGGAGCTTGCATGGCTGTGCGCTCGATTTTTATACACCTGTCAGCAACTGGTGTGGCAGAAATAACCAAATCCACGAATGTACTTTTCTACAAATAGTGTATGTGGAGAATGCAGACACAGCAACCCTAGATACACACACACACACACACACGTGCACACACATACTCATTCAAACACAGCCTTCCATAGCTATCTTCTTAACCAAACACACTCACGCTAGGCGGTGCCGGTCCTGGAATTTTGGATGACGGTTATTGGCCAACCAAATTACCGCGGTTACCGTTATTACGGTAATAAAAAAAGCTGACTGCATGTGCTTTGCTGCTGCAGGGAGGGGGGGGTGTTGCCTAGGCAACCAAAGACTCATTTTCTACTACACCTTGCTTGTTTCGGCAAGGAGCAACCAAGTTTTATCATGTTGTAAAGTGTCAATTTTACTGCGGAAACAGACTCAACCGCACGAATGCCCGGCCGTCCCAGCTTCAGTCAGCTGTTAGTTCCAAAAAATTAATAAAAAATGAAACAGTTATGACGGTTATTTTAGTTTAGTGACGTTCTTCATCCATAATCGTCAGTTACTCGATTATACTGTAATTGTGTCACCTCTAACCCACACACACACTCTCTCTCTCACTTCCACCCCAAATGCTCCCCTGAGAGAACAACGAGCTTGCCTGTACCGTGGCACATAAACTACATTAGCAAATGTCAAATATTTGTTGTGTCCTATTCCCAGAAATCTCCTCCGTGAGCTGTTTTACGACCACCCTCTCTCCCTCTTCTTTCCTTCTGGGCAATTTTCATGCTCCTCTCATTCTCTCTCTCTCCCCTCCCCTTCCCTCTGTCCGTTCCCCCTGTAGGTGCGTACCAGATCAGTCGTCAGATCAAGGCCCATGACGGCAGTGTGTTCACTCTGTGTCAGATGAGGAACGGGACCCTGTTGACCGGAGGGGGCAAGGACCACAAGATCATTCTGTGGGACCACGACCTCAACCCAGAGAGGGATATAGAGGTGCAGTGGCCATACGGAACATATCGCTGGCAGTCACAGCCATACAGAATACGACACAGAAACATATACACCAGTACACCATGGACTATGCACAAACATAAACACTTACTTATATGTAAAGTATCACATGTTCAATATCATGAAAAATTCAATGTTGGTCAGATTGCAACTGTTTGGGAAGATGTTTGTTATCCATCTCAATGTATCTGTTCCACTGCAGGTCCCCGATCAATATGGAACCATTCGCGCTGTGGCCGAGGGCAAGGGGGAGCAGTTTCTGGTGGGCACTTCGCGTAACTTCATCCTGAGGGGGACGTTTAATGACGGTTTCCAGGTGGAAGTGCAGGTGAGAGGTTTCACTCTCTCTCTCTCTCTCTCTCTCTCTCTCTCTCTCTCTCTCTCTCTTCCACTCTATCTCTCACTGCTGACTAGCTAAAAACCACCGCTAAATATTCCTGGTGTGGCGCGCCTGAAACATCCAGGGGGGTCTGCTAAATAGCCAAAGGGATCTTAGGACTGCAGGGCACCTGCTGTACCAGCCCTGTTGTAAGGATGCCAGTGTCGGCCCACCCGCTAGCTGCTTTCCCAATCGCTTCCTCCCTGTGAGGGAGAGCAGAGCGGGTGGAACGCTGCTGTTTTCCAGAGAGCCGTGTTGTATAACTGGCTTCATTTTCCCAGTGATTTGAACGCTGTATAAACAGCCGGGCGGAGGTATTTATCCCATCTTTTGAGGGTGTCCAACTGATCCCACCTCCTTCTGTCCTCTGAGGCACGCTCGCCCCGTGTGAAGGAGGTCGTCAGAGCTTTGTGGTGGTGTGTTTCCAATGGCTCAGTTGGTTCGAGCATGGTACTTGCATTGTAAACACTAGAGTTCTGGGTTTTGATTCTCACTTTAAATGGGCAACATACAGAACAGAATATACAGAATATGTGTTTACTACTCCGTAGGTCGTGTTAAATACTTAAGTCACTTTGGACAAAATGAAAGCATAACCCCATCAGCATTATTTTCTAACCTCTGACCTTTCTCCCCAGGGTCACACAGACGAGCTATGGGGGCTGGCATCGCACCCCTTCAAGGACCTGTTCCTGACCTGTGCCCAGGACAGGCAGGTGTGCCTGTGGAACTCTGTGGACCACTCCCTGGAATGGACCAGGCTCCTGGATGTAAGAACTAATACCTCTATTCCATACAGCAGATGAAGAATCCACGCTCAGCCACCACCAGTTTGGATTTTATTCCCAGACGTAATTGAAATGTTGATCCAGGTTTTCCATTGAGATGCGAACACATCTCAAGTTAGGAATCAGGCCTCACATTTTAAACATTGATTTTGTGTATCTCTCTCTCTCTCCCTCGCTCTTTCTTTCTCTCAGGAGCATGGTCACTGTGCCGACTTTCACCCCAGTGGTGCTGTTGTGGCCATCGGTACTCACTCAGGAAAGTAAGTTCAGCTGAACCCCATCTCTAACTCTGAAGCACATTAGTGCCTATCTGTCCCATCTCTCATCGATTCCTCCTGTATGGGAAAAGTCCATTCTTAGGAATCCTCTTGTGTTGTTCCCTCCCCTTCCCGTGTTGTCCCAGGTGGTACGCTCTGGACGCGGAGACCAGAGACCTGGTGGCCATTCACACAGACGGCAACGAGCAGCTGTCGGTCATGCGCTTCTCCGTAGGTGAGTGGAGCTGGTCTTACACCCAATCAAAACTGTAGAATTGGATTTGATGGAAGTGCTGTTCATTCAATGAACACGCTCGGGGAGGATAATAGAACGCGGTGGATCGTTTACCCACGATCCTGTTCACTCCCTCCTCAGATGGCACCCTGCTGGCAGTGGGATCACATGACAACTTCATTTACCTCCACACCGTGTTGGAGAAAGGCCGCAAGTACACCAGATGCGGGAAGTGCATTGTGAGTACAGCACCATTTGTGTGTGTGTGTGTGTGTGTGTCTCTGTGTGTGTGTGTGCCTGTATGCATGTGTGAAGATACTTGTCCTCAAAGAGACTGTCTACTGACTGTATATTTGACCTCCTCAGTGAACCTGTGATGACAGGGAAGGGAGTCGTTCAGTACCCAGCATGGAAGAAGCCTTTAGCTTAGAAATATAGCCATAGTAAAGGCATTTCATCAAAGTGAGTTATGCAGACTGGTGTGGTGTGGAGTGCTGTCTCCCTGCAGCTGGAGAGATGGATATGATCAGTACTTTCACAGTGTATTAATCACAGGAAAAGCAACAGGAGAGAAACCGAGAGGGAGAGAGAGTATGAATTATTAATGCATGCTGTATTGCTCTGGCACCGTTGGGTTGTTCCTTTTATGCCAATGAAGCTTGTTTTAATTGACTTGAATTGACTTGAAATAAGAGCGAGACAGACACAGACAGAAAGATGCGACTCCAGCAGGATAGAGGTAGCTGTAGACAGAGTGTGATCAGTAGACTATGTTGTGACCCCAGTAGGTCAACTCTACAGTGGTCTGGAACCCACAGGGCCAGTGTGAATCACTCCGCTGTTAAACACACTGTTGTGTTTGGCTGCTGCTCAGTCTGCGATCTCTCTATTCCTCTTTCAATCTATTCTCCCTCTTTCTCTCTCCGTATGTTGTCTCTCACTCATTGCTCCTGCCTCTCTCTTACTCTCTTTCTCCCCCGTATCACTCTTCTCCCTCTCTTTCATGTCCCTCTCATTCACGTGGTCTCTCTTTTCATCCATCCATCTCTCTCTCTCTCTCTCTCTCTCTCTCTCTCTCTCTCTCTCTCTCTCTCTCTCTCTCTCTCTCTCTCTCTCTCTCTCCCCCTCCATGCCTGTGGAGTTCTGGTCATCTGTGTGTTGGATGCCAATGGCCAGAACCACAGTGCTCAGGTTGTGGTCACGGTCATTGTTTCGGGTGCTTGACCACTATGGTACCAATGTTAACCCCCAGGCAACTTACCGTACATAGCCTGGCAGCCACAGCAGTGAATGCGGCGGTATATAGTGCTTTGGGTTGGGTAGTTTATTAACAGATCAGAGATCAGAAGCACAGCAGTCACATTTTAGATTTTTGAGAAACAAGCTTGAGAGAGTATTAAAGCCAGATTCTCATTTGGTATGGTTCAAAGGCTCAGGGCTCCAGAGGGAATAAAGACATTGTGGGAAGGTTGGTTTGAGGTTTTATTGGCGTTGGCACAGGACTGGGCCCCTGTCTGTAACCACAGCTCCACAGAAAAGCAGCGAGACACACTGATATACAGTATAAGTATATAACAATGCAGTTATTTGTAGGGATTTCTAGTGACACATGCAAATATGTATATGAGTCCTCTTGTTCAGAAAAGGAAGTGCCTAGGATTGTGCGTGAAATTAGGGAAATGCATAAAGACAGAAATACATCTACTTTGTGTGTGTGTGTGTTTCGTTCAGTAAGGGATTCAGATTTTGTATGCGTTTGTGTGAGAAAGTGAGCTCAGCAGCTGTGGAGTGACTAGCCTTAACTTGGCAGGATGTCAGAGATGTGTGTGTGTGTATATGATTCCATGTTGTGTGTATGATATGATTGCATGTGTGTATGGGTCTGTGTGTTGGATGGGAGCCTGCAGACCTGAAGGAAATCAAACAAAGTGCCAAGAAAGGCAAACAGAGATTCCCTCCCTGACTCTGAGTGTGGGGGAGGACAGACGCACACAGGGTCTCCTCCAATGGGCTGTGATGGAAGACTGGAGCTCGCTCCCAGGACAGTGCACTTATCCGCATGCGCGGGCTAGTTTTAATAAAGGCAACAATCTCCTATGAAATGATTAGCAGAACGAAGCTAGCTGTGCTTTACATGCTGTACCTGTCTCTAGCTCCATGGAAGTACTGTGAACTGTTTCATCTCTCCTCCTAAATCACATACCCAGCCTTCTCACTCTGTGTGCTTAACAGGGACATTCCAGCTACATCACACATCTTGACTGGTCCCCCGACAACAAGTTCATCATGTCCAACTCAGGGGACTACGAGATCCTCTACTGTGCGTAAACACACCTTCGAATGAGTGTCATGCCTTTCGTAAGATTGCAGCAGCAGCTCCATTGACGGAGCATCGCGCTAAATTACTGATCTATGAAGGGATGTTTAGCAATCAGACAAATGATCAACAGCCAACGTGTAGCCCATGAAAGCCGTACCTTTTGCACAACACTGGTGTTGTGAAGTAGTCCCTTAACCTATGCCCTGGTTCTATCCTCTTTGCAGGGGACATTCCAAATGGCTGCAAGTACATCCGTAACCGCTCCGAGTGTAAGGACATCGACTGGGCCACCTATACCTGTGTGCTGGGCTACCATGTCTTCGGTCAGTATCTACTTGGGCAATAGGGATATGGCGGGAATGCTTTGGCTCTGTTCTTGGCTGTGCTATGCTGGATCTGTGTAGAGCGTGTGTTTTATCTTCACTGCTGTGGGCGTATAAGCCTCCGTGGGTGTGAGGCCTGCTACTGAACAGGAAGTGTGGTTTGGGACTCGTCCTACGCCCTCTTGACTTTCTGCCTTTCCCTCTTTTTTGTCTTCCCCCTCCCTCATTCATCCGGTCTTTCTCCGCTCTCTTTCTCAATCTGTATTTTTTGTATCCGTATTGCGCAAGTTTGTAACTGCGCATAAAAGCAAACGCATGTCCTTTCCATTTGAACTCTTGTCTGCTACCAGAATTGACCCTGCTCTGCTTTCACTGCTGGTTTTGTCCCACTTCAGTATGGTGTGTCGTGGTATCTGCAGTGCTTCCCCATATCTTTATCGCTTTATTTGTCTCCCTCCCTCTCTGTTTCCTTTTTTCTCTCTGTCCATCTCTTTCTATCGCTCCCCGCCCCTTTCTTCTGTCATTGTCTCGGAGGGACAGGCCCAGAAAAACAGAGCCTTACATCTTCCCCCCCGACTCCACATATTTTAGCTCTTTAGGAGGCTGGAAAATCTCTTGACTTTCAGATTCCTCAGTTCTCAGCCAGTAGATTGTCCCTCGCTTAGGCTGGAACTGATAAGACCCATGAGAACAGAGATTGCATATGTGTGTGAAGTGATCACTATTCATTTCTATGTGCTTATGTGCATGCATGTATTATCCCACGCCCCTGTGAGAGAGAGAAGGTAAGACAGGGAGAGTGTACTGTGCACGTTAGTGTGGATGAAGGCCCCTATAGTGTTGGCCTGCTCCCTGGTGGTACGCTTTTCACATGGCTTCGTGTACTTGAACATGTGGATAGGACACTAAATCAAATCAAATTGGTTGTGCACACATATTTGGCAGATGTTATCGCGGGTGTTGTGAAATGTTTATGTTCCTCCAACAGTGCAGTAATACCTAACAATACAGAACAGTACACGCAAATCCCCCAAAATATAAGAAAGGAAATAAGAAATTAACAGATATTACAATGAGCAATGTCAAAGTCCTGAATATAAATGTATATGATGGTGTGTATAGACAGTAGGGACAGTATATGAATAGAAAATCTGTGTACAGCAGTAGTTATATAGGATAACCCATGACTAGAATACAATATATACATATAACGTGGGTAAAACAGCATGTAAACACTATCAAAGTGACCAGTGTTCAATGACTATGTACATATGGCAGCAGTCTCTAAGGTATCGGTTGGTAGCTGGCTAGTAACAGTGGCTAAAGTTCAGGGCAGGTTTTACTGCTATGATAGGGGGTCAAAATAACCAGTGTGTGTGTGTGTGTGTCTTCCAGGAGTGTGGCCTGAGGGTTCCGATGGTACAGACATCAACGCGCTGATCAGGTCCCACAACAGGAAGGTGATCGCTCTGGCTGATGACTTCTGCAAAGTGCACCTCTTTCAGTACCCCTGCGCAAGACCCAAGGTAAGCCGGGCCCGGGCCCCTAAGCACCAGAAGAGTCCCCTTACTGCTCAACAATACTGTCCCAGTATATATCTGTGGAGGCTGCTGAGGGGGAGAACGGCTCATAATAATGGCAAGGACGGAGCGAATGGCGTGGCATCAAATAATGGAAACCATGTGTTTGATGTAATTTATTCCGTTCCACTCCAGTCATTACTATAAGCCCGTTCTCCCCAATTAAGGTACCACCAACCTCCTGTGGTGTACATACAGTATATAGTATAGCCTACTGCAGTATTAGCTTCAAGTCCTAATATAATGTGCTCACATGTCTCTTTCCTTCGCAGGCACCTAGCCACAAATACAGTGCCCACAGCAGTCACGTGACCAATGTGACCTTCATGCACAACGACAGTCACCTGGTGTCCACAGGCGGGAAGGATACCAGTGTCATGCAGTGGCGTCTGGTGGAGAAGACCCCCTCATTGGTCCCCAGTGACTCCTCCCTCTCTCTAGGGGAAGGGCTCCTACATAACTCCATCCTCCGTGCCGCCATCCCGGCGGTGCCCCTGACGCCCACCCCCACCCCCACCGAGCCGGTCGCAACGCCAACCCCTACCCCGCCCACCGTCCTCGACCTGACCTCTGACCCCACAGCGGCGCACTGCGGGGGAGTGGCTCTTGTCACACCTCCCCCCACGCCAACCTCCCCCACGACCAACGGACGGCAGGAGAGCTCCTCCGAAACCCCTCCCCCCGCCGAGCTAACCCCGGCCCCCTCTGACAGCACGCTGAGCCTCAAGGACAGCCTGGACCCCAGCGACGACACGGCCACGCCTAGCGACGAGGGCCGCCCTTTCACCCCACCCTCGTGAAGAGCCTCAGTTGTGATGCAGCCCTGCGCTCTCTCCTGCTCAGCACTTCCCCCTGGAGGCACCTCGATGTCACTGCGTCTCTCGGGAGGATTCCATCTCTGTTCAGGTTTCTTTTGTTTTCAGTTTTAGTTTATTTTCATGCTCTTCTTTTTGTTTCTTTTTGATGTCTGTGTTATTTGGAGAAGAATGTAGGATGTACGTGAGACAAGGCAGTGATATTAGAGGTTTATGTTGTTTTTAAACATTGTCACTTGACATTGTGAGAGTGTGAGGAGAGAATGTTGTGGTTGATCTGGTTCATACGGTTAAGTCGTGCCTGCTAATGCCAGGCAGGTACGCCTGGCTAATGCTCACTCCTCAGTCCAGCCCTTTGTCAATATTGATCATATGTCTAAGCTACTTTGCCATAGAAACGTATACTCATCTAATCCTTACTCGATAATGCAACAACCTGCAATAACACACCATAGCATAATTTGCGAACCACACCCAACCAGTAACACACCATCACATACAGCTGATGAAAACATACTCCATCACTCTGGGCTTTCAAACATGTGTGTTTTAGTGTGTGTGTGTTTGTTTAACTATACTTGTGGGGACCAGAAGTCATCACAAGAATAGTAAACAAACAAACATTTGACCAACTGTTGATCCCCACAAGGTCAAATGCCTTTTCTAAGGGGTTAAGGTTAGAATTAGTGTTAGGGTTAGAATTAGGGTTAGCAGCTAGGGTTAGGTTTAGGGTTAAGGTTAGGTTTTTGGGTTAAGGTTAGGGTAACGGCACAGGTTAGGGTTAGGGGTTAAGGAAAATTTGGATTTTGAATGGGACTGAATTGTATGTCCCCACAAGGTTAGCTGCGAAAGACCTGTGTGTGTGTGTGTGCGTGTGCGTGTGTGTGCATGCGTGTGTGTGTGTGTAAGGGCTGACATGCATGGAGGCTGCCTTTCCATGGCAATAAGCTGTTCTCTCTACCAGAGTCCCTGCAGGAAACTCATCCATCCAGCCTCGTTGTAACGGCCAGAAAGGTTAATAATGAGCCATAGGATATCCTGTGGCCATGGACACAATGACCACACTGAACCACCAGCGACCAGTACCCAGCGGACTCTCTCACCTGCTCGCCCTACAATAACATGCTACCATTTTTTCTGTTTATTTTTATTTCCCTTTTGGATGTATACCTTTTAAAATCGTATTCTGGGGACTGTTCCTTCTCTGCTGGAATGGACTGAGATGTGTTTAAGAAAGAAAAAAAAAGATTTAAAAATAAGTCAAGTGTGTGCGAGCCGCCGTTTACACATTAGTGTCATTCCGGCCCATCCCCCCCAACCCCCACCCCCTTTCTGCAGAAATCAGGACTGGATCACTCTCACAGGAATACACAGCCAGCAGAGGGAGGGAGAGAGCCCCCTCTGTCTTCTACACAGCCCTCTCTGTCTCCCTTCGGTGGGAATGCGCTGGTACATTTAGAGAGAGAGAGACTCTTCTGTTTATCAGCAGGAAGTAGAGGATAGAGAATTGAGAGATTGCTTTTTAATAGGGAGAGAAAGTGGAGGCTTGACTAAGGCATATGTGGCAATGCACAGTAAAGATGTCGATAGCAAGTATAGTAATTTCCCAGGTGTGTCATTATCCGAAGGAAGAGAGAGGACTTTGTAAAAAGGCCTGCGGTGTAGAAAGGTGAGTGAGGGACTGTGTAGGTAAAGTGCATGTCAGTGATAGTGTACTAAGGTCGGTGTGTGGCATTGACAGGGTTGTAGTGAAGAGGTAAAGACATGATCAATCATAGTGAAAGACTGCATGAGGGCACGGTTGTATCGATGTTATACTGATGTTATTCTAGCGTTGTCCTCAAGTATGTAGACTTCCAGCTGGCCCACAAAGAACTTCTTTCTCTTTTTTAATATTATGAGCATTTTCAGATTTTTGGTTTTTGCAAATCAACTGTTTATTTCCTTGGGAATGCTTTACTGTAGGTAGATGTTCTCTTTAGTTTGGCCTGTATTTTTTCCCCTGTGGTTCTGTAGTTGTAGTGAACATGGGATTTCCTTCCCAGAATGCTGAGTGCATGGAACATGGACACACTTTTAGAAACCTGTACAATGAACAGGTGTCAATCTATAAACTAACTCGTACCTTACGATATCTGGAGTCTTTCCGGAATGCTACAAACCCAGTTTTCCGGGGGCATGTGGTCTTGCTAGATCTTCCCCTCCCATACTCATTCATTTTGTACTTTCAGGTGTGGCTACTTTATGTATATATGGTATGCCTGTGTGTATATATCTGGTCTCTTCATCTTGAGATATAGATAGACCTCTGAACCATTTGTCATTGCTTTCTTTTACCACTAGGAGGCACACTCCTCCAGCTCATCCACAGGCCAAGCATGTACAATACAGTGTGAAATATTGTCTCTCTTGAGTCCTCATAATGTGCTCTTCTTACCAGGACAGGTTATGGTGGGGACAGTGGCTTTCTGGGGGGTGTCACTCCTCTTGTTTTTACAGTGTATTCATGGCCAATCACCTCAGCCATGTAGACTTGGTTAGTGGTCTGCCAATCGGAGGCCGACAGCCGTTATGTACTTTGAATGTCGCTCTGACGAATGGCTTTGCCACAATGTCCACGTTGAGAGGGGTTCGGGGGTGGGGTTTCGGTAGGTTTTGCCTATGTTGGTTAAAGGGAGGGAAAAGGTTTTTTTAAGGTAGTGAGGATTAGTAAGGTGTGGAGGATTTGGACACCAGGGCATCCTATGTACTGGGCCCTGACAAGGATTTTGAGAGGTAGAGGGCCATTATTTCTATTTAACCATCTTTTTAGGGGAACTTTTTCTGAAGGGCTTGTATAGAATCATGTTTTTGAGTTAGATGGCTAGTATCCAAAACACACAAAGGAAAAGGGAAGGAGAGAAGTGAGTTGAAACACAAAGCTCCTTGACTGGTCTGAAACCTCAGCCTTGTGAATGAATGTCTAAGTGTCCTGGGGCGGGGTGGGGGAGGTAGGGAGATGGGTACACTGGGGTTGTCTCACCAACACTCCTTGAACAAAACAGCTGTGACACCGGGTTGAAATGGGGGAGGGCATAAAGGAGGCCTTGAGGGGAGAGGGGGCACAGACATGTACAACCTTTTGTGATATTCAAAATAAACATGGTTATGACCATCCTCGATGACGGTGATACTGATGAAATGTTGAAATGATTTGATGGTGATGAGATACTGTATGACTGACAAAAAAAGAGTGAAAAAAAAAACATGTTTCACGTGACAATGTTTGAGACGATCTGTCTCTAATGCGTTGCTGTCAATAGACAGAAAAATACTGAAGATAAAAAAAATAAATGAAAATAAACATTTTAAAACAGAGAAGCTTTTATGTTTGAGTATTTCCACTGATCTTTGTGTTGCTCTTCAATACATAATTCTAGTTTACATTTAGTCACAGTTGTGTTTTCAGGAACATTGAGTTGTTGTCGGAGCTTGACAAAGTCCACCTTTTAATCCCTCCTCAAATATCTCTATGTCACTGAAACAGGCTCAGGGACATAGATGTTTGAGGAAGGATTAAATGTGGACTTTGTCAAGCTCTGACGACAACTCTCTGATCCTGAAAACACACCTGCGACGAGATTGTTTTGTCAATCTGAATCCTCTGATACCTGACCTGCTGTGTGCGCGTATGCTGGCATGTGTCCATGTGTATGTGTGTGTCTATGTTTGTATAGTGGAGAGGTTATTCATTTCACTAGTCTTCCCTAGTCAATTCTGGGTGTTTCAGTCTCTAGTTGGGTCCGTTAAGTGGACAGTTCTCTGGCTGTGGTATTAGACTCTGGGTAAACAGTGATTAGAGGTGTCTGCCCGTGGTATTTGACATTGTTAGTAAACAGTGGACTGAGGTCTCTGCCCGTGGTATTAGACTGTAGGTAAACCAAGGAGTGGTGTCATTCTGATTCAGCAGATCTTGCTGACTGACACAGATAAAAAGACCCACAGACTGCCAGGCACCACACACAGAGGAGCAAATTCTGTCCGTCTCTACCGCTAAAGGGAAGGATGCAAGAGTGTCCCTATGAGCAGCATGATTCAGCATGCCACAGAATAAAGTGAGTAAAGTGACCCTGTAAATCCTGCTTGAATAGTTATGCATGCTTACAAAACAAAACACTGATGAAATGATGTATAAGAGCATTTCAGACTCGAGATAGGTGGTTAAAATTTCGTAAGACTTTATTTCATGTGACTACATCAAATTAAAGTTAATTTTTATCAAGTTATTTATACAAACGCATTCAATCACCAAGTGCTAAATAGCAAGTTACTGTCAGCTGATATCACAGATCCTTTCTCATCTATCCTGCTCTTCTTCCTCTGCCAGTCCTGGGCCGTGGCGTTAGTGTCCCCTGGAATCAGTTCTAGGCATTGCAGCGGTCCTGATAGCAGCACTTCCAGCCTGCTCGAGAGCATAACTCCAGCCTAGCACAGCCCTTCTCCCCAGTCTCTGTAGAGGAGACACAAAACATTAGGAGATGTAGTAGGATCAAGGATTTTATTATCACAAACCGTTTTATTCATTAAGACTTATTGTCTTATTTTTCTCCTTCCCTAATTGAGGAGACAAGGATTTGACAGCTAGTACGATTGTCAGACACAGCCCTTGTGTAGCAGGAGCCTAGTGAAGGACTATGGTGGTGATACTCACTCCGGGTGTAGCAGGCCTGCTTTGTTTTGCTTGAGCACTGTAGGAGCTGGTTCCTCAGCATCAGGAAGTCCTCACCGTAACACTCAATGGTGTAGTCGGCTAAGACCAGGAAAGGAAGAGAGAGAGAGAGGGACGAGGGTCAGGGTTACGTCTCATCAATGACTGCCGTATGTTTAGGCTGGTTCACAGATCACCGGAGACAACAAACATAAGGGCATAATGATGTGATCTGAGGAAGCACTTCAATTTCTTGCCAGCACTGTTATGAATGATGCAGAGCAGGAATTCAGTAATGTGAGGGTGCATGTGCATGTGTGCACTGTACTTGCATGCACTTGCATTTGTGTGTGCGAGCTGCTGTGTGTGTGTGTCTTTGGGTTATGTGTTAGACCTCAAAATACAGAAGAAAGGAGACCTAAAAGCTACTTCAGGATAATGTTGGACAACACCAGGATAAGTGTTCAATCACGTCCTCCCATACTATAGGATGGCGGTGGATGAAAAACAGACAACATTAGGCCGGTTTGAGAAGTGCAGGGTGGGTAGGTTACTTTCTAAATGTTATCCGTTACAGTTACTAGTTACCTGTCACAAATTGTAATCAGTAACATCACTTTTAGATTACCCAGACTCAGTAACGTAATCGTATTACATTAAGTTACTTTTAGATTACTTTCCCCTTAAGAGGCATTAGAAGAAGGCAAAAAGGTATGTTACCAATTGAACAACATCTATTGCAGCATAAATCAATGTTCAAGTTTACATAGCTGGCCATATCTGGATGTAAAATTTTACTTTATTGGTTGGTAATTTAGGATTCTTCTTATCCATCGCTTTCTACTACATATAATAATATGATTAAATTATTTCTTAACATGAAAAGCCACATTTATTGGAAGTCGTTCCAATAAATTTTATACCCCTTGATTTTCAAGAATAGGACTTGGAAATATGGAAGTATAGATTAGCCAAATTGTTTTGAGCATGACCCCAAAACTAAGGACTTATTGGCCAGCCCTACTCTGTTGTTTATGATTTTGTCATGGAGGACTGATTGGGCTCATTGATTCGAGTTGAAAGGTAAATGCTGCGCTCATGGAATGGCATGCTTTGACCGCTACTGAAATGGACTATTTAGATGTAAAACATAAATGCCATGTGCTGCATTTGCTATAGGCCTATTGTTACCTTTTTGATGGTGACACTGATATCTTGAAAATATGCAGCTGTTTAAAGGGCAAATCCACAGATAAAACAAAATGTCCCCCTCTGTTTTGGTAAAGAGTGATGGGCCTGGAGAAATGTAACCACTCTCAGATTATCAGACAGAGCTATAGATGCAAGGACTGACCATCCATGATATCACAATTATAGTTTTAACAATGTTATGAGGCTATACAGAGTTTGTTTACATTTACAATGTTTACAAACATTGGAGAAAAACAAGTTTATATTTTGGGTTCTCATGGAGTGAGCGTGACAGTTGAATTAAGCTCATGAGACATTTATAAGTTATATTATTCAAGAATCAATTGATATATATATATATATTATATATAATTTATAAGTCCAAAATTGGATGTAGCAAGTACAGATTGCTTTTTGAGCATGTGTCCATTACGCATATGGATTATTTTTGTTTTACCAGCCTGAATTATATTGAGCAATAAAATCCCCACCTTTATTCCATAGGATGGGATCCATGCAGCTGTTTCAAGAGCGCATTTTTCACTGTCTGTCCTCTGGTTTCAAAAACAATGATTGATAGGCAGCTTAAACTTATTGAATTCAACCATTATTAGGTTCAAATACACATTTAGATTTGTGAACAGTCATCCATAACAACCACAATCTGTAAGGCGCAAATAGCTAAATGAGAGAGCAGCAGTGTGATTCACATCAATGCGCTAAGTAGATATCAATAATAGCTGATATCTGTATTGCCGTAGACTACATCACTGCTGTCAACCTTCAAGAACACCTACCAAGCAAGTTTTTTACTGAAGAATTTGTACGTTTTTTATGATTGTGTTTCGCTTTTCATGTATTGCTGTGAATAATAAAGTATTTTAATGTGTATATGGATGTGTAGTTTGTCTATATTGTGGTTAGTCACTTTTGAGGACACAATCTCAAGTACACTAAACAAATATGAAATAATGAAAAATCATATTTTTTTTTTTACATTTCCAATAAAAGTGTATGAATAGGGATTGAAGTGCTTTCTAAATATAGTATTAATTATAATGACTTACTATAAGATTGCACCTTTCTTATAACTGTAAAATAAATATTATCGTACTTGGTGACAGTACAAAATTGGGACCATTTCATATAACTGACGACAGTGTTCTGCCCAACGAACACTGTGCGACGCAGAGACGCCATTCAAATGCCTGCTGACTCGTTACAACTTCAGCTTTAAGCACAAAGTGATCATCCCTCTGTGACCATGAGAAAGTGGTCTTGTTTCAATTCTACAAAATTATTTTTAAAAAATCATGTTGCGAGCTCTAAATCCATCTGGTTTAGAGCAGAGCTGCGAGGGTTCACAGCCAGAGGAACTTGATCCTTTGTCTGGATCATCCAGAAAATGTGATATGTCGCTCCTTATGCAAAATGAGCTGAGAGCGGCATGTGAAGTGGGACAACCAAAGATTTCACAAAGTGCACAGCAATGGATGTTGCGCCGTTCACAGAGCGCAACAATGAGGGTCGGAACCGGTCCAAAACCGCTCAAACTCCCCTAAATAGGGAACTTTACATCTAAGAGGTTTTAAAAAGTACAAACAGTCACCAACCAATGCCTCTAAAGCTTGCTTAGAATCCATTGGACAGATAACATCAGCAACATTTGACTGTGGGAGATCAAAAACAAGAACCAAATGAAGAGGAGGAAGTGGTGCTGGTTAGGCAACACTCTAAGAAGAAACGTGCATCATGTGGATCACCAAACAGACCAAGACCAACTTTATATACTCCTCAACCTGCACCTTCACAGAACAAGGCATTAAGATAGAGCGACTGACATGGCAACAATAACTTCAAAAACTGGCTAAGAACGGAAGGGGTTGGAAAGAGTTTGTCTGTGAGATAGAAGGGGTTGGAAGCAGTTTGTTGATGACCTATGTTCGGCAAGGAACTAAGTAAGTGTGACTTACCTGTGCACAGAGGGAGCAGCAGAAGCAGGACCAGGTAGGCTCTCATTGTTGGTCTCAGTCGAGGACTTCTCTTAGCAATAGGTACGTCTGAGGTTAAAAGTGTTGGAGGGGCAGAGAGCGCCTCTGCTTTTATACTGTGTTGTGTGCTCAGACAGGAACACATACACCCACACAATGACAGGCAAGGGCAGATTTCAGGATTAAAGAATGGTGTCTTATGTCATCACATGACAGTCGGATTATCAGTTGGAGTCTTGGAGCACTCAAATAAGACTTCACCTGTGTTGGCTGACAAAGCTCATTGTTTGCTGACCAAGCTCATTGTTTACAAGAAACACTTTATTAATAACGTTCATGAATAAACAATAAACCATTAATAACTCATTAATAAATAATGTTATTCATGAACATACAAGTATATAATTGTTGTATTTATACACCGTTAGAAGCATGATAAGCATTTAGAACCACTCAAACAGAATATTAACACTAATGCTGAGTAATGATCACCTTTTCTGTTTAGTTTCTGTTATCATTGACAAACACACCAAGAAAACATGACATACAGTATGATGTGTGAGGGATCAGCCAGCTCAAGTGGTCCGACTGCGCCCTCTCCTGGAGGTGGGCCACAGTACAGCCACTACTGATGAGCGCACCTCAAATCAAATCAAAGTTTATTTGTCACGTGCGCCGAATACAACAGGTGTAGACCTTACAGTGAAATGCTTACTTACAGGCTCTAACCAACAGTGCAAAAAATAATAAAAAAGGTATTAGGTGAACAATAGGTAGGTAAAGAAATAAAAACAGCAGTATATACAGTAGCGAGGCTATATACAGTAGCGAGGCTGTAAAATTAGTGAGGCTGTAAAAGTAGCGTGGATACATACAGACACCGGTTTTCAGGCGGATTGAGGTAGTATATGTACATGTAGTTATAGTTAAAGTGACTATGCATATATGATGAACAGAGAGCAGCAGTAGAGTAAAAAAAGGGCTTGGCGGGTGGTGGGACACAATGCAGATAGATAGCCCAGTTAGCCAATGTGCGGGAGCACTGGTTGGTCGGTCCAATTGAGGTAGTGTGTACATGAAAGTATAGTTAAAGTGACTATGCATATATGATAAACAGAGAGTAGCAGCAGCGGGGGGCACAATGCAAAAAGTCCAGATAGTCATTTGATTACCTGTTCAGGAGTCTTATGGCTTGGGGGTAAAAACTGTTGAGAAGCCTTTTTGTCCTAGACTTGGCACTCTGGTACCGCTTGCCATCTGGTAGTAGAGAGAACAGTCTATGACTGGGGTGGCTGGGGTCTTTGACAATTTTTAGGGCCTTCCTCTGGTACCGCCTGGTGTAGAGGTCCTGGATGGCAGGCTTCTTAGCCCCAGTGATGTACTGGGCCGTAACGCACTACCCTCTGTAGTGCCTTGCGGTCAGAGGCGGAGCAATTGCCGTACCAGGCAGTGATGCAACCAGTCAGGATGCTCTCAATGTTGCAGCTGTAGAACCTTTTGAGGATCTCAGGACCCATGCCAAATCTTTTTAGTTTCCTGAGGTGGAATAGGCTTTGTCGTGCCCTCTTCACGACTGTCTTGGTGTGTTCTGACCATTCTAGCTTGTTGTTGATGTGGACACCAAGGAACTTGAAGCTCTCAACCTGCTCCACTACAGCCCCATCGATGAGAATGGGGGCGTGCTCGGTCCTCCTTTTCCTGTAGTCCACAATCATCTCCTTAGTTTTGGTTATGTTGAGGGAGAGGTTGTTGTCCTGGCACCACACGGCCAGGGCTCTGACCTCCTCCCTGTAGGCTGTCTCGTCGTTGTCGGTGATCAGGCCTACCACTGTTGTCGTCTGCAAACTTAATGATGGTGTTGGAGTCGTGCCTGGCCATGCAGTCGTGGGTGAACAGGGAGTACAAGAGGGGACTGAGCACACACCCCTTGGGAGCTCCAGTGTTGAGGATCAGCGTGGCAGATGTGTTGCTACCTACCCTCACCACCTGGGGGCCGCCCGTCAGGAAGTCTAGGATCCAGTTGCAGAGGGAGGTGTCTAGTCCCAGGATCCTTAGCTTAGTGATGAGCTTTGAGGGTACTATGGGGTTGAACGCTGAGCTGTAGTCAATAAACAGCATTCTCACATAAGTGATCCTTTTGTCCAGGTGGGAAAGGGCAGTGTGGAGTGCAATAGAGATTGCATCATCTGTTGATCTGTTTGGGCGGTATGCAAATTGGAGGGGGTCTAGGGTTTCTGGGATAATGTTGTTGATGTGAGCCATTACCAACCTTTCAAAGCACTTCATGGCTACAGACGTGAGTGCTACGGGTCTGTAGTCATTTAGGCAGGTTACCTTAGTGTTCTTGGGCACAGGGACTGTGGTGGTCTGCTTGAAGCATGTTGGTATTACAGACTCAATCAGAGACATGTTGAAAATGTCAGTGAAGACACCTGCCAGTTGGTCAGCACATGCCTAGAGCACACGTCCTGGTAATCCGTCTGGCCCCGCAGCCTTGTGTATGTTGACGTGTTTAAAGGTCTTACTCACGTCGGCTACGGAGATCGTGATCACACAGTCGTCTGGAACAGCTGATGCTCTCATGCATGCCTCAGTGTTGCTTGCCTCGAAGCGAGCATAGAAGTGATTTAGCTCGTCTGGTAGTCTTGTGTCACTGGGCAGCTCTCGGCTGTGCTTCCCTTTGTAGTCTGTCATAGTTTGCAAGCCCTGCCACATAAGATGAGCGTCAGAGCCGGTGTAGTATGATTCAATCTTAGCCCTGTATTGACGCTTTGCCTGTTTGATGGTTCGTCGCAGGGCATAGCAGGATTTCTTGTAATTTTCCGGGTTAGAGTCCCGCACCTTGAAAGCAGCAGCTCTGCCCTTTAGCTCAGTGCGAATGTTGCCTGTAATCCATGGCTTCTGGTTGTGGTATGTACATACAGTCACTGTGGGGACGACGTCCTCAATGCACTTATTGATAAAGCCAGTGACTGATGTGGTGTACTCCTCAATGCCATCAGAGGAATCCCGGAACATGTTCCAGTCTGTGATAGCAAAACAGTCCTGTAGTTTAGCGTCTGCTTCATCTGACCACTTTTTTATAGACCGAGTCACTGGTGCTTCCTGCTTAAATTTTTGCTTGTAAGCAGGAATCAGGAGGATAGAGTTGTGGTCGGATTTACCAAGGGCGAGGGCGAGGGAGAGCTTTGTATGCGTCTCTGTGTGTGGAGTACCGTTGATCTAGAATTTTTTTTCCTCTGGTTGCACATTTAACATGTTGATGGAGATTTGGTAGAACTGATTTAAGTTTCCCTGCATTAAAGTCTCCAGCCACTAGGAGCGCCGCCTCTGGGTGAGTGGTTTCCTGTTTGCTTATTTCCTTATACAGCTGACTGAGTGCGGTCTTAGTGCCAGCATCTGTCTGTGGTGGTAAATAAACAGCCACGAAAAGTAGAGCTGAAAACTCTCTAGTCAAGTAGTGTGGCCTGCAATTTATCACAATATAGTCTACTTCAGGCGAGCAAAATCTAGAGACTTCCTTAGATTTCGTGCACCAGATGTTGTTTACAAATATGCACAGACCGCTCCCCCCCCTCGTCTTACCGGAGTGTGCTGTTCTATCTTGCCGGTGCAGCGTGTATCCCGCTAGCTGAATATCCATGTCGTCATTCAGCCGCGATTCCATGAAACATAGGATGTTGCAGTTTTTAATGTCCCGTTGGTAGGATATTTGTGATCGTACCTCGTCTAATTTATTGTCCAATGATTGCATGTTGGCGAGTAGTATTGACGGCGCTGTACTGGCCGCCGTCCCTCAGGGACAGGGCCCAGAACCCGTTGGCAGGGTTCACACTCATGACCCATTTCCTTCGCACACTCTCTCTCAGGACCCCCAGGTCCCATCTGGTCTTTCCCGCCACCTCCTGTGGTGGAAATGATAAAATAAGGATTTGGACATATCTTTACAGTTTCTGTTCTTGGACGTAACTCTCAGTTCCCATTTTTGTCTATACAAGGACACAGGTGCAGCTAGTTTGCTGCACAGAATGATACTCCCAAGAACAGGGGATTATAATAGGACCGTTTCACAAGGTTAGTCACATTCTCAGTTATGTGGACACATACAATAAAAATGTCCCATTACACTCCTCCCTGTTGTTAATTCCTTAACAATATATTTTTTTAACTTAAATGTAGCAATTCTTCCATGTAAATCTCATTCGTTGTGAAACTGAGTTTAAAACCTTCAACCCTTCACACATCATATACAGTTCTAACTTGCAAGTTTCTGCTAAGGATTAGGTAAAACAAAGACAGCAAAGTGCATCCTTTCTCAGCAAAGCAATTGCTCTGAATGTGTTTGCTTAGGAGAGAACACCTGGCCACCACAGAGTCTGGGCGTTCAGCCAATATTTCACTCCCACTGAGACAACCTTGTGAGAGCAAACCTCTGTCTACAACAGGTGCATTTCTAAATACGCAACAGGTCAAACATTACTGTCTTCAGCATTAAAGGGTAGCTCAGCTGAGCACATAAACCATGTAATTAGGGGTAAGCAGTATGGTCCCCCAGGTAAATATGGGTAAGCAGTATGGTCCCCCAGGTAAATAGGGGTAAGCAGTATGGTCCCCCAGGTAAATAGGGGTAAGCAGTATGGTCCCCCAGGTAAATAGGGGTAAGCAGTATGGTCCCCCAGGTAAATAGAGGTAAGCAGTATGGTCCCCCAGGTAAATAGGGGTAAGCAGTATGGTCCCCCAGGTAAATAGGGGTAAGCAGTATGGTCTCCCAGGTAAATAGGGGTAAGCAGTATGGTCCCCCAGGTAAATAGGGGTAAGCAGTATGGTCTCTCAGGTAAATAGGGGTAAGCAATATGGTCCCCCAGGTAAATAGGGGTAAGCAGTATGATTATCAATCCAATAATGTCCTTCAGGTGCTCTTACTGAGCATTTCCCAGCTGCTGTTGCAAAATTGTGAAATCCCTGTTGAAATGTTGGGCAATCGTCATTCACCTCATTTTTACAGAGGTGGCTATCAAACACTCCCAAATCTACCACATAGTCCCCAGAACCAGTGAATCTCACACACTAAGAGAATTATTCAGGAATAACATAATTAACAACGGTAACAATCGTCTTCGTCTGCAGTCAATCGTTCGTCGTCTGCAGTTAAGTTCATACATTTTTGGAGTTGTGGTATTTGCACAGCTCTTAGTGATAGGCATTGGCCTTATAAACAGTGTGGGGTGATAGGCATTGGCCTTATAAACAGTGTGGGGTGATAGACATTGGCCTTATAAACAGTGTGGGGTGATATACATTGGCCTTATAAACAGTGTGGGGTGATAGACATTGGCCTTATAAACAGTGTGGGGTGATAGACATTGGCCTTATAAACAGTGTGGGGTGATAGACATTGGTCTTATAAACAGTGTGGGGTGATAGACATTGGCCTTATAAACAGTGTGGGGTGATAGACATTGGCCTTATAAACAGTGTGGGGTGATAGACATTGGCCTTATAAACAGTGTGGGATGATAGACATTGGCCTTATAAACAGTGTGGGGTGATAGACATTGGCCTTATAAACAGTGTGGGGTGATAGACATTGGCCTTATAAACAGTGTGGGGTGATAGACATTGGCCTTATAAACAGTGTGGGGTGATAGACATTGGCCTTATAAACAGTGTGGGGTGATAGACATTGGCCTTATAAACAGTGTGGGATGATAGACATTGGCCTTATAAACAGTGTGGGGTGATAGACATTGGCCTTATAAACAGTGTGGGGTGATATACATTGGCCTTATAAACAGTGTGGGGTGATAGACATTGGCCTTATAAACAGTGTGGGGTGATAGACATTGGCCTTATAAACAGTGTGGGATGATAGACATTGGCCTTATAAACAGTGTGGGGTGATAGACATTGGCCTTATAAACAGTGTGGGGTGATATACATTGGCCTTATAAACAGTGTGGGGTGATAGACATTGGCCTTATAAACAGTGTGGGGTGATAGACATTGGCCTTATAAACAGTGTGGGGTGATAGACATTGGCCTTATAAACAGTGTGGGGTGATAGACATTGGCCTTATAAACAGTGTGGGGTGATAGACATTGGCCTTATAAACAGTGTGGGGTGATAGACATTGGCCTTATAAACAGTGTGGGGTGATAGACATTGGCCTTATAAACAGTGTGGGGTGATAGGCATTGGCCTTATAAACAATGTGGGGTGATAGGCATTGGCCTTATAAACAGTGTGGGGTGATAGGCATTGGCCTTATAAACAGTGTGGGGTGATAGACATTGGCCTTATAAACAATGTGGGGTGATAGACATTGACCTTATAAACAGTGTGGGGTGATAGACATTGGCCTTATAAACAGTGTGGGGTGATAGGCATTGGCCTTATAAACAGTGTGGGGTGATAGACATTGGCCTTATAAACAATGTGGGGTGATAGACATTGACCTTATAAACAGTGTGGGGTGATAGACATTGGCCTTATAAACAGTGTGGGGTGATAGACATTGGCCTTATAAACAGTGTGGGGTGATAGACATTGGCCTTATAAACAGTGTGGGGTGATAGACATTGGCCTTATAAACAGTGTGGGGTGATAGACATTGGCCTTATAAACAGTGTGGGGTGATAGACATTGGCCTTATAAACAGTGTGGGATGATAGACATTGGCCTTATAAACAGTGTGGGGTGATAGACATTGGCCTTATAAACAGTGTGGGGTGATATACATTGGCCTTATAAACAGTGTGGGGTGATAGACATTGGCCTTATAAACAGTGTGGGGTGATAGACATTGGCCTTATAAACAGTGTGGGATGATAGACATTGGCCTTATAAACAGTGTGGGGTGATAGACATTGGCCTTATAAACAGTGTGGGGTGATATACATTGGCCTTATAAACAGTGTGGGGTGATAGACATTGGCCTTATAAACAGTGTGGGGTGATAGACATTGGCCTTATAAACAGTGTGGGGTGATAGACATTGGCCTTATAAACAGTGTGGGGTGATAGACATTGGCCTTATAAACAGTGTGGGGTGATAGACATTGGCCTTATAAACAGTGTGGGGTGATAGACATTGGCCTTATAAACAGTGTGGGGTGATAGACATTGGCCTTATAAACAGTGTGGGGTGATAGGCATTGGCCTTATAAACAATGTGGGGTGATAGGCATTGGCCTTATAAACAGTGTGGGGTGATAGGCATTGGCCTTATAAACAGTGTGGGGTGATAGACATTGGCCTTATAAACAATGTGGGGTGATAGACATTGACCTTATAAACAGTGTGGGGTGATAGACATTGGCCTTATAAACAGTGTGGGGTGATAGACATTGGCCTTATAAACAGTGTGGGGTGATAGGCATTGGCCTTATAAACAATGTGGGGTGATAGGCATTGGCCTTATAAACAGTGTGGGGTGATAGGCATTGGCCTTATAAACAGTGTGGGGTGATAGACATTGGCCTTATAAACAATGTGGGGTGATAGACATTGACCTTATAAACAGTGTGGGGTGATAGACATTGGCCTTATAAACAGTGTGGGGTGATAGACATTGGCCTTATAAACATCTTGCAAGTTTCACTGTCAGTAAGTCTTATTGCCATCAGGAGAAAAACCCCTGACACAGATGTGGGTGTCAGTCCACAAACACGATGTCATTGTCCATTGGTTTGAGGCACCTTGTATTGAATAAAATACACTGCTCAAAAAAATAAAGGGAACACTTAAACAACACAATGTAACTCCAAGTCAATCACACTTCTGTGAAATCAAACTGTCCACTTAGGAAGCAACACTGATTGACAATACATTTCACATGCTGTTGTGCAAATGGAATAGACAACAGGTGGAAATTATAGGCAATTAGCAAGACACCCCCAATAAAGGAGTGGTTCTGAAGGTGGTGACCACAGACCACTTCTCAGTTCCTATGCTTCCTGGCTGATGTTTTGGTCACTTTTGAATGCTGGCGGTGCTTTCACTCTAGTGGTAGCATGAGACGGAGTCTACAACCCACACAAGTGGCTCGTGTAGTGCAGCTCATCCAGGATGGCACATCAATGCGAGCTGTGGCAAGAAGGTTTGCTGTGTCTGTCAGCGTAGTGTCCAGAGCATGGAGGCGCTACCAGGAGACAGGCCAGTACATCAGGAGACGTGGAGGAGGCCGTAGGAGGGCAACAACCCAGCAGCAGGACCACTACCTCCGCCTTTGTGCAAGGAGGAGCACTGCCAGAGCCCTGCAAAATGACCTCCAGCAGGCCACAAATGTGCATGTGTCTGCTCAAACGGTCAGAAACAGACTCCATGAGGGTGGTATGAGGGCCCGACGTCCACAGGTGGGGGTTGTGCTTACAGCCCAACACCGTGCAGGACGTTTGGCATTTGCCAGAGAACACCAAGATTGGCAAATTCGCCATTGGCGCCCTGTGCTCTTCACAGATGAAAGCAGGTTCACACTGAGCACGTGACAGGCGTGACAGAGTCTGGAGACGCCGTGGAGAACGTTCTGCTGCCTGCAACATCCTCCAGCATGACCGGTTTGGCGGTGGGTCAGTCATGGTGTGGGGTGGCATTTCTTTGGGGGGCCGCACAGCCCTCCATGTGCTCGCCAGAGGTAGCCTGACTGCCATTAGGTACCGAGATGAGATCCTCAGACCCCTTGTGAGACCATATGCTGGTGCGGTTGGCCCTGGGTTCCTCCTAATGCAAGACAATGCTAGACCTCATGTGGCTGGAGTGTGTCAGCAGTTCCTGCAAGAGGAAGGCATTGATGCTAAGGACTGGCCCGCCCGTTCCCTAGACCTGAATCCAATTGAGCACATCTGGGACATCATGTCTCGCTCCATCCACCAACGCCACGTTGCACCACAGACTGTCCAGGAGTTGGCGGATGCTTTAGTCCAGGTCTGGGAGGAGATCCCTCAGGAGACCATCCGCCACCTCATCAGGAGCATGCCCAGGCGTTGTAGGGAGGTCATTCAGGCACGTGGAGGCCACACACATTTTGACTTGTTTTAAGGACATTACATCAAAGTTGGATCAGCCTGTAGTGTGGTTTTCCACTTTAATTTTGAGTGTGACTCCAAATCCAGACCTCCATGGGTTGATACATTTGATTTCCATTGATAATTTTTGTGTGATTTTGTTGTCAGCACATTCAACTATGTAAAGAAAAAAGTATTTAAGATTATTTCATTCATTCAGATCTATGATGTGTTATTTTAGTGTTCCCTGTATTTTTTTGAGCAGTGTACATACATTCATCAAAGTAGTTTAGTGTAGGGTCATGGGGGTGAGCTGGCGAATCGTCAAAATGGTTGTTACCACTCAAACCTACCGTCCCACATCTGACACCAATCTGTCCTGTTGAACAGAGCTGCAGCAGTCCCAGGATGAAAAATGTGAATTGCGCCATCACCTCAGATCTGATCGTCCTCAGGGTTACCCACCTTCCTGGCAGTGGGTCCTTGTGTCCCTTTCAGCACAGTCGGCGTGGTCAGCAGCACTTGGAATGATCCCCTTGGTGCCAGTGCTTTCTTCTCAGATCCTTCACCACAATCCAGTTGCCAGGAGAGATCTTATGCAGCTGTCCTTCTTTGGCTCGGGCTGGGCAATTCGCACCTGTGTATAGATAGACTTCAGAGTTTTGTTTAGTTCCATCATATACTTTATCATCTGGTCATCCACAACCGTCAAGGTAAGCTGGGCCTGCTTCACTGGCGCATTGTTCATCTTCATCGGCCTTCCTGTACATATTTACCCTGACAGGGAGAGAGTTCAATAAAAAGCATTATCAAGTGACTGAAAGGCATTTCTGTTGTAGTGGGAGCTAAAATAGGCACAGTTACCAACTCCAGAATTCAACTCAAAAATATATACACTACCGTTCAAAAGTTTGGGGTCACTTAGAAATGTCGTTGTTTTTTAAAGAAAATCTATTTTTTTGTCCATTAAAATAGCATCAAATTGAATTGGCGCTCCTTCGCCATCTTTAGTCCATTCAATCTGATCCCCCATGGCAATGGGTTTCAAATGAATGAGATCAGAGATGTGTATGATGTTGTATGAAATCTGCCCTAATGTGCCGAATTGGTCAATTGATACATTATCAAGTACATAGCTAGAGTGAGGGAAAAAAGTATTTGATCCCCTGCTGATTTTGTAGGTTTGCCCACCGACAAAGAAATAATCAGTCTATAATTTGAATGGTAGGTTTATTTGAACAGTGAGAGACAGAATAACAACAACAAAATCCAGAAAAATGCATGTGAATTTTTTTTTATAAATTGATTTGCATTTTAATGAGGGAAATAAGTGTTTGAACCCCTCTCAATCAGAACGATTTCTGGCTCCCAGGTGTCTTTTATACAGGTAACGAGCTGAGATTAGGAGCACACTCTTAAAGGGAGTGCTCCTAATCTCAGTTTGTTACCTGTATAAAAGACACCTGTCCACAGAAGCAATCAAACAGTCCGATTCTAAACTCTCCACCATGGCCAAGACCAAAGAGCTCTCCAAGGATGTCAGGGACAAGATTGTAGACCTACACAAGGCTGGAATGGGCTACAAGACCATCGCCAAGCAGCTTGGTGAGAAGGTGACAACAGTTGGTGCGATTATTCGCAAATGGAAGAAACACAAAAGAACTGTCAATCTCCCTCGGCCTGGGGCTCCATGCAAGATCTCACCTCGTGGAGTTGCAATGATCATGAGAACGGTGAGGAATCAGCCCAGAATTACACGGGAGGATCTTGTCAATGATCTCAAGGCAGCTGGGACCATAGTCACCAAGAAAACAATTGGTAACACACTACGCCGTGAAGGACTGAAATCCTGCAGCGCCCACAAGGTCCCCCTGCTCAAAAAAGCACATATACATGCCCGTCTGAAGTTTGCAAATGAACATCTGAATGATTCAGAGGACAACTGGGTGAAAGTGTTGTGGTCAGATGAGACCAAAATGGAGCTCTTTGGCATCAACTCAACTCGCCGTGTTTGGAGGAGGAGGAATGCTGCCTACGACCCCAAGAACACCATCCCCACTCTCAAACATGGAGGTGGAAACATTATGCTTTGGGGGTGTTTTTCTGCTAAGGGGGTAGGACAACTTCACCGCATCAAAGGGACGATGGACGAGGCCATGTACCGTCAAATCTTGGGTGAGAACCTCCTTCCCTCAGCCAGGGCAATGAAAATGGGTCGTGGATGGGTATTCCAGCATGACAATGACCCAAAACACACGGCCAAGGCAACAAAGGAGTGGCTCAAGAAGAAGCACATTAAGGTCCTGGAGTGGCCTAGCCAGTCTCCAGACCTTAATCCCATAGAAAATCTGTGGAGGGAGCTGAAGGTTCAAGTTGCCAAACGTCAGCCTCGAAACCTTAATGACTTGGAGAAGATCTGCAAAAAGGAGTGGAACAAAATCCCTCCTGAGATGTGTGCAAACCTGGTGGCCAACTACAAGAAACGTCTGACCTCTGTGATTGCCAACAAGGGTTTTGCCACCAAGTACTAAATCATGTTTTGCAGAGGGGTCAAATACTTATTTCCCTCATTAAAATGCAAATCAATTTATAAAATTTTTCACGTGCATTTTTCTGGATTTTTTTGTTGTTATTCTGTCTCTTACTGTTCAAATAAACCTACCGTTAAAATTATAGACTGATAATTTCTTTGTCAGTGGGCAAACATACACAATCAGCAGGGGATCAAATACTTTTTTCCCTCACTGTATAGATAACATACAAAAATGACATGGTAATAAAACATTTAAGTTTACACACTCCCAGGAAGGTCATACATGATGGAACATTTGCTTCCCTACAGAAAAAACAGGGGGCAGACACAGCAGGGGTTCAAACTGTAGAACCCAGTTTCTACATTTGAATATAAAAATGTATTTGATCAAACCAAACTATGCTACATTTTATCTCTGCGACCCTTAGGATGACAAATCAGAGCAAGATTTCTGAATGTAAGTACATTATTTACCTTCAGCAGTGAATGTATCAAACCAGTTGCCGTGATAAAAGTGTTTGTTGTTGTTGTGCACTATCCTCAAACAATAGCATGGTATTTTTTCACTGTAATAGCTACTGTAAATTGGACAGTGCAGTTAGATTAACAAGAATTTAAGCTTTCTGCCCATATAAGACATGTCTATGTCCCGGGAAATGTTCTTGTTACTTACAACCAATCCCGTAGAGGTTAACCAAACTCTACAATAACCTGCCCTTCCTAGCAGTGACAACATATGTTCCTTGGTGTTTGGTTTAGGAACTTTTAAAATAGCTTTCACCCTTCTGCCCCCTGGTGTGATAACGTGTCCCAAATATTTAACAGTCTGTTGGACACATTGTAATTGGTTTTTCGAGGCCTTGTGGTCATTATCAGCCAGGAAATGTAGCAGTGCAGCAAAATCAACAACTGTAAACCAATTTGAATCTGGTGGGACAGAAGAAAGGATAGTGACTGGGTTTGGCAAAACTGGGGCTCTGCCATATACTGCAACAGCTCTAAGATCTTGTACCATTCTCTATTCACCAGATGCTTTTCAAACAGGTAAAATTGGCGTGTTGCAAGGTGATGACGTACAGGTGACAACAGCCCCCCTTTCTCAGCAGAGGTCAGGATTTTGCCAATGCCTGCCTCCTCCTTACGCAAGGGGTAGAGTGCTTTGTGGGGCCGATACGTACCTTTAGGAGAGACGGTGGTCACAGGCGTTGCTCTTCTCATTTTCCCTATGTCATATTTCTCCCTTGCTCATAAACAGTCCAGAACAGGAGTCAACAGTGCGCTGTCAGGGGCGGGCTGGTTAGGTGCAAGGGAAACAGGAACAGGGGCTTCATTGTCCCCTCTGTGCACTGCGTGCATGCTGTTTACAAACGTTCTGTGAGCCCCAACCACAGAGGAGAATGCTCTCCCGTATGGCTGAGCTTCCCAGACTGTTGCCAACCTCACACATGTACCAAATTCTTCCCATTTGGTATCCTCTATCTTGGAGATAGAGATACTGTATGGGGAACTGATACACATAACCTGTTGTCAACTCTTCCTTCTCTGTCACACAATGCCACAGTGATAAAAACAAATGGTCCCTTCGACCATTACTGAATTTGGCAGTGCAGTGTAAGTGGTCGGGTTAGTTTGGCCTGGTCGAGCAAATGCATTCAGTAGGTCAAAGGGGTCAGAGAAATACCATGAATAATACCAATCATGGCCTGGTACTTCCAGCGCGGTATAGATACCAATTCTTGGAGCGGTTACTACCAGGCCCTGCAAGAAATGTTAATTCCCAAATTCCCAATTCCCATATTAGGTCTCTTCCCATTTACAGACAATAAACAAAACAATGATTTAAAATCACCAAGTTGGACTGAAAGGGGTTTGGTAAGATTCTCTACCATTGGAATGCCAGATGCCCCAACGGTCTTTATTACATCTTGTAACATGGACGCTGGGAGTCGGGAAGCAAGTGCAGGTGGTGAGTTTAATAATAAACGGAACATGGAACAAAACAAGACACACAAGTAGCGTACAGACATGGAACACATAGTAAATACTGCCTGAGGAATAGAACTAAGGAGGTGACGGATATAGGGTGCACGTTATGATGAATGCCTGGACCGGTGGTTAGTAAACCGGGCGGCGTCGAACGCCGGAAGGGAGGAGTGGGAGTAGACGTGACACATCTCTTGATAATGGATCTTTTAAATTCTTGCATGTAGATCAAATAGAGATGGTTGCCCCTGAATCGACCAGGAAAGACATTTTCACATCGCCCACACACACATCCATGTTAGGTGAATCTGCGCTGTTAGAAGATCAAATTGGGTAATCACCAAAGTGGCATTGTTGGCTGTCTTTTCCTTCTACCTCCTCCACATCCTATCCTGAGCCTCCCCCCTCTACCCTGCAGGTTAGATGCTGTCACATGTGGTGGTGGTATCACTGTCCTCCCACAGCACCCCTGTTCTGGGGGCAATTTCTTGAAATGTGGCCAGGCTGTTGACAGTTATAACACCTCCATGGTTCCCCTCTTCCTCGTCCACCTCTTCCTCCTCCGTGGCCCCTTCCTCCTCTTGCTCTTCCAGCCCCCCTTCCTCTTCCTCTGTCTCCTGAGTTCCCTCTGTTCCCTCCCTCATAAAGCATTAGCTGGGCAGTTGGCAGTTTATCATGGTGGTAAACTGGTTCCACCACTGTGCCCTGCCATGAGAGGGAGGGGGAAGCTTCTTCACGATGCCCATCATCTCCCCCGTTTCCCAATTCCGCTGGACTAGGATGGTTGGAGCGGCGTTCACGTCGCGGAACGCCACTGGATTTGGTATTGACATCAGGGGAAACAGAGGGTGGTGTGAACACAGGAGGGGGGGAGGTAAGTCTGGATAAAGTCACAGGTTATTTCTGTGACCAGTCGCTGGGGAGACTTAGGGTCTCGGTGGGGGCGGCTCTGAGGTGTCAGTATTTTACTCCGGTACTCAGTGTGTGTGGTGACCAGAGGCGTGTCTTTTTCTTCTTCGTCTTCCTCAGATTCTCTGCCGTCTGACCCCACAGCCCCTAATCCTGCTGCTGGGGGTCCTTGTTGTGGAGGTGGAAGCTGTTGTTAAGGCGGGGGAGCGTAGGGTGGTGGATGATGTTGATACGGTTCATCTTTACGTCTGTTCCTACTTGCTTTGCCTTACTTTTCTTCAGCTTTCATCATTACCTCTGCACCCTTCTCTGCACTTTTCCTCTCTCTCTCTCTCTGTCCTTGTCTCTGCTTCAACTTCCCACTTTATTCCAGTGTATATTCTTTGTCTTGCCTTTCCCTACTTTCAACTTAATTTCAACTTAACGACACTGAGCGTGCCTTCTTCGGGAAAATCTCCATTCGTTAAGCGGTGCCATTGTGACACGTCCTCGGCAACACTCTGACCCCATTTGCTTACCATCACCTTCAACGGCCCTGTGTAGCATGTGGTGGCTGGAGAACACGTTTTGCTCCAGGATGATCCCATCTTGAGTTCCTATCTCACTCACACTCACACACACAACATAGAGGAGGGATCAGTTCCTACAACCTAAACCACGTAATTGCATGGCTGCTAAAATATTGCCTAATTTGTCATTGAACCACTGGAGAACTAATCCAAATTGGTATCTTACCTACATAAAAAGTAAACACAGTTTTGCTATGAACCTTAGTTTATGACAAACGGTCATGCTGTCCACTGGTGAATCTATCTCTAACTTGATATTCTAGTCTAACATGACGTCCTAACCAGTCCACCCGCATCGCACAATGCGGTAGAGCATGCTCTCTATCACTTAGCGTAAAGTGATTTCATTCATAAAGAATCTTCGAATGATGACTCACAAGCTTAATAAGAATTCGACTGAGCAATCGCTGACCCTCAACTCCCGTGGACGTCAGGCGGGTCTCTTTAATCCCTCGTTTGACGAGGAGGAATTTACCCTAGACTCACAGCGCAGTGAGCCTCTGCCGGCAGTTTACCCTCGTAGCCGCAGGAGCCACTGGTCAACGACACGTCAGTCCCATCTGGGTTGCCAAATTGTGTTTGGATCTTATAAAATTCTTTATTTGTCTGAGTTCAGGAGAATAACAGAGTTACACAGCACAGTGCAGACAGTCTGAATTCCGAAGCATTGGGTGATAAGCACTTATCTTTATAGTTTCTGTTCTTGGACGGAACTCTTAGTTTCCGTTTTTATCTATACAAGGACACAGGTGCAGCTGGTTGGCAACACAGGATGATACTCCCAAGAACAGGAACTTGTAATAGGACAGTTTCACACAGTTTCACAAGGTTACTCACATCCTCGGTTGTGGGGACACATACAATAAAAATGTCCCATTACACTGGTCGGGCTCCAGCACACAAATACACGTGTCACAGCGCTCTGGGTTGTTGGGGACATGAGGCTTCTCTCCATGGATGCACACACTGGTCAGGTCATCTGAGAGAGAGAGCCAGGGTGCCACGGTGTTGGGGTCCAGAGTCACTGGGGCTGGGGCGAAACACAGGATTACATGATTTCATATGTGTTATTTCATAGTTGTCTTCACTATTATTCTACAATGTAGAATAAAAATGATGTGTCGGTGTGAGGCTTCTCTCCGCGGTGTGTCCAAACTTTTGAATGTTACTGTGTAATACTTGTTCTGCCCATGACAAAACCGTGTTGAATGTCTGTCTCATAGAGATGAATGTACTTTGGTGCGAAAAGTGCAAATCAATCCCAGAACAACAGCAAAGGACCTTGTGAAGATGCTGGAGGAAACAGGTACAAAAGTATCTATATCCACAGTAAAACGAGTCCTATATCGGCATAACCTGAAAGGTCGCTCAGCAAGGAAGAAGCCACTGCCCCAAAACCGCCATGAAAAAGCCAGACTACGGTTTACAACTGCACATAGGGACAAAGATGGTACTTTTTGGAGAAATGTCCTCTGGTCTGATGAAACAAAAATAGAACTGTTTGGTCATAATGACCATCGCTATGTTTGGAGGAAAAAGGGTGAGGCTTGCAAGCTGAAGAACACCATCCCAACTGTGAAGCACGGGGGTGCAGCATCATGTTGTGGGGGTGCTTTGCTGCAGGAGGGACTGGTGCACTTCACAAAATAGATGGCATTATGAGGAAGGACAAATATGTGGATATATTGAAGCAACATCTCAAGACATCAGTCAGGAAGTTAAAGCTTGGTCGCAAATGGGTCTTCCAAATGGACAATGACCCCAAGCATACTTCCAAAGTTGTGGCAAAATGGCTTAAGGACAACAAAGTCAAGGTATTGGAGTGGCCATCACAAAACCCTGACCCCAATCCTATAGAACATTTATGGGCAGAACTGAAAAAGCGTGTGCGAGCAAGGAGGCCTACAAACCTGACTCAGTTACACCAGCTCTGTCAGGAGGAATGGTCCAAAATTCATGGTGGGAAGCTTGTGGAAGGCTACCCGAAACGTTTGACCCAAGTTAAACCATTTAAAGGCAATGTTACCAAATACTAATTGAGTGTATGTAAACTTCTGACCCACTGGGAATGTGATGAAATAAATAAAAGCTGAAATAAATCATTCTCTCAACTATTATTCTGACATTTCACATTCTGAAAATAAAGTTGTGATCCTAACTGACCTAAGACAGGGAATTTTTACTAGGATTAAATGTCAGGAATTGTGAAAAACTGAGTTGAAATGTATTTGGCTAAGGTGTATGTAAACAGCCGACCTTAATTGAACCTGTGCTCCAAGGGAATCAAACCCACCACCCTGGCATTGTAAGCAACATGCTCTACGAACTGAGCCACACAGGTTCATCTGTCTAGAATAAATGACTTACAGTACATGCTCACGGTAATTGGAAAACTACAGTAAAACAATAAACAGACTAATTACTGTAACACAACCAGACCAGCCTAGTGAAGTGACATGCAGTCACTGGCCCTGAAATGACATATAATACTAGCCATACCTTGAGTTCCTGAGCAACCTCGTCCACAGGGCAGAGCTGATGGCTCCTGTGTCTCCTGGAGGTCTGACACACCGAACACAGAGCCTCCTGGTCCTCCACACAGAACAGCAACAACCTCTTCCCATGGAGACTGCACCTTTCATCTCCATCCCGTACCAACCCACTCCTCCCTCCTGACTCCCTCCTTCCCTGGCTCTCCTTCTTCCCCCTCTCTCGTCTCCTCCTGCTTGGTGGTATTGTGGCTTCTCTCCCTCGCAAAGGTCTCCACGATGTTCCTCAGAGCCAGGTTACTGGGTGGAGCGTCGGTTAGGGAATGGTGGCGGCAGACGGGGCACTTTTTGATGACCTGAGTGTTCCAAAAGTTGTCCAGGCAGCTCCTGCAGAAGCTGTGGCTGCAGCCCAGCACCACAGGGTCAGTGAAAACATCGCAGCACACAGGGCAGGACATGTCGTCCTCCAGGGTCCAGGTGGCAGCCATGATGGAGAGATGTGTGCTTGTTCTGAGCTGGTGTACATACCGTAGGGGGGCTGGGCTCGGGACTGATGACGCTGTCTGGAATGCTGGCAAACTGGTCCAGTGTTTCGGTGTTGATTTGCTCCACTTAAAGACTGATGCATGGAATCGAAGTACACAAAATATGTACTTTTATTGAACATGACACCAAGAAGTTAGGAATTCACTGTCACCAGTGGAGGTGAGGATATTCACCTCAATAGACAAAAAAAATAGACAGACAAAATCAATACACAGGAGTCACTGTGACAGACTTTACCAATACAGATGCTTCAGTGTGTGATCATGAAATAGAATCACCAGGTTATATCCTTAGTGAATAGGTACCACAGTCACAGAGACCTTCTCAGGGCAGACCCTCAGTACTCCAGGGTTAGTGCCATCAGAGTTGAGACAGGGAGAGAAGTAGGGGAACAGTCTCTCTGTGAACCTGTGTTCGAACGTATAGATGAGTGACATGTCACTGGAGTCATAGAAAGAGAGCTCTCCTTTCTCATAGTCCAGCTTGACCATGGTCCTCTTGGCTTCCTCTTCAGAACCAAAGGGGTACTCAGGGGGACAGGTCCAGTGCTATACCGCTCCCCGTTCCACAGCCCCATCGCCCAGATCCCGCCCTCTGGGCTGACCATCGCAATGTCCTTCCGGGCTACACCCTCTTTGGCCACGCCCAAAGTCCAGCCCTTCTTAGGCCCCATCTCCACCTCCCAGCTGTGAATGCCTGAGCAAAAACCCACAGAACCTAGCACACTCACTGAGCTGTCGAATCGCTCAGTGTTATCAGGCACAGGCTGGGACGCCCGTCTGTCACTCACCTCCAGGAGGCTGACAAAGCTCAATGTTGGCTGACCAAGGTCTTTGTTGACAAGAAACACTTTATTAATAACTTTCATGAATAAACAATAAACCATTACTAACTTGTTAAAAAAGTATGTTATTCATATACATAAAAGTATTTAATTGTTGTATTTATACACATTTATAAGCATGATCATTCATAAGCATTTAGAACCAGTCAAACAGAATATTAACTCTAATGCTGAATAATGATCACCTTTTTTGTTTAATTTATCTTGCCGTTTGACACACACCAAGAAAATATGACATGATATTATAAAGGATAAGAATTTTTTCCATTCACATATACCCAAACATATTCATCCATATATAGATATATATATATATATATCGAAAATATACATCCACTGTGTTAATGATAGATTGTGAAACGTATGGATGCATTAGCAACGTCTCCTCTAAAAAATACATATTGTAATCTACAAAACTTTATCACCAACATCATGAACCAATGACACTTTGGCAGGGCATATCTTTAGTGGCTCAGCATTGCGGCCGCTGTCACTCACACAGGGAGAGAGGTAGGGCAACAATGGCTCTTTAAACTTGTCCCTGAATGTATAGATGAGTGACATGTCACCTGGGTCATAGAAAGTCACCTCTCCCGCGTCATAGTCCAGACACACTCTGACCTTCCTGGGCCTCCTCTTCAGAGTGAGACGGGTCCAGGGCATGGTGCAGGCGCTGTACTGGCCGCCGCCGTCCCTCAGGGACAGGGCCCAGAACCCGTTGGCAGGGTTCACGCTTAGGACCCCTTTCCTACGCACACTCTCTCTCAGGACCCCCAGGTCCCATCTGGTCTTACCCGCCACCTCCACCTCCCAACAGTGACTGCCGGAGCTGAAGGGGTTGGCCCCTAGCACGCAAACACACGTGTCACAGCGCTCTGGGTTGTTGGGGATGTGAGGCTTCTCTCCACTGACGCACACACTGGTCAGGTCGTCTGAGAGAGAGAGCCAGGGGGCCGCAGTGTTGGGGTCCAGAGTCACTGGGGCTGGGGGGGAAACACAAACAGGTATGACTACAATGCTATATAACAATTTACATTTTAAAGTGTGGTACTCTGAGCATCTAGTGATCTGATAACCATTCATTTGCTCTGGTCTAGTACTCACTGTATTGCACCTTCTCCTGCATCTTCTCCCAGATCTTGAACCTCAGGTTGCTCAGGTGTTTGGCCACATCGATCAATGCCCCTAATACAGGCTCTGGATCCTGCAATGTACAGTTGGCCCTGAAGCAAAAAATACAGATGGAGTGGCTGTTGTAGTAAAGGACTGTAACCTGAAAGCAGGCAGAACGTGTTTGAAACAGTAGTACCTTACCTTGCTTTGGTGTTCTTGTAAGCCTGGGGAAAGAACATAGTTGTGTGAGATAAAATGACCAAATTAGAAAATCAAATGTATAGTATTTTAGAATGTGTATGTTTAAAGTAAGTGTCTCTGTACCTGGAGAAATGGAAGGTCGTTTGCCTCTATATCCTGTTCTATCTCTCTGATGTTGCTGGTCAGGGAGGTAATCTTCTTGGCCAGGTGTTCAATCTTCTCTGCCATTATAACTGTCTTCATCTCCACCTCCTCAGAGAGGGCAGACAGCCAAACAACTTCCTCCAGACGCAGGAAGTGATGCAGCTCCTCAAACTCATCTCTTATCTTCCTTTCTGTTTGCTTGGCCTGGCTCTGGGGGTCAATAGGTCAAAGGGTCAGTGGGTGACCTCTCATAGTGTCTGATACAATATGTAAACGGTTTCATGGTGCAAAACTGTTGAAAAAGGCTAGGAAACCAAAATGTTGACAATAAAGTCAACTTTATTTCTCCGTATAATTGTTTGTTCCATGGTACTTACCTTGATGTGTTCTGCTGTTTTTATGCACTCCTCCTTCAACTTTTGGAATGTATCCAACTTCCTCCTCAGAGGGATGATAGATGCTTTCACTTCCTCCTGGCCACATACCAGAGGAAAATCTCAATTGCATTTCCTTGTGTCCTCTCTCCTCACTTCCTTCTCGAAACCCACTGGATGAGAAAGTCAGAGGTCCCTCCCCTCTGACCTTCTCCTCCAATGGGTTTTGAGAAGGGGGCGATGAGAGAGGACGAGAGAGGTCAAGGGGTTTAGGCCACATACAGTTTCAGGTATTGAGGCGTCTGTGTGCTATTAGACACAACAGACAGAATTAATGTAAATGTATCATACATGTTCTACCTACGACGAAACCGTTTTGAATGATTCTCAGAAACTGCAAAGCCAACATTCCTGCTAAACGCATGAGCTCATCTGATGCACAGATAAGAACATGAAAAAGAACAACACATTGCCAAATAAAAAGACTAAGCAAACAGAACTATAGCTTCAGTAGTGAATAATCCCAATAAGGTGGAATTTTACATAACATTTAAGTCATTTAGCAAACACTATCCAGAGAGACTTACAGTAGTGAGCGCATGCATTTTTGTACTTGTCCTCTAAGGGAATTGAACTCACAACTCTGGCGTTGTAAGCACCATGCTCTACGAACTGAGCCACACGGGTTCATCTGTCTAGAATACATGACTTACAGTACTTACTCACGGTCATTGGAAAACTACAGTAAAACAGTAAACAGACTAATTACTGTAACACAACCAGACCAGCCTAGCGAAGTGATATGCAGTCACTGGCCCTGAAATGACATATAATACTAGCCATACCTTGAGTTCCTGAGCAGCCTCGTCCACAGGGCAGAGCTGATGGCTCCTGTGTCTCCTGGAGGTCTGACACACCGAACACAGAGCCTCCTGGTCCTCCACACAGAACAACAACAACCTCTTCCCATGGAGACTGCACCTTTCATCTCCATCCCGTACCAACCCACTCCTCCCTCCTGACTCCCTCCTTCCCTGGCTCTCCTTCTCCCCCTCTCTCGTCTCCTCCTGCTTGGTGGTATTATGGCTCCTCTCCCTCGCAAAGGTCTCCACGATGTTCCTCAGAGCCAGGTTACTGGGTGGAGCGTCGGTTAGGGAATGGTGGCGGCAGACGGGGCACTTTTTGATGGCCTGAGTGTTCCAGTAGTTGTCCAGGCAGCTCCTGCAGAAGCTGTGGCTGCAGCCCAGCACCACAGGGTCAGTGAAAACATCGCAGCACACAGGGCAGGACATGTCGTCCTCCAGGGTCCAGGTGGCAGCCATGATGGAGAGATGTGTGCTTGTTCTGAGCTGGTGTACATACCGTAGGGGGGCTGGGCTCGGGACTGATGACGCTGTCTGGAATGCTGGCAAACTGGTCCAGTGTTTCGGTGTTGATTTGCTCCACTTAAAGACTGAGGCATGGAATCGAAGTAAACAAAACTGGTACTTTTATTGAACATGACACCAAGAATTAGGCAATTCAATCATGACATTTGCTCTCAATAAATTAATTAACAGCAAATATTATATCTACTCCAGACAAAGTTCCAAAATACACATTTGTGTCACACACATCTGTTATAGAAATTTTGTTCTCAATTTTCACAAACTGAACTTCAATTAACTTGTTAGGGATCGGCTCATGGGGTGACCGTTTTGGAGAGCCTGGCATGCCCAAAGTAAAATGCCTCCCATTCAGGCCCAGAAAATAGGATATGCACATATTTAGTACCATTGGATAGGAAACACTCTGAATTTTCCAAAAGTGTTAACCATTTGTCTGTGAGTAAAACAGAACGCATATGGCAGGCAAAACCCCCGAGGAATTTCTGTCCTGGAAAAAGTGATTTTGACACATTGCTCATTTGGAACCCCTCCCACATGAAAATGACCATATAAGGGCATATGAATGCAGTACCCATCGCTTCCTTTAGATGTCAACAGTCTCGAGACAGTGTAAAATTTAATTTTGGATGCTTTAGACCAGCGAATAAGAGCAAACCAGGAAGTGTACTTTTTATGTCAACAGTTCCCAGTGCGCGCGCCTGACAAGGCGCGCTGTGTCTTTTTTACCGTCTTTATCGATCAGTTTATATTCCGGTTGATTTATAATAGTAAATATACGTAAAAGTGTTCCTAAGGATACATTTAAAACTATGTTTGATTGTTCTTGGACAAGTTTATAGGTATAAGATGAACGAGTTTGTGTCACGTTTCAATGGAGGAGTGGAGGCTGTCGTTTCTGATTATAACGCGCGCGAACCAAATGGAGATTTATGAATAAAATACATTACTTTTTCTAACAAAAGAACCATGGATTGTCTTCGTTGGACACTTAGGATGACCTCAGCAGAAGTTCTTCAACAGGTAATTGATTTGTTTTCGCTGTGAAATGTGTTATGTGTGTGGCTTGATGGCTAATCGATTCATGGCTATTGGAAAAATATGTGAGGTGCTACCCTCAAACAATCAAATGTGCTGCTTTCGCCGTAAAGCCTTTTAGAAATCTGACAACGCTGTGATATTGCCAAGAAACAGAGATTTTGATGAGTATGGAACACTTGTATATTGGTGGATGTTTAATAATTCAACTTTGGGATTTTGAATTTGGCGCTTTACATTTTCCCTGGTAGTGTCGGGATGAGCCCGCTAGCGCCCCACTGGGCCCCAAGAAGAAACAAACTCTGTCTGTTACCCAGTATTTGTAAGATACTGGTTGAAATAAGACAGACAGAAGCCCAGTATACAATGGTCAAGTGTAAATGGTTTAATTCAGGAGAGCTCTGGGCTCTAAAAGGTGTACACAGTCTTTTATATGGTACAATGTTGAAATACAAAGATACAAAGCCCCCACCATTTCCAAGAAAATAGTGTCTTCCCACAGTACCCATTCATTCCTTATCACAATCTTTGCAACATAAGTCAAACTTGGGCGGTTCTTTAACTATCCCTCCTGTCTTCAAGGACAGGAGCCTCTCACATGTGTCTGGTAGAATCAAAGAATTCTTTGTTCTCCCAGATATTCCCTAAATGAAGTCATTTCAACCTGTTCCATTCTCCACAATATTCATTTCTAGACACACACATTAATTGGACTACCATTTTGTCTTATAACCCTATCTCTATCTCATACATTTTCAGAATGGAATATTCTTAGATGTACAAACATTTAGTCATCACCATAAAATCTATAACATCATCACTGTCACCAGTGGAGGTGAGGATATTCACATCATTATACAAAACAATAGACAGACAAAATCAATACACAGGAGTCACTGTGACAGACTTTACCAATACTGACGCTTCAGTGTGTGATCATGAAATAGAATCACCAGGTTATATCCTTAGTGAATAGGTACCACAGTCACAGAGACCTTCTCAGGGCAGACCCTCAGCACTCCAGGGTTAGTGCCATCAGAGTTGAGACAGGGAGAGAAGTAGGGGAACAGTCTCTCTGTGAACCTGTGTTCGAATGTATTGATGAGTGACATGTCACTGGAGTCATTGAAGGAGAGCTCTCCTTTCTCATAGTCCAGCTTGACCATGATCCTCTTGGGTTTCCTCTTCAGAACCAAAGGGGTACCTAGGGGGACAGTTCCAGCGCTATACTGCTCCCCGTTCCACAGCCCCATCGCCCAGATCCCGCCCTCTGGGCTGACCATCACATTGCCTTTCCGGGCTACACCCTCTTTGGCCCCGCCCAGAGTCCAGGCCTTCTTAGGCCCCATCTCCACCTCCCAGCTGTGAATGCCTGAGCAGAAACCCACAGAGCCTAGCACACTCACTGAGCTGTCAAATCGCTCAGCGTTATCAGGCACAGGCTGGGACAACCGTCTGTCACTCACCTCCAGGAGATCCCCAGAGATCAGTAGATCAGCGTGGGCTGAATTCACATCCAGGGTCACATGGGCTGGGACAGAAGGAGTGGGAAGGTTAGATGGCCACAGGGTTAGATACATGGATGTTGGTACACTGTATTGCTGGCTGTATGAACAGAACATGAGGCAGCAGTTTGTCACTGGGTCAGAAATTGAACATTGGTCAGCAGTTCATGTTTTGGCATTCAGAACATGAGACAGCAGTTTGTATTTCAGCAACCTTAACACGACTGAGCATTTTGTCAATGAGTCCGTCACAGTCGTGGAAAAAGTAACCAATTGTCATACTTGAGTAAAAGTAAAGAGTATCCGGCTACCCGGATAAAGCACTAAATAAACTTTAGTTAGTGCTAAACACAGCTGCAAGAATCTTGACTAGAACCAAAAAATGTATCAAATTACTCCAGTACTAGCCTCTCTACACTGGCTTCCTGTTAAGGCAAGGGCTGATTTCAAGGTTTTACTGCTAACCTACAAAGCATTACATGGGCTTGCTCCTACCTATCTTTCCGATTTGGTCCTGCCATACATACCTACACATACGCTACGGTCACAAGACGCAGGCCTTCTTACTGTCCCTAGAATTTCTAAGCAAACAGCTAGAGGCAGGGCTTTCTCCTATAGAGCTCAATTTTTATGGAATAGTCTGCCTATCCATGTGAGAGACGCAGACTCGGTCTCAATCTTTAAGTCTTTATTGAAGACTCATCTCTTCAGTAGGTCTTATGATTGAGTGTAGTCTAGCCCAGGAGTGTGAAGGTGAACGGAAAGGCACTGGAGCAACGAACCACCCTTGCTGTCTTTGCCTGGCCGGTTCCCCTCCACTGGGATTCTCTGCCTCTAACCCTATTACAGAGGCTGAGTCACTGGCTTACTGGTGCTCTTCCATACCGTCCCTGGCGGGGGTGTGTCGCTTGAGTGGGTTGAGTCACTGACGTGATCTTTCTGTCCGGTTGACCCCCCCCCCCTTGGGTTGTGCCGTGGCGGAGATCTTGTGGGCTATACTCGGCCTTGTCTCAGGATGGTAAGTTGGTGGTTGAAGATATCCCTCTAGTGGTGTGGGGGCTGTGCTTCAGCAGAGTGGGTGGGGTTATATCCTGCCTGTTTGGCCCTGTCCGGGGGTATCGTCGGACGGGGCCACAGTGTCTCCCGACCCATCCTGTCTCAGCCCCCAGTATTTATGCTGCAGTAGTTTATGTGTCGGGGGGCTAGGGTCCGTCTGTTATATCTGGAGTATTTCTCCTCTCTTATCCGGTGTCCTGTGTGAATTTAAGTATGCTCTCTCTAATTATCTTTTTTTTCTCTCTCTCTCTCTTGGAGGACCTGAGCATTAGGACCATTCCTCAAGGCCTACCTGGCCTGATGACTCCTTGATGTCCTGAGTCCACCTGGCCGTGCTGCTTCTCTAGTTTCAACTGTTCTGCCTGTTTTATGAACATTTTAAAATCTTGTCCATGTTCTGTTATAATCTGCACCCGGCACAGCCAGAAGAGGACTGGCCACCCCTCACAGCCTGGTTCCTCTCTAGATTTCTTCCTAGGTTTTGGCCTTTTTAGGGAGTTTTTCCTAGCCACTGTGCTTTTACACCTGCATTGCTTGCTGTTTGGGGTTTTAGGCTAGGTTTCTGTACAGCACTCTGTGACATCAGCTGATGTAAGAAGGGCTTTATAAATACATTTTATTTTATTTTATTTTATTTAAAGATACCTTAACAGAAAATGACTCTATTAAAAGTGAGTCACCCTGTAAAATACTACTTCAGTTAAAGTCTAGAACTATTTGGTTTTAAATATAATTAAGTATCAAAAGTAAAATGTACAGATAACCAGGGGCACACTCCAACACTCAGACATAATTTACAAACTAAGCATTTGTGTTTAGTGATTCCGACAGGCCAGAGGCAGTAGGGATGACCAGGATGTTCTCTTAATAAGTGTGTGAATTGGACAATTTTCCTGTTCTGCTAAGCATTCAACATTTAAGAGTACTTTTGGGTGTCAGGGAACATGTATGGAGTAAGAAGTTTTATTTTCTTTAGGAATCTAGTGAAGTAAAAGTAAATGTTGTCACGATCGTCAGGATAAATGGACCAAGGCGCAGCCTGCATAGAGTTCCACATGCTTTATTCACAGTGAAACGTCAAAAACAATAAAGAGAAAACTGATCGTAAAAATCGTAGCGCTCCAAGGCACTAAGAAGAAAACAATATCCCACAAAAGCAGGTGGGAAACAGAATACACTAAGTATGATCCCCAATTAGAGGTAACGACAATCAGCTGCCTCTAATTGGGAACCATACACAAAACAAACAAAGAAATAGAACAACTAGACAAAAAAAAAACTAGTCACGTCCTGACCTAAATCACCATAGAGAACCCAGAGGGCTCTCTATGGCCAGGACGTGACAGTTGTCAAAAATATAAACAGCTCATTCCACTGATACTTGCCTTATCTACCTTTTTGACCACATCAAGCAGGAAAGTGAGAATGGGAACTATACAGGTATGGTCATGTTAGACTTGCAGAAAGCTTTTGACACTGTGGACTATGATATTCTCCTTATGAAACTGAAATGCATGGGTCTAAATGATGTAGCAGTGAATTGGTTTAGGTCTTATCTGACCAACAGAACACAAGTATGTGATGGTGGTGATGTTCTGTCAGAGGCCAAAGAAACAAGTTTACATACACTCAATTAGTATTTGGTAGCATTGCCTTTAAATTGTTTAACTTCAAACGATTCCGGTAGCCTTCTACAAGCTTCCCACAATAAGTTGGGTGAATTTTGGCCCATTCCTCCTGACAGAGCTGGTGTAACTGAGTCAGGTTTGTAGGCCTCCTTGTTCACACACGCTTTTTCAGGTCTGCCCACACATTTTCAATAGGATTGAGGTTAGGGCTTTGTGATGGCCACTCCAATACCTTGACTTTGTCTTTAAGCCATTTTGCCACAACTTTGGAAGTATTTTGGGGTCATTGTCCATTTGGAAGACCCATGTGCGACCAAGCTTCCTGACTGATGTCTTGAGATGTTGCTTCAATATATCCACATAATTGTCCTTCCTCATGATGCCATCTATTTTGTGAAGTCCCCCAGTCCCTCCTGCAGCAAAGCACCCCCACAACATGATGCTGCCACCCCTGTGCTTCACGGTTGGGATGGTGTTCTTTGGCTTGCAAGCCTATCCCTTTTTCCTCCAAACATAATGATGGTCATTATGGCCAAACATTTCTATTTTTGTTTCATCAGACCAAAGGACATTTCTCCAAAAAGTACAATCTTTGTCCCCATGTGCAGTTGCAAACCGTAGTCTGGCTTTTTCATGGCGGTTTTGGAGCAGTGGCTTCTTCCTTGCTGAGCGGCCTTTCAGGTTATGTCGATATAGGACTCGTTTTACTGTGGATATAGATACTTTTGTACCTGTTTCCTCCAGCATCTTCACAACGTATTTTGCTGTTGTTCTAGGATTGTTTGCACTTTTCGCAACAAAGTACGTCCATATCTAGGAGACAGAACGCGTCTCCTTCTTGAGCGGTATGACGGCTGAGTGGTCCCATGGTGTTTAAATTTGCGTACTATTGTTTGTACAGATGAACGTGGTACCTTCAGGCATTTGGAAATTGCTACCAAGGATGAACCTGACTTGTGGAGGTCAACAATTTTCTTTCTGAGGTCTTGGATGATTTCTTTTGATTTTCCAATTATGTCAAGCAGAGAGGCACTGAGTTTGAAGGTAGACCTTGAAATATATCCACAAGTACACCTCCAATTGACAAAAATAATGTCAATTAGCCTATCAGAAGCTTCTTGAGCCATGAAATCATTTTCTGGAATTTTCCAAGCTGTTTAAAGGCACAGTCAACCTAGTGTACGTAAACTTCTGACCCACTGAAATTGTGATACAGTGAATTATAAGTGAAATAATCTGTCTGTAAACAATTCTTGGAAAATTGCCTTGTGTAGATGTCCTAACAAAGTAGATGTCCTAACCGACTTGCCAAAACTATAGTTTGTTAACAAGAAATTTGTCCAACCTAAGTGTACGTAAACTTCCGACTGTATACCAGGAGCTGTGCCAGGCCCGCCACATCTGTTGACTCATCCAGCTGTATTGCATAGAATTCACTGGCTTGTATGCAAAGCAGTAATTGTTTTAAAACATCTCCTGCCATGTCAATTATGCGTCGTGAAACAGTGTTGTTTGATGACTCGTTTTTGTGTATAGTTTTTTTGGCCTTTTCCCCTAGCATTGTCCCAGCCATATCCGCAGCAGCAGGTATAATTAAGTCTCCGCAATAGCATGGGGCTTGCCTGTCCTCCAGCTAGTCGACAGGTGCAGGTGTAGTACTGCTGGTAGTAGCAGTACTTCCAGTAGAGCTGGTATGTGTCTCTAAGGACGTGGGCCTTACTTTTTTTTTTTTTAACCATTTATCAATTTTCAAGCAAACAGAATGAGAAGCAGCTACGTTTGGCTAAATACGGACCGTTATTGTAATTCCTGCGAGAGAGTAACGGTTAATGTGATTGGATGTTAATTATTTGACTAGGCTACCTGTATTTGACATTGTGTTGTTATTTCGCTGAACACTAGATGGTTTAATTTTATTTTTGGCATTGAAACGAGGCTACTGTACTCAGCAAGAGAAAAATAACTCACCCAAATGTATTGCTCTGTTGGAAAATATAAATGGACTGTTTGAAAATATGAAGAATTGTTTCCCAGTTTGGGAATACCTGGTCTATGGAATAGCCTCCACTTGGACATCAAGCAAATATTTTTTTTTTAAATAGCTTTAAAAAGCAGGCAAAGGTTTTCATTTGGACAAGGTTGTCCAAGTAAGAGAAACCACTCCACTGCCCCTTGTGCCCCCCTACTGCTGGTCAGGTGTATGTATTTGAATAATAGTTATGATGTGCAATGAATGGACAGTTTTTTGAGGTTGAAATGTGAAATTAATATATGGTTGATTTTTAAGGTTAAGGAAAAGTGTAGTGACTACTGCCACTTTTTAGGAAGTCAATATAAATGAATGTATTTATGGCTGTTTGTAATTTTGACTTGCCTTTTGATCATTATATATGTTATTGTTTTTACCATCGAGGACCACTTTGTAAACAAGCGTTTTAATTAATATTGTTATGTGGGTCCACATTGTACATTTTGTTGTAAATGTCTGTTAATTAACCAAAATAAATTCAATTCAATAAAAAAAATACAGACACCCAAAAATACGACTTAAGTTGTACTTTAAAGTATTTTTACTTAAGCAATTTACATCACTGGTCAGTCAGGAATCCCAACATGAGTCAGCTTTTTTTGACGAGTCAGATTGGCTCAGAAAAGATACATTTTGTTGTTGTTTCACTCACAGGATTCAAGGCTGTGGAAGAGTGCTATAGTCTGGAGCTTGGATATTGGACTGTAATGTTTAGAAACTGATCATTGTGCTGCGCCATGGAAGCAAGTCAATGATTAACCTCAAAATGTGGACTGTTTGCTTAAAAAAAATCAGTGTACTCACTGTATTGCACCATTTTCTGCATTTTCTCCCAGACCTTGAACCTCAGGTTGCCCAAGTGTTGGGCCACGTCTATCAGTGTTGCCCAAGCCTCAGGTTGCCCAAGTGTTGGGCCACGTCTATCAGTGTCCCTGATAAAGGCTCTGGATCCAGAGTACATTTAACAGTACATTTAACAGTTGTACCATGAATATAGAATGTTGTTAAAATATGTGAGATGAACCTGCAAGAATGAGACATCATCTGTTTTCATCCTGTACTGTATGTCTGAGATTCTCTCAGAGAGGGAAGTCATGTCACTGGTGAGGCGGTTGATCCTCTCAGTCTTCTTGCTCTCCTCCTGTTTCAGAGCTGCCAGTCTGGCCTCCTCCTCCACTCTCAGGAACTGGTGGAGCTTCGCAAATTCACTCTTGATCTGTCCTGCTGTGGTCTGGGCCTGGGTCTGGAACAGTACAATAAGATAGACATGTACCTATGTAGTATCTGTGTAAATGTCTTTGTATGATCTTTGCAAAATTGTGTTATTTAGCTAGCGACATACCTTGATGTATTGTGCTGCACGCTCTCTTGATGCTCTCGCTTGCGTTATGTCCAGTTCCAGTTTCCCAGGAAAGTTGTAGAGCAATGACGTGAGTTCCCTCTGGGTAGATAACGGAAGAGAGCGGGGATAGTGGTGGAGAGATAAGGAGGGGTTACAGTAGAAAAAGGATGGAAATAAAATGAGTTTCTCAACTCTTCTGTGTTTACAGTATATTGAATATATTGAGTTCCGAAAGGACCTCGGGTAGCAAGGGGAAAAGACTGCAAGTAGATATTCCTGCTAGCACAGTACCTTACGCCATTGCGCTTCCTCCTTCACTGACAGGTGTTTATGCTTGGCGTGCAGCTCGGTCTCCACACACACGGCACAAACAAGTTCCTCACACTCCGTGCAGAAAAACCTGAGCTTCTTGTTATGTATGGAACACAGCACAAGACACACTGCTCTCCCCTCATTCCTCTCCTCTCTCTGCAGGTAGGCCTCCACTATGTTCCTCAGTTTCATGTTGGACATGGAGGGCTGGAAATCGGCCATGGAATGCCTTCGCCTGCAGACGGGGCATTCGCGCTGCTGTGTTGGCATTTCAGACTCACAGGGTCCTGGAAGAATTCAAAGCAGATGGGACAGCTGAGCTCATCCTCCAGAGGTCCCTGCTGGAGCATCCTCTTCCTCTGGTAGAGTCAGGTACAGGCCTTTCTCTTCAGAATGCAGAATACAGCGACTGTACATTTGTACGTGTGTCATTACAACCGTACCCTTTCTGCCGTTCAGTCTCTTGTTCACCAACCCACTACACGGAAGGGAGGTTTACGGTGCTTGATTACGTGTTAACATTTAGGCCGTACCTGTGACCAAAGTTTATCCCAGTTATCCAATTCATGCCACATCAGAGGTCGCATAACAGCAATGAAGTCATTCCTTTGGCACATGTTGCTGCATCTCAAGTAGTGTTCATGTCTCAGTCGTTCAACAACAACACCCCAACAGAAACAGCCACACTAGGTGTCATATACAACAGATCCAAGGCACTGAACAAAGCAGTATAGATGCCTGGTATCTGTTGTTGTGTAAGAATGTTTGATGAAAAAAAGGTATTACTGTAGGACTAATAACTGATTGGCACTGATTAACCAATAATAACTGGTTGGCACTAATTTGACACTGAGGTGGTAACAGCCTCAGCCATAATTGCCAGTCTGACACAATCAACTTCAAAAAGCTTCTAATCTGAGAGGTGATTCTGGTCTGTTGTGATCAGCTATAACGCATGGATTCTGATAGCAGAACCAGTTAAATAACTTTGGCATCTTGTAACCCAGCACCATCTGAACTGCAACCAGACATAACACGCTCTGTCAGGCTCAGAGTAGCCTCACAAGTCAGCAGACCCTCAGCTAGTGACTATTATATAATATGATTCTGTTGTGGCGTTCAGTTGCAAAAGCTGCCAAAAGGGGGTAGTAAAGCACTGCTATGGCAGCTGTATTGTAGTCAGTCACAACGGATGATGTCTGCGGCCCATACTTAAGAGGCTATTAAGTGAATATAGATTTTTTGGCAGATGAAATCCCATGTTACTTTTTAGGGCACAGCTCTAGGCAGACATGAGAGCATCTAATCAAATAAAGTGTTTTACACAATACTGCGTCTAGTCACATAATTATTTTAAATGGGATACTTAAAATGTTCTGATGCAATCTATCACAGGCTCTATCTTCTTCTGTCTAACTTTCTTCCAAATACTATTTATATTTATCTGTCACCCAAATGCTTTTCTTTTCCATTCTCTGCCACAGACACCTAATTGTAACAGTCTGAAATACCCATTTATCCATTCCACCCCGGAGTCATTTATCTGTCCCTAAGTGGTCCAGACATAAGGGATTTTGCCAAACTTTGATGTATGTTCATTCCACTACCACTACCACTCAAATGGTAGCTTCATTTCCATTTGACGCCATTAGAGACGTCAGTTTCTTTCGGATTTGAGTCCATCTTCGTTGCGATGTATGACCTCTCTACATTCTACCTGTTGGCCTATTATTAGTTGACCTTTGATCCCTTGGTAATGTTAGTGCGCTATAAATGTGGGTCATCATTTCTTGTTGAACAGGATTTGGTATTAGTAGTTCTAGTGAGATCATGACAGGATCCTGTTTTGGGACACAGGAGACTAAAGTAGTCAGAAGTATAGAAGGCATTATTAAGCTGACAACCAATATCTGTGTCTGTCCCCATTCTGATCAGACAAACATATTGTTGAGTCTACACCATTGTCTCATGTCTGCATCACATCCGGCCGTGATTGGGAGTCCCATAGGGCTGCGCACAATTGGCCCAGCGTCATCCGGGTTTGGCCGGGGTAGTCCGTCATTGTAAATAAGAATTTGTTCTTAACTGACTTGCCTAATTAAATAAAGGTAAAAGAAAATTCAGAACGTGTGAAGGCTGTATGCACTGATCTGTCTGATATTTCGCAAACTCTCATGGGTTAGCTAAAAACAAGTTTGGCTACAATATACTGTCCTATCATCATTTTTTTTTACCAAGGTGACATCATCCACTGAACCTCCTTTCATCCTCAAAATGTTACCAAGGGGACATCGTCCACTGAACCCCCTTTCATCCTCCAAAGAGGATCCTCCAATCTGTAGATAATATTTACTTTTTTTTCATGAGCAAGTCTACCTAATTCTATTTCAAATAACGTGTTTTGTGGTGGTAGAATCAGTATTTATGAAGTTTGAAATGTGCACAAAAATGTCTGCTTGCTGTCTGAACCAGTATCAAATCAATGCATATGAAATGAAAAGGCAGGAATGCTAACAACGCCAGTTCACTCAATGCTGACGTTCTAGCTAATCCACAAATTAGCCTTCATTATATCTGTTCTGCCGTGAGTAGTGCTCTGAGTTTTACAGCACAGCCGACTGCTACAGCACAGCTGACTGCTTTCCGCAATGTTATCGCGTTGGTCAATTGTTACAAAGTAGCAAGGCACAGTGCCAGCTTTCAGAGTCAGATACATGTGATTTTTGAACAGTCCCAAAACTTTGGTGCCGTACAACTTCATCAACAAGCTTGCAAACTAGCTACCGTATGGCCATTCAAACAAGCTTGCACTAGGGTGCTAGCTGTAGCAAGTTTTCCGTATTAGCCAATGCGCCATAGCTACCGAGAGCAGAGTGATTTTCAGAATCAGGAACTAGTGTTTTGCCGATGAGACATGACATGACTGACTGGGTGTTTTTGGTCGGAGTTCTGAGATTTGAACAGAAATTCTATTCCTTTTCTACTTGCTCTGTGTGAGGCTTTGTTCTCTCTCTCTCTCTCTCTCTCTCTCTCTCTCTCTCTCTCTCTCTCTCTCTCTCTCTCTCTCTCTCTCTCTCCTCTCCTCTCTCTCTGTGGTACAGCCTAGTGTTGGTACTGTACTGTGTGATGTGAGGGATGCAGTAGGTTCCAACCCCTTAATCAACACATGTCAACGCAGAAATAATCAATCTGAAATACTCAGTTAGCGGCACTGCTAGATAGTGAAGCTACACTCAGCAACATCTGTGTGTCTGTGCGCGCATGCATGTGTGGTTGTGTATGTCTGTTTATCTGTGTGTGTGTGTGTGCATGTCTGCCTGCATGTCTTGTTTAGTTGTGTGTGTGCCTCTGTGTTTTAGCTGACATGTGGGTCTGGGGATTTTTTATAACAAAATGAGTGGAGAATGATGGAGTGGAGCTTTCTTCCGTACAGTGGCCAGGAGACAGACAAATTGCTCATGTGAGAGAGATGGGGAAGCAGTGAATAGTGCTCCTGGTTACACTGGGCAGTCTCAGTACCGACTCACAAAAGAGGGAGGACTAATGGAGAGTTTTAGGGAGAGAATGACTGTGGTCTTTCTCATTTGTCTCCTCTGAATCAGTGAAGCATGTTTGCCCCAGACAGAGCCCTGTGAATGCAGCCCAGCATTAAGCACCGTTGGCCTCCTATAACAAGCTAACACATGCTGTTTGAGGGTTTCTACTGAGCTGCTCATGTCCGCCACTCACTTTCCAATCCAGAACTTACTTACTTGAGTTAATTTGTCATGTATTGGCACAACCAAAGCAGTTTATTTCAAAGACATGTATTACCTTTGTATTGATGATTTGAATCTCCTCGGTTTCAAGGTTGAATGAAACTGGTGATTGTTCAGAAGTTTACATTGCTGAAGCAATAATACGAGTTGGTAAACTCAAATATGGTCTTCTGGAAGGCTCTGGTAGGCAGTGGGAGAGGCTACATAACTGACTATAAAAATAAGTTGGAAATACAGTACCAGTCAAACGTTTGGACACACCAACTCATTCAAGGATGTTTCTTTATTTTTACTATTTTCTACATTGTAGAATAATATGAAGACATCAAAACTAAGAAATAACACACATTTCAGGGCTCAGGCCCTGAAGCAAGGATATGCATATTATTGGTACCATTTGAAAGGAAACACTTTGAAGTTTGTGGAAATGGGAAAGGAATGTAGGAGAATATAACACAATAGATCTGGTAAAAGATAATACAAAGAAAAAAACAACCATTATTTTGTATTGAGAAAGGCCATAATGTATTATTCCAGCCCAGGTGTGATATACATTTTGGCCACTAGATGTCAGCAGTGCATGTGACGTTTTAGACTGATCCAATGAACCTTTGTATTTCTGTATTTTTGTTTATTAATAACTTTTTATGTTAAAAATTGTGCACTCTCCTCAAACAATAGCATGGTATTCTTTCACTGTAATACTGTAAATTGGACAGTGCAGTTAGATGAACAATAATTTAAGCTTTCTGCCAATATCAGATATGTCTATGTCCTGGGAAATGTTCTTGTTACTTACAACCTCATGCTAATCGCATTAGCCTACGTTAGCTCAACCGTCCCGTGGAAGGGACACCGATCCCGAAGAAGTTTAAGCAAATCAAAATATATTTTATATTTGAGATTCTTCAAAGTTGCCACCCTTTGCCATGATGACAGCTTTGCACACTCTCTCAACCAACTTCACCTGGAATGCTTTTCCAACAGTCTTGAAGGAGTTCCCACATATGCTGAGCACTTGTTGATAGCTTTTCTATCACTCCGCGGTCCAACTCATCACAAACCATCTCAATTGGGTGAGGTCGGGTGATTGTGGAAGCCAGGTCATCTGATGCAGCACTCCATCACTCTCCTTCTTGGTCAAATAGCCCGTACACATCGTGGAGGTGTGTTGGGTCATTGTCCTGTTGAAAAACAAATGATGTTGAGATCAACAATACAGAAAGTATTCATACCCCTTGACTTATGCCACATTTTGTTGTGTTACAGCCTGAATTTTAAATGGATTCAACTGTGATGTTTTTGTCACTGGCCTACACACAATACCACATAATGTCAAAGTGGAATTATGTTGTTTTAAATTTTTACAAATGAATAACACATTAAATATGATATGTCTCGAGTCAATAAGTATTCAACCCCTTTGTCATGGCAAGCCTAAATAAGTTCAGGAGTACAAATTTGCTTAACAAGTCACATAATAAGTTGCATGGGATCACTCTGTGTGCAATAATAGTGTTTAACATACATTTGAATGACTACCTCATCTCTGTACCCCACACGTACATTTATCTGTACGGTCCCTCAGTCGAGCAGTGAATTTCAAACAAATTTACTTTGAAACAAAAGTTTACACCTCACACGTATGGTTATAGGCTTAAAAAAACAAGACACCTGTACCATGTCAGATATAGAGTTGAAATGTATTCAATTTTGAGGTTGCATCCCAATATTAGACTTTATATACACCACAGAAGACTGAAATATAACAAAACCGTTTTACACAGAACACCAGAGTTTTTGTAAAAAATTATGTTTATTAACCATGAAAAATATTATATTAATATTAATATTATAGTATATTATATTAATATATTAATTATATTAATATTCCACCAATGAGGCCACTAGAGGGCGATTTGGACATTTGACTGCTGGAACAGTTACAGAGTTTAATGGCTGTGATAGGAGAAAACTGAGGGTAGATCAACAACATTGTAGTTACTCCACAATAATGTATATCTTTTTTTATTTTAACCTTTATTTCACTAGCAAGTCAGTTAAGAACAAATTATTACTTATAATGATGGCCTACTGGGGAACAGTGGGTTAACTGCCTTATTCAGGGGCAGAACAATAGATTTTTTACTTGTCAGCTCAGGGATTCGATCCAGCAACCTTTTGGTTACCGGCCCAACGCTCTAACAAATAGGCTACCTGCAGGCTAACCTAACTGACAGAGTGAAAAGAAGGAAGCCTGTACAGAACAAAAATATTCAAAAACATGCATCCTGTTTGCAACAAAGCACTAAAGTAAAACTGCAAAAAAAATACTTTTTGTCCTGAATACAAAGTATTATGTTTGGGGCAAATCCAATAAAACCCATAAGTACCACTCTCCATATTTTCAAGCATAGTGGTGGCTGCATCATGTTATGGGTATGTTTGTAATCGTTCAGGACTGGGGAGTTCTTCAGGTTACAAAAGAAACGGAATGGAGCTAAGCACAGGCAAAATCCTAGAGAAAAACCTGGTTCTGCTTTCCACCAGACACTGGGAGGTGAATTCATATCTCAGGAGGACAATAACCCAAAACACAAGGCCTACACTGTCGTTGCTTACCAAGAAGACTGTGAATGTTTTGACTTAAATCTACTTGAAAATGTATGGCAAGACCTCAAAATGTTTGTCTAGCAATGATCAACATCCAATTTGACAGAGCTTGAGGAATCTTGAAAATAATACATGGCCAAATGTTTCACAATCCAGGTGTGGAAAGCTCTTAGAGACTTACCCAGAAATACAGCTGTAATCGCTGCCAAAGGTGCTTCTGCAACGTAGTGACTCAGGGGTGCGAATACTTATGTAAATTAGATATTTCTGTATTTAATTTTTTTGTTCTATGCTAAACATTTCTTAACATGTTTCCACTTAGTCATTATGGGATATTGTGTGTAGATGGGTGAGAAAAAAACAATATTTTGAATTCAGGCTGTAACACAGCTAAATGTGTAATAAGTCAAGGGGTATGAATAAGGCACTGTATAGACAACTTTGACTTTGCAGCTGGCCCATCTAGTGGAAATCACTCAGTTCTGCCTCCATGGCAAGATTCATGACAATAAACGTTAACCTGCCACACATCCCCACTAGCCATTAATCACTAAGAAACCGCACCGACCAACTGCTGTGTACACTGTGCAATTCCCATCATACTGAACCCACTCCAACACACACATCAAAAAACACACATTCACAAAGCAATAAAGAATAAAATGGCTCCCTGGAGTCCCTGGCCCTTTGCCACTGTGCTGTGGACGTGGCACAGCAGAGTCCATGATTAATATCACATTTCAGCAGAATATCAGCCCAACCATATGTAATACTCTCAGCAGGCCAGTAATAGAACCGACATTAAGTGAAAGGCTTGTTTTCTTTCTCAGCCTGTGAATCTGGCTAGAGGTGTATTAACATGTTGAAATGAATTGTGACCGTGGGTGAAAGGCTGGGAAGGACACTCACTAATAGATGGAGATTACCAACGTCTGGGGGAGAGGAGAGAAAAACAAAGGAGAGAATTTCAATAGCAGCTCACGGCTAAACCGCAACCCCCCTGGATCTTATGAACAGAGACCATGAATAATTCACAATGAAATATGAGGTTATATTTTATTGAAAATCTTTAAGTTTAGCCAAGACTGGGCTATGCATCATTCACAGTTGCCAGGGTTGAGAGCGGTGAAGTGGAGCAGAACTGGCCACTGGAAATAAAGTGTAATAAAACATTGATGCATGTTGTTGGTTTTGGTACAGCACATACAGTACAGTTCATAGAAGGAGCAGTCTCCACGTGACACAGTTGCAAAGCTTCAGATTTGATCATATTCAACAATAGCAGTAGGAAAACAGGTGTTTGATAAGATAAGCACATCGCCATGGCCTAGGGTGGTCTAGTGGTTACTGCCGCTGCCTTCAAAGCACCCATGTATGCCAATGCTGATATGGGTTTGAGTCCGGCTCACGCCCTACTAGCTAACTATCTCTTATTCTGACTTTCCTGTCTCTCTTCACTGTTTGTATATCTTTGAAGGGCTAATGCAGCTGTTTTTATCTCAACATCAAATCATTTCTGGGTAATATTAAGTACTTTAATGTGATCGTTTTCAATTAAAATTGTAAAAAATAAGCAAAAATTGCTTCTTCACAAAGAGCAATTTCACAAGCAAGAATTTAGCTAGGACTGTTGTTAAAATGAGCTGCTTTTGGCAGAGAGGTTTGGAACTCTCTTTTTTATTGGTCTATTAACTAATTTACCACCTGGGGATGGTACCAGAAAGGCCAACACTCCATCCCACCAAAACAGGCTGAAATTTCAGGTCTCTTCAAACAGCTTTTACAGCTTTTACACCAAAGTTTCACAATTTTACAGTATTAATGTGGAAAGTTATGTAAAGCACAGGAGAATCTAGTGTATGACTGCACCGGGCCTTTAATAAATGGTGTATATTTCACTGTGACACAGGATATCCTTGCCTCAGCCAAGTTGCAGCCAGAGTTCCTCTGAAATATGTTTCCCTCCTGTGAATGTACAGTCGCAGGGCTTTACTTTAACAAACCAAAAGTAAATCTTAGTGCACTCACTCAGAAGTTGAGTTGTGGGTGTGAGAGAAATATTTTAGGAATAATGGGCGCAACACTTGGGCCAAATTCAGTTGCCAAAAGTTGTTGAACGTTTCAGATAGAAATGCCATGAATAGAGCTGACATTATTCCTTGTTCTACATGTCATAGATGTCATGGTTCCACCTGTCATCAGAGGGCGGCAGAGACCGTCCTAGAAACAATAATGAGACTCGGGTGTGTTCTATCACTAACTATGATTTCCCTTTTAAGAGAGGTGTCTTTTCTGTTTCCCTTTGCAGAAGCTTGATTTTTTGCCGTGTGCGTTTGTTGCCTGAGTGAGTTTTCTAGCCCTAGTGTTTGTTGTTTTCATAGTGTTACTGTGATCCTTCTGTTACCGTTTCTCAGTAAAGTATTTACGTTTATCCTAAACCACTGATTCCTCGTCTGGTCTCTTCTCTACTCCTGGGTCCAACTTCATCACGTCACAATAGAGGCATGTTTGTCCTACATAAACATTTTTTATCTGATTGTTCGAAGACGTGTTCTGCTGAACACACTCCTGGCGTTAGCGTAAGGAGGCAGGCTTTCTATGAGTAAATAAGGTGTAACGATTAGCCAACACATTGCATTCGCATTTCGGTATCAGAATTCTCGCGTTTTGACCTTTTTAAGTTCAACAGAGGACAGTGAAGATAATTTTTTTAAACAAAATGATCAACGTAAAACAAAAGGCAGACTTTTTCACAACTTGAGGCTTCCTACATATTGACATCTGTCATTCAATGGGCACATAGTGAGTCTACTAAGCTACCACATGTAATTGTTTTAAGGTGGACACATAATGGATTATTAAGCTATTTGATTTTGAATTTTAGGACCCCTGTATGTATAAAAAAAAATACAGTATACAGTACATTTGGAAAGTATTCAGACCCTTGACTTTTTCAACATTTTGTTACAATACTGCCTTATTTTAAAATGGGTTAAATAAACAATTTTCCTCATCAATCTATACACAATACCACATAACGACAAAGTGAAAAACACGTTTTTAGACATTTTTGCAAATGTGTTAACAGAAATACCTTATTTACATAAGTATTCAGAACCTTTGCTATGAGACTCAAATTGAGCTCAGCTGCATCCCGTTTCCACTGATAATCCTTGAGATGTTTGTACAACTTGATTGGAGTCCACCTGTGGTAAATTGTCATTATGGGGTATTGTGTGTAGATTGATGAGGAAAAATTAGGCTGTAACGTAACAAAATGTGGAAAAAGTCAAGGGGTCTGAATACTTTCCGAATGCACAGTATAGGTGTGAGGACAACGACTTTTATACAGAGAGTACCCTACATTTCCCCTGCCATTTCAGTTTTAAAATGACAGTAGAATACTAACTTTTAAGACCGTCAGCACATATGACAAAATCAAAGGAACAAAACCAATGATTTTGATCTGTTTTAAGCAGTCGATTCCGTCATTGTGATTACCATCAACGTTTCTACTAACATCACCAATCTGAGGAAAAAAGCATGAGCAATTATCTTCAATTCGCTGTGGTCAAAACATGAGGTTGTGCAGCACATACAGTCCATGTACAGGAAATTAGTGCAATATAAAATAATTGAATATGTAATAATAAATCTACATTTCAAATTATGCTGAAGTGTACACGTATACAGTCAAGTATTTAGACTTTTCCCCCAAAATGTTATGTTACAGCCCTGTTCTAAAATGTATTAAATAGTTATTTTTTCACTCATCAATCTACACACAATACCCCATAATGACAAAGCAAAAACTGATATTTAGAAATGTTTGCAAATGTATTACAAATAAAAAATAAATGAAATGTACGTAAGTATTCAGCCCCTTTACTCAGTACTTTGTTGAAGCACCTTTGGCAGCGATTACAACCTTGAGTCTTCTTGGGTATGACGATAAAAGCGTGGCACATCTGTATTTGGGGAGTTTCTCTCAAGCTCTGTAAAGTTGGATGGGGAGCTATTTTCAGGTGTCAGAGACTTGTCCAGAAGCCACTCATGCGTTGTCTTGGTTGTGTGCTTAGGGTTGTAGAGCTGTTGGAAGGTGAACCTTCGTCACAGTCTGAGGTCCTCAAGCACGTTTTGATCAAGGATCTCGCTGTATTTTGCTCCATTCATCTTTCCCTTGATCCTGACTAGTCTCCCAGTCCCCGCCGCTGAAAAACATCGCCACAGCATGATTCTGCCACCACCTTGCTTCACCGTAGGGATGGTGCCAGGTTTCCTCCAGACGTGACACTTGGCATTCAAGCCAAAGAGTTAAATCTTGGTTTCATCAGACCAGAGACTCTTGTTTCTCATGGTCTGAGAGTCCTTTAGGTGCCTTTTGGGAAACTCCAAGCGGGCTGTCATGTGCCTTTTACTGAGGAGTGGCTTCTGTCTGGCCACGCTGGCATAAAGGCCTGATTGGTGGAGTGCTGCAGAGATGGTTGTCCTTCTGGAAGGTTCTCCCATCTCCACAGAGGAACTCTGGAGCTCTGTCCGAGTGACCATTGGGTTCTTGGTCACCTCCCTGACCAAGGCCCTTCTCTCCTGATTGCTCAGTTTGGCCGGGCGGCAAGCTCTAGGAAGAGTCTTGGTGGTTCCAAACGTTTTCCATTTAAGAATGATGGAGGCCACTGTGTTCTTGGGGACCTTCAATGCTGCAGAATATTTTTGATACCCTTCCTCAGATCTGTGTCTCGACACAATCCTGTCTCGGAGCTCTACTGACAATTCATTCAACCTCATTGCTTGGTTTTTTCTTGACATGCACTGTCAACTGTGGGACCTTATATAGACAGGTGTGTGCCATGCCAAATCATGTACATTCAATAGAATTGACCACAGGTGGACTCCAATCAAGTTGTAGAAACATCTCAAGAATTATCAATGGAAACAGGATGCACCTGAGCTAAATTTCAAAGGGTCTGAATACTTACACTACCGTTCAAAAGTTTGGGGTCACTTAGAAAAAAAAAAATCATTAAAATAACAAAATTGATCAGTAATACAGTGTAGACAGTGTTGTAAATTACTTTTGTTGCGGGTAACGGCAGATTTGTTATGGAATATCTACATAGGTGTAGAGGCCCATTATCAGCAACCATCACTCCTGTGTTCCAATGGCACGTTGTGTTAGCTAATCCAAGTTTATCATTTTAAAAGGCTAATTGATCATTAGAAAACCCGTTTGAAATAAGGTTAGCACTGCTGAAAACTATTGTGCTGGTTAAAGAAGCTATAAACTGGACTTGGTTAGACTAGTTGAGTATCTGGAGCATCATCATTTGTGGGTATGATTACAGGGTCAAAATGGCCAGAAACACACAACTTTCTTCTGAAACTCATCAGTCTATTCTTGTTCTGAGAAATGAAGGCTATTCAATGGGAGAAATTGCCAAGAAACTGAAGATCTCGTACAATTCTGTGTACTACTCCCTTCACAGAACAGCTCAAACTGTCTCTAACCAGAATAGAAAGAGGAGTGGGAGGCCCCAGTGCACAACTGAGCAAGAGGGCAAGTACATTAGAGTGTATAGTTTGAGAAACAGGTGCCTCACAAGTCCTCAACTGGCCGCTTCATTAAATAGTACCCGCAAAACACCAGTCTCAACGTCAACAGTGAAGAGGCGACTCTGGGATACTGACCTTCTAGGTAGAGTAGCCATATCACAGACTGGCCAATAAAAATATTAAGATGGGCAAAAGAACACAGACACTGGACAGAGGAAGATGTGTTATGGACAGACAAATCTAAGATTGAGGTGTTTGGATCACAAAGAAGAATATTTGTGAGATGCAGAAAAAATGAAAATATGCTGGAGGAGTGCTTGACGCCATCTGTCAAGCATGGTGGAGGCAATGTGATGGTCTGGGGGTGCTTTGGTGGTGGTAAAGTGGGATATTTGTACAGGGTAAAAAGGATCTTGAAGAAGGAAGGCTATCACTCCATTTTGCAACGCCATGCCATACCCTGTGGACGGCGCTTAATTCGAGCCGATTTCCTCCTACAACAGGACAATGACCCAAAGCACAACTCCAAACTATGCAATAACTATTTAGGGAAGAAGCAGTCAGCTGGTATCTGTCTATAATGGAGTGGCCAGCACAGTCACCGGATCTCAACCCGATTGAGCTGTTGTGGGAGCAGCTTGACTGTATGGTACATAAGAATTGCCCATCAAGCCAATCCAACTTGTGGGAGGTGCTTCAGGAAGCATCGGGTGAAATCTCTTTAGATTAACTCAACAAATTGACAACTAGAATGCCAAAGGTCTGCAAGGCTGTAGTTTCTGCAAATTTAGGATTCTTTGACGAAAGCAAAGTTTGAAGGACACAATTATTATTTCAATTAAAAATCATTTTTTATAACCTTTTCAACGTGTTGGCTATATTTCCTATTCATTTTGCAACTCATTTCATGTATGTTCTCATGGAAAACAAGGACATTTCAAAGTGACCCCAACTTTTGAACTGTAGTGTATGTAAATAAATGTACCAAAAAATACATGTTTTCACTTTGTCATTATGGGTTATTGTGTGTAGATTGATGAGGAAAAAAATATTTAATACATTTTAGAATAAGGCTGTAACGTAACAAAATGTGGAAAATGTCAAGGGGTGTGAGTACTTTCCGAATGCACTGTATTTCCTACTAGTTTAACCATTTACAGAGTAAAAAATGCTTTTATGCACAATTTAATCTGGCGCTCTAGAATGAGCTCCTGTAGTGACTGTGCAGCAGCCCATTCATTCACCCTGCCTACTTATTATAACCTGTCAAGCCATAGTATTGATATTACTCCCTTCGTTATTTCAGACCACAGTGTCCGGACACTACAATTGGATAAACAGTTCTCACAGCTAAATATCACACAGAAACCTGAACATTTATGTTAAACTGCAATCAAGATGAAAGACCAGTAAACTGTGGAACAGCCTCTCTCCCGTGTCTCCAAAACACAATCTCCATATCTTTACCTACACACACCAGTGATAATTCCCTGAGGTTCTCAAACTCTTCAACCCATATTCACAATATGGGAGTGATTCAAGGCTTCAAGTTAATTTGCAGTACGACAATAGAAAAATCCTATCAGATTTTGGAACTAGATAGGGGACAGAGAGCTGGTTTCAAGCGTAGGGCACAGCAGGTGTTTATTGGTAAAGGACCACAGGAAGAGGCAGGTAGCTGGGTCCAGAGGCAGACAGAAGGTCATACACAGGGGGTCCAAAAAGGCAACAGTACAGGCAGGGAAAAGGCTAGTAACATCATCCGGGAGATCAGGCAATAGGTTGATAACAGGAAATCGATAGGCTAAAGTACCGGCAGGGAATAGGCAAAAGACATCGTGAGGCAGGCCAAAACTATCATACACAGGAGGATTAAATTACAGGACACCAAGCGCTCTGAATAGAAGTGTGTCACAAAACAAAAACACCTCACAATAATGGGGTGCAAAGAACTGAACTAAATAGTCTGTGATAATGACATACAAGTGTGTGAACAGGTGATCAGAATTCGGGTGATTGGGATCTGGAGAGTGAGCTGCGTTCAGTGGATCTATGTGTTTGAGAGTGTGGGCTAGAAAGTGGGCTGGAAAGTGAGCTGCGTTCAGGGGATCAATGTGTTTGAGAGTGTGAGTTGGAAGCAGACGTTACAATTACAATATAAGAATCCAAAAGAAAAATCCTATCAGATTTTGGGAACCAGTCCTATTCTATTCCTATAGGATTTTATGCTGTAAGATTTTATAGCATTCCAATACAAGAATCCAATAGAAAAAGTATATAAGATAGGTTCCAAAATTCTATAGGAATTTTTTCATCGGAATCCTATAGGAATTTTTTACTAGGGCAAACTGCAAATTGGCTCTAGGGACACAGGATACAGAGTCACTTGTTAAGGAAAATAGCCTGACACTATTATCGCTGAGAGACGAGGCTGGAGGAGACTGAAGATTCTCTCTGATCCCTCAAGTGTGTCTCCCCCACCTCCAACTACCCATGGTGCCCCACAGGGGAATGACAAGCCACCGACCATGGAGACTTAATGAGGCCCACACATGTGGGGGGTCATAGAAGAGGTTTGGGGGTGTGAGAGAAGGATTGGAGGGTTTAGACACAGAGGATAATTAATTAACATTTGAAAATGCAATGTTGGATCCACCTCATCTATCAAACAAGTGAAGGAGAGAGAAATATAGAGATGGGAAGAGAAAGGAGGGAGGGAGAGGTAGAGCAGGAGTTATCTTTTGGGAGATGTGGTGCGTGACAGACAATGGACAGCGAGCACTTAAAGAATAAAGTTATTACCATAAGTGGCATCTACATATCCACTCAGTTCTACATCAATCTCACTGAATTCTCATGTTGTTTATCTTTTAATGCAAAAACAACTAGCAAGATAAGCCTCAACAGAGAGGTAGTCAAGGTTAGAGGTTTCCTTTGTGCATTTGTCTATGTTGCTATGCTATCCACTCAGTTTGAATAATGTGACAGTGAACAGGAGGGTATCTAATTGTTTTAGTTTGATTTCTGACAAAGTGATCCGTGATGTGTTTGATGAATTGCCTTGTCACAAACATCAGGTACCCTGTCAACAGCCAAGGCTTTATGTTCACCACTGATAAGCAATAATAAATTATCTCTGTGTACATGGGAGGCGGGGAGAACTGCATCATTGCATTCTATGGTTGTCCTTGTTCAGACTGTGCTGGCTCACTGTGAGAAATGTTTGTTTGTGTGTTTGTTGAGACTATAAGTAATTGCTCAATGTACGGGATTTAAACTACTTTGTCTAGAAGATAGATTTCAGGACAGCACCTTCCATTCAGGAAGAGTAGATTTTCTGACTCACTAGAAAAAGTTAAGGGATATTGCTGTCTAGAACATTTTCTTTATTCACCTAGCTAGCTACAGTAGTTTATATTCTGAGCACCCCATATCAACTGCTCGGTGAAATTCCTCAAACATTAAAACAGAACACCATAAGGGGAATATTACCTGAATTACCATAATAGTCTCGGGGACTGGGACTATATTTCACAACAGCGTAGGTCAGTGCCTAAGGGAGTCTGTATAAACACAGCATCCTCATCAGTCCCATCCTCACCCACAACCTTTGACCCTTTGGTCCCAGACTGACAACAGATGGCGAGTCTCTGACGATGATGTCATTTCAGCTCAGGGAAATGACTATCACTGTTTTATCCTAATTAGCTGGAATGGCCAATTCTTCACAGGCCAGTAGTGAGATGAGCAATTAGCTTCTGTGGTTCCAACTGGAAAAGAGAGTGGTGGTAGTGTTGAAGCAGCAATATGGCATCCTCAGGGGGATTCCCCTCTGGCTCAAAGTCGCTGATGGGTGACATACTGTAATCATGAGGGTGGTAACCATGACACTGAAGTGTCCAGGAGGAGACAGGCCATCTTGGTGTCACTGTATTAATGGACATCCTGCTCTCTGTGAGGTTTTGCCCTACATAGAGGGAACGGTGTCCATTTCATAATGTCTTTAGAAAGGAGAGGAGGGTTGCCGCAGAGATCCTCATCGTTATTTCTATAAAATTTCAAGATTGTTCTATACATCAGTTGCGGTCTCTATAGCTTCAATATGAGGTCCTAAATCTATCAAGAGTTAATATAGTCAAAATGTTTGCCTTGGGGTAAGTTGAGCCAATAGCAAGTTGAGCAAATTGAAATGTTTTCTTCACAGGCATAATGCAAGGCATTATCACTGGGATATGAGGTAACAACAGGGCCTGGCTTATGTTAAAAGTGTAAAAAGAAAGTAAAGAGTGTTTTACGTGTGTGAAGCCTGTGTTAAAAATATTCTTAAAATTAATAAAAGACACAAAAGCGATTATGTTGAATTGTGTTTGAGAAATAAAGATAGACATTGTTTTAAAAAGGCAGTGGTAATATTTCATTCAGTACAGAAATGTGTAGGCAACTTACCCTGTCCCGCGGCTCAATTTACCCCATAACCTGGGTACGTTTTCCAAGAGGCCACTTTTGTTGGACAAGCTATGTTTTCAAAATTGTAATGTTTACAAGAATTAAGATTATTTCCAGGGATACACAATGTTCTGAAATATATGTAGATCTATTCTATTTATAAAGAATACTGTGTTTCACTTGACGGAGTGATGCTGAATGTAAAAAAGGGCTCAACTTGCCCCACTCTCACCTGCTGTGCTTTTCTATGACTATGTTTCAATGACACTATAATTTACACTATCCGATCAGATCAGAAAACTGTAATGTCCTTAATGACGTAATTCATTTTGAAGCAATCACAATACATACTGTACAGATGAACACATATGTGACCCCTTTCAGGAAACTAGGCGTATGTCGCGGGGCACTACTTCACAGGAGAGCCATTTGAACGTAAACCTTTTTTGTTGTTGATCAGACATGCCTTCTCGAACATGTGAACTTTCATGTGCCTGAATAACAAACGTGTATGCCATCTGAAAATACAAATAAAACTGTTAAATTATGAGCCTAGTTGGTAAAAAGTCAGCAACCTTCCCGCTATCCATGATTGGCTGAGATAATGAGTGGGTTGGACATGCCGAGAGATGAGTTTGGATTGGCCATATAACACGCTTCTGTCTTTGAGCTGGTCAGTATGTCTAGGTAATCCTGTCTAACATGGCTTTTTTAATTGTATTGTGTATTAAAACTGCATAAGTGTTGCTCTCCACTTTCTGGAGGACTGAGTTTTGAAATCACTGGAATTTGAGTATGACGGCTTCCGGATTACATCTTCAAACTATGGGCAACCATGGCATCCGACAGGAGATGCGCCCAACCATGAATGATGTATATGGGTAAGATAGTCTGGCTAGCTACAATATCAGATATGACATGTTTCAAATGTTGACAGAAAGAGCCTTTTACTTGGCCAGCTATAGCCTAATGTTAGCTAGCTAACACTGAACCTGGCTGGTTAGCTACCTGCAGATTCATGCAGGGTAGTAATGGCATGAGTTGTGATTATGGTTCATTGTTTACTTAGCTAGCTAGCTAAGGTTACATGTATGACCTAATTATTCGTATCTCAGAGCTATTTGCTTAGCTAGCTACAGCCTAATGTTAGGTAGCTAACATTGAACCTGGTTGGATAGCTACCTGTAGATTCATGCAGGGTAGTAACGTCATAAGTTGTGATTATGGTTCATTGTTTGCCTAGCTAGCTAGCTAAATACATATCTTAACAGAAGACTCCACTATGCAAGTAACCATTTTGCGTGCATTCGTAAATTCAGTCTGGCCATCTACTCCGATTTCCGAGCACTCTCGTCTGAGTGCAGTTGCAGTCACCAACGCTCTGGATAACATAACAGCCTAACCAGCTCTGCTAGGGCGAGTAATGTTCAGTGAGCAGTTCTCTCTCACTTAGATGTCTGGAAGTAGCTAGCAAGTTAGCTTGGTTGTTTGACTGCTGTTGTTACTACATTCGGATCAACCCTTAATAATGAGATGGGTGGGGCTAAAGCTTAGAGGGTGTGAACGATGCTGAATGGGTGTAGACAAAGAAGGGCTCTCCAATAGTAGTACCAAAACATTCAACGGCCATTTTCACAAAAGTGAGTTTCCAAGATTATCAACTTTCAAAGCAAAATTACTTTCCCATTGTTTCTTAACTGTAGTGTATGATATACTGTCTCAATTTGTATCTCTGAGTTTCTACTTTTCTCCAATGTAAAAAACACAATTTCATATCAGTCACATATTTAAAAACAACATTATGATATCAAAGGATATTTACAAGCATAATGATGCCAACTTTTGCTCTATATCTCCAAAACCCCTTTCTCAGATGAGTGATGGACAAATAACCACAGTACCTCCACAGCCCAAATCTAGACTGATGGGAATTAAGTCCTCTCAAGGAGCATTGAGCCGCCACTCTTTCCCGAGCACCAGCGCTATGACAGAGGCAGACCTCCTGTTATGTGTGGATGACTACATCTGGCCATCAGTGACTGACTGTGTGAGTCTCTGTTTGCCTCTGATAGTAACTCATCATCAGACTTAGAGAGAGGCGGAGTGAGGGGGAGTGTGCCCTCTCCCTCCGACTCCTACAGCGCCAGTCTATTCCTGTTTCTCTGGATGCCTCCATTTATCTAAACCAGATCAGGCCTGATGATGAACCCACTCCCAGCTGTCCAGCCTGGCTAAACACAGCCCTGCTAAAGAAGAGGAGCTGCAATAACCGCCTACCCACGATGATGGGCAGCCCTCAGTGTTGTTGTTGCACACATGGTTAGAGATGCTTGGGTGTATGATTGTGGTTGTAAGAGCATCAAAGATATTCAGCCACTAACAGCAGAAAAATTTACATTTGTTTCTCCTATTCATGCACCATGGCTTGTTGGACTCATGGACTGTGAGGTAGAGATCGTGTACTTTTACCTCTGCACCGGTTACTTTGTAGGTTGGACAGTGTGTTGTTCAGTGTTCAGGGCTCAAAGGTAAACCCTGAACGTCTCACCACTGTATCTCCAAAAGGGACTGTATCCCAAACCTCTAACCTGCTGATACATTCCATTAACACAGAGCCATGCTCCCAGGGCAGGGGTCCAACCCTGGGGACTGGAGGTGACAGCAGGTGAGTGGACCACACAACACGTCCCTCTCTCCAGGGGCCTTGCTCAGACAGAGTCAATAGTTGCTGCTAACAGTAAACCCCTCTCTCTCTCTCTCTCTCGCTCGCTCGCTCTCTCTCTCTCTCTCTCTCTCTCTCTCCCTCTTTCCCTCTTCTTTGTTTGTAGCTACCGATTTGTGTCTATGTGCTATGTGTGTCTCAGCTGTTGTGTCTTTAGTATGTGGCAAGCAAGCTGTGTGTCTTAACTGTTCCCAACACAACAACAAGCCACTGTAATACGCTAACCCAAAGCTAATTGGCTAATTAGAAAGGCCAATTGCTAATTATTTACTAATTAGCAGTGTCTCTTTATGTTTATAACTTAATTTAATGACCTGTATTGGCCCTGGTTTCCTGGCACCAACCATAATTGCATCCCCAAATAGGCATCTCATTCTTGCAGTAACTATAGTGACATATTTACATCTGACTAACATAACAATTCCAAGGTCTTCCCTATTAATTATTACAATTGTTACAATAATTGTTGGCAATGTTGCTGATCATAAAAGCTTTGGCCGTCATTACATTGTACAGTGTGCATTGTTATGTCCTTCCATTCAACCTATTGAATAGAAATGTATTTTTTTAATTTCTCACAACCCCCCATTCTGTCTTCATTTGTTTCACATGATTTCACAACAGCTGGTGCGCAATCTCTATTAAGGAAGTTTTAAGGTTCTGCTCGCCTGAGTTAGAATAACTCATGACAAGCTGTAGACCAAACTAAACTCAGCAAAAAAAGAAACGTCCACTCACTGTCAACTGCATTTATTTTCTGCAAACTTAACATGTGTAAATATTTGTGTGAACATAACAAGATTCAACAACTGAGAAATAAACTGAACAAGTTCCACAGACAATTGAGTAATGTGTCCCTGAACAAAAAAAGTAACAGTCAGTATCTGGTGTGGCCACCAGCTGCATTAAGTACTGCAGTGCATCTCCTTCTCATAGACTGCACCAGATTTGCCAGTTCTTGCTGTGAGATGTTATCCCACTCTTCCACCAAGGCACCTGCAAGTTCCCTGACATTTCTGGGGGGAATGGCCCTAGCCCTCCGATCCAACAGGTCCCAGACGTGCTCAATGGGATTGATATCCGGGCTCTTAGCTGGCCATGGCAGAACACTGACAATCCTGTCTTGCAGGAAATCACACACAGAACGAGCAGTATGGCTGGTGGCATATTCATGCTGGAGGGTCATGTCAGGATGAGCCTGCAGGAAGGGTACCACATGAGGAAGGAGGATGTCTTCCCTGTAACGCACAGCGTTGAGATTGCCTGCAATGACAACAAGCTGTGACACGCCGCCCCAGACCATGACGGACCCTCCACCTCCAAATTGATCCCGCTCCAGAGTACAGGCCTCGGTGTAATGCTCATTCCGTCTACAGTAAACGCGAATCCGACCATCACCCCTGGTGAGAGAAAACCGCGATTTGTCAGTGAAGATCACTTTTTGCCTGTCCTGTCTGGTCCAGTGACGGTGGGTTTGTGCCCATAGGCAACATTGTTGCCGGTGATGTCTGTTGAGGACCTGCCTTACAACAGGCCTACAAGCCCTCAGTCCAGCCTCTCTCAGCCTATTGCGGACAGTCTGAGCACTGATAGAGGGATTGTGCGTTCCTGGTGTAACTCGGGCAGTTGTTGTTGCCATCCTGTACCTGTCCCGCAGGTGTGGTGTTCGGATGTTCCGATCCTGTGCAGGTGTTGTTTCACGTAGTCTGCCATTGCGAGGACAAGTTTTCATAACTGTGACCTTAATTGCTTACCGTGTCTTAACGATCGTTCCACAGGTGCATGTTCATTAATTGTTTATGGTTCATTGAACAAGCATGGGAAACAGTGTTTAAACCCTTTACAATGAAGATCTGGGAAGTTATTTAGATTTTTACGAATTATCTTTGAAAGACAGGGTCCTGAAAATGGGACGTTTCTTTTTTTGCTGAGTTTATTTACCAAGATAATTTTCATCTGTATTTTTCATAGCTGTCTACTTACCAGCCCAAACCAATGCTGGCACTAAGATCGCACTCAACAAGCTAGGAGTGGGACACTAACCTGGACGCTTGTAGGAAATCCTGCTACGCCCTCTGATGAACAATCAAACAGGCAAAGATTTAGTACAGGACTAAGATCGAATCCTACTACACCGGTTCTGACGCTCGTCAGATATGGCAGGGCTTGCAAACTATCACAGTTTGCAAAGGTAAACATAGCCACGAGCTGCCCAGGTGAGCTAAATGCCTTTTATGCTCTCTACGAGGAAAGCAACACTAAACCATGCAACAGCTGTTCCGGACAGCTGTGTGATCACGCTCTCCGTAGCCAATGTGAGTAAGACCTTTAAACAGGTTAACATTCACAAGGCCACAGGGCCAGACGGATTATGAAGACACGTACTCAGAGCATGCGCTGACCAGCTGGCAAGTGTCTTCACTGACATTTTCAACCTCTCCCTGACCCAGGCTGTAATACCTACATGTTTCAAGCAGACCACCATAGTCCCTGTGCCCAAGAACGCCAAGGTAACTTGTCTAAATAACTATCGACCTGTAGCAGACATATCTGTAGCCATGAAATGCTTTGAAAGGCTGGTCATGGCTCATATTAACACCATCATCACAGATACCCTGGACCCACTCCAATTTGCATACCACCCCAACAGATCCACAGATAATGCAATCTCACTTGCTTTCCACATTGCCCTTTCCCACTTGGACAAAAGGAACACCTACATGAGAATGCTATTCATGGACTACAACTCAGCGTTCAACACAATAGCGCCCTTGAAGCTCATCACTAGGCTAAGGTCCCTGGGACTGAACACCTCCCTCTGCAACTGGATCCTGGACTCTTCCCCCTCAGGTGGCTGAAAGGATTTGGCATGGGCCCATCAGGTCCTCAAAACGTTCTACAGCTGCACCATCGAGAGCATCTTGACTGGCTGCATCCCCGCTTGGTATGACAAATGCTTGGCATCTGACCACAAGGCGCTACAGAGGGTAATGCGTTAGACCCAGTACATCACTGGGGCCGAGCTCCCTGCCATCCAGGATCTCTATACCAGGCATTGTCAGAGGAAGGCCCTAAAAATTGTCTCCAGCCACCCAAGCCACAGACTGTTCTTTCTGCTACTGCAGACCCTGCACGGCTTCTTCCCCCAAGCCATAAAACTGCTAAACAAGACTGCTTAAAAGCTAATCAAATGGCTATCCGGACTACCTGCATTGATCCTTTTTTACACTCCCAACACACACACACTCACACACACTACATGCACCCACACACACATATAACACACACACATAACACACACACACTTTCACACTCACCACGTACACAGCTGCTACTGTCTTATCTATTATGTTGCTTAGTCACTTTACCCCTACCTATATGTACAGTACATAGCTACTCAATTACCTTGTACCGTTGCACATCGACTCGGTAATGGTACTTCCCGTAATTATCCATGTTATTTTTTACTCCCTAAATATAGCCATATTATTTTTACTCTTTATTTTTATTTGTTATTCACTGTTTATTTATTCCTCTTGTCACTTGTCTAATCTTTAACTCTGCAGGACACCTGTTGTCTATGAAGCGTGACAAATAAATTTAGATTTGGCACAAAATCCACATACATTTTTTGTAGACAGTAAGATATTTTCTACCTGTCAATGGATGTCAAATGACTCCATTGTTGACCTGTCAAAGTCACTCAAAGAACAGAAACTAACATAAAGCCACAATGGAGTTACAGTGAGTCATGTCACTTTTTCTCATCCTCTCTCTTTTGTCATCAAACTGCAGTATTTCTTCTGAGGCATTTACACAGAGCTCTCTTCACTTCCATTTCATTTCCCCTCTCTCCAATCTGAATGGACTCTTGTTCGACTGGGGAGTTTCAATGATGACAGCCATTCAGTCAGTCACAGCAGACGTGTGGGTCTCAGATCCATTTGGACGAAAGTTGGTGTTGTGAGGTCAGTTTCCCCTCTCTCTGTCAGTCACACACAGGGCTCCTGGGGACCGGGCCATAGAAGGTCACTCTGAGCATGATTGGCCTTTCACCTTCCATTCAGCAGGAGTTCCATCAGCAGGCCAGAAATAACCAGGCCTGTAACCTCCATTTATTACCTGGTTCACTCTCTAGGAGACATCCGGCTGCTGATTGGTGAGAGAGAGAGAGAGAGAGAGAGAGAGAGAGAGAGAGAGAGAGAGAGAGAGAGAGAGAGAGAGAGAGATGAAGAGTTTGTGCGTATGTGTGTGTGCGTATTTGTGTCTGTTTGTTTTACTATACAGATGTAGGATCTTAATTTGACCCAACTCAATATCACAAATTATCGTGAGATAGACAATTGTTTTGTGTCTACCACACAATTTTGTATACAGTGCATTTCCATCACAGGTAAAGGCAGTAGGTTACTTAAGACAGAAATGATAGGAGGGAGGTTGGTTGGGCGTAAAATGTCAAGGTCAGGTAACCCAAACGTTGCATATTCGAATCACATGATGCACAACTTTAGCATTTTAGATAATTAGCTAGCATGTTAGCTAACCCTAACCCCTAACCTTAACCCATAACCCTAACATTATAGTGGCATTATACACTTTTGGCATACATCATGACGTCACAATGTGATCTGATTATAATAGACCAATGACTGTTCATCTGGGTAAAGGGGTGGGCTCTAGACCATCACATTTGTTTCCTACTGAGCATTTCAAGGGCAAAAGGAGGCTCATGGAAATAAATGATTAAAACATATATTTTTGAGCTATTTTCTTTAAATCAACACACACAGCCTGTTCACCCTGCTATCATCCAGAAGGCGAGGTCAGTACAGGTGCATCAAAGCTGGGACCGAGAGACTGAAAAACAGCTTCTATCTCAAGGCCATCAGACTGTTAAATAGCCATCACTAGCTGGCTACCACCGGTTACTCAACCCTGCACCTTAGAGGCTGCTGCCCTATATACATAGACATGGAATCATTGTCCACTTTAATAATGGAACACTAGTCACTTTAATCATGTTTACATACTGCTTTACTCATCTCATATCTATATATTGTATTCTATTCTACTGTATTTTAGTCAATGCCACTCCGACATTGCTCATCCTAATATTTATATACAGTACCAGTCAAAAGTTTGGACACACTCAACGGTTTTTCTTTATTTTACTATTTTCTACATTGTAGAATAATAGTGAAGACATCAGAACTATGAAATAACACATATGGAATCATGTAGTAACCAAGAAAGACAAATCAAAATGTATTTTATATTTGAGATACTTCAACGTAGCCACCGTTTGGCCTTCTCTCAACTAGCTTCATGAGGTAGTCACCTGGAATGCATTTCAATTAACAGGTGTACATTGTTAAAAGTTAATTTGTGGAATTTCTTTCCTTCTTGAGCCAATCAGTTGTGTTGTGACAAGGTAGGGGTGATATACAGAAGATAGCCCTATTTGGTAAAAGACCAAGTCCATTTTATGTCAAGAACAGCTCAAATAAACAAAGAGAAATGACAGTCCATCATTACTTTAAGACATGAAGATCAGTCATAAAATGTAAAGAACTTTGAAAGTTTCTTCAAGTGCAGTGGCAAAAACCATCAAGGGCTATGATGAAACTGGCTTTCATGAGGACCGCCACACGAATGGAAGACCCAGAGTTACCTCTGCTGCAGAGGATAAGTTCATTAGAGTTACCAGCCTCAGAAATTGCAGCCCAAATAAATGCTTCACAGAGTTATAATAACAGACACATCTCAACATCAACTGTTCAAAGGAGACTGTGTGAATCAGGCCTTCGTGGTCGATTTGCTGAAAAAACCCCACTACTGAAGGACACCAATAATAAGAAGAGACTTACTTGGGCTAAGAAACACAAGCAATTGACATTGACACATCTCCAACCAGTGGAGATCAGTCCTTTGGTCTGACGAGTCCAAATGTTTCATTTTTGGTTCCAACCGCCGTGTCTTTGTGTGATGCAGAGCAGGTGAACGGATGATCTCTGCATGTGTGGTTCCCACCATGAAGCATGGAGGAGGAGGTGTGAAGGTGTGGGGGTGCTTTGCTGGTGATACTGTCTGTGATTTATTTTTAATTCAAGGCACACTTAACCAGCATGGCTACCTCGGCATTCTGCCCTGGACAGCATGCCTCCTGCTCTTTCAAACGGCCTCCATGCCTCTCTTTCTTTCTCTCTCTTTCTCTCTCTCTCTCTCTCTCTCTCTCTCTCTCTCTCTCTCGCTCTCTCTCTCGCTCTCTCTCTCTCTCGCTCTCTCTCTCTCGCTCTCTCTCTCTCGCTCTCTCTCTCTCTCTCTCTCTCTCTCTCTCTCTCTCTCTCTCTCTCTCTCTCTCTCTCTCTCTCTCTATCCACATGAAAGGTAAGGGACAAAGAGAATAAAGGGAGACTATGTTTATGCAGAGAGCAGTAGGATGATGAAATCGTCATTTTCCCTCTCCAGACGGTCTCTCATTACTTCCCTACTCACAGTCCAGAGAGCTCTGACTTTTTTTCTTCCTCTTTCTTTTCTCGTTCTTCTTATTTCCAGACCCTATTGATACTGACTGTATTGATTTTGATCCCGTCAATCCCTTTTAGCCACATGTTTACTCATCATGTTGCAGCGCTGACAGACAATGACATGCATGTCATGTATTTCTATGCCTAACATCAGCCTCATGCGTTAGTCTTTTTTTCTGCTCTTTGATGAGTCCATGGCTGTTGACTGTGTGGAGATTGTGTGCGAGGGTGTGTTCAGTGATGGGTCATAGCATTGTCAGTCTCTTCCTGTCCCTCCGTGGATACATGAGACAGGCGATGGGACCGTCACCATGGCGATGACACAGATGCAGGTCCTGTACGTGCGGTAGTGACACAGAGCAGCATAGAGGGGGCTGTCTCTGCCTTAACAGCTGCATTTTCTTAATCAAATCGCAAGAAGCTTCGTTAAAAGAGCACATGAGGCAGGGATGCACTGTTCTCAGTGTCTCTCTATCTCCTGGATTTAAGTTATTACTTCATGTTGTTGGGGTGGCTAGAAAATGGTGTATTTTGTTAAACTTCCAGTGCACTTGTACTGGGGTTAAACAAGGTGACATTAATATGCGTTATCACTCAATTATGATTCAAATGAGAAAACAATCTTTTTGCATAATTCTAGCCTTTCATTTCATGAGCAGCTGTAAAATGTCTGGTTATATACGAGTCACTACTCCCTTGGTGCGTACTGCTTTTGACTTGAAGATATAAAGCGTCACGTCGACAAACACAATAAAAGAAAGCTGTTTTCATTGCAATGAGCTCAACTTTCAGCCAGAACAGATCTCAGTCGTGCTGTGTTGTTCTTCCCTCTGGTAACATGATTTAATCAACCAAGCTTTAAGTGGGATTAAAACACAAACTGTGGATGTTGTGATTGCCTATAAGTGGATTTGAGAGCTCTGTGAAATGGGGTGCATGAGGTGGGCGGGAGGTAAGAGTATTCAATCACAATCGATAAAGGAAACATGAGCTCTCTCCAGAGAGAGAGAGAAATCATGGAGTGTTGAGAGAATTTTATTATTTTAGGGACTGTTGAGTGAGTTTTGGGTCAATATTGCCCTTAGGCACTGATCTAGGATCAACTCACCTTCCCTAAATCTTCCCCTTGAAACAATTTATTTCTTTACCTTTATTTAACCAGGTAGGCTAGTTGAGAACAAGTTCTCATTTACAACTGCCACTGCTGACCAAGATAAAGCACAGCAGTTTGATACATACAACAACAAAGAGTTACACATGGAATACACAGACATACAGCCAATAATACAGTAAAAAATAAAAATAAATTAAATTAAAAAGTCTATATACAGTGAGTGCAAGATAAGGGAGGTAGGGCAACAAATAGGCCATGGTGGCGAGGTAATTACAATATAGCAATTAAACACTGGGATGGTGGATGTGCAGAAGATAAATGTGAAAATTACTGGGGTGCAAAGGAGCAAGATAAATAAATAAATACATAAATACAGTATGGGGATGAGGTAGTAGAATGGGCTCTTTACAGATGGGCTGTGTGCAGGTGCAGAGATCTGTGAGCTGCACTGACAGCTGGTGCTTAAAGCTAGTGAGGGAGATATGAGTCTCCAGCTTCAGTGATTTTTGTAGTTCGTTCCAGTCATTGGCAGGAGAGAACTGTAAGGAAAGGCGGCCAAAGGAGGAATTGGCTTTTGGGGTGACCAGTGAGATATACCGTCTGGAGCGCGTGCTGCGGGTGGGTGCCACTATGGTGACCAGTGAGCTGAGAGAAGGCAGTGCTTTACATATCAGAGACTTGTAGATGACCTGGAGCCAGTGGGATTGGCGACGAGTATGAAGCGAGGGCCAGCCAACGAGAGCGTACAGGTCGCAGTGGTGGGTAGTATATGGGGATTTGGTGACAAAACGGATGGCACTGTGATAGACTGCATCCAATTTGTTGAGTAGAGAGTTGGAGGCTATTTTATAAATGACATCACCGAAGTTGAGGATCGGTAGGATGGTCAGTTTTGCGAGGGTATGTTTGGCCGAGGGTATGTTTGGCGGCGTGAGTGAATGAGGCTTTGTTGCGAAGTAAGAAGCCGATTCTGGATTTAATTTTGGATTGGAGATATTTAATGTGAGTCTGGAAGGAGAGTTTACAGTCTAACCAGACACCTAGGTATTTGTAGTTGTCCACATATTCTAAGTCAGAGCCGTCCAGAGTAGTGATGCTGGACAGGCGGGCAGGTGCGGGCAGTGATCGGTTGAAAAGCATGCAGTTAGTTTTACTTGCCTTGAAGAGCAGTTGGAGGCCACGGAAAGGGAATTGTATGGCATTGAAGCTCGTCTGGAGGTTAGTTAACACAGTGACAACAAAACAAAAAGACCTAGAGTCTGAGGGCAACTTCCACTCAGTCAGTGTGAATGCTATGGAGGTCTAAACCCACTTCCCAGGTGGTCTGAAATCAGCTGAGAAGGTAAAGACCAGGGGCCTCATTTATCAACCATGTGTACGTTTCTCACTGCCTTATGTGGAGATTCTAGGATTTGCATGTGCAACAAATTATTGTTATTTTTCAAACTGTTGCATCCAACATATACACGTTTTGATGTTTAAATCAGAGCTATACTATATTTGTGCAGTCGTGAACGAGCATTTACAACCCTGCCTGGAGAACACCCTCCAGTCCCTTTTCATACACCCTCATTTGCTGTATGATTCCCTTATAATAAGCTTTTCTCTCTATGTTATTCATATTCTGTTAGTTCCCTTTGTTTACCCTTATTTGCTTCCTATGTAAATGCCGTCATTGCCGTTTGGTTGTTGTTGAGGATCATTACTAACAGTTGATAATATATAAAAAAGACGTGGGCTAATTAAATCGCTATGGAGCGGAGTGCAGACAAAGCCATAACAGTTTGAACCCGACGCATGGCACAATACTTGGCATTGTCATGGTTTGTGCAAGCAATAGACGAAGGTATACTATTCTCCCTATTATAATTATAGTTACCCGAATCTTCCAACATTACCATGGGTTGAAGAACTGAATTTTGCCATTTTCAGAATGAATCCTACCACTGTTTTCTTTCTTTCTTTCTTGCGTAAAGGCTCTCCAAACCATTTTGTATGATCCATAAATAGGCCTACTTTGGTAAACCTAAATAATCTACAAGATCAGAATGCTTCAAATCTACCAATTGGTGCTGAAATGGAGACGAATATGCATATATTTAGGCTTTCTATGATCCATCCCTAATATTCTGAACCCGTTCTCTCGATATATTCTACTAGGTGCATCGTATTTAAAGGGATGGCTTATGATAAGTGTACTGAAAAGCACATTGAATGAAAACTTCACGAGAAAATCGGTTGGAAGGGTTTTCAGTGGTTGAATGACGTTGATTCAGAGCGCGCAAGGTAGCCACACCTGCAGAGCGTTGAAAAAGGTATGTCTGAATACCAAATACTGAGAAGTGTGTAGGAAAGGCGTGCATAGGAAAGTCATACATACACTACATTACCAAAAGTATGTGGACACCTGCTCATCGAACATCTCGTTCCAAAATCATGGGCATCAATATGGTCCCCCCATTGCTTCTATAACAGCCTCCACTCTTCTGGGATGGCTTTCCACTAGATGTTGGAACATTGCTGAGAGGACTTGCTTCCATTCAGCCACAAGAGCATTAGTGAGGTCGGGCACTGATGTTGGGCGATTAGGCCTGGCTCGCAGTCGGTGTTCCAACTCATCCCAAAGGTGTTCGATGGGGTTGAGGTCAGGGATCTGTGCAAGCCAGTCAAGTTCTTCCACACCGATCTCGACAAACCATTTCTGTATGGACCTCGCCTTGTGCACGGGGCATTCTGATATAGTGTACCTTCATAAGAATAATACAAGACATGCAGCCCACCACAGGAAGTCAACATGGACCTCTTCTGATGAAGGTGACATGAATTCCCAAGGAGGGTATTTATCATTACTCTGAAAACCTTGAATTGCCCTCCTACCAGTAATACTCTGAGACACTTTACAATCTGCTACTGAGGAACAGGGCAGAGGCTTTTATAGTTTTTTTCAGAATTTTCTAGCCTCAGAGTGGGGTGCTCTGCTTATTTGACTGCTACATACTGTATATTGGCTTGTGCTTTTTATGTCTTTGAAGCTATACTCTGCTTTTCTACAATGTTGGAGAGGAATATTTGTAGGGGAGGTGCGAGCACACACACACACACATCTGTTGAGACCTGTTTGGATTATACATAATGTAAATGTGAAAATTAAATCAAGCCTTTTCTAATAGCCGCGTCTGATCAATTGATCTGGCTTCAGAGGAGATGTACTGGGACTTTATCACGATGAGTGGCTTCTGGCAGGAAATCCCTGAATAGACAGGCATCGCTGCATCAGCTCCTTCTGTAAGTGACATTTATGCAATGTTAAAGAGGATAAAAAGGGCAACGACAATGTATTCTCTGAAATGGCATTGATTGGATCTTGTGCAATATAGCAGAATGATATAAAATCAGACAAATTCTTTTAGACAGATTATGAAATGAAATGGAATAATGCTATTTGGTTTTGCATTGAAGGTGGACTTTTAATTCATTAACTTTTTTAGGCCAAGAGTAAGAAAAAGAGGAAAGGAATCACTGTTGCGGATTTATGATGTTCTCAGTTCTGGGGAGTCGTGAACTACATGTAGTTCAACTAGTATCGTTGAAGTTTTTGTTGCCATGAAGTGGTGTAGCTAACTAATGAAACTACACACTACTTTCTTTGCAAAATACAAAAATAATATGGGTGAAGTAGGCAGGAATTTATTTACTACTTTATTATTTTTAATAGGCTAAATTACACATTATGTTAACATATAACAGATTTAGATATGATCATTTATCATGAAGTAGTTTGGGTGTAGTGAACTACTTTTTCAAAGTAACTTTAGTGTAGTTTAACATCTTCCAGCATGAGGCAATTGGAAGCTTGGTAAACTATATTTTCAGAGTAGCTTCTCCAACACTGCTCAGAAGCAAGTAAGTACGTGTTTTCCATGCCAATAAAGCACTCTAAATTAAATTGTCCTGGTGAGAGACAGAGGAAATCAGTAAATACTGTGTGTGCATGTGTAAGTTAGTGGTCTGGTTCCCCTCTACAGTAGGTTTCTTCCTAGGTTCCTGCCTTTCTAGGGAGTTTTTCCTTGGTGTAGCGGATGCGTAACTGGTTTGCAGAGAAGTCAGGCGCAGGAGAGCAAAACTGGGTAAACTTAATCGTTTAATAAACAACCCCAGAACGGTTCAAACAAACACGGGAGTACATGGGCACAAAAATAACGCACCAGTATACAAATGTGCACAAGCACTACACAGAAACAATCCCACACAAAGACATGGGGGTGAACAGAGGGTTATATACAAAACACGTAATTGAGGGAATTGAAACCAGGTGTGGAAAACAGACAAAACAAATGGAAAATTAAAAGTGGATCGGTGATGGCTAGAAGACCGGTGACGTCGACCGCCGAACACCACCCGAACAAGGAGAGGCACCGACTTCGGCGGAAGTCGTGGCACTAGGCACCGTGCTTCTGCATTGCTTGCTCTTTGGGGTTTTAGGCTGGGCTTCTGTATATGACAGCTGCTGATGTAAAAAGGGCATTATATATACATTTGATAAAGGACAACTTATAAGAAGTCAAGGCTGGGGACCTCTGTAGGAGTGTGCTTCTGCCTGTCACACCTGCTCCCTCTCTGGTGCTTGACGTCACCGGTCTACTAACCACCGGCACTGGCAACTATGATTACGCACACCTGCTCCCGATCATTACGCACACCTGGTCATCATTATCTCTGTGATTACTCCCCCTTTATTCAACCCTCAGTAGAAATCAGTCATTAGATAATATTGTTTTCTCTCACATTCTGTACGCTTCTCGTTTTGTTCGTCTGCATCGATTCATTATTAAACTACTTTTCTGCACCTGCTTCCTGACTCCCGGCGTATTACGTTAACTTCTTTGGGAGCAGCGCACGAGGTGACCGTTTTGGAGAGCCTGGCGTGCCCAAAGTAAAATGTCTCCCATTCAGGCCCAGAAAATAGGATATGCACATATTTAGTACCATTGGATAGGACACACTCTGAATTTTCTAAAAGTGTTAACATTTCGTCTGTGAGTATAACAGAACGGATATGGCAGGCGAAAACCCGAGGAATTTCTGTCCTGGAAAAAGTGGTTTTGACAGATTGCCTCATTTAGAACCCCTCCCTTATGGATATGCCCATATAAGGGCATATGAATGCAGGACCTATTGCTTCCTCTGGATGTCAACAGTCTCGAGAAAGTGTTCTGATTCTTTTTAGATGCTTTTAGAGCAGAGAAGAAGACGAATAAGGAAGTGTCCACACAGATGTCAATACAAGTAAATGCGCACTCCCGGCTGGCACGTTCTTTGGTTTTTTCCTTTCTTATCGTCCAGTTTATATTCCGGTTGAAATATTATACTATTTATACATAAAAGTGTTCCTAAGGATACATTTACAATTATGTTTGATTGTTCTTGGACAAGTTTATAGGTATAAGTTGAACGAGTTCTCTTCACATTTCAATGGAGGAGGCGACGCTCTATTTTCTCATTATAACGCGCCAACCAAACGGAGATTTATGGATATAATACATTACTTTTTCTAACAAAAGAACCATGGATTGTCTTCGTTGGACACTTGGGAAGCCCTTAGCAGAAGTTCTTCAAAAGGTAATTGATTTGTTTTCGCTGTGAAATGTGTTATGTGTGAACCGTGATGGCTTATGAATTCATGGTAATGGGAAAAATATGTTAGGTGCTACCCTCAAACAATCAAATGTGGTGCTTTCGCCGTAAAGCCTTTTTGAAATCTGACAACGCTGTCATATTGCCAAGAAGCAGAGCTTTTGATGACTATGAAAAACTTGTATATTGATGCATGTTTAATAATTCAACTTTTGGATATTGAATTTGGCGCCTTGCATTTCACCTGGTAGTGTCGGGCTAGCGCCCCACCGCTCCCTAAGAAGTTAAAGAATACCACCTGGCAATATGGAAGCAGCGGAGGGTAAAACCATCTTCCAGATGGTCAAGGAACAGGGTCATCTACTCACCTCTCCATGGCAGAGCGACGTCGCCAGAGACAGCTGGGGCTGTGTCCCTATTGCGGCCAGGAGGAGCACAATTTTCAGCGGTGTCCGGTGCGTCCCAACGCGGGAACCACTACAGTCCACTACTCATACCCGCTCTCATCTCCTTTTCCGGTCCAAGCCCTGGATACGTGGCCAGTGGGATTCGACACAATTACGTACATCAGAGGGAGTCAAATACTTATTTTCCTCATTAAAATGCAAATAAATTTATAACATTTTTCACGTGTTTTTATGGATTTTTTTGGTGTTATTCTGTCTCTCACTGTTCAAATAAACCTACCATTAAAATTATAGACTAATCATTTCTTTGTCAGTGGGCAAACGTACAAAATCAGCAGGGGATCAAATACTTTTTTCCCTCACTGTAAATGTGGACATCCGCTAGGCTCTGGAGAGGGAACCCGCTCCTGCTACCTGCCCTCCAGAACGCATCTATGTCCCTAAGGGGGTAAGACTTCAGCTGTTGACCTGGGCACACACATCCCTTGCCGCTGGACACCCAGGTATCACCTGCACCATCCAATCCAAGTACTGGTGGCCCACCTTGGCACAGGATGTCGCCCACTATGTCAACTCTTGCTCTGTATGTGTCCAATCCAAATCTCCCGGCATGCTCCAGCAGGGAAATTACTTCCCCTTCCCGTGCCTCAGCCACTTCTGTCCATAGACTTCGTAACTGATTTACTCCTTTCTGATGGTTTTACCACTATGGTTGTTGTTGACAGATTCTCTAAATCCTGCATTTTAATACCTCTCTCTGGTCTACCTGCTGCCCTCCAGGTCACTGAGGCACTACTCCAGGAGGTCTTCCGGTACTATGGCCTTCCGGAGGACAACATTTCTGACCGTGGTCCCCCGTTCACGTCGCAGGCATGGAAAGCCTTTACAGAGAAGCTGGGGGCCACGGTCAGCCTCACATCCGGGTACCGGCCTCAGTCTAAAAATGAAATTATTTTTCAGTTCTGTTCCCTGAACTGATTCCAACCCCTGCATGAAACTGCTTCATACAATCTTATACAACACTTAGCAGCCGGTCCATCTACTCTAAAGACGTGTAACATTAAAATAAATACCTTTTTATCCTCCTCATGCTTTTCTTCATGCATCCATTTTCTGAATCTGTATCCAATTCACACTGTCTCCAAGAGTATGCTTGGACACATTGGGTCTGGGTATCAGCGCTGTCCTAGAACGTTGGTGAATGAGTACAAAGCAGCAGGTAAGAGAGAGAGAGCAAAAAAGATCAATAAATGCTTGAAAAGAGAATCCTGATTGCTATAATCAAATGGGACCCCTATATCTGTAGAGCTGCCCATCAGTTCCAAAAATTGATTCCACACTTCACTGTTAGCATTTCCTCCATCTCTCGCAATACAGAAACAAGGTCATTGAGTATTGTACAAATGGACAATTGCGGTGTATGATTGGTTAGTGTTTAAGCCCCAACAATGTATTTTTTTACATGATGGGAGGTGGAATTTGATTATATACTATTTTTGTCTGTTTTTCCTAGTCTACCTTATGTCCTTGACGTAATGAAAAGCCATGCCTGTAGAGCCAGGTGTTTGAAACAAACAAACAAAAAACACTCTGAAATGCTTTGTTCTCACACGGGACGTTTTTGTATAGAAAGACTGAAGGCCATCAATGTAGGTGGAGAATTTGACACACATTGAAAGCCATTTCAATCATAGCCTTGGAAGAGAGGAAAGAGTCCTACAATCACGGATCTATTATCTATTTTCCATTATATGTCTTATGTACGGAGATCTATTGGGCAATGTTGTGGGAGTCTTGCGAGGTCAGCCAGCTGCTCCACTACAAGACTGCGTACCAGAACATAAAACGAATGAATGAAGCCTTCCAGCATAAGGCAAGTTAACAAAATGAATAGAATTTAGACGTGAGGTAGCCCAGTTCCCTGTCAACACGACAGAGATTTACAGAATAAATGCAAACACACAGGGCTGCACTTTCTACTCAGCTGCAGACACCATGGCCAACCAAACCTACGCTACACCAAAGCTAGGAGACGCAGTTCAGAGGCACACCAGTACCTGGCCTCACACAAAGATCTGACCTTCAGTCAGAGCAACCCACTGTCACAGATTATTGTTAAATAGACTACTGTTAAATAGATTACTTCTTGGAAATTTGTGACGGGTACGTGAAAAAGTCTAATGATTTTGTGTACAGTACACTATATTGTATACAGTGCATTTCAATCCCAGATAAAGACAGAAGGTTACTTCAGACAGAAACGAAAAGAGGGAGGTTGGTCGGGGAGGATGGGTGGACGTATAAAGTGAAGGTCTAGCAACCCAAACGTTGCAGGTTTGAATCACAACTTCAGCATTTTAGATAATTAGAAACTTTGCAACTACTTTTTAACTACTTAGCTAGCATGTCACCTAACCCTAATGTTAGGCACAACAAATTGCGATCTGTAAGAAAATTGTGTAATAGGCCCGTAATACACACATGTGCCTGTCACGAGTTTCAAATAAGTAATTTGTGTCTATTTCACAATAAGCTTTGATAGTGTGTTGGTCAGAGATGAGGACGTGTGTTCACCAGTCCCCGACGATGTGGCAGTGCTCAGAGAGAGCATCAGACGCGCAGAGATGTCATGGTCCCTCTTTAAATCTCAAAGAGCTATGTCACCCGACAATAATGAGCCAGCAGATACAGTATGTATTCTGCAGCGCCAACCAAACAGCGCTGTCACCCCGAAGACACATACTGTGTACGTTGCTTCCTCAGTAGGAGCCTTGCACACTCCCCCAGCCAACGTCATGACTACTATGACGCACCAGATCGAAGATACTACTAGCCTGAGCACCGGCGTGCTGCTTCCTGTCATCACAGTCCCCCGTTTTCACCCAGACCAGAGTAGAGAGGACCCACTCCTACCGATCCAGATCATTCCAGACTTTGTCCATGGGGGTGTGCTCGGCCCTCCTTTTCCTGTAGTCCACCATCATCTCCTTTGTCTTGATCACGTTGAGGGAGGGGTTGTTTTCCTGGCACCACACGACCAGGTCTCTGACCTCCTCCCTATAGGCTGTCTCGCCGTGATCAGGCCTACCACTGTTGTGGCAACGGCAAACTTATTGATGGTGTTGGAGTCGTGCCTGCAGTCATGAGTGAACAGGGAGTACAGGAGTGTTGGCGTTCAGCACTATGGTGTTGAACGCTGAGCTGTAGTCAATGAATAGCATTCCACATAGATGTTCCTTTTGTCCAGGTGGGAAATGGCAGTATGGAGTGCAATACAGATTGCATAATCTGTGGATCTGTTAGGGTGGTATGCAAATTGGAGTGGGTCTAGGGTTTCTGGGATAATGGTGTTGATGTGAGCCATGATCAGCCTTTCAAAGCACTTCATGGCTACAGACAAGAGTTCTACGGGTCGGTAGTCATTTAGGGTGGTTACCTTACTGTTCTTGGGAACAGGGACTATGGTGGTCTGCTTGGAACATGTTGGTACTACAGACTCAGACAAGGAGAGGTTGAAAATGTCAGTGAAGACACTTGCCAGTTGGTCAGCGCATGCTCGGAGTACAAGTCCAGTCTCGTCATTGATAGCTACTATAGTGAGTCTCGTCATTGATAGCTACTATAGCCAGTCTCGTCATTGATAGCTACTATAGCCAGTCTCGTCATTGATAGCTACTATAGCCAGTCTCGTCATTGATCGCTACTATAGCCAGTCTCGTCATTGATAGCTACAATAGCCAGTCTCGTCATTGATAGCTACTATAGCCAGTCTCGTCATTGATAGCGACAATAGCCAGTCTCGTCATTGATAGCTACTATAGCCAGTCTCGTCATTGATAGCTACTATAGCCAGTCTCGTCATTGATAGCTACTATAGCCAGTCTCGTCATTGATAGCTACTATAGCCAGTCTCGTCATTGATCGCTACTATAGCCAGTCTCGTCATTGATAGCTACAATAGCCAGTCTCGTCATTGATAGCTACTATAGCCAGTCTCGTCATTGATAGCCACTATAGCCAGTCTCGTCATTGATAGCCACTATAGCCAGTCTCATCATTGATAGCTACTAGCCAGTTAGCAAAGCTAACTACTTCCAGCTATGTGTTATGCTTAGAAGTATAAGAATGTTCATGCCCTTGTCATAGAAGTGACATTCTACCAGTTCTGTTCTATTTTACAGCCTACTAGCTACTGCAGCAACTTATTAGAGACTCAGCTTGATAGTTAGAGCTTTATAAGTGAGCGCTCACCCTTTGTCTGTCATTTCATGGTTAGGGATGCAGTTTATAGCACCTTGCCGTAGTCATGTGTACTCGCGGGCCACTTTGTAGTTAACAGTCAATGTGAGCAGTGCAGAACTATACTGTGTAGCAGTGTGTTGACTGCAGCTGTATTTATATGTAATTCATGTTAACCAATTACTGCATTATCATTCAGTCCAGTTATATAATAGTCAGGATTATATTCATATCTATGCAAAGCCGTCTTTATTATCCTTTACATTGAATACTGTGTAGTAACAACATTAAAGTCTATCAGTGTGGGGTTAATGGTGCCAGTTAAGACTGCCTCTATACTGCAGCCTTGTGATGATTCTGCTATCCAACACAGAATCCTAGCTTAGCTATCAGAACACAGGTTTTACCCTGTCCTATTTTACAACCTCAGGACCCATGGGAAAAAAAGAGCACCAGCACAGTGTCACAGATGTGAAAGGTGCAGAAGGAGGGAGCGATAGACAGACAGACAAGGTTAATCACAAACAGCTCTATTCCTTTTGGTGCATCCAGGATAAACCTCCACAAGCATGTTGATGTTACAAAGAAAATGACAGGTGTCTTCTGTTCTTCCATCTGTCTTTTTCCCCTCACCTTCTAGAACCATCCATCTCCATTTCTCCCTCTCCGTTTGTCCCAGGGTTGGAGTTGTTTCGTCATCGTCTTGAGCGTCTGTCTGATGAATAATTGACACAGGGTCTGTGTGTGTGCGCGTGTGTGTGTGTGCGTGTGTGTGTGCGTGAATGAGAACATCCTCAGTATCCTCAATACCACAGAGGTCATCTCCACACATCCTGTAATAATTGGCCTCTTTGTTTATGAAGCAGTCTTAAGAGGCCAATAATAACAGGATAGGAAACCTCAGATTTGACTTTTTAGTCATTTTATTGTTCTAAACAAATTTGACATTTGCTTGGGGACAGCTGAGTTTGCGGGAGGGTTACCACCTACCCACTGTGACATTGTAAAAAGGACCCCAGCATGAAGCCAGACAGAGGACTGGAGAGGAGCCAATGATATGACATTTGATGTAACAATGGTGAGAAGGCCCCTCTGCTCAGATTGGTGCTCTGGGATCTGGCCTCAGCTGTACTAGTCATGCTGTAATTCACCCTGGGCTCATGTTTATGAAGCCTCTATTGTGTGGTTCAATGTCAGGCAGTTATGCCTTTCTTTACAACTGGCACCCACTGATACAGTGCAATCAGAACGTATTCACACCCCTTGACTTTTTCCACATTTTGTTGTGTTACAAAGTGAGATAAACATTTATTTATCATTTTTGTCATCGATCTAAACAAAATACACTGTAATGTGAAAGTGGAGGAAAATGTCGAGTCATGTTAGAGTCACCTTTGGCAGTGATTACAAATGTCTTTCTGGGTAAGTTTCTAAGAGCTTTCCACACCTGGATTGTGACGATTTATTATTTTCTAAATTCTTCAAGGTCTGTCAAATTGGTCATTGATCATTGCTAGACAACCATTTTCAGGTCTTGCCATAGATTTTCAAGCAGATTTAAGTCAAAACTGTAACTCGGCCACTCAGGAACATTCACTGTCTTCTTGGTAAGCAACTCCAGTGTAGATTTTGCCTTGTGTTTTAGGTTATTTTGCTGCTGAAAGGTGAATTCATCTCTCAGTGTCTAGTGGAAAACAGACTCAACCAGGTTTTCCTCTCGGATTTTGCCTGTGCTTAGCTCAATTCAGTTTATTTTTTATCCTGAAGAACTCCCCAGTCCTCAACGATTACAAACATACCCATAACATGATGCAGCCACCACTATGCTTGAAAATATAAGTGGTACTCAGTAATGTATTATATTGGATTTGCCCCAAACATAACACTTTGTATTCAGGACAAAAAGGTAATTGCTTTGACAAGTTTTTTGCAGTTTTACTTTAGTGCCTTGTTGCAAACAGGATGCATGTTTTTCAATATTTGTATTCTTTACAGGCTTCCTTCTTTTCACTCTGTCAATTAGGTCATTATTGTGGAGTAACTACAATGTTGTTGATCCATCCTCACTTTTCTCCTATCACAGTGTGGGGTACAGAGATGAGATAGTCATTCAAAAAATCATGTTAAACACTATTATTGCACTCAGAGTAAGTCCATGCAACTTATTATGTGACTTGTTAAGCACATTTTTACTCCTGAACGTATTGACTCAAGACATTTCAGCTTTCAATTTTTAATTAATTTGTAGAAATGTTGAAAAACAGAATTCCACTGATATTATGGGGTATCGTTTGTATGCCAGTGACCAAAAAAATCTCAACTTAATACTTTTTAAATCCAGGCAGTAACAAAACAAAATGTGGAATAAGTCCTAGGTTCAGCTAGAGATGTCTATTTCTGTCAGACAACCCACCCACCCACCACACTCAACATCTCTTTCTCTTGTGTTCTCCCTCAATTTAGTCAGTTAGCAGACACTCTTATCCAGAGCAACTTACAAGAGCAATTAGGGTTAAGTGCCTTGCTCAAGAGCACATCGACAGATTTTTCACCAAGTCAACTCAGGGATTCAAACTAGAAACCTTTCGCTTACTGGCTCAATGCTGTTAGCCGCTAGTGACACCCTTGATAAAAATGAGCAAAAATTACCGAGCTACACTACTTCCTGTAGTTATTTATTTATATTTATTATTAATATTTTGGGGTCAGATAAACCATGATTTGGTCAAACAGTAAATTGCATTATCCTGCATTATGTCTGACCAGGCTGCTGTGCCTGTTTCACACTGTTTTACAATCGAGATACTGTATACAGCTCTGTAAAAAGTTAAGAGACCACTTCAAAATGATCAGTTTCTCTGGTTTTACTATTTATAGGTATGAGTTTGGGTCAAATGAAAATTCCAAATATAAATATTGTCATTTGGAGCATTTATTTGCAGAAAATGACAACTGGTCAAAATAACAAAAAAATATGCAGTGTTGTCAGACCTCGAATAATGCAAAGAAAATAAGTTTCTATTCATTTTTAAACAACACAATTCTAATGTTTTAAGTTCAGAAATAAATATTTGGTGGAATAACCTTGATTTTAAATCACAGCTTTCAATGCGTTTTGGCATGCCCTCCACCAGTCTTTCATATTGATGTTGGGTATTCAAGCAGCAGGTGTGGATGGAGGACCACCAGATCAAGGCCCTGTCATGACCAGCCCAATCTCCAAACCTGAGCCCCATTGAAATTGTGGGTTAATCCACCAAATATTGATTTCTGAACTTAAAACATTAGAATTGTGTTGTTTAAAAATGAATAGAAACTTATTTTCTTTGCATTATTCGAGGTCTGACAACACTGCATCTTTTTTTGTTTATTTTGACCATTTTCTTCAAATATTTGCTAAAAAAGATTTTTTTTAAATATTTGGGAGAAATGTTGTCAGTAGTTTATAGAATAAAACAACAATGTTCATTTTACCCAATCACATACCTATAAGTAGTAAAACCAGAGAAAAACCAGCGGTTCCAAACGAAGTGCCAATGCCGTTTAGCAAACTCCAGGTGTTAACATTTGTTGTGCTCTTTGGGTTTGACGTCGAAATGAGAATGCATGAGCAGAAAATAACCTCATACCTACTGTAAATATGGTGGTGGATCTTTGATGTTATGGGGATATTTGGCTTCCACTGGTCCTGGGGCCCTTGTTAAGGTCAACGGCATCATGAACTTTACCCAGTACCAGGACATTTTAGCCAAAAACCTGGTTGTCTCTGCCAGGAGTCTGAAACTTGGCCGCAAGTGGATCTTACAGCAAGACAATAACCCCAAGGACACACTAAAATCTACAAATAAATTGTTAATTGGCCACAAAATCAACATTTTGCAATAGCCATCTCTGTCTACGGACTTGAAACCCATTGAAAACCTGTGGTTTGAAATGAAAAGGGCAGTTCATAAGGATATCAAGGATCTGGAAAGATTCTGTATGGAGGAATGGTTTAAGATCCCTCCCAATGTGTTCTCCAACTCATAACGCATTTGAGAAAAAGGCTCAGTGATGTTATCCTCGCAAGGGGAGGTATTGAAAGGTATTGAAAACAGGGGTGTCAATAATTTTGACCCCTACCTTTTGAAAAAAAAAATATACTAATTGCATTAGTATAAAATCATTTCTCAATTGTTTGAGCATACAATATAGCTCAGAATTTAGATTTTGTTTTATTTTATACAGTCATTTTTGCTCATCTTTATCAAGGGTGTCAGTAAGAGATGTTCCCTTCTGCACAACACAGCATCTCACTGTCTCTCTCGCAGCCACTGTCCTTTATAAGCTGTGACACATGCTGTTCTGTTTGTACTTCACACAATTAAGTATCTTTCTTCCCTTCTCTCTCCCTCTGTCTCTAATTACCATACCCTTGATTATCATATCATAACCTTAGATACGGGTAGTAAGCAGCGAGGTTCTTCACATTACAGATGCAGCTTTGAAGTTCCAATGAGATATTATCAGAGCACGGCAATTAAGGTAGCCTATTATGAGCGTGCATCAACTGAGATTAATCTGCAAATTACAGAGCCTGTGCTTTTATAAGCTAATAAAAGTGGTTCATTATGTGTTACTCATTAATATTGTTGCAGGAGCAGTGTATCTATTGCTGTATTATATATATGGTCCTTAGAGGCATTGTGGAGAGACATGGGTTTGGAAGCCTTTGTTCCAGCACTTTGCCTTTTGTCTCCTCAGAAACTGATTTTAAATGTCAACAATAGGTTGCACACATGAGGAGCACCACCATCCCATGCCGGTTAATTCAGTGGAAGAGCTATACAGTTCATGGAGATGTGATAGTGGGCTTAACATGGTCCTCTGACAGCAGAACAGGCGCGAAGAAAGCACTACAATGCCTCTTCTCCCTTAGGAGGATGAATCGGTTTGGCATCATTGTATCACCGTCTGGTATGGCAACTGCACCACCCGCGACTGGAAGGCCCTACAGAGGGTGGTGCGCACAGCCCAGCGCATCACTGGGGGTGAGCTCTAAGCCATCCAGGACATACATGCCATCCGGTGTCTGAGAGAGGCCCGAAAAATTGCCAAAGACTCCAGCCACCCGAGACATGGACTGTTCTCCATGCTCCTGTCCGGCAGGCGGTACCGGTGCATCAAGGCTCAGACGAACACACTCTATCAGCTTCTTTCCCCTGGCCATAAGACTGTTAAATGGCTAACAACTACTCCCTCTCCCACAGACTACTCACACTGACGCTATGCCCATCCACTCAGACACAACCTATGCTGCTGAAATTATTATTGATTAGATGTATCACTCCATTATGCTGCTGTCCATCGATTATTGATTACCATGAGTATTTCAATATTTATCCTGCTACTATTACCCTTAGTATATTACCATGAGTATGTATATATTCCTGCTACCAGTCACTTTCAGCCCTGTTGACATGTACAGTGCCTTCAGAAAGTATTCACACCCCTTGACTCATTCCAAATGTTGTTGTGTTACAGCCTGAATTCAAAATGAATAACATTTTGATTTTGTGTCACTGGCCTACACACAATACCCCATAATATCAAAGTGGAATTATGTTTTTAGTCTAGACAAGAATAGATAATTGAGTAGTAACAAGTAGGCTATTATTAATAAAGCATCATTTCAGGTGATCTACTGGGTGAGCAGACTTCTGTTCCAGCCCAGCAATAGCACACTTGATTATCAATTCATTAGATTTGATAAGTTGAATCATGTATGTTATTGCTGGGCTGAAACAGAACACTGCACATCCAGCAGACCTCCAGCAGGGTTGGTCTGCTCCAGTTGTGATATGTGTATACATTGTGTGTGATGTTTAACTGCTCAGCATAAGGCACTACAGAGGGTAGTGCGAACAGCCCAGTACATCACTGGGGCCAAGCTTCCTGCCATCCAGGACCTACGGTATATAATAGGCGGCGTCAGAGGAAAGCCCATAAAATTGTCAGAGACTCCAGTCACCCAAGCAGTACCGGAGCGCCAAGTCTAGGACCAAAATGCTCCTCAACAGCTTCTATCCCCTAGCCATTAGACTGCTGAAGCATTTATAAAAATTGCCTTGACCCCCCTACCATTGTACACTGCTGCTACTTGCTGTTTGTTTGCTACATACAGTGAGGGAAAAAAGTATTTGGTCCCCTGCTGATTTTGTACGTTTGCCCACTGACAAAGAAATGATCGGTCTATAATTTTAATGGTAGGTTTATTTGAACAGTGAGAGACAGAATAACAACAAAAAAATCCAGAAAAATGCATGTGAAAAATGTATAGTCACTTCGCCCCCACCTACATGTACAGATTACCTCAACTAGCCTGTACCCCTGCACACTGACTCGGTACAGGTGCCACCTGTATATAGCCTCGTTTTGTTATTCTTATTATATTACTTTTTATTATTACTTTTTATTTTAGCCTACTTGGTAAATATTTTCTTCTTCTTGAATTGCACTGTTGGTTAAGGACTTGTAAGTAAGCATTTCACGGTAAAGTCTACACTTGTTGTATTGGGCGCATGTGGCAAATAAAGTTTGATTTGATTAACTGTATTTCTGTATACAACATTTTCTAACATAGGTAGGCCTACACTTATAACCCATAGCATATAGGATATACCCTTAGTCTCTTGGGGCATTCATTGGGACCTCTCTCTTCATCTGCAAACATGCTTTCACAGCTTTCCATATCTGAGGACAGACAACATCACAAAGAAAAAAGCTTAATTATACTCAAATTAGACAGCACTAAATATTATGTTGCTATCATCTCTCTGTCCTCAAGGTTCTCATCTAGGGACTGGAACTGGAGAATCTTTTCATAATGTCCTCCCACAAAATGACCTGCCCTATCCAGTAGCTAGCCTAGGCAGCTGATTGTGCAGATCGGCTGCATAGGCTATCCAGAAGCCTACACTCTCCCTTTACTGACAGCTGGAGCTGCAATTTCACCCTCTTCCATTGCTGTTATCTACACATTACATCAAGATAGCTAGCTAATAGGAAGTTAGCTAACTAGCTGACAACATTTAATTCACTTAGCTAAACAGTGTGTAAAATTTGTTTAGCTAAGTGAACTAAAAGTTGTCAGCTAGTTAGCTAACTTCCTCAGTTGAGTTGTGGCCTACTCTAGCCAGCCAGCTAGCTAGCTAATAATACATATTTTTTTAACATTTTAACAAATATGTATTAACTTATTTAAATAGATTCTCCATTGCCTCAGTTTTTTGGGTCCTTACAAAAAACAAATAATGGGCAATCTTCACAATCTTTTCGGTGGTAGCAAAGCGCAGCCAACAGCCATGTGGACAAATGCAGACAAGGAAAAAAGTGTGTTTGTCACCAGAGCGGTTTAGAACGTGTTGTGGCGTTTGACTTTACCAGTGTAATCCCATTTCAATTTCAATAAATATAAATCACAGACTGTCAGTCACACTTGATAACTTGAAAAATAGCACTTGAAACAAGCATAGGCAATAACTACCCAGACGGAAAACAGTGACACACATAACACACAGCACCCCTTGTAAGGGCATGTGGGGGGAAGGTTCTTGAAATGTAACATCTACTCAAAATCTTACTGCTGCGGACCATTCACTCCAGACCTCCAAGCGACAGTTGTGAGAGGAACACTTCCAGTGTCTTATATGTACATGACAGGGCAAAAAACACAAAAACACTTGAATTTGCAATAAATGTGATGAGTGGGCTGTGAACCATGTGGGCAGTCTCCATGGTGTGGATCTTCATGTTGAAGCTCTGCTTCTATGGCTGTCTGTTCGTTCCACAGAGTATATCTCCGTGCTGCTGCTGGTGGTGGATGAGTGGGCAGATGACTGCCTGTACCCTTCTGACCATGCTGGAGGGTTAATCTCTGAGGTACCCATATCCAGCCCACAAGGCCCAGAGAGTGGCTGTTCCTTTAGGCACCCTGTGGGAACAGAACAGAACACTGATGATGTGGTTCATACAGTCCCACACTAAAGCCAACTGTATGACAGCCAATGGAACAGAACTTGTCCTAATTAACCATCTCACATAGAAGAAAACGGCTTGAAGTAATTAGGGATTTCACCCTTATAGGTGCGGATGGTTGCTGATGGGTTTAATAAATCATGGGCTGTATATGGATGATTGTTCTTGTTTACAGAGGGATATGCGAGTGTACTCTGTGCTCCAGCTTCCTGTGCAGATGAAATTAGATTTCAAATCCTTATTAATGTCCTGATTAGAGCTTTTTAATGCAGATTCTCTCTGTAATCCTGTTTTCATGTGGCATGGATTGAGTGAGATCAGGGATTCATTAATTACAACATCAGCAAATTGCAGAGGGCTATAAAGAAATGGAAAACAAGGAGATAAGAGATGAGAGGAGAAGAGATAAGAGAGGAGATAAGAAGAGAGGAAATGAGAGGAAAAGAAAGAAGAGGAGAGGAGAGAAGAGAAGAACCAATCCTACCGACGGAGGAAGGGTGGAGATCATGAGAGGTAGGAGATTTCGAAAAAACATCTGGGCACGCTGGTATAATAAGGCTGGAGACCTGGACCAAATTTAAAGAAGACAGATTAGAAAGGATTGTACTATTTCTGATTAAATGAACAGGATGGTCTTCTCTAATCTGGATGTGTTTTATTTTAAATTCCTTGTACCTTTTCCCTCGTTCCATGGCAGTCATGGGCTTGAATACATGAATATATCAGCACTGGGGACAAATAGTGCCAAATTGCACACCCACTCTCCAACCACCTCTCAGAAGGGATTAAGTCGTGCCAGCCTTGGTTATGCTACCCCTGGGCTAAGAATTAGCATGATCACAGTGTTGTCTTGGATTTTTTCTAAATAAACAGCATTATGAAACAGGTTATTTAGATCCTTGATGCTGATTGGTTGATAGCAGGGAGTTATAGCACCCCAATCCTAACATTCTCCGGGTAATGCTTGTTAGCAGTTCCATTAGATTCATCAAAACACATCCACTGTCCCACAGCCCAGCCAGTCCATTTATAAACTTCATCTAGACAATATTTCCCCATGCTACTAGTCTTAGGCTTGCATTTGGGAGTCACAAAAAATCTGAACTCATCATGAGGGGCTGCAGTGACTCTTGGGTCTGCGTACACACATCCATGCCCACCCCACACATTTTGCCACCTTGTGAGCAAAACATTTTAGCGAATTAGCAGTTCTACAGTACATTTCCTGCAATTCTAAACATCTTGCCATAGGTTGGAAAGAAATGTTGGCAGAGTGAGAGTGACTAACAAAATCAATGGGGGCCCCCCGGTCTGTAATGAGACCATGATTACTACAAGTTTAGATAGCTGGCTAGACTAATTTAACAATATTTGTTTATTTTTGTTGAAATGGGCTAATTGATTGAGAGAGAAAAACTGCTGATGCTCAACCAAATTTCGAAATTGTGTAGTATTCTGATATTCGAACTCTCAACATTAAGTTGAGACACCGACTAAGTTAATATAATGAACAATTTCAAAGATTTTGCTGAGTTACAGTTCATATAAGTCAACTGAAATAAATTCATTAGGCCCTAATCTATGGATTTCACATGACTGGGCAGGGGCACAGCCATGGGTGGGCCTGGGAGGGGCATAGGTCCACCCACTGGGGAGCCAGGCCCAGCCAATCAGAATGAGTTTTTCCCCACAAAAGGGCTTTATTACAGACAGAAATACTCCTCAGAACTTGCCCTATGTTACAGTTGTATTGTGATCTCTACCGTGCCATGCATATGAACGTGATGAGACTGACAACTTCTCTGAGCCAGGCGAATTCATTGATCAGGATCATTAGAGCGCCAGATACTTCAAATGAGTCTTGATTGACAGCATTGTGAAACATCGTATTCGCCTCGATCTGACAATGATGAAAAGAGAGGACAGGAAGGAAAAACATCAATGCCAATCAAACTAGATATGGATTCATGTTAATAATGCACAAGCCCTGGACATGAGGGCACAGTTTCACCAATAGAAGCACACGCTTCACTGCCAAAATAATTGATTCAAGCTGTGAACACTGGGAAGAGACTGACAGCCTGACTGCGTGAATTGGGTCTGGGAGAGCTCTATTCCAGAGGTCTACATCTACTACTCAGGATACATGGTACATACATCCCGCCTGCGCTGCTGGCTGCAGACCCCAGTGAGGATTACAGCTCCACTTAGCTCTCCGACTGAACCTACCCTGCTTCAGCCACCATACAGACAATTTGACAGCCAACCCTCATATGGACCTGCTGAAGAAAGGAGGGAGGCGTGGAGATGGGGAAAGAGCAGCAGGGTGAAGGCTTCAGCTTTGAGAGGGATTGGAGTGATGCAGTATTGAAAAGAGAAATGTATGTGTTGGTAATTAAGTTGAGAAAACAGAGCAGTCTGTTGGGGATAATGAGGGGATGCCCAGCCTCTGAGAAAGCTGTTGGAGGTTTGAGCTCATTGATTCGTATGCGATTATGACAGATTAATTAATTGGGCAGTTCAACTGCAACATGCACACAAAAGCATATTACACAAATGTACACCCACTCTAAGGAACACACTACTCATTTCAATCCCAGTCTTATGTCAATCTTCTGGACAGTGAATGTATTGTCATATGTTTGTGTACCAGCCTCCGGGTGAATGTAACCAAATCCCTCAGTGCTATAAACTCTAAGACACTGATGGCTTTATTTGCAATGCTGAGAAAGAACATCACTTCAGGTGGAGACTATCTCATGAGGGGGAAGAGACACACTACTCAATATGATATATAATATATAATCAGGCTATTACTTTTTGAGCAATCATTTTAGGAGCTGCTTCCATTTTCCTAATTGAATTCCACTGGATTGGACTAGAAACAAACAGATGAGTTCGAACAAGGTAAGAGGAAAGCCAGTCTTGACAAGAGGTAGAGGAACTGGTGCAGGAGAGTGGATGGGTAAGCCCAGAGAGAGTAGTGCTTCTGAACACGGGCCTGATCAATGCAAAACGAATGTTGGCAGAGCTGCTGAGTAAATAAGCAGGATTAAAGAGACTCTTAGCTGGGTAAATAATTTGAATTGATCAATGGGAAAATTAAAGGAATTACAGAGAAGTTCTTCAGTCATTTTACATTTGTAATTATTGCTAATGATGTTTGGAGGAGCTGAGGTTGGGGGACATATTGTGAGGGGCCATCAGAGTGACCCACTTGCAATGAGTTTGACACTCACACGAGGCAGCTGCTGTGTGTCAGATCAAGAGCTTTGACTGATGTGATGTCCACACACGGGGGGATCAGACAGACAGAGACCGACAACCACAGAAATGTCACAACCAGTCTCCAAGGATTCTCAGCGACAGCTGCCAGTACCATCATCACCATCATCATGTATTTGTGTGTGTGTGTGTGTGTGTGGGGTAGTCTGGAGGACACAGTCAGCATGAGGAGAAAGAAAGAACAAAACCAAAAGACAGGCAAAAGACAGAGAATAAAATAATTGACCGGAGACAGAGAGAGACAGAGAGACTCTTAAATGGCCTCTGGGGCACTCTAGCCGATGAGTGTGGTGCTTTTAAAGCATCATTACAACGTAAAAAAAGCTCTGAACACAATGCCCAGAGAAGCGGGGAAGAAAGACAGAGAACAAGAGGGCGATTCCACACCATCGTAGCCCAAATTCTTGTTGTGGTATCTCAGATTTTTCTGGCAATTCTCACATAGAAACGTCTTTGTAGACTAGTGGACAATCCTCAAAAAGGGCTTTCATTTTTTAGCAGTGGAGGCTGCTGAGGGGAGGACGGTTCATAATAATGGCTGGAAAGGAGCTCATGGAATGGCATCAAACACATGGAACCCAGTGTTTGATATATTTGATACCATTCCACTGATTCCGCTCCAGCCATTACCACGAGCCTGTCCTCCCCAGTTAAGGTGCCACTAACCTCCTTGAGATACCCCTACTCGAGGTATAACGAAGCACAACCATGTTTGTCCGTATCTCTAAGGTCTCCCATGTATGAAATGGATGGTTGTATACAAATATTGTACAGCAAAAAAATAATTATTGATATTGTGACACCCCCTAAACTCAAAAGTGCAGAATAATGCCTGGCTGGAGGGGGGGTTGTCCACCTAAGCTCATGTTACCCAAAGTTGCAAGCTCGGATAATGCACAAATGTTGAATACAAGTAGTAAATTGTCTGCCTTACATACACAAATAAACAACATCAGGATATCTTCATGCATCTTGGAAATATAGAACTACAAACACATAGATACAATAGTTGGAAATATCAACTATGAATATTTATGAACTTCACTTTTTGGTAGCTGTTCAATAGACAGCTTTCCAACTCAAATGTACTGTTATTCAGTGCTGTATGGTCCTGCCTGACAAACATGTATACAGTACACGTTTTTATGTCGTGGCTATTGTAATCGGCTCATTGGCAAGTGGGCTCAGACACGGGAAAGAAAAATTCTGGTTCCTCTGTGGATTATATATGTTTAGCTCATACTCATGTAATTACATCAAAACTATGAAATAAAACAAATGGAATCATGTAGTATCAAAAATCAAGAGTGTGCAAAGCTGTCATCAAGGCAAAGGGGGGGCTACTTTGAAGAATCTCAAATATAAAATACATTTTGATTTGTTTAACACTTTTTTGCTTACTGCATGATTCCATATGTGTTATTTCATAGTTTTGATGTCTTGTAGAAAATAGTAAAAATAAAGAAAAACCCTGGAATGAGCAGGTGTGTCCAAACTTGACTGGTACTGTATATGTGTGTGGAGATGTGCCATGTCCGTCACAACCAACGCTCCTTAGTCATAGTCTATGACCTAGCTACACTCTAACTAAATTCTACAAAACCTGACTGTCACCCTCAGGTTCTGTCACTCTCCACAACTGCTGCTGGGCATGCCCCAGTCTGTAATCAATGCCAACCACCCACAGTTAATATCAGTCAAATTATCCTACCTGACTTCCAAAGGAATGTAAAGTAATATGTAATATCGGTCAAATTATCACCCTACCTAACCTTCCAAAGGAATGTAAAGTAATATGTAGGACATGCCCTGCAGGATGTTTTGCCACATTCAACAACAAGAAAACTCCACCCACAGGTCAATTAGGCATTGGAAAGATCTAAAGGCAAGTCTGTTTGTGACAGCCCTTATACAGAATCTCCTTCACAACCAGACAACCAACCAATCCACTACTGGAGTATCCCCAGCATCTTTCAGGCTGGGATAACATTCCAGTTGGGATTACGGTTGATTTCCTGTTACCTGGTTACACTACTGCGTGCTTGTGTCGTGAATGGCTTGTTATTATATTTTGTGGAATTGGCCGTTGTCGATATGCTGTAAGTGTGTGAATGAGTTTAAAACATGAACACACATTGAAAAACTATTCAAACACAACAGAGTTATGGCAGTGCCACTCATAGTCCCAGATATTAAAAGCATTATGAAACCATTTAAAGACAGAATAACACAAAACAATATGAACAAGGGCTACTTATATGCAGGTGAAGGTGTTTGAGTGTAATCATGTTGGCCATATTGGATTCAGAATAAAATGTATTCACACCAACAGTCTTTATAGGCATGAGTGTTGTACACAACTCAGAAAAAATACCTAATTTACAAAATTCATATTTCGAGGTGATTTTACCTCCATCAAATGCAGTGTTGGGGAAGCGACTATGCAAATATAGTTTACCAAGCTACCAATTACTTCACGGTGAAAGAAGTTGAGCTACACTAAAGATACCCTACACTAAAAATATAGTAATTTAACTAAAGTTACTTTGAAAAAGTAGTTCACTACATCCAAACTACTTCATGATAAATTATCTTATCTAAATCTGAAATGTCATAGACTTTCAACTGCAAGAACAGAACACTCTGTCAGAGTCCTACGTTAACATAATGTGTCATTAAGCCTATTAAACACTATGTTTCAAGTGAAAAAGAAAGGAAATTCTTGCCTACTTCACCCATATCTTCTCTACTTTTTGCAAAAAAAGGTGTGTGTAGTTCCATTAGTTAGCTACACCACTACATGGGAAACATTTTATTAACTACTGAAAACCCCACCAAGATTTTCATTTAGTTCAACTACCACCAATCTACTCCCCAATACTAATCAAATGTTATTATGGCAGTCGTATTGGATTTTGGATGCCATATTGAAGTTGAGGCTAAATATAATTGGAAGACTAGGGACTAAAGATACAAAATCCTTCAAGGAACCTTGCCCCCCAAAACATGTAATTCAGTTTACAATAGCCCCAACATAAAACACATGTGTTAATGTATTCATTTTTTTTGGGCAGGCCCATGCAGCACTGAATGAGAGCAAATTTGACTCGGAAAGTCTGTTGAACAGCTACCAAAAAGTTAAGTTCATCATAAATATTCATAGTTGATATTTCTGCCAATTGTATCTGTGTGTTTACAAGTCTATAGTTCCAATATTCTTTAAGATATTCGAATGTTGTTTGTTTGTGTATGTAGGACAGACAAGTGACTACTTGCATTCCAAATTTTATATTCAATATTAGACCTTGCAATATTGGGTTATATCATGAGCTTATGTGGCCCACCCTCCCTGCAGTTAGGCATTATTCTGCACTGTTTGAGTGTGTCACAATCTGTGAATGTCAAACGATCCATTTCATATATGGGAAACCTTAGAGATATGGAAAAACATGGTTGAGTTTGTTTCTACCTCGGGTAGGGGGATCTCAAGATTGTGGGGGCTTTGGCACTAGCCTATTGGAAAGAAGAATGTTTGACATGCTTTTTACATTTGTATCATGATGAACGTGGCCATTTTAGTCCCTTTGTAGACCTTTACATGCCACCTGTAAAAATGTTTGATCCATGAACCGTACATGATACAGACAACAAGCAAAACATTTTAGCAGCCCCCCTCATTTCCTGCCATTCTACTGATTTTGCCATGGGGCCGTGAAAAAAAAATGCATTTGACAGCTAATTTCCTGCAATTCAAAAAAAATTCTCTATAGGGTAAAGACAATTTTTGCAGTTTTTAATATGATATCTGATGATCAATCGACCTTGTTCCAAAAATATTTTAGGAAAATATTTGTTTTATTTTGTTTTGGAAATTGATCTGTTGTCGGATCAAAAACATACAAGAGGATAGCTCTCCAGGACCAAGGTCGGAGACTGCTTTTCCAAACAATATATAAAAAAAAATAAGAATCTAGACATACTCCCTTTGTTAGAGAACACTATAAGTAGTATAATGACACCAAGATGTTGTCTGTGTCCTGTACGGTTCACAGATCATTATGTCTTACAGGAGGCATGTATGGGTCTAAAATGGGCCTAAAATGGCCACTTTCATCATGATTTTCTCCAAAATGGTTTGTGATTCAAATGTAAAAAGAATGTCAAACATCCTTCCTCCCAATGAAGTTTCTATATGAGAATTGCCAGAACAATCTGAGCTACCCACAATTTTTTCAGACTACCTTGGCATGGAATTGCCCAACAGTGTTCATGATCACCACTATTAGCATGCATCACACTTCCTCAGCCCTTCCTCTGACTACTAAGGGCCTCAACGCAAGCCTTCATCATTTCTACTTTTCAGATAAGTAACACTTTGAGATTGGAGATAAATAACACACAAGCATGCTAACTGTTCGTAACCGCTATTAGGCCCTTCCCAGTTTATCCCTCAGGATCGGTTGGTATTTTCTGTTCCCTGATCTGACTTGCTACTCCCTCCTCCTCCCTCCTCCCCTCCCTTTCTCTGCCACATCAAATGTCCGTTCCCCAGGTGGTTTGGATTATTTAGCGTTTGATAGGTAGGCTGGTCACAACATCTGTTGTTTATTTCATGCAAATCTTCTCGCTTGTCTTTAAACCACTGAAATGCAGAATGAATTAGGTCTGGAAAAGTCAACGCAGCTCATTAGGTGCTTCATGTCCCCTTGCCCACTTTCACCTCCCGATTCCAACACACACACCTTTTGCTCCTGCCAAAACAAAATACAGAGATACAGAGAGAAACAGATAGACAGAGAAAAAGAAAGACACACACAGGCTTTAGAAACCCCACCGTCTGCTGCATCTCTTATAGGAGTTCCAGACGGAAAAAAGGACAGAAGCATCAAATAGCAAGTGCCACCTCTTCTCTCCTCCTCCTCCAGTCCTCTCCACACGCGCCATGCGAAATGATGAAATTGACAGCAGCCAGCTGGATTGACTGGCCTATAGTCTATCACTTATTTATCATGTCTCTGTGATAGAACTACCCCATCTTCTCCTCTCTCATCCATGTGTCATCAACTCACACTCAGTTTGGTGAAGCGATAGAACCTCACCATTTTCATCGATAAACCGGTCCTGAGCACTTGATGGCTTCAGACAGGAGTTAGTACTGTAGAGCGATGGAAAACACAAACTCACACAGACAAGGCGTTTTTCGTTCGAGGGGCCATTTGTCTGTAATAAACGCCTGTTGATAACGCACCGGCCCTCCTTTTTAATCGGCAACAAGCCCACAGACGTTGTTCACCCCTGGATAAGCTCTTCTGCTTTGTTCGACTAGTAAACCACCATTCTTATGAATTAATCAATTATATACTTGTTGTCGCCAGTTGCCCACAGGTGGTTACAGGCACTTAGAAAATTCAATTGCACAGAAAGGAGATATAACAAAACAGATAGCTAGGCCTTTTATTCAGTCCTACATTGTGTTATCAGAGCAGTGAAATTATTCAGTGAAATTATTCTCCAATGCCAAGGAGAGAGAAAATACCATTAATACACTTCTCTAGCTCAAGGTGTAGGACAACTGGCCAACTGTTGCCATGTGAATCACAAACTTAATGGTGTATTGTGTGTGCGCATAGCATCCGTTGTGTGTCTGCGTATAAATAATTACCGCTAATAAGCATTTATCATTATGCATTTAAATGTTTACGGGTCGATGGCACAACACTGATAAGATGTGCTTGGGCATAAAGAATTGGAATAAAGCTGTTGTTTGCTGTGGACGAGGCGTACGAGGACTGTAGTCTAGCGCTTTTTGTTTTCCACAGGAGATGTTCTCTCTCCCTCTCCCCGCTCTCCTGCTGAGATAAACACACAGACAGATTGGACGATCAGAACGGGTTTAGTTGTTAGATTACCCACCAGGCTTCTATCAGTCACTCTGACAGGGGGTACCTTTTCATTCCCCTTCCCCTCAAATCCACAGATGTATAGCACACATTTCACCCCACCAGAATCACACAGAAATACAGTTAAAGGCCCAGTACAGTCAAAATGCTGTTTTCCCCTGTGTTTTGTATCATATTGTAAAACAGTTGATGAAACTAGCATTATTTCCTGATAGTTGCTGGTTGAAAATAAAATCTACACAGGACTTTCTAATCAACCTGTTTGCATGGGTGGGTAGTTTCGGCTTGCGCTTGCCTGGTGACATCACCAGGCAGTAAATTGGTCAATAGACTAGTAACAAAGAGAGTTCCAAATTTCTCTGCCAAGCTATAATGACCAAAAACATAAACGCAAAATGCTAAAACTGCAAAGGTTTTACTGAGTTACAGTTCATATAAGGAAACCAGTCAATTGAAACGAATTCACTAGGGATGTAAACAAATTTGTGCACAACATTTGAGAGAAATAAGCTTTTTGTGCATATAGACAATTTCTGGGATTTTGTATTTCAGCTCATGAAACATGGGACCAACACTTTGTGTTTATATTTTTGTTCAGTATAGTTTAATGTTTTCCCCTCCGAAAGTTTTTTGCAAAAAAAGGTACTTAATTGTTATTCAGAAATGTGATTGAATATTGATAAAGAACAGCTGCGTTGGGCTTTTAATGTCTGTGTTCACTCAGTCACTGATAGGCTACTGAGTTTGAGTGAGAAATGGCGGGGAAACAAGATGAAACACTATTCCACCCACTTAACTTTCTAGTGTTTACAGCTTAAGCACATGTAGCTACAGCTTTAAGTGGTAGTTATGACTTCAATAGTCAAACACTCCAATGTACTGTAGCACTGCTGAATAACAATACGGAAAACACATGTCTGTGTGTTGATGCTTTCAGTGACTGAAGTGATCAGATTGATCCCAATATGTTTGTGATTGGTTGTATAATAAGGCACATAGCTACTCCTAAAATGGTAACAGCCTATTTCAGACATCAGTTTTAACTGCTGTCAGCAGGTCACTTATTACCTTCAGAGACATTCTAACAGACTTCCACCCACAGCCTGTTTTTCAACCAATACAAACTGTAATAGCTGAAGTGGCTAGATTAAATGTAGCCACCATTGTGGGCCCGGTAGCCCGATATGTCAATCAACATTACATAACGTCATATTCAAATGAATGGTAATCCCCACTTAATTACTGCATGACATCAATATTAACGTATAAGAGTACGATGGAAAGGTCTAGCTAACAGCCTATTGTAAAACTCAAATTAACAATAAAAGCAAAGATCAATCAACAAGATATCTGCAGCCCCTCGATGAAGCCCGATACTTAAGGTCTAGCCCGATACTCAAGGCCATACACATTTTTAATTGGCCGGAGTCGAGCTAGCATTCGTTCATGGGTCCCACTATAAGGAATATCCCTTTTCCATGGTCAGCTACTCTTAGAAGCAGATAAGTAAAATGAAAGAAGGCTCAAAAAAAGTGTTTTACAAACAAAATATACTTTATTATCCCAAGAAAAAATTACAATGTCTTGTCAGATACTCTGTGCACTCCCTTTTTTACAGAACACCGCCAGTTAGTATGCAGACTAAATGACAACTCAACCTCTGCACCATACAATAGGGACTTGGGGGACATGCAAATAAGGTATTGCAGATGTGAATTCTCAAAAGCAGAGTTTACTACAGAAAGAAACCAATGAACAATATCACACAACCTGAAGTACCACCTCATTATTAGCTTTGGAAAAGGTGCTAGCCCCATCCACCCGCTCATCCAGAACAAAAGAGCACCCAAAGCCATCCATGTTATGAGACTCCAAATTCTTTCCACACACATAGGTGAGCCTTCTGGCAGAAAACATGGTCAGACTTTTTAAAAATGTGGTTCTGATATGGTTCTGGTTGTTACCGAGACATCAGAGATGTACATGTGGAAATGCTCAACATGCACAAGAACACAGAGCGGGCAAGTAGTGATATTAGATGGACTTAAATTTGACAAAGTCTAGATTATTTGAGTCTGATGAAAACCCTAACATGAAACTAGGCAATAAATAATACAAAGGGTAATATATCATCGAGAGTAAAGGGATTCCTTTCCTTGACCGTCTGAGCACACTCATCATCCACATTATTGCTCCTAATCATACAGAATCCTGTTGGACCCTTGAAGGGGAAGAGGCTGGATAAGCAGATCACTTCCTTGGCTGGGCAGCTATGTAGAGAGCCATCAGGCAGTAGAGGGTCCCCCCAATGGTCAGGCCCATGGTGGTCCTGTACAGCATCTTGTCCATCAGGCCTCTCTTCAGGTGCACAGGGATACCGTCGGACTTCTGCAATGTAGACAGAATAAAGAGAATGACAAATGTGATAGCAGTCTCCAACTCGTATCCTGAGACATGTCATATTTTATTAAAGACCAAGCTTTATCATTGCTCACTACTTCTCTGCAGGGACAGAGGTGTATAACTTTCTAGGAAACTAGTAGCAACGCAACTGTATCAGTGTAAGTACATTTTGGCAGTGAAAGTTCATGGTCAAAGTAAATGACCACAGGAGTAGATGATGACCTTAGTTTGCTAGAAGATAGTTAAGTAGGAACAACTCCCACACAAGCTTCCTGGGTTATTGGGGTTCTGTGATTATCACAGAACCCCAATGACCCTAGGAAGCCAAGCAGTATGTGAGTCAAACAAAAGGTTAGTGCAGTGTCTATACCTGGAAGAGTTTCTGTAGGTCAGGGACTTTGTTGTGTCCCAGGTACTCCACTGTGTTTCCTGCCTCCGACACATATTTGGTAGGGGTGGCAAAGATCATTGGGGGGGCCTCCATGGGCACTGTTACCCTCAACCCCTGGAGAGACAACAACACTTTAGACTATGGAAACCACATGACCCAAACATCCACAAACACATAGGACCAACTATCAGTGTTTTCCCTTTACGCATTTAGCAGCGGTGCACTGCCGTTGATAAATCGTGGCCGCCACTGAAAAAAGAAATACATAATGTAGATGTATGCCCTAGGAAGAACCCCTCCGGTGAAATCGTCTCAAAACTAGTGAATTGTGTTAAACAAATACTTTGGGATTGTTGCAATGAAGCCCCTTATCTATTCCCCAGAGTCAGATGAACTCATGGATACCAATTGTATTCCTCTGTGTCCAGTATGAAGGTTAGTTAGCATTGGCTTGCAAAACGACCTCTGGGGCGGCAGGTAGCCTAGTGGTTAGAGCGTTGGACTAGTAACTGAAAGGTTGCAAGATAAAATCCCCGAGCTGACAAGGTAAAAATATGTTGTTTTGCCCATGAAAAAGGCAGTTAACCCACTGATCCTAAGCAGTCATTGAAAATAAGAATGTTCTGCCTTGTTGCCTTGTTGACAACATGACCGACTGGCGCAGATTACTGTTGGATTAGAGAAGGGCGCTCCTCCCTCACTGATAAGGTCAACAGGGTCAAAGGTGGTGTGGTTGTGGCTCACTCAACATAGCTAGGACTGTTTCATAGGTAGCGTTTGATAGCTATAAAAATTTGCTAGATACCTTATTAGGGTACATAACTAACAGATGAGCTATCTATGCTTCTTTGGTAGTTTATGTAACATTACTAGCCACGGTACTAGCAGCATCTTCAAGGACCCCCCCACACACACACACACACACACCTCAGCCACAAGCTGTTAACCCTTGCAGCAAGCAAAGTCTGTTTTTACATCCACTGAGAATTACAATAGTTTCTCAATGTATTTGAAAAATCTTTCCAGCTCTCCCGCTTTCGATTACCACACGGCGTGAAAGGGAAAAATGTCATGCTCGGATCCAGTAGAAACATCATAGAATAGGCCTACATGATTATTTCTTATCCGTGCTTGACTTGGACTGAAATAGGTTCCGGTACTCATTTTGGGTGCTGGTACAGTTCATATTTAAGTGCAGGAACGCCACAATATTTCTGAGATGATATTCTATAAGAGGAACAGGAACTCAAGCAGTAGAACATTTGAGGTGCCGGTACTCCACTCTGGTGAGCTCATGCCCATGTCAAGCACTGCTTCTTATCCCTTGCATTTGCATTCAACATGAGAAAGGTTGCAGACTCGTCGTATTGCCTATTACTGGCAACTTCAGGAGAGTAATGGCAGAATCTGTGAAAGCCAGCAAGAGGAGAATAGTTGGGTCAGGTTAAGGTTTTAACTTATGGTTATCTAGATCTCTGGTGCCCTCAAAGCATTGGTCTTATTTCACCAAATCGTAAGCTAAAAGCCTCAGACAAGCTCAATGCATATAGTCGATTTTATTCAAACACATAGGGTGTGTCTATATGGAAAAATACACTTTAAAAAAATTTCGACCAATTGATTGGTCGAAAGAATTACTTTCCGTCTACCAAGATTTGTTTTAGTCGGCGAAAGCTCTAGAATGGTCATCCAACTTGGAATTCCATTTCGGAAACTCTGCCATCTTTCTAGAGTTCCGACTTTCCGACCTGAAGATCACAGACGTCATGAGAAGTTGGTAATGGCCACAACTTTCAGACAGAGGTGCGATGATGCGGAAAGCGTAAGAATGGCGCTGTTAAGATCAGAGGTTTGTCTGAGTATACACCTTTGTTCGAGGTGTACATTCCTACGTCTCCTGATTGACTTTTGGCCTCCATGCTCTCAATGAACTTGATGATCTACAAATGGAGTCAGACGGCAGCTGTGAGCACTGAGGTTGAGCCAGTCCAGGATGAAGTGGACCTACCTGCGGCGACAGGTGTAGTGGAGACTTCCAACGTTTTCCCTGATAATGCTACCAGTGATGATTTTGGATTTTTGGAAAGAGTGGCTTAATGCTTTTTGGGCCGACCCATTCATTGTGTTGGGCTGGGAAAAGGACAAACTGGGAATGGTTACATCTGAAAGTTGAGAACAGGAATTGTTTAGATTTTTTGTGTATCCGCCTGAAAGAGAGAGAGAGGTAAAATGTTTCCTATACTGAGGCAATAAAGAGGGTAGAGGACATCCCAAGGGTGAGTGAGTCGACTGGGAGCCCCCCAGTGAATTGGCCTGAAGAGAGAGCGAGCCAGAGAGGATGAGTTTTAGTAAGGTTGGATTTCTTGCGTATATAGCCAGAAGATAGCTGTGGTAGTTGCAGCAGCAAAATATTTGATTTTACTGGAGAAGATCTAAAGAAAGTTGTGAGAAGGGGCTCCATCCTCCCAGGCCGACAGCCTGGTGTAGGATCGTTAGGGCCAAGTAGCGGGATGGGGTGGTAGGTTTTTGGTGTAAATCAAATCTAATTTTATTTGTCACATGCGCCAAATACAAACAGGTGTCGATCTTATCATAAACTGCTTACTTACAAGCCCTTAAAAAAAACAACTCTGCATTGTTGGTTAAGACAGACTATTTGCTAGAGAAATAAATGCCTAATAAAATAAACATTTTTTTTTTTTTAAATAACAAAAGGCTCCTTAAAAGCTTCGACCTCCAAGCTAAACAGTTAATCAAATTGATGGACTATCTGCATTAACCCCTTTTTTACACTGCTGCTGCTACTTGCTGTTTATTAACTATGCACAGTCCCTTTACCACTACCTATATGTCACAGGAGATTGGTGGCACCTTAATTGGGAGGGACGGGCTCGTGGTAATGGCTGGAGCGGAATAGTTGGAACGGTACTCCATTTGCTCGGTTCCATCCAGGCTGTATCACAACCAGCCATGATTGGGAGTCCCATAGGGCAGCGCACAATTGGCCCAGCGTCGTCCGGGTTGGGCCTGTGCAGGCCGTCATTGTAAATAAGAATTTGTTCTTAACGGACTTGCCTAGTTTTAAAAAAACTAAGCAAGTACATATTACCTCAACTAACCTTGCACATTGATTCTGTACCGGGTACACCTACAGCCTGGTATAGAGGTCCTGGATGGCAGGAAGCTTTGCCCCAGTGATGTGCTAGGCCATACACACTACCCTCTGTAGTGCCTTGCAGTCGGTGCAGGGTTACGCCTAGTTAACAACGTTTTTGCATTTTGGTACATCAGAAGTACATTATTTTCAAACGGAATGCTGCATTTGCCTTGCGTTGCAAAAGCAGTTGCAGTGGGTTCTGTGTGGTGCATACGTTGAATCTATCGAGCCCATGTTTCAAACTGTATACGTTGTCAGATTGACAGAAATGGTAGCCGAAGGTTAATGTTTAACTTTTGTTGCACACATATCCAGATGACGCTGCGTACCATTTTGCGCAATAAACCCCATCCGTGTTATCTAGGCGTTAAAGGCGCTGCATGGTCATTCCGCTATCTGCATTGCCCATGCAGCATTTAGAGTGATATGGCCTCTACAGAAATCAGGGCATTCATACTTATTGCGCTTCATCAAGCAGCGCAGAGCTGTTGTGAAGAAAATTGTCAAGGAAGTGAGCGCAAGGCACTACAGAGGGTAGTGCATACGGCCCAGTGGCTCACCGTGGCCAGAACCTCCCGCCAACCAATCATGTCAATGCGGAGCCCTCCACATTGTTACAACATTTGAGAAGTGAATCGCGATGCAGTGGGAGCTCAATTTTGCCTCCGCATTTGCGTCACACCATCCGACCACATTTTTGGCTCAAGCATTAATTGGCTCGTATTTAAAATGTACCTTTATTTTACTAGGCAAGTCAGTTAAGAACAGATTCTTATTTACAATGACTGCCTAGGAACAGTGGGTTAACTGCCTTGTTCAGGGGCAAAACGACATGTTTACCTTGTCAGCTCGGGGATTTGATCAAGCAACCTTTCGGTTACTGGCCCAACGCTCTAACCACTAGGCTACCTGCCGATCCGGCACATAGGAAAAATGTATTGTATGACCATCTAATGCACATTCCGAAATAAGAATGGCAGCAGTACGCCAAAAATCGTCTAGTCTGCCGGAAATTCACAAGACCAATCCGGAATGTCTCTGCAACAAAACGCTGCTAGCTAACCGGCACCAACATGCTAGCTAGGGCTAATGTGTTTGCTAGCTTTATCGGTCGAGTCACCTTAGCTAGCCAGTTAACTGTTATAAAACAAATATATCATGTGGCGAGATTTCTTAGCCATGTTGTGTAAAATCAATACATTTGTCTGTTGTGCCCAAATGAAACCAACCTTACTAGCTAACAATGTGAAGGTCATTAGTGCATTTTCCCATCGGACTGCCTGCTGGACATGCTTTCTGTTCCTACCTGAGGACTGTACGCACTCGGTGCCGAACCGGCAAGTCTTTGTGTAACTCCATTTAACTTGTAGTACATTTTACTTGGTTGCAAAACAAAAACAACAGCTACGAGTAAGGTCGGATCACAGATATCCCCTTGTTGGCCAAACGAGCAGAGAGGATGGACCCAGCAGGTTGGCTCAGTGTTGCCTGATTAGAATAGAGGGTGATAATGGCGGCTTTTTCTAGGCACTATTAAACGGCCCAGCCTTTGTCAAATGAACGTCAAAAGTATATATTTTTCTTCATTTAAGCTAACCCTTTCCTAACCTTAACCTAATTATCCCAACCTGCTGCGTAAATTCACCTAAACTGCTACGAAAAGTAAACTCTGACGTTAATTTTACAAAATCTGGAGTCCATCTAGCCATAACCCTATTAAACAGGCAAACTCCATTGCTCGTTGGCCAAGGCCTATGTGGAAATTAATGTTTTTTTTTGTAGGGTTTTGGGATAAATGACAAAAATAAGAATGTGGTAAACACGGACTTAGGAGATCTTATACGTTTTGTTCTATGAGATATCAGCTAATGTCACATTTTGTGAATTTTGATGCATTTATTTAATCAAAACAAGTAAAAAGCAAACAATATGCTAACATGTACAAAATAAAACTACACCTCAGGTCGCATGCCTTAGACGTCTAGCTAACGGGCTTAGCTTACTTTATCAGATGGAGCCAAAGTCTCCTCTGAACATAGTTTGGGAACTGATAAAACAAGCACCATCCCGCTGAAGAGATATGGGGTTGCATGCCTGGAGCAAAACAATATACTATCATTGTGTTTCGTTTGAGCTGTTAAGCAGAAAGCTAACTAACTACCTTTTTGGCGAACAGTAGCGTAGACTAGTTTTTACAATTTTATTTTACTCTCATAATATATCCTGATGCCTAGTCACTTTACCCTGACGTCATGTACACATCTCCCTCAAATACCACATACTTCTGCACATTTATCTGGTACTCCCTGTATATAGCGCCATTCTTCTCTATTTTATTTTATTGCTCTTGTGTCACTATTTTTGTTGGGAAGGGCTCGTAAGCAAGCAAGTCTATACCAGTATTTTGAGCACATAAAGGCTTCATAATTCATAAAGGTCATGTTAATTGACATATATTATCTCTTAGAACAAAACGTATAAGAATAAAACGTATCCTAAACCTGTGTTAATCTCAGACCTTATTTTCAGCGTATATCCCAAAACCCAATTATTTCCCCATTAATTCCCCCAATACAATGCACAAAGAAAATGCTAACTAATTTCCGGTTTTTAGAACCATAAATTGGCGAGCTCTATTATAAAACAGGTGGTTTGGATCCTGGATGCTGATTGGTTGATAGCAGGGAGTTATTCACCACAATCCCCGGGTAATGCCTATTAACAATACCATTTGAATTATCAAAGCACATCCACTGTCCCACAGCCCAGGCAGCCAATTAATCTCCCCTGGAAAAAAGTGTCTAGACATACACTACCGTTCAAAAGTTTGGGGTCACTTAGAAATGTCCTTGTTTTTGAAAGAAAAGCAAAAATAATTTGGCTATTAAAATAACATCAAATTGATCAGAAATAGCATAGACATTGTTCATGTTGTAAATGACTATTGTAGCTGGAAACTGCTGCTTTTTAATGGAATATCTACATAGGCGTACAGAGGCCCATTATCAGCAACCATCACTCCTGTGTTCCAATGGCACGTTGTGTTAGCTAATCCAAGTTTATAATTTTAAAAGGCTAATTGATCATTAGAAAACCCTTTTGCAATTATGTTAGCACAGCTGAAAATGGTTGTTCTGATTAAACAAGCAACTAAACTGGCCTTCTTTAGACTAGTTGAGTATCTGGAGCATCAGCATTTGTGGGTTTGATTACATGCTCATAATGGCCAGAAACAAAAAACTTTCTTCTGAAACTCGTCAGTCTATTCTTGTCCTGAGAAATGAAGGCTATTCCATGTGAGAAATTGCCAAGAAACTGAAGATCTCGTACAACGCTGTGTACTACTCCCTTCACAGAACAGCGCAAATTGGCTCTAAGCAGAATAAAAATAGGAGTGGGAGGAGTGCACAACTGAGCAAGAGGACAAGTACATTAGAGTGTCTAGTTTGAGAAACAGACGCCTCACAAGTCCTCAACTGGCAGCTTCATTAAATAGTACCTGCAAAACACCAGTCTCAACGTCAACAGTGAAGAGGCGACTCCGGGATACTGGCCTTCTAGGCAGAGTTCCTTTGTCCAGTGTCTGTGTTCTTATGCCCATCTTAATCTTTTCTTTTTATTGGCCAGTCTGAGATATGTATTTTTCTTTGCAACTCTTTCACTTTTACTAGAGTCATTTTCTATTAAGGTATCTTTACTTTCATTCAAGTATGACAATTAGGGAACTTTTTCCACCACTGGTTGTCGGTGATCAGGCCTAGCACCGTCGTGTCGTCTACAAACTTTATGATAGTTTTGGAGTCGTGCTCAGCCACGCAGTCGTGGGTCAACAGGGAGTACAGGAGGGGACTAAGCACGCACCCCTGAGGGGCCCACGGGTTGAGGATCAGCATAGCGGATGTGTTGTTGTCTACCCTCACCACCTGGAGGCGTCCTGTCAGGATGTCCAGGATCCAGTTGCAGAGGGCGGTGTTCAGTCCCGGGTCATTAGCTTAGTGATGAGCTTCGAAGGCACTATGGTGTTAACACTGACCTGTAATGAATTAACAGCATTCAATCAATCAAATTTATTTATAAAGCCCTTTTTACATCAACCGATGTCACAGAGTGCTGTACAGAAACCCAGCCTAAAACCCCAAACAGCAAGCAATGCAGATGTAGAAGCACGGTGGCTAGGAAAAACTCCCTAGAAAGGCAGGAACCTAGGAAGAAACCTAGAGAGGAACCAGGCTCTGAGGGGTGGCCAGTCTTCTTCTGAATTTGCCGGGTGGATATTATAGCAGTACATGGCCAAGATGTTCAAATGATCGCTGGATGATTATTTTTAAGTCTAATATTGCGGGCAATGGAGTTGCCAATGACTAGGGTTTTCAATTTGTCAGAGCTAATGCTGGGAGGCTTCGGCAGCTCAGACCCCGTAACGGGTGGAGGAGAGACCAGAGAAGGCTCGGCCTCTGACTCTGACTCGTTACTTAATGGGGAGAACCAGTTGAAAGTTTGTCGGCTGAATGAGTGACAGCGGTTGAGCATTCTGACAGCATTTCCTTCCAGAAGCCATGAGAAAATTGTCGTCTGCGCGGACTGTGCAAGGGAATTTATACACACACGCTGTTTCATCCTTTCCTACACTTAAATTACCATGGCCTAACGATTGCGTCTGAAGCTGGGCTTGCAGCACGGCTATCCTCACCATAAGGCGATAGTTCTCCTGTATATTATGAGTACACCGACTGCAATTAGATGGCATAATGTTAATACTTAGCTTCGGCTGGTAGAGGTCCTGTAGAACCATGTCCAGATAAAGCATCCGGGCTGAAAAAGTAAAATGAAAAAAGTTGAGTGAGGGAAAAATAAAAATGTAAAATGGTTATTAAAAATTAAAAAGTACAAACTGTAAAGTTGGCAGGTAGCAAAGTAACGTTAGCAACAAAGTAGCAACAAACTGCACAGCAGCACGGAAACAAGTCTGGAAGTTGTGACCAGAAATGACAAGACAAATCAATCACACAGCATTCTCACATACAGTGAGGGAAAAAAGTATTTGATCCCCTGTTGATTTTGTACGTTTGCCCACTGACAAGGAAATGATCAGTCTATAATTTTAATGGTAGGTTTATTTGAACAGTGAAAGACAGAATAACAACAAAAAATCCAGAAAAACGCATGTGAAAAATTGTATAAATTGATTTGCATTTTAATGAGGGAAATAAGTATTTGATCCCTCTGCAAAACATGATTTAGTACTTGGTGGCAAAACCCTTGTTGGCAATCACAGAGTTCAGACGTTTCTTGTAGTTGGCCACCAGGTTTGCACACATCTCAGGAGGGATTTTGTCCCACTCCTCTTTGCAGATCTTCTCCAAGTCATTAAGGTTTCGAGGCTGACGTTTGGCAACTCTAACTTTCAGCTCCCTCCACAGATTTTCTATGGGATTAAGGTCTGGAGACTGGCTAGGCCACTCCAGGACCTTAATGTGCTTCTTCTTGAGCCACTCCTTTGTTGCCTTGGCCGTGTGTTTTGGGTCATTGTCATGCTGGAATACCCATCCACGACCCGTTTTCAATGCCCTGGCTGAGGGAAGGAGGTTCTCACCCAAGATTTGACGGTACATGGCCCCGTCCATCGTCCCTTTGATGCGGCGAAGTTGTCCTGTCCCCTTAGCAGAAAACACCCCCAAAGCATAATGTTTCCACTTCCATGTTTGACGGTGGGGATGGTGTTCTTGGGGTCATAGGCAGCATTCCTCCTCCTCCAAACACGGCGAGTTGAGTTGATGCCAAAGAGCTCCATTTTGGTCTCATCTGACCACAACACTTTCACACAGTTGTCCTCTGAATCATTCAGATGTTCATTGGCAAACTTCAGATGGGCATGTATATGTGCTTTCTTGAGCAGGGGGGCCATGCGGGCGCAGCAGGATTTCAGTCCTTCACGGCGTAGTGTGTTACCAATTGTTTTCTTGGTGACTATGGTCCCAGCTGCCTTGAGATCATTGACAAGATCCTCCCGTGTAATTCTGGGCTAATTCCTCACCATTCTCATGATCATTGCAACTCCACGAGGTGAGATCTTGCATGGAGCCCCAGGCCGAGGGAGATTGGCAGTTCTTTTGTGTTTCTTCCATTTGCGAATAATCGCACCAACTGTTGTCACCTTCTCACCAAGCTGCTTGGCGATGGTCTTGTAGCCCATTCCAGCCTTGTGTAGGTCTACAATCTTGTCCCTGACATCCTTGGAGAGCTCTTTGGTCTTGGCCATGGTGGAGAGTTTAGAATCTGATTGATTGATTGCTTCTGTGGACAGGTGTCTTTTATACAGGTAACAAGCTGAGATTAGGAGCACTCCCTTTAAGAGTGTGCTCCTAATCTCGTCTCGTTACCTGTATAAAGACACCTGGGAGCCAGAAATCTTTCTGATTGAGAGGGGGTCAAATACTTATTTCCCTCATTAAAATGCAAATCAATTTCTAACATTTTTCACATGCGTTTTTCTGGATTTTCTGGTTGTTATTCTGTCTCTCACTGTTCAAATAAACCTACCATTAAAATGATAGACTGATCATTTCTTTGTCAGTGGTTAAACGTACAAAATCAGCAGGGGATCAAATACTTTTTTCCCTCACTGTAGCTGTTCCTTTTGTCCCGGTGGGAAAGGACAGTGTGGAGTGTATTAGAGATTGCGTCATCTGTAGATGTGTTGGGGTGGCATGCGAATTGGAGAGGGTCCAGGGTGTCTGGGACGATGGTGTTGGTGTGAGTCATGACCAGCCTTTCAAAACATTTCATGGCTTCAAATGTGAGTGATACGGGGCAATAGTAATTTAGACAGGATACCTTGGTGTTCTTGGGCACAGGGACTATGGTGATCTGCTTGAAACATGTAGGTATTACAGACCTCCCCAGGGAGAGGTTGAAAATGTCAGTGAAGACACTTGCCAACTGGTTTGCGCATACTGTGACTACGCGTCCTGGTAGTCCATCTGGACCTGCGGCTTTGTGAATGTTAACCTGTTTAAAGGTCTTACTCACATCGGCTACGAAGAGCGTGGTCACACGGAACAGCTGGTGCTCTGACACATGGTTCACTGTTGCTTGCCTCGAAGCGAGCATAGAACGCATTTAGCTCATCTGGTAGGCTCGTGTCACTGGGCAGCTCTCGGCTGGATTTCCCTTTGTAATCCGTGATAGTTTGCAAGCCCTGCCACATCGGATGAGCATCAGAGCCGGTGTAGTAGGATTCAATCTTACTCCTGTATTGCCGCTTTGCCTGTTTGATGATTTGTAGCAGAATTTCTTATAAGCGTCCGGGTTAGTGTCCTGCTCCTTTAAACATGCTAAGTCACTCACCCACCATTGCATGTTGTACCAAATGGTGGGTTGGACCCCGCTTTATATGCGCAGACAGCTACATTGGTACGTGTTCATTTACAAAGGCATTCTGGGTAAACTCCCTCTCTATCTCTAGCCTGCTCTCCTTCGCCACTAGTAGTTACCAGATGCGGTCTACTAGGTGGTTGCTGCTTAAATTCCCCAGGGCTTTTACGAAGTTAGGCATGACTGCCTTCTCCTATGTGCACCAGAGGCATGGAACAGTATACAATCTATTGCTTCACCTAGATGTATTAGTGCTCCTCAATGCAAGACTGTGTGTTTCTGTAGGCAATATTGTGTTGTTGTGCTGATTGTATTGTAATGTATTGATTGCTGCTGACTCCTTGGCTAGGTCTCCCTTGCTTCTCAATGGGCTTTTCCTGGTTAAATAAATGCATGTGTACAGTCATGTACGCCCTAAATGTACTCAGACAAACATGCAGATTAGACTTAGATGTTCTTTATTTATATACAACCATTCTATCTGTAAACAACATAAGCTCTATACAAAATAGCTGGTTCCATAAAAAATAAGGGAAGAAACTATATGGCTTGCATAAACACAACCATTTCTTCAAAAGATATATGCACTGTTGCACTTGTACATTCTATTGAAGCAGCAATAAGCTAGAGATGCCCACATAAGGTGTTTGGGTGTGACAAAGTACAGTATCCAGAAGTAGCAGGCCACTCTATTTATCATATTTTAAGTCTTGTAGAAAATGTACAAACTTTTCAAATAACAATTAGGTATTTTTCTCTTTAATTATTTCCATTTTAACAAATGTGGGCCCACTTTTGCCCCAACTACATCCACTGTGAGCATAGAAATCTGTCGTAAAGGGTTTAAGAGCAGTGAAAATATTCTGCATTTATTCTCAAAAACTGATTTCAGAAATACAACATTTGTTCCAACCAACATCCAATTGACTTATACCTGATCCTCAACTACAACAGTAACTTTTCCAGAACAGTTCATTTTCATTTTCAGTCCATTGTCAAAATACATATTCTGATGACAACAGAGATATAATATTGTCCCGGTCCAAATATCAAGATTGCACTGAGTGGGACGTGGAGTATTTTAGTATTTCATTGAGAAGAGCGATGTCAGAAGTGATAGGGTGTCAGTCAGACAGACATCAAATAGGTCACACAATGATTTTATAACCAGTGAACAATGTTTAATCTCCTCAAAATTAGTTTTTATTGGCTGATTTGTAATCCCCTTTTTGTGTGTCAATTGATTCATTCATAATGTAATTTATGATGACCTTTCGGACTTTTCATTATATGTATGTGCAGTTTGGATTGGCAAAAGACAAGTGAAATCCACTCTCTTGTTTACCCATGTTATTAAAATGGAGCTCTCCTAGAGAAAAACCACTCACAAAACGCTCACCTTTGTGTGTGTGTCTGTGAGAGAGAGAGAGAGAGAGAGAGAGAGAGAGAGAGCGCGCAAGAAGAGAGAGAGCAAGAGTCACGCAGACAAAGAGATAGACGAAGAAGAAGAGGGACAGAATATGGTTAGAGAAATTCCAGCTTGTGGTCCATGTGTGGCTTGGACTTTTAATGGTGTCAGAGTCTCAGTTACCCCTGTAGCAGTCAGAATCCCTGATGAATGTTGTGGAAATTTTCACTAAAGTGGAGTAAAATCCAGGGAGATCTGATTGATGTGGATTTATGTCAAGGAAAAGTAGGCTGGTCCGATATACAAGTCCTAATTGCTGTGGAGCCATGTGACTTTCTATGAGTTTATACATGAGAGCAGAGATAATATACCATGTTTGTTGGTGTGAAGGATGACAAGCGCAAGTGAGAGGAAATTATTTCCGTTGGTAAGGAGGCTCTTACAGAGATAGGCTACATGTTGCTGCCAGTTCCCTTCACGTTCAAAACTCATTGTTTGCTCCCACTCTCAAAGTGAATACTCAAGCTGTTTACTCTCAGGCTCTTTGGTGTGATATTGCACCTGTTGGTTTGAGTTCATCATCGGCATAGAGATATTAGGGCCATTGGAATTGCAAACTCTCCCTTTGGAAGTTGTTGAAGTTTTAATGAAATTGGTTTTCCTCCAGGGGAGTTGTAGTGAAAATAGGAAGGAAGGCTTAGATGACAGGCTCTTGCAATACAATTCTTCCAATACCTCTGAACAACACCATCCTGCATACTAATATAATGCAAATCTAACATATTCAACGTCGATTAAGTCTAGTCAAGCCTTCTCTTCTTCAAGGGCCTGATGCCCAAAGTTCTGAAATAACGGTTTTAATCAATCTTATCCTATCAATATTCCACACAGTTAATGCATTGTGACTACTGGGTTTGGAAAAACAGCCAAGTGAAAGCGGGGGTAGATCAGAGAGAGCAGATGGGGCTGTCTGCAGCTAGTGGAAACTATAACACTGAGGACAAAGCAAAGGAACTAAATCTGTGTCAAAAGAACCAGCATCACTAGTGCAATTAGAGTGTAAATCCCGGCAGTCAATATCTATCACATCAAATAGAGAACTCTGACAATAACGCTAATATACATTAATCATTGACTTGATGAACTTTCATTTTCTGCTCCCACTATAAAAAGTGCTTCCGGAAGATATAAAACTGCTTTGGTTGAAAATAGAATTCAGATAAAATGAGGTCAAGAACAGATTGGGTTTTTTCAGAGAGCAAACCCTTTACAATATTACATTTACAGATTCTGTTAGCGAACACGAAAACCCAGTCCTAGAGCAAACACATCTATGCACAATCTGAGAAAAAGGAGATGGTGCTTGTTGGTGTAGCCTGAATCCGGCTGATATGAAGAGAATACACGATGATCCCATTCCCAATTCCCCACGAAAGAAATTAGTGAAGATATGATAAAAGCTTTTCAGAGTCACCCAAATTCACTCTGGCAGGAAAGGAGTCCGAATGCGTCACACAAGCCACCCAAACATGGCGTCGACAGAGTGTCGAGGAGAAGCGGGTGGGCCAGACAACAACATTGAGAGGAGTGCCTACCAAGGCTGTGGCGGTTGTGCCGAGTGCCCTTGTTGTGACAGGAAGAGGCTACCAAGGTTTTGACACCAGCCACAAATGGTTCCACTCCTCCAGTCAGAAGACTCGCAGCGCTCACGAGGCTGAGGCAGGCATGCCCTCTCCTCACTGCACTGTGTGGTGTCAGCCGAACCACCCGTCTCTCCATGACACACTCTCGCTCTTTGGCTCCGTGTTCCACATTAAAGACCTGCCTACACAGCTGAGCTGACAGACCCATACGGTACTGTACTCTTTCTTGTTCAACCCCTCCCACTCCCCCTCTTGGTTTCTGCAAAAAATACCTTTCAAAACCACTTTGCATTGGTTTGGTTTTCAGGTGGAATGGTTAATAGGTTTAGAATGTGACCATGTTTGAGTTGTAAATGGGCTCATTCAAATTCACAAAGTGTTGTGTTTTTATTTCTGTCAGGTTTGTCTACGCAAAATAAAAGGGGAAGCGTGAGCGTTGAAGTGAAAGATTAAAGGGAACAGTGTTGACTGTACTCATACGCTTTGGTTCTTGGTAATGCATTGTTGTTCACTGACTGGCCAAAGGAACACTAGAAATAAATTATCTAAGAAAGAGAAGAGAAATGTTACCTTCCATCCTCACATTGTGACATTGCCAGAAGTGTGGGATTGAAAATTGCATTAAAACTCAAATCCCTTTTGTGGAATGTCGCCATGTGAGAAGGTTGTACTGTGAGACTGGCTCAATTCTGTATAATCCACAGTAATACGAAGGCCTCTGTCTGGTCTGACACAATCCAGCTGCCCTCCAACGGTGACATCCTGTCAGGGACATCTGCCCCGATCACCACTGTCACCATGGCAGCCGTGGAAACTGTCCTTGTCCCCATCGGGTTTCGTTACTTCCTATTTGGAATTGACTGTTGAAGAAGAAGGCTGTGCTATATGCAAACCTCAAAACACATAACCCCTCATACTGATGTTCCAAGACGAGGGATAAATCAACAAAATACGTTAAATAAAGTGTGAGACCAATGATAGAGGCCATGTTTCCGATCGATGCACACTTCCAGGGTGGATGGAGGTCTCTGAAGAGTTGTTCTTGGAGGAGTAGCGACATCAGGGGTCCCTCAGTCGAGAAACTCTGCGGACAGGCTCCGCGTGCAGCGGGCTGAGCGGAACTTGAGCTCATGGTAGCACTGCACGAAGCTGTGGTAGATGAAGGTGATGGGCAGCGCCAGGAGCACGATGCCGCTCACCACGCACAGGCCACCCAGCACTCGCCCAGGCACAGTGATGGGGTACATGTCTCCATAGCCCACAGTGGTCATGGAGATAATAACCCACCAACAGGCGGCGGGGATGCTGGCGTAGTCCTCGTTCGGTGACTCCAGGTCCAGGCCATGCTCCAGCAGCTGGGCTAGAGCACTGAAGATGGCCATAGGTACGCAGATAAACAGCAGCAGCATCACCATTTCCCGGTAGCAGCGACTCAGCGTTAGCCCCAGAGTCTGAAGGCCCAGGAAGTGACGGGCCAGCTTGATCACCCAGAAGATGCGCATCATGCGCAGAACGCGCAGGGTGACGCCCGCCCGCTGAAGCTGGGAGTTCTCCCCTGTCAGCATCGTCATGGAGATGGAGATGTAGTAGGGCGTGATGGCCAGTAGGTCGATGATGTTGAGGGGCCTTTTGACAAACTCACACTTGTCCCGCGACACGATGAAGCGCACAATGCACTCAGCGGTGAACCAGCCGATACACACAGCCTCGATGATCCTGTGGGAGGGAGAACCAGGCAGAGTTACCGCGAGCATGAGAGCTGGAAATTCCACTATAGGTCTACACACTACTGTATATCTACAAGCAATGGACTGCAAACATTACACTCTTACAAAAAAAAGTTGCTACGTAGAATCCATTTTGCTTTCTGGTAGAACCTTTTCACCGAAGGGTTCTTAAATGGTTTCTTGAGGGTTGGGGACTATCGTTGGGCGAAAGTGTTTTGAAACCAAAAAAGGGTTAGCCTACAGCAGTGTTTCCAAACTCCTGTCCTTGGATACCGCCAACAGCACACATTTTTGTTGTAGCCCCAGACAAACTCACCTGATTCAACTCATTGGGGCTTGATGATTAGTTGACAAGTTGAATCAGGTGTGCTTGTCTGGGGCTTTAACAAAAATGTGTGCTGTTGGGTATACTCAAGGACTGGAGTTGGGGAACACTGGTCTACAGGGAAAGCCTTTATTAACCCTTTTTTCTGGTTGAATCAACATTGTTTCCATGTCATTTAAACCAAAAACAATCATGTGATGACGTTGAATCAACGTGGAAAACTGGTTAGAGTTGCAAAAAGATATCAACAAAAGGGAATTGAGTCTTTTTTTCACCAAAATGTTTACCTAAATCCAATGACATAGTGACATTTTTTGTTAATTTCACGTTGAATTGACAATGGTTGACAACTCAACCAAATGTAAATCAAAACTAGACGTTGAACTGACGTCTGTGCCCAGTGGGATATGACTTATGAACGCTCTTACATTTTGATGCAATAAATTGATTCTTGTAATTCAAACATTTTCACATCGTAATCGTGGTCATTTTCGCATCGTAATCCTGTTGTAATTTACAAACCTGACCACCTGAATTTCTTTATGCCAGAACCTGCAGAAGGTACTCTGCGTTTTTAAGTGAGGTTGTAATTTACAGTATTATATTTGGCGCCATACTTATTAATTAAGTTACACAGTGAGAAACAACCCTCAGACATTGACGTAATCACGTGATAATTTACAATGTCCTCAAGTGAACTCATTTGAAAACATAACAGCAGCAAATGTCAAATCAAAGTAGCATACACATTGTTGACTTTCATTTGATTCTGAGACCATTCCTGGGCCTGGACTTTAAAGACAAATGTATTGCAGCTCAGTGTGTACAGAATACTCCAGGCAAGAAGATGGTAGAGGCATACTGATAAGGGATTTTAGAGGCTTCTTTTCCCCCTTAAATATACCATGAATTAAAGCCAAGGTAGACCTGGTTGAGACTGAGCCCTGAGTATGCCTATTAGGTGTAGAGAGCGTGAGGACAGACTGCCAAAAATGACCAGAGTAGAGGTAGGGCTGTAATGAGGGATTGCAGTCAGCCATTCAAAAGCCAGTTACAGTTTAGTCCATCAAAATATGCTGTTGTTAAATATATACAGTGCCTTGCAAAAGTATTCATTCCCCTTGTTGTTTTTCCTATTTTGTTGCATTACAACCTGTAATTTAAAGGGACTTTTATTTGGATTTCATGTAATGGACATACACAAAACATTCCAAATTGGTGAAGTGAAATGAAAAAAATAACTTGTTTAAAAATACAAAATAAAGGTTAAACGGATAAGTGGTGCGTGCATATGTATTCACCCCCTTTGCTATGAAGATAGATCTTGTGTAACCAATTACCTCCAGAAGTCACATAATTAGTTAGATTGCACACAGGTGGACTTTATTTAAGTGTCACATGATCTGTCACATGATCTCAGTATTTTTACAACTCTTCTGAAAGGCCCCAGAGTCTGCAACACCACTAAGCAAGGGGCATCACCAAGCAAGCGGCACCATGAAGACCAAGGAGCTCTCCAAACAGGTCAGGGACAAAGTTGTGGAGAAGTACAGATCAGGGTTGGGTTTTGAAAAATATCAGAAACTTTGAACATCCCACGGAGCACCATTAAATCCATTATTAAAAAATTGAAAGAATATGGCACCACAACAAACCTGCCAAGAGAGGGCCGCCCACCAAAACTCACAGACCAGGCAAGGAGGGCATTAATCAGAGAGGGAACAAAGATACCAAAGATAACCCTGAAGGATCTGCAAAGCTCCACAGCGGAGATTGGAGTATCTGTCCATAGGACCCCTTTACGGAAGATTGGCCAGAAAAAAGCCAGTGATTAAAGAAAAATACAAGCAAACACGTTTGGTGTTCACCAAACGGCATGTGGGAGACTCCCCAAAAATATGGAAGAAGGTACTCTGTTCAGATGTGACAAAAATTTAGCTTTTTGGCCATCGAGGAAAACGCTATGTCTGGCGCAAACCCAACACCTCTCATCACCCCGAGAACAACATCCCCACAGTGAAGCATGATGGTGACAGCATTATGCTGTGGGGATGTTTTTCATTGGCAGGGACTGGGAAACTGGTCAGAATTGAAGGAATGATGAATGGCACTAAATACAGGGAAATTCTTGAGGGAAACCTGTTTCAGTCTTCCAGAGATTTGAGACTGGGACAGAGGTTCACCTTCCAGCAGGATAATGACCCTAAGCATACTACTAAAGCAACACTTGAGTGGTTTAAGGGGAAACATTTAAATGTCTTGGAATGGCCTAGTCAAAGCCTAGACCTCAATCCAATTGAGAATCTGTGGTATGACTTAAAGATTGCTGTACACCAGCGGAACCCATCCAACTTGAAGGATCTGGAGCAGTTTTGCCTTGAAGAATGGGCAAACATCCCAGTGGCTTGATGTGCCAAGCTTATAGAGACATACCCCAAGAGAATCGCAGCTGTATTTGCTGCAAAATGTGGCTCTACAAAGTAGTGACTTTGGGGGGGTGAATAGTTATGCACACTCAAGTTTTTGTTTATTTCACAATTAAAAATATTTTGCATCTTCGAAGTGGTAGGCATGTTGTGTAAATCAAATGATACAAACCTCCCAAAAATGTATTTTAATTCCAGGTTGTAAGGCAACAAAATAGGAAAAATGCTAAGGGGGGTGAATACTTTCGCAAGCCACTGTAAATTAATCCGGACATCTAAAAGGCACATATCATAAATGATGACCTAACCCAATACACTATTGATACACATGTTATTCATATTGTCAAATATAAATGATACACTGAATAATCTCACATAATTATTGTGTGGTCATTTTTTCCCAACTTGCTAAACATAAAACATTCTTGCCTTAGGTCAATTATATGCTGACAAATAATGCATTTTGACCAAATAGAAACCATGCTCGGTGCAAGGGCTCAGTGCATCCTAAGTTGCTTGAGTAGAATGGGAGTACCCTTTACTGTATTACCTTGGGACAACTGGAATTTAGGACATCATTCTCACTTAAAAACATTTGCCCATTTAAAAGGGAAACAAATCAGGTACAACCATAACCTCCCACCACTGGCTTAGAACAATACCTACCTGCATTGCCTACAACTGCACACACACACACACACACACACACACACACACACACACACACACACACACACACACACACACACACACACACACACACACACACACACACACACACACACACACACACACACACACACTGATAGTGTTGGGTGCCTTTCAGGTACCAATACCTTGAGAGCGGTCCGCGTGGCAGTCATGGATACAAGACAGACACACAGGTTAAAGAGCAGAGTGAGAGCAGACAAGAAAGGGATGACAAACAGCTCTGTAGACAAATGGACAGAGGTATTGGCTGACACACAGTTATATGTATTGAAAAATGGCTAAATTTGATTGATTCATGTTCTGATCTCCTTCAAAACATCAAAAGTAGACATGAGTCTTTAAAAAAGTAGGCATGAAACGGACAGTGTATTACACCAAGAAACAGCATTACATAATTATTTGTGCCTGTCTCCTTGACAGTCTCCTATGACAAAGGTAGGCGTACTCTACCTGAAATCAGCACATTGGACAGGTACTGCAGGCTACCACTAAAGATCAGCACTGCGGACAGGTCCTGAGTATTATAGTAGGCCACCACTAAAATCAGTACCTTGGAGAGGTACTGTCAGATGCCACTAAAATCAGTACCTTGGAGAGGTACTGTCAGATGCCACTAAAATCAGCAACTTGGGACAGTTATCGATACATCCAAAAAGGGAGCCGAGACAGTCACAACTCATTTACATTTACTGCCTTAATCTAAATGTATCACTGCAAACGTGTTGTCTGTAACAAGAGAGGCAACGCTCCAACTTGTTAAGTTCTTCAGCCTCTCTTGTGTTAAAGACTATGACGACTTAGTGCTGAAAGGTAAAATGCATGAACGACAATAGTGCAAGGGACAGTGGTGCTTCTGGCAATGAACATTTAGACTGAACACCTTTAAGTGTCCGTATAGTATAATATGTCATTTTGTAATGACAATTGGCCAACATACAAAATGGAGACTTTGGCACATGAAATGTGTTGTTCACTTGGTAGGATCAGACCAGAAGCTCCCTTGACATTTAACTTTGATAAACATTCAGCTCCTCCTCTGCCCCCTTCCCCACACAGGTTCTTACAATCTGTTGCCAGGAGACCATGTGGTCGGGGACCAGGGCCGTTTCTAGCATTTTGGGGGCCCTAAGCGAGATTTGGTTGCCCTCCCCCCACCTCACGGCCAAAACATTTTAGTGGCCCTCCTCTTGGCGGTGGAGAGAAAATGTGCAGCTCTACACATTTTGCCATGTTATGGAGATAAAATTTAGATGTTTTAATGCTAATTTCCTGCAGCAAGGTGAAATAAGAAAACATATATATATTTTTAAGTTCTATAATAATTCGATATTTTGAGAACATTTTGCAGTTTTAAAGCTAATGTCCTGCAATTCTACACAGTTTTCCATGCCTTATTCCGTGTTCATATGATCCTGTATCTGAGTGAGAATAACTAACAAAATCAATGAGTACTCCCTGGTGGTTAGGGCCCCTGGCCACGTCAGTAATTTGGCCATGATTACTACACGGTTTAGATAGCTGGCTAGACCAATTTACCTAGCAATCTAGAAAATATAAGCTGACATGGGCTAATTGAGTGACTGTCAGTGAATTACATACCAAGAGGAAAGCTGCTGATGCACTACCATTAACTAACAGTTAGTTGAGACCCTGACTGGCTTCTAAAAATCATAATAGTATATCATATATTCATATACTTTTTTCCCTAACATTACTTTTTTCCCTAACTAGCGGCCATTTATGTTGCTTAGATATGGCACTGTCGGGGACTACTAAATAGTAGGCCCAGTGGTACCCACCGTTTGCAGAAAAATGCGTTGAAAGTAGGCCTATAGAGAGCGCTACTTGTTTTCACCAAGACAGGCAATAATAGTTTACACACCTATTTTTTTCCACATTGACGTTGAAATTGGACATCCATCCATGTCCTGAGGACATCGGGAAATGCCTTCTAAACTAGCCATAGGGGCAACAGTGTGTTATGGAATTGTGGACGGGTGTAATCCCATGACTCTGGATCAGAAGGTTGCGTGGACACAGGTTTGAAATGTTTGGTTTTAACCTTATCCCAAACCTTAACCATTTGGAATGAGTGCCTAAATGCAATGTTTTAACCCTATCCCAAACCTTAACCATTCAGAATGAGTGCTAAACTTAAAGCTGCAATATGTAATTTTTTGGGAGATCAGATCTATTCTATGTGCGCTATTTCTATGCTTCCCATCCTTAAGTTTCGTTTTTGCATCTGTTATTTTCGGTTTTGTACACCAGCTTCAAACAGCTGTAAATACAATATTTTTGGTAATGGAAAATATATTTCACAGCGGTTTAGATGGTACAATGATTCTCTACACTATAATTGCTTGTTTTGTCACAAACTGAAATTAGGCAAACTATTCGAATTTTAGCAACCAGGAAATGGCGGAGTGATTTCTGAATAGTGCATCTTTAAGGTTTAATGTTTAATGTGCTTAAACTTATTTTAATGCTTAAACTTAATGTAATGTTTTAACTCTATTGCCAAACCTTAACCCTCACCTTAACCATTCAGAATGAGTTCCTAAACTTAACCCTTAACTTCGTTCCATTCCAGCCATTACAATGAGCCCGTCCTCCTATAGCTCCTCCCACCAGCCTCCACTGTATTATATGCAGAATACAACAATATACATTCTAAATTAGTGTGGGTAGGCCTATGTCACAGCAGCTGAAATAAAACGTGGTGCAGTCTTGTGGTCCTTACAAGTTATAAGTCCATTGAGAAGTAGAGCATTGATCATATGTAATGTATCAACATAGCAGGCAATCAAATAACGGAGAAATCTGGAAATATATAATAAAAGATAGGACATAGATACCCGGATGGATGCTCTAAAGAGTCTGGATTATAGCGGTGCTCCTCCACGCTGTTGTTCTCAGCGGTTTTCCAATCTGGCAAAGTACTCACACAAAGCATCACCATGGACACTATAACAAATATAACGGACACTGAGGCCAAGATTTGTGCTGCGAATGATGAAGTCGGCTCCTCAAAAGTACTTCTCATTCTCTCCAGCCACTTGGACTCCTCTCTCTCCGTGACCACGCGAGTCACCAAATTCTCGCCCTTCAACTCTTCCTCGAGTTTGACTTCCTCCTCGGAGAAATGAATGTATGAGTCGGACATCTTATTGTCCAGTCTCCGCTGGCAGCAAAACTCCAAGTGTGAGCTCTCCAGCCCCCAGTAAATCATCTCGTTATAGAATGATAGCTCGCACATCTGCGGGACGAACCGTAGCTTCCCGTACTTCACGTACAGCATGATGAAACAAAAAGCCTCCGAGTGCCTATCAAAGAAAAACTCGTTCCGTTCCCGATCATAGTCGTCACACACTTCCAGTACTTCTTTCTCCGATGCGCATTTGTGCAAACGGCTTACTCTACTCAGAGGGAAATCCTTTATCACATCCTTAGGGAACGCATATTTTGTGCCCCCCACATTAAGGATACAGATGCTCTTCCCAAACTTCATCTTCCAATTGTTGACAGGTGTTTGTAAAGTCCTGAAAAAGGCACCCTCTGCGTTTTATACAGCGCCAAAAGGCACCCTCTGCGTTTTATACAGCGCCAAAACGCACCCGTTCCTTATTCAACCATCATGCTTCATCCCTCTCCAAGTCCAGTATAGGAGTCAATACGTTGTCGTTGTGTTTGGCCGCTATTATTAGCCTTCTTTTGTTATTATCCTCCTTCTGAGAGAGATATCTGACCGACTGGAGTTGTCGTGAAGACCATGCAACAGAGCGCACTCGCCGTGTGCACCTGACTCCTTGCGCACGTCATGGTGTTCTGAGCGCCTGTAACTCAGTGTCCAAACCAACTAGTCCTCCGTGTGCAGATCCGAGTAGTCTCTCTCTCACACACACACACACACACACACACACACACACACGGTTCTAGCTTGTATGGCTCCCTGGGCGTACCATTCTGCACTAACAAATTTTATTTAGACCTTTGGAACAACACAAATAAATAATAATAACATTTAAAACTATATAAATATAAAAATGTATACAAAATTAGACTCATAAATATCAAAAAGAAGTAACAAAGACAAATAGAAACAAATTTGTGTTGATTTGGCACTCAAGCATCGATACATTACCCATCCCCCAACACTGTCAACCAAGAGTCAAGACTAAACCAATTCACCTGGGTGGTGTGCAGACTGGTTTTATATCAATCTTATCGATTTCGCACAAACTTGAAAAAAATGCAACAATATGTCTGTGAAACTATATATTCACAGTATTATGAATGAATTGTGGTTTATTTGGTAGCATTTTGTAGTGTGACTGATTTGACTAATTGCATTAGTACTGTACAAAGTTAGAAGTGCGCTATTTGATAGATTCCCCTGCTCCCCCTACCTCGGGCTTCCAGTGGGGAGACCTGAGGTCAACCTACCCCCGCCCCCCTCCCCATCTCATACTTCTGAGTGGGAGACCATCCCAGGCAGTAGCCTGCCTAGATCACAAACTAGAATCAGGGTGCCCACTCCGACAAGGTTAATTGACCCACAGTCCCACACGGTGACATGATGTCATTGACGTGACGTGCAAATGAGCGATAGAAAACCGATCGTGCAAAATGTCACCATTCCCCGAAAAATTGTGCGGGAGCCCCGTGCCGCCCCGGGCAAGATGCCACCCTGGGCGGCTGACCATGTCGCCTATACCTAATCCGCCACTGCACACACACACACACACACGCACGCACGCACGCACACACAATGTAGACCTATTGTATTGCAAACGATCACTTGTTACAATCGAGGGGGCCAACACTGTATAAGCGGGTGTAGCATCCGGTTATTTTGATTGCTTATGTTTATAAGAACTGAGGTCAGGGCGTTCGTATACTTTAGTTTAACTTTACTCAGAAGTATACTGGCATTACATAGTTCACATTGCATATCGCTCCCGCTGTCCGGCTACTGTAAAACATGGAACTGGAATCCCACAGTATGAATACACGGACTGGATAATGGTTTAATGTTCACTACATTACAACGGGATAGATTTCTTTAAACTTTAAGAGTATTCAGTTTTAATGTTTTAATGTTATGAATATAGGCCTAATCACAGTAGGTCCTGATGCCTTTATGTGCTGTTTGACAAATTACTTCTCATTAAATTGGCATATGATCACTTGATCCTTTTGTCAATAGGTTTTAACACAATGTATTTATTTTATTTTATTTACTTCACCTTTATTTAACCAGGTAGGCAAGTTGAGAACAAGTTCTCATTTACAACTGCAACCTGGCCAAGATAAAGCAGAACAGTTTGACACATACAACAACAGAGTTACACATGTAGTAAAACAAACATACAGTCAATAATACAGTAGAAAAAAAACAAATCTATATACAAAGAGTGCAAATGAGGTAGGATAAGGAAGGTAAGGCAATAAATAGGCCATGGTGGCAAGGTAATTACAATATAGCATTTAAACACTGGAATGGTAGATGTGCAGTAGATGAATGTGAAATGTAGAAAAACTGGGGTGCAAAGGAACAAGATAAATAAATAAATACGGTAGGGGATGAGGTAGTTGGTTGGGCTATTTACAGATGGGCTATATATCACAATGTATCGGGTAAGGAACCTAGGGCCACAAAAAAAGGGCACTCGGAGATTCAGCACCATAAGTGAACAGAGTCGGCACCTGTTCCTGGGAGAATCCTATTTAATGGCAATATAGGCCTAAACAGAAAGACAAAGTCTGGTAGGGGAATCTAGAAATGCTTCCTATTGAACAGGGACCTTGTAGCCAAAGACAGTAGGCTACAGTATGAAGAGAGGCTTCTACTGCTTCTCCAATAGAAATACCCAATCACACTTGCAGGTGAAGTCATGGCTACGTTGACTAGCTAAACTGTCTCGCGCCGAACTGCGCATGTGCAGGCCGTCAAATCAAAGCCACTGCTTCGATATAAAGTTGTTTTTGACGAAAATGAAAACATGTCAGTTTGTCACGTTCAACTACTTACACATAGTTCTCTCATTGACTTCTCAAACCTCATTCCCCGGCCTAGTCTGTTTGGGCTGTTTCGCAAGCGTATCCGAAAGTCTCGTGGTGTTGCGCCTCTCTGAGTTTATAAACTCTGTGTTGTAGCAGTGGTAAGGGCTGAAATATTGCAGAAGGCAGGTAGGATCAGGTGCAGGTTGTGCTTTTATTTACAGATGATGATGGTGATCCAGACATTCAATTGAGATATTTTCCAATAATCCAAACTAGATATTTACAAACTTCTCAATAATACTTCCATGAAAAAAATAAGAAAATTAATAGGAACAGGCAAATCTGTCTATTCCTTTAAGACTAGGGATGAATATTTTGCCTGTATTTTACAAGCGTACCATGCCTGGAATAAAGACATTTTCTCCCGGGTAACCCGGTATTTCCCGCCAAAACCGGAAGTGGTATTCAAAAGCATTATGAAGCATATGAATATGTCTGGATTTGATTAGAGCTTTAATCAGCATGAAAATTAAAATATGATTCTACCTGAACCTGATGAGCCATATATTAAATACATGTTATGAGCCCTACATTAACGACATTTAATTAGCCCAAGCCCAAAAAATCCCAAATGATTGTGCCATTGCCCTATAAATAAAGGCTACTGCACATTACACACAACAGAAAAACATGAAAGCCCATAGATGTAGCTAGCTATATGTTCTCTTTGGTAAAATGAAACTAGCTCCAGTAGGCTAATCTTTTTGAGTGTGAACTGTATTACTGTACTGTATTGTATTTTACTGGATTATATGGACTGGAATTATGCACATTGTTCAAACCATGATAAAGCAGAAAATAACATGTGATTCTGGTGCAACGCATGCAGCCTACAAAGCCTACCTACTCTTTCACTTTCTATTGTTGCTTCATTCCTTCCTCGCTTTAAACAGTTAAATGAAATACATTTCATTGTACTTATCTTCATCATTCTAATAGCATCCTTGAATAATATAGGACTAGAATTAGATGCAGAAGGCTTTCACCGGTCGACGCTGAGCCAATTGTGCACCGTCCTATGAGACTACCAATCACAGCCGGTTGTGATACAGCCTGGAATCGAACCAGGGTCTGTAGTGACGCCTCTAGTACTGAGATGCAGTGCCTTAGACCGCTGCGCCACTCGGGAGCCCACAAATGTAGGCCTACCTGTCACAAGAAAAAAAGTTACCATCAGTTCTACATTAATCGTGAACTGCGCTCCATACTGAGATTGGCTGTCTGTCCCCATCCTGAGCACGCCCCCATTCTCATCAACTGGGCTGCAGTGTAGCAGGTTGAGAGCTTCAAGTTCCTTGGTGTCCACATCACCAACAAACTAACATGGTCCAAGCACACCATGACAGTCGTGAAGCGGACACGACAAAACCTATTCCCCCTCAGGAGACTGAAAAGATTTGGCATGGGTTCTCAGATCCTCAAAAGGTTCAACAGCTACACCATCGAGAGCATCCTGACTGGTTGCATCACTGCTTGGTATGGCAACTGCTCGGCCTCCAACCACAAGGCAATACAGAGGGTAGTGCGAACGGCCCAGTACATCACTGGGGCCAAGCTTCCTGCCATCCAGGACCTCTATTCCAGGCGGTGTCAGAGGAAGGCCCTAAAAATGGTCAAAGACTCCAGCCACCCTAGTCATAGACTTTTCTCTCTGCTACCGCACGACAAGCGGTACCGGAGCGCCAAGTCTAGTTCCAAGAGGCTTCTAAACAGCTTCTACCCCCAAGCCATAAGACTCCTGAACATCTAGTCAAATGGCTACCAGACTATTTACATTGCCCCCCGCCTCTCCACACCACTGCCACTCTCTGTTGTCATCCATGCATAGTCACTTTAATTAACACTACCTACATGTACATACTACCTCAACTAAACGGTGCCCCCACACATTGACTCTGTACCGGCACCCCCCTGTATATATTGTTATTTTTTACTGCTGCTCTTTAATTACTTGTTACTTTTATCTCTTATTCTTATCCATATTTTTTGAAACTGCACTGTTGGTTAGGGACTCGTAAGTAACCATTTCACTGTAAGGTCTACACCTGTTGTATTCGGCGCATGTGACTAATACAATTAGATTTTATTTGATTCATCATGCAGAGGCCGTAGAAAAGACAGATTTAGACCACATATAATTAACAAGTCCATTTCACATCATGTTGTTCATATAACTAATATATTATAATTTACTGGTTTCTCGCAGTTATTTGTGCTCGGAAAAGGGAGTGGTTTTGGGCGATAAATCTCAATAATCTGGTTCCCCAGCCTCCTCTACCAAAATGCTTATATTGTCTCAGCCCCTCCCTGGGACATCCTCAAAATGACAATTAAACCACTTAACTGGTAAACATGTAAAAGGCTAAGTTAAAAAAAAATCCTTACATTGTTTAATAGTCTAAATCTAAAGCAGAAATAGGCCTAGTCATTGCCAGAGTCTTTTATAAAAGGAGTCATTTTATTCACAATGCTCCGAGTTGGTATTCATGTGATAAGAAGGCATTCCCCTCGACCACGCCCACAAATTGGGGAAAACATAGTCTTTCCCATTGACCCCCATTGTAAAAAGAGACAACTTCTTCATGGATTTTTTTGTAATACAGAAATAACAAAACATGCCGAAAAGCTGTTTTCAATGTACATGTAACCAGGTCAAAAATCCGACTTATGGTTTGCAATGGTCTAGAGCCTGCAAGAAGAGCCCTGTTTCTTCAGTCTGTTTGGTGTGGAAGAGTGGGAAATTGTGGAGACCCGGTATCCAGGTAGGCTACATGTAGATATGCGTGTGGAAAACATTTAATCACAGCTAAGAAATGTAATTTGTTTAGTATGATCCGTTTGTAACTCCACTCATTACAAGTAGCTTTATCCACTGAGTATACAAAACATTAAGAACACCTGCTCTTTCCATGACAGACTGACCAGGTGACTCCAGGTGAAAGCTATGATCCCTTATTGATGTCACTTGTTAAATCCACTTCAATCAGTGTAGATGAAGGGGAGGAGACAGGTTAAAGAATGATTTTAAACCTTGAGACATTTGAGACATGGCTTGGTTATGTGTGCCATTCAGAGGGTGAATGGGCAAGACAAAAGATTTAAGTGCCTTTGAACGGGGTAAGGTAGTAAGTGCCAGACGCACCGGGTTGTGCCAAGAGCTGCAACGTGTGTATCAAGACTTGTCCACATCTCAAAAGACATCCAGCCAACTTGACATAACTGTGGGAAGCATTGGAGTCAACATTGGCCTCTCTGTGGAACGTTTTCTACATCTTGTAGAGTCCATACCCCAACGATTTGAGACTGTTCTGAGGGCAAAGGGGGGGCACACTCATTGTAGTCCTTTTGTTTGTTTGTGTAGCACCGACATGAAAAGGAGCATGAGGGAAGCCTTACAATATTAGACATGTTGTACTTTTCTCAAATGTCGTTTCTCGTAAACAAGAAAATTGCGTTTGAAAAAGGTCAAGTTTCTGCTGTGAGCTAATGGGGTAACCGTGGCTTGTTTTCCCCATAGTGGGGTGAGGCTATCACCAACTGCACCAGCTCAATATAATTTAAGTAATTCAATCATGTACATTTAAAAATTATATACTGGACTGCTGTTTTCACTCTTCCTTCTTCACAATTGGTTTTGAGTGGCTTGTGTGAAGTATACATTTACATCAATCCTTTGTATCTTTGAGAAAACATTAATCACCAATGGACTGTCCAGTGAGTCAGTCAGGTGTGTGTTTGTTCACATTGGGTGAGGAGCATTGAGGATGTACACACTACTGCTAGTGATGCACTTGGAACAATCATGGCCATTTCTATAATAAGAGCCTAACAGCAGCGAGTACATCACCAGCCCCTCAAATCTCCCATTCAACAACTCTCCCTCCATCTCCCCATCCCTACAAGGCCCACTCACCTCATCATTGATTATAGCAAGCCATGATTTGCCTGATTTACGCTACATACTGCAGTAGATTAAGAAATAGATTTGTCCATCCTCATTCAATTGAGCCACTCACTTTGCCCAGTCAATTGAAACTGTTCACAGAACATAAAGTAAGCTGATTGAATTCCATTCCTATGGGTGGAGATTAGCTAATCAGGTTAAGGACCCTATTCTTCTTTGTGATGCACTCTTTCTGAGCAATTATGTCACACTAAGGCTCTGCTCTCAAGTGTAGAATCTATTTTACTGTGAAATGGAAAGGGGACGGGGGAAAGATGGTCCTACATTTATTTCCTGGTAAAGTTGGTAAATTAATGTATCTGCCACACAGAGAGGGGCACAGGGGTTCCTTACTGAATCTCATGCAGCTTGGTACAAATAGTTTTTCTTCGATCGAACACTTACGACAAACACACGCACGCATACACACACATTAATGGTGTCGATAGGTCTATCTGTAGAAATAGCCCAAACTCATTTCGTCTGCAAATTCAACAGCATGTTCTTGTCCAGGGATGGTCAACTTCGATGAAGATGGGGGCCCCAAACTCCACATGAGGGGTCGCAGTGACTCGCTGGTCTGCGTACCCATATCCATACCCACACATAGGGCTGTTACTGTGACCGTATTACCGCCACATTGGCGGTCACGAGTCATGAAGGCAGTCAAATTCCATAGTAAACAGGCTTCACCAAGTTCTGATGCTGCTGATGGTCATTAGTAGCCTACCAAACTTGCTAACTGCCTGGTACTCAGCACTCTACTGTCCCTCTAATCAATGCAAATGTAATCGAAAATCAAATCAAACACTTCATGAGAGCCCATGAGCTCATGTTGCGCAACATTTCTATAGGCTATGCAATTGCGCGAGAAAACAAAGTGATGGCCTCTATTAAAAATAAGAGGGTCTCAGCAGCTTTCTATAGGCTAGGCCTACTATATTTATTTCTCAACTTTCCTAATATTAAGCACATTGCTTATCTTTAAAACAGGAGTATAGCCTACCTGGTTGGCATGAAAATAAACCACGGGGAAAAGCGTCCTCCATTCGCTATTTAAGTGCACAGATAACATGTATCTTTTTCTGCTTCCCCTGTTTCGAGACAGGTGCACGATAAAGGTCCATTCTAAATGAAAACTAATTTCACCCGTATATTATTTAGTATACTGTATGTAAAGACAAGATTACATCAAGAATAGTGTGATGGGTGACAATATTAGCCTATCGCTTGTAAATGATATATTATCACTTGTGAGTGATGTCCAGCATAAGGCAAGAAACATTCATGCTTTTTTTGTTGCGACTTTTTCAAATCATAGTCGCACATCTCATGTAGCCTAGCCCATAGGGCTATATCTTTTGATAAGGTTTGTATCACAACTAAAGTGGCTAAATAACTTCTTAAAATGAAGCACATTAATTCGCTTTACAAAGGGTTGTCAGGGCTGTGTGTAGCTGGCAAAAAGGAGTCAGGCGCAGGAGAGTTGAGATGCATGGAAACAAGGTATTTAATGACGCCACCAGTACACACAGAGTACATAGGTGCAGGCAAGATACCAACCACGAAAAATACACAGGCGTAAAAATCCACAACCCGGAGAAAACACAATAATAGCTGTCAGCATACAGACTGAGAACAATCGAAACAATCACGCACAAAACATAAGGGGGGACAGAGGATTAAATACATACAGCGTGATTAGGGGAATGAGCAACAGGTGTGAAATTGGAACAAGACAAACTAATAGATAACGGGAAAAAAAGAGCGGTGATGGCTAGAAAGCCGGTGACGTCGACTGCCGAACACCGCCCGAACAAAAAGAGTGGCCGACTTCGGCGGAAGTCGTGACACGGGTGTAGTGCCCAACTGGCATACATACGCATCGCGAGAGTTTCAAATTTGGGGAAGATCATTTTCACCATAAAAATGCACATTTATTTTTGGTATTTTTTACACCCCAATTTCGATGTCTCATCACTGCAACTCCCAAAGGGGCTCGGGAGAGGGGAAGGTGGAGTCATGCATCCCCCGAAACATGACCTGCCTAACCGCGCACCTTAACACCCGGCTGCATCAATGTGTCAGAGGAAACACCGTTCAACTGGCGACCGGGGTCAGCCTACAGGCACCCGGCCCGCCACAAGGAGTTGCTATGGAGCAATGAGCCAAGTAAAGCCCTATTCTGGATGACGCTGGGACAATTGTGTGCCGTCCTATGGGACTCCCGGCCACGGTCGGTTGTGGCACAGTCCGGGAATATACAGTGGGGCAAAAAAGTATTTAGTCAGCCACCAATTGTGCAAGTTATTTCACTTAAAAAGATGAGAGAGGCCTGTAATTTTCATCATAGGTACACTTCAACTATGACAGACGAAATGAGGAAAAAAAATCCAGAAAATCACATTGTAGGATTTTTAATTTCTTTATTTGCAAATTATGGTGGAAAATAAGTATTTGGTCAATAACAAAAGTTTATCTCAATACTTTGTTATATACCCTTTGTTGGCAATGACAGAGGTCAAACGTTTTCTGTAAGTCTTCACAAGGTTTTCACACACTGTTGCTGGTATTTTGGCCCATTCCTCCATGCAGATCTCCTCTAGAGCAGTGATGTTTTGGTGCTGTCTCTGGGCAACACGGACTTTCAACTCCCTCCAAAGATTTTCTATGGGGTTGAGATCTGGAGACTGGCTAGGCCACTCCAGGACCTTGAAATGCTTCTTACTAAGCCACTCCTTCGTTGCCCGGGCGGTGTGTTTGGGATCATTGTCATGCTGAAAGACCCAGCCACGTTTCATCTTCAATGCCCTTGCTGATGGAAGGAGGTTTTCACTCAAAATCTCACGATACACGGCCCCATTCATTCTTTCCTTTACACGGATCAGTCGTCCTGGTCCCTTTGCAGAAAAACAGCCCCAAAGCATGATGTTTCCACCCCATGCTTCACAGTAGGTATGGTGTTCTTTGGATGCAACTCAGCATTCTTTGTCCTCCAAACACGACGAGTTGAGTTTTTACCAAAAGTTATATTTTGGTTTCATCTGACCATATGACATTCTCCCAATCCTCATCTGGATCATCCAAATGCTCTCTAGCAAACTTCAGACGGGCCTGAACATGTACTGGCTTAAGCAGGGGGACACGTCTGGCACTGCAGGATTTGAGTCCCTGGCGGCGTAGTGTGTTACTGATGGTAGGCTTTGTTACTTTGGTCCCAGCTCTCTGCAGGTCATTCACTAGGTCCCCGTGTGGTTCTGGGATTTTTGCTCACCGTTCTTGTGATCATTTTGACCCCACGGGGTGAGATCTTGCGTGGAGCCCCAGATCGAGGAAGATTATCAGTGGTCTTGTATGTCTTCCATTTCCTAATAATTGCTCCCACAGTTGATTTCTTCAAACCAAGCTGCTTACCTATTGCAGATTCAGTCTTCCCAACCTGGTGCAGGTCTACAATTTGGTTTCTGGTGTCCTTTGACAGCTCTTTGGTCTTGGCCATAGTGGAGTTTGGAGTGTGATTGTTTGAGGTTGTGGACAGGTGTCTTTTATACTGATAACAAGTTCAAACAGGTGCCATTAATACAGGTAACGAGTGGAGGACAGAGGAGCCTCTTAAAGAAGAAGTTACAGGTCTGTGAGAGCCAGAAATTTTGCTTGTTTGTATGTGACCAAATACTTATTTCCCACCATAATTTGCAAATAAATTCATTAAAAATCCTACAATGTGATTTTCTGGATTTCTTTTCCTCATTTCGTCTGTCATAGTTGAAGTGTACCTATGATGAAAATTACAGGCCTCTCTCATCTTTTTAAGTGAAATAACTTGCGCAATTGGTGGCTGACTAAATACTTTTTTGCCCCACTGTATATTTTTTATAATAAAAGCATTACATTGTGGTCACTTTTGAGAATGGGGTTTTCCTGCTTATAGCCTACTGTCGTGTGCACGTTGCTGCGCTTATAGTGTGCACGTTGCTGCGCTTAAGTTAAATGTTCTCATCTGTTGTGTCAGGCTCATTGCTTAAAACACTTTTTCTGATGCTAGTGGTTGTATTAATTTGGGATCTATCGCATCCCACAACTGTCCCAGGATATGTTTGGAATATTTATTTCTCGCACAGAATAGGTCAAATGCTGTACTATGTGGGACAGTAGATTGACATAGACTAGTGCTTTGCTGTTTGTTAAGCCTACTCATCTTGTTGGCTGACAAAAAGTAAATGTGGACAGTTCTCCCAATATCTTCAATATGTGCCTCGGAATAGGATAAGGTCGAGCGCAGTTGCATCCCCGATGTGTCTGTCTTCACTTGTAGCTTGTGAGAAAGACCTGTTCACGTGACGGAGAGCAATGTGAGTGAGAGGTGCTTGACATGCAGCTGGTAGAAGGGAATTCTAATTATTATATTCAGCCCAAGGGCTCAACGCCCACTGGCCGCATAAAGGCAAGGAATTTTTAGGGGCATTACAGCCACACAAAGGGATGCAGCCGGGAAATTCAAGGCATTATCAAGTGCTTGTCAAATTGTGAATGAGAGACTAATGAAGTGTTATCAGCCTGCGCAAATAACAAAGCAGAGCTTATGCCTTTAATGCAACTTTTTTTAAATAAGGCTGCATGATGTGTCCCATCACGCAGCCTTAGAATGTATTAAAAATCTAAATATACAGTGGGGCAAAAAAGTATTTAGTCAGCCACCAATTGTGCAAGTTCTCCAACTTAAAAAGATGAGAGAGGCCTGTAATTTTCATCATAGGTACACTTCAACTATGACAGACGAAATGAGAAAAAGAAATCCTGAAAATCACATTGTAGGATTTTTTATTTATTTATTTGCAAATTATGGTGGAAAATAAGTATTTGGTCAATAACAAAAGTTTATCTCAATACTTTGTTATATACCCTTTGTTGGCAATGACAGAGGTCAAACGTTTTCTGTAAGTCTTCACAAGGTTTTCACACACTGTTGCTGGTATTTTGGCCCATTCCTCCATGCAGATCTCCTTTAGAGCAGTGATGTTTTGGGGCTGTCGCTGGGCAACACGGACTTTCAACTCCCTTCAAAGATTTTCTATGGGGTTGAGATCTGGAGACTGGCTAGGCCACTCCAGGACCTTGAAATGCTTCTACGAAGCCACTCCTTTGTTGCCCGGCGGTGTGTTTGGGATCATTGTCATGCAGAAAGACCCAGCCACGTTTCATCTTCAATGCCCTTGCTGATGGAAGGAGGTTTTCACTCAAAATCTCACGATACATGGCCCCATTCATTCTTTCCTTTACACGGATCAGTCGTCCTGGTCCCTTTGCAGAAAAACAGCCCCAAAGCATGATGTTTCCACCCCCATGCTTCACAGTAGGTATGGTGTTCTTTGGATGCAACTCAGCATTCTTTGTCCTCCAAACACGACGAGTTGAGTTTTTACCAAAAAGTTATATTTTGGTTTCATCTGACCATATGACATTCTCCCAATCCTCATCTGGATCATCCAAATGCTCTCTAGAAAACTTCAGACAGGCCTGAACATGTACTGGCTTAAGCAGGGGGACACGTCTGGCACTGCAGGATTTGAGTCCCTGGCGGCGTAGTGTGTTACTGATGGTAGGCTTTGTTACTTTGGTCCCAGCTCTCTGCAGGTCATTCACTAGGTCCCCCTGTGTGGTTCTGGGATTTTTGCTCACCGTTCTTGTGATCATTTTGACCCCACGGGGTGAGATCTTGCGTAGAACCCCAGATCGAGGAAGATTATCAGTGGTCTTGTATGTCTTCCATTTCCTAATAATTGCTCCCACAGTTGATTTCTTCAAACCAAGCTGCTTACCTATTGCAGATTCAGTCTTCCCAACCTGGTGCAGGTCTACAATTTTGTTTCTGGTGTCCTTTGACAGCTCTTTGGTCTTGGCCATAGTGGAGTTTGGAGTGTGACTGTTTGAGGTTGTGGACAGGTGTCTTTTATACTGATAACAAGTTCAAACAGGTGCCATTAATACAGGTAACGAGTGGAGGACAGAGGAGCCTCTTAAAGAAGAAGTTACAGGTCTGTGAGAGCCAGAAATTTTGCTTGTTTGTATGTGACCAAATACTTATTTCCCACCATAATTTGCAAATAAATTCATTAAAAATCCTACAATGTGATTTTCTGGATTTTTTTTCCTCATTTCGTCTGTCATAGTTGAAGTGTACCTATGATGAAAATTACAGGCCTCTCTCATCTTTTTAAGTGAAATAACTTGCGCAATTGGTGGCTGACTAAATACTTTTTTGCCCCACTGTATATTTTTTATAATAAAAGCATTACATTGTGGTCACTTTTGAGAATGGGGTTTTCCTGCTTATAGCCTACTGTCGTGTGCACGTTGCTGCGCTTATAGTGTGCACGTTGCTGCGCTTAAGTTAAATGTTCTCATCTGTTGTGTCAGGCTCATTGCTTAAAACACTTTTTCTGATGCTAGTGGTTGTATCAATTTGGGATCTATCGCATCCCACAACTGTCCCAGGATATGTTTGGAATATTTATTTCTCGCACAGAATAGGTCAAATGCTGTACTATGTGGGACAGTAGATTGACATAGACTAGTGCTTTGCTGTTTGTTAAGCCTACTCATCTTGTTGGCTGACAAAAAGTAAATGTGGACAGTTCTCCCAATATCTTCAATATGTGCCTCGGAATAGGATAAGGTCGAGCGCAGTTGCATCCCCGATGTGTCTGTCTTCACTTGTAGCTTGTGAGAAAGACCTGTTCACGTGACGGAGAGCAATGTGAGTGAGAGGTGCTTCGGCATGCAGCTGGTAGAAGGGAATTCTAATTATTATATTCAGCCCAAGGGCTCAACGCCCACTGGCCGCAAAAGGCAAGGAATTTTTTAGGGGGCATTACAGCCACACAAAGGGGATGCAGCCGGGAAATTCAAGGCATTATCAAGTGCTTGTCAAATTGTGAATGAGAGACTAATGAAGTGTTATCAGCCTGCGCAAATAACAAAGCAGAGCTTATGCCTTTAATGCAACTATTTTTAAATAAGGCTGCATGATGTGTCCCATCACGCAGCCTTAGAATGTATTAAAAATCTAAATATACAGTGGGGCAAAAAAGTATTTAGTCAGCCACCAATTGTGCAAGTTCTCCAACTTAAAAAAGATGAGAGAGGCCTGTAATTTTCATCATAGGTACACTTCAACTATGACAGACAAAATGAGAAAAGAAATCCTGAAAATCACATTGTAGGATTTTTATTTATTTATTTGCAAATTATGGTGGAAAATAAGTATTTGGTCAATAACAAAAGTTTATCTCAATACTTTGTTATATACCCTTTGTTGGCAATGACAGAGGTCAAACGTTTTCTGTAAGTCTTCACAAGGTTTTCACACACTGTTGCTGGTATTTTGGCCCATTCCTCCATGCAGATCTCCTTTAGAGCAGTGATGTTTTGGGGCTGTCGCTGGGCAACACGGACTTTCAACTCCCTTCAAAGATTTTCTATGGGGTTGAGATCTGGAGACTGGCTAGGCCACTCCAGGACCTTGAAATGCTTCTTACGAAGCCACTCCTTTGTTGCCCGGGCGGTGTGTTTGGGATCATTGTCATGCTGAAAGACCCAGCCACGTTTCATCTTCAATGCCCTTGCTGATGGAAGGAGGTTTTCACTCAAAATCTCACGATACATGGCCCCATTCATTCTTTCCTTTACACGGATCAGTCGTCCTGGTCCCTTTGCAGAAAAACAGCCCCAAAGCATGATGTTTCCACCCCCATGCTTCACAGTAGGTATGGTGTTCTTTGGATGCAACTCAGCATTCTTTGTCCTCCAAACACGACGAGTTGAGTTTTTACCAAAAAGTTATATTTTGGTTTCATCTGACCATATGACATTCTCCCAATCCTCATCTGGATCATCCAAATGCTCTCTAGAAAACTTCAGACAGGCCTGAACATGTACTGGCTTAAGCAGGGGACACGTCTGGCACTGCAGGATTTGAGTCCCTGGCGGCGTAGTGTGTTACTGATGGTAGGCTTTGTTACTTTGGTCCCAGCTCTCTGCAGGTCATTCACTAGGTCCCCTGTGTGGTTCTGGGATTTTTGCTCACCGTTCTTGTGATCATTTTGACCCCACGGGTGAGATCTTGCGTAGAACCCCAGATCGAGGAAGATTATCAGTGGTCTTGTATGTCTTCCATTTCCTAATAATTGCTCCCACAGTTGATTTCTTCAAACCAAGCTGCTTACCTATTGCAGATTCAGTCTTCCCAACCTGGTGCAGGTCTACAATTTTGTTTCTGGTGTCCTTTGACAGCTCTTTGGTCTTGGCCATAGTGGAGTTTGGAGTGTGACTGTTTGAGGTTGTGGACAGGTGTCTTTTATACTGATAACAAGTTCAAACAGGTGCCATTAATACAGGTAACGAGTGGAGGACAGAGGAGCCTCTTAAAGAAGAAGTTACAGGTCTGTGAGAGCCAGAAATCTTGCTTGTTTGTATGTGACCAAATACTTATTTCCCACCATAATTTGCAAATAAATTCATTAAAAATCCTACAATGTAATTTTCTGGATTTTTTTTTTCCTCATTTTGTCTGTCATAGTTGAAGTGTACCTATGATGAAAATTACAGGCCTCTCTCATCTTTTTAAGTGAGAGAACTTGCACAATTGGTGGCTGACTAAATACTTTTTTTGCCCCACTGTATAGCCTAACATTTGTATCACAACTAAAGTTACATAAATAGCTCTAAATTAAGCATAATAGTACCTGTTTCTTTGTTACCACTCAACACAGAATAGTACATGTAGTAAATGTGCGCTCTCCCTCAAATCGCTTGGAGGAAATATCCTTTCTATTTTAGTCAGTTATATTCAATTGTATTCTTCATACTATAAAATAATGCCACGGAATTCTAAGCAAATCTTGTCTGCTAAATGAACTAGTGTAGCCCACAGCCATATGGCATAGCCAGATCAGGGCTTAACATAAGGACAACTCAGAGTATGCTATTCTGTTCTTCTGAAATAGATTATATTTTCTTGATATCATGTTTCTTCAGACCTGTCTAAAATAAATAATGGATTTATTGTGAAGGTGTAGGCTATATTACATGGATTTATTAGACTTTTTAATATGTAGATGTTCCAAAGGTCTGCATCAGTGGCTAGTAGGCTATGTGTGGAAGCCAGGAGATGCTAAATGTGTTTATGTTAATTAATGGTAAATTACTATGAGACCGGCAGTTATTTGCTTGACAATCACCGGCTGACAGAATTTCATAACCACAACAGCCCTACCCACACATGCAGTCAGAGCCAGCCAATTACACTTTGTTCTCATTAGAATGTCATTTGATTCAAAGTTCTGAGACTTTTCACTCAGTCAGAGTTTGTGCACCTAGGCAAAGTTGCATCTACTCAGTTTGAATACAGCTTGCTTGACTGACAGCTGACTTACCTTGAATACGGCAAAGGACATCCATTTTCTTTGGAGAACTTTCCTTCAACTTATTGCTTTTGGAATTTGCGTTCTCTTACTGTTACCAAGAGAGGCATAAGGCATTTTTGAAAAAATACTGCAGCATTTCTATTTGAGGTCACCCAGGTCAGTGAATGTCACATGAGTGTTGTTATAAGAGAAGTGGAAACCAGACATGTTGTGGTATCAAATGTGGCCTTCTCAAGCTGCATCATGTATTCTGTCTTCTCTGTCAGCGCGTGGGCAGACAATCTAATAAACCAAAAGTCCTTGTCACTGTTTCATTCCAATGCTATGTGTTTCTGTGTGTGACAATGTTCCGCTTTGTGTGTGTGCCTGATTGGTTCTTGGTATCTTTGCCTGCTAAGCATGTGTGTATTGTCTGAGGAACATTTAGATTTCAAAGGAGAGCTCTTGTTATGCTTTGTTCTTGTGTCTCAGCACTCAGCAGAGTGATGTGACACGAGGACCTGTGGTTGTAGGTCAGGCGGTAGGTGGGGGGATGAGTGGCCTGAACACTAATTAGGCCCCGTAAAGGAAATTCATAAGGGCTCGTCATGAATAATTACCTGGTTATCTCCTGGTCGGCTCGCTCGCCGGACCTCTGAGTCTTTCTCCCTGCTGTCTGACATTAACAAACAACATCTCAATACGAGCCGTGGCTGCGCTCCCCATGAAGCTGATTAAAATGAGGGTAATCATGGGCTGATCTGTCACCCCTCTCTGCACTCTGCCCCGCTGCTGACTGGCTGAGATAGGGGGGTGGGGGGCAAGGGGCCAGAGTGGGGCCTTGGCCCAGAGCAGGCTTACCCTGCTGGGATGTTTTAACCCCACCCTTGTGTTAATAGGGTAGAGAGGTGAGGACTTGACCCAATTATCACTAATGCCTTTTTATCAAGGGCATCTTAAGAGTAAACGGGTCCACTTATTTAAATGGTAAAAATATAAAATTCATTGCAATGTCGAGGGTCATGACCTGCAGTAAGCTCTGACGTGTAGAACACCCTCCACCCACCAAATACAGCCTTCCCCTCTTCCCCTCTAGCTCAGGGGTGTCAAACATACGGCCTGTGCGCGAGGGGGTCCATTCTGGCCCGCGAGTGGTTTGAGTAAAAGAAAAGTAAGAAAATAAAGAACTCAATTTATTTTAAAATGACTAAAACCAAATCGAAACGGTGTACCTACATTCATACAGTTTCTTAACTGTGTCAGTCAGGGAGCATTGAAAATGAAAAAAAATTACGGAGCAGAAAAATGTAACAAATTCAGTGCGGTCGTCCTGACCTCTTTGAAGACCGAACGCGGCCTCTGGGGAAAAATGGGTTTGACATCCCTGCTTTAACTCAAACACCTCACAGTTTGATTAGGTCTCCCCCCACACACACTCTTTCCTCTCAAAGTTTATGAGTAGCTCTCTTTTAATCTCTACTGACAGTTGTGCTAACGTGTGCTAATGTGATTAGCGTGACTCTACGGGATCGGTGTGTCCCCCACGGGACGGTTGAGCTAACGTGCGCTAATGTGATTAGCATGACGTTTTAAGTAACAAGAACATTTCCCAGGACGTAGACATATCTGATATGGTCAGAAAGCTTAAATTCTTGTTAATCTAACTGCACTGTCCAATTTACAGTAGCTATTACTGTGAAAGAATACCATGCTATTGTTTGAGGAGAGTGCACAGTTATGAACTAGAACATGTATTAATAAACCAATTAGGCACATTTGGGCAGTCTTGACACAACATTTTGAACAGATATGCAATGGTTCATTGGATCAGTCTAAAACTTTGCACATACACTGCTGCCATCTAGTGCCAAAATCTAAAATGCGCCTAAATTCCTAAGTCATATACAGCTGAAGTCGGAAGTTTACATAAAATTAGGTTGGAGTCATTAAAACTAGTTTTTCAACCACTCCACACATTTATTGTTAACAAACTATAGTTTTGGCAAGTCGGTTAGGACATCTACTTTGTGCATGACACAAGTAATTTTTCAAACAATTGTTTACAGACAGATTATCTCACTTATAATTCACTGTATCACAATTCCACAACAGCAAATGACCTTGTGAAGATGCTGGAGGAAACCAGTACAAAAGTATCTATATCCACAGTAAAACTAGTCCTATACTGACATAACCTGAAAGGCCGCTCAGCAAGGAAGAAGCCACTGCTCCAAAACCACCATAAAAAAGCCAGACTACGGTTTGCAACTGCACATTGGGACAAAGATTGTACTTTTTGGAGAAATGTCCTCTGGTCTGATGAAACAAAAAATTGAACTGTTTGGCCATAATGACCATCGTTATGTTTGGAGGAAAAAGGGGTAGGCTTGCAAGCCGAAGTCAACCATGAAGCACCGGGGTGGCAGCATGAAGCACGGGGTGGCAGCATAATCTTGTGGGGGTGCTTTGCTGCAGGAGGGACTGGTGAACTTCACAAAATAGATGGCATCATGAGGAGGAAAATTATGTGTATATATTGAAGCAACATCTCAAGACATCAGTCAGGAAGTTAAAGCTTGGTCGCAAATGGATCTTCCAAATGGACAATGACCCCAAGCATACTTCCACAGTTATGGCAAAATGGCTTAAGGACAACAAAGTCAAGGTATTGGAGTGGCCATCACAAAGCCCTGACCTCAATCCTATAGACAATTTGGGCAGAACTGAAAAAGCGTGTGCGAGCAAGGAGACCTACAAACCTGACTCAGTTACTCCAGCTCTGTCAGGAGGAATGGCCAAAATTCACCCAACTTATTGTGGGAAGCTTGTGGAAGGCTACCTGAAACGTTTGACCCAAGTTAAACAACTTAAAGGCAATGCTACCAAATACTAATTGAGTGTATGTAAACTTCTGACCCACTGGGAATGTGATGAAAGAAATAAAAGCTGAAATAAATCATTCTCTCTACTGTTATTGTGACATTTTACATTCTTAAAATAAAGTGGTGATCTTAACTGACCTAAGACAGGGAATTTTTCCTACGATTACATGTCAGGAATTGTGAAAAACTAAGTTTAAATGTATTTGACTAAGGTATATGTAAACTTCCGACTTCAACTGTTTTGGCCTTTCTCTTGCATTTCAAAAATGATGGAACAAAATAACTAAAACCTTTTTTTTTTTTTTGTATTGTCTTTTACCAGATCTAATGTGTTATATTCTCCTACATTAATTTCACATTTCTACAAACTTCAAAGTGTTTCCTTTCAAATGGTGTCATGAATATGCATAACCTTGCTTCAGGTCCTGAGCTACAGGCAGTTAGATTTGGGTTTGTCATTTTAGGCAAAAATAGAAAAAAGGGTCTGATCTTTAAGAGGTTTTAAAGTCCATCACAATAGCTGACTGTTCCTTTGGTGCAGTTTCGTCTCAAAGAGCCTCAGAGAGCTGTCCATTCCCCCCTGCCATAATACGGACTGATTAATGTGTGTGGGGCAGTCGTTAAATGTACTGGACTGGGGTTTGATGCAGAGCCCAGGCAGTTTAAAGGGGCATTAAGAGGATAAACGTCAGTGGGAAGGGAGCTGGAGAGAGAGAGACAGGGAGAGAGGGAGGGAGAGAGGGAGTGACAGATGTATACACTGAGGAGGAGTAGCAGTGTGCCAGGCAGGGAGAAGAAAGGGAGAGATTGATGGCTGAGTTGTACAGGGAGGAGAGAACGGGGCTGAGAAAGCAGAACGTTATAATCTGTCGACATAAACCCGTTTTGAAAGCCCTGTCTGTCTTTTTGCTCATGCCCCTCATTTATTGGTCTCTCTGTTTCTACTCTGCTCTTTTCAAAAAACCGAGGTCATTCAGTCTGTCAGTGAAGGCAGAATTGTTTCTATAATGCCATGAGTCAGTCCACCATATTGTACGGATGTAGGATCTTATCTTGAGCCATGCTATAGCAGGAAAATAATCCTGCAGCAACAGGAAAATTGAATTATTACAGTATGTGGATTATAAAATTTTTGTAGGGGTTGATACATTTTTTTCATTAGGGCAAATCAAGTCTGAATTTTTTAAGTTAAACTTTACAATCTTTTAAAAACTCAAATATACTAAAAGTTTGCATGAAAATTCTCAGCAACAAAGAGCAATCAAATTAAGATCCTACATCTGTAATTGGGCAATTCCATAGGGAAAGTTAGTTATTTCCAAATGAAACCAGATTAATTATTATCTTTAAGGTTTATGTTGGAGTTCAGGCTTTATTTGAAAAGATTTTGTAGGAAATTGCATGAATTTTGGCCATGTCAGAGTTGGATTTGGCCAAGTCTCAGGCTTTCACTCAATCTTGTAAATATAGAGGGGTGACTGGGACAGGCAATGTAACATTCAAAAGGTTTTTTAGGAAAGATTTTTTGTAAAACATACACCTTACATCAGATCATCTTGAAACTTTCTCTGTAAATCAAGGTTTTATAGGGTCTATAAATATTTTTCTATTTTCATTGTCACTATCCAGGGTTATGATATCTGTAATATAATACCATAGTAATCTGTCACGATCGTCGTTATAATAAATGGACCAAGGCGCAGCGTGCGTAGAGTTCCACATATTTAATAAATGTGGCGGCGGCGGCGGCGGCGGCGGCAGCGGCGGCGGCGGCGGCGGCAGCGGCGGCAACGGCAACGGCAACGACGGCGGCGACGAAATAACTGCTCTGGCAATAAGTAGAGCTCAACAGCACTAGCACAAAACAATATCCCACAAACACAGGTGGGAAAGGAACACACTAAGTATGATCCCCAATTAGAGGTAACGAAAAACAGCTGGCTCTAATTGGGAACCATACACAAAACCAACATAGAAACAAAACAACTAGAAAACCCCCCTTAGTCACGTCCTGACCTAAAACACCATAGAGAACCCCGAGGGCTCTCTATGGCCAGGACGTGACAGCAATCATGGCGTATCATATCTTCGCTTCAGAAGCTTGTGAAATTCACAACATTTTGTAGTGAATTTCTTCAGACTTTTACAGAAGCAATACAGAAGCAATTGTTATCTTGAAAATGATATGTTCTAGCTTAGATTATCTTGGAAAATATATGCTGAAATTGATTTCTCATACATGGCACTACTGGATTTTTTTGTAGAAAGATGAGAAGATTGTTAATAAACAATCTATGAATAGTTCCCAGAGGTGTCTCCTACAAATCAGGTTTGAGGAGTTAGCGAGGTAACTTTGATCAACTCTGAGTTCAACTCAGGAAAATCAGCAATGCGAATGTGCCTCACCTTTAAATCAGATACATTTCTGGCAACGAATCCTAACCTGCTCCGGGGCAGGCTAACTCAGGGCTAACATTTGTACTGAATGAAGTGTCTGAGCCGTGAGTTGAGGACCAATTAAATCCGATTCCCTCCCTCTTGCAAAGCCTCATCATACCCTTAATTTGAGGAAGAAAAAATTATAACATGTTAAAATACCTATTACTTTATTTAGTAATGAAACTTTGTGGAAAGTAAAACTTTTATATTGCAAATACAATTATTATTATGATACTAATTTAACGATAGGAACGGGGGAAAAGGTGCTCATGCATTGACAAGCACACTTCTAAAAGCTGATTTCAGACCATAGCCTGCTGAACTTGCAAGATAACTTTTCCTTCATTTTGATTTAGGCATAAATGAAAATGTGGCAGTGTCTGGCCGATGGATTGATGTTTCAGCATTGTCTCAATGAAGAGTTCTGCGTTCGACTAGCCACATGCAGCATGCATGAACAGTTACAGTTAGCAGCAGGCCATCGAGCAATATCCACTTTCGTAGTACAGATGAAGCCTGAGCTGGAATGTGAAGCTAACTTAATCTGGATAGCTTTAGAAAACCCTGAGTAGATCTAGCTTGCTTTGTAGGATATCCCACGGGAGTGTTTTTTTCAATTGAAAATCCCCCAAAATATCCTGGAATTCTTCCAGTGTCCAGAAAAGTGGATTAGCAGTATAGAGACATGTATATTGTCTCATATTCATATTTTGTTACAATATTTCAGAAAGTAAAAGTTTGGTCACACCTACTCATTCAAGGGTTTTTCTTTATTTTTACTATTTTCTACATTGTAGAATAATAGTGAAGCCTCTCTCACATGCTTCAAACTGAAATCTTATCCGAAACAGGTTGTGTCGTTTTCAGAGCTTTCTATTTCCTTACAACCGGTCAAACTGATGTCATTTGGAAATTTGGCACACAGAATCTTTGTATCTAATTATAGCATGCATCTAGTTATAGAAAAATGGACCAACAAATAGCCCACCAAAATGTCGGAAATTAAGTTTTAGGTTACTGTCCTGGTGAAAGTTGAATTTCCACCCAGTGTCTGGTGGAAAGCAGACTGAACCAGTTTTTCCTCTAGGATTTTGTCTGTTCCATTTATTTTTTATCCTGAAAAACTCCCCAGTCATTAACGATTACAAGTATACCCATAACATGCAGCCACCCCTATGCTTGAAAATATGGAGTGGTACTCAGTAATGTGTTTTATTGGATTTGCCCCAAACATAAAATAATGTATTCAGGACAAAAAGTGAATTGCTTTGCCACGTCCTTTGCAGTATTACTTTAGTGCCTTTTTGCAAACAGGATGCATGTTTTGGAACATTATTCTGTACAGGCTTCCTTTCTTTTCACTACAATGTTTTTCATCTATCCTCAGTTTTCTCCTATCACAGCCATTAAACTCTGTAACTGTTCTAAAGTTACCATTGTTGGTGAAATCCCTGAGCGGTTTCCTCTCCGGCAACTGAGTTAGGAAGGGTGCCTGTACAGTATCTTTGTAGTGATTGGGTGTATTGATACACCATCCAAAGTGTAATTATTAACTTCACCATGCTCAAAGGGATATTCAGTTTCTGCTTTTTTATTTTGACCCATCTACCAATAGGTGCCCTTTGCAAGGCATTGGAAAACCTTGCTGGTCTTTGTGGTTGAAATTCACTGCTCAACTGAGGGACCTTACAGATACATTGTACTGTATGTGTGAGTTACAGGGATGAGGTTGTCATTCAAAAATCATGTTAATCACTATTATTGCACACCGAGTCAGTCCACGCAACATATTATGTGACTTGTTAAACACATTTTGACTTTAGTCAAAGGGTGTGAATTCTTTCTGAACCCAGTGTGTACTGTAGTCCGGCGTTGCGGATGGGTTATTAGCAATTGCAGGCGGGTGCAGGTGAACAAACAGCTGACCCGCTCACCATTCATGTGTTCATTCAACTGGTAAAGGTTAATTTTGATTTTGAACAATTAGAACATTAGAGTGTGGTGACAGGCCTCGTATACTATTCAGGCTACTTGTAATTATACAAATATATATATATATATGTATATATATATATATATTTTACATTTCAAATTACAACAAATGTTATGATAGATTTTGATCATGAAATCCTTAAGATTTGAATGTTTATTTCAGATTCTGTAACATCCATAAAGGGATGGTGTAACATCCATAACAGTCGTTTTCCTCTCTAATGTAATGATTGTAATTTCCATCTTTGAAACATTTTCATTTTTGTGTTCAGCCAAGCCTTTCCTTCAAAATGGATATCCATGATTTGACTTAAGACTTACAAACTCACAGACTTTTGCTAATATGTTCAGTTTCCCAAAAAACGCCTGTCCATTTCATGGAACATCCATAACGCTTCTTATTTGCTTCATTTCTCCAACATCCACTTTCTTGGGTTCACTTCCCAATGGGTTATTATTGACACATACATCAAAAGTTAAATTTATATTTTGTGTGTCCATTCTGTGAGACATTCAAGTTGTGATGTTGTGTGCAAATGTCCATAATGTCTGTAATGTCCATAATGCTGAAATTGCACAATTACAGCACTCATCATCATTGTAGATCATTGATTGGGCTCTGAAGCCTGGAAGTGTGCAACTCCTACACACACTCTTGAGCTAGCAGACATATTGTAATTGGCTATGGCATACGCTACTTATTGCTTCTCTCTCATACCGCAATCTGTTTGAAAGACCATTCTCCCAGGGACAGATCAAGTTATATTGCTGATATCCCGCCTTCATGTTTCGACATGAAGCACAACTCTTCAGTGCATGTATTTTTTTTATGTCTCGGATGAATAACTTGGGCTTAGGGGAAGATGGAGTTTGTTAGTATGGGAGTGTGAAGGTACAGTATATAGAGACTGACACTGCTGAATTGTCTCTTAAACTTTAATGATGGCTTTGATTTGTGGCCGCTGGAGCATCTCACCATCCAAACTTGACACATTAGTACCAGGCAAGGGGCAATCGGGCGTGAAATTACACCAGCATTCTCTGGGGACTAGAGTAAACTGTGTGTGGGGCACTTGACCCAAATCCCCTCTGCTACCACCCACTGGTGCTATCTACCGATTTGACCCCCCTTTGACCTTGGTTAGCCCCGCGGCTGACATTCGACCTTCAAATTCTTAAGTAACCTATTATTTTGGCAATTCCACTTCAGTTTGGCCCTAATCCTTAGGGGGAAGGATGTTTGACATACATTTGAAATCTGTATCCAAGATAGTTATTGAGAAATAATACATTAAAGTTGGGCCATTTTTTACATTTCGGCCAACCCAGGCCTAGATGATTCCAAGCCAGTCTTGGTGTCAAACCTTAAAGTGTGCTCTGTATTATGAGTAGGGTTGACATTAGGAATAAGAATAATATTTATTTGCGTACCTTTATGGATCATTCAAAATATAAACACACAGCCTTGGAAACATATATTTGTGCTGTGGAGATCTTCTCCTTTATTCTTCACCATGACCTTTTTTCTTCATTTCAAGGACTTGTATTCTCTGTCTGTACTCATTAACTTTGTACGGTCTGTAAGAAAAAAACAGAGACATTCTAGTCTGTGCCTTTCTCTCTCTTCTTCTGTCTCCCTCTGCTCTCATATGACAGCTCAGGCACTTATCAAAGAAAAGTAAATAGGAGCATATAACCTGTTTGGACGAGATGTACAGTATAGAATACTCGCCGTTCTTGATCACGTTGACCTCTTCCAGAGAAGCACATCATATAGATGGAATGACCATATAGCCTGTGAATTGTCTATGTAAGCTAGCCTTGGAACAAACCCAGTGACCTTACAGGCCCTTTCAGGGTGAGCTCCAGTTCCCTGCCTGCTTTTATTCATTATTCACTGGGTAATGAGCACCACGGATGAGGAGGGGAGGGAGAACACACAGGGAAGTTATTAGGTTGTGATAATAATAACTCAGCTCCTCGTCATTAAAAAGGAGTCTGTAAGACCTGGGCTCCGTGATCAACAGTGATGTAGGCCGACTCCTCAATCCAATGGCCTCATTGTTTAGATTCACTATCCTCCTCTCTGCTCAGCCTCAGCACCCCCGCTTTCTCTGTCCTCATTTGGAATTCAAATCGCTCTTGGGTTTTTGGAAATTGGACAGCGGTCACCCAAAAGTACCCGTTCTCTACTAACCGAAATGTAATTTTGATGTAATGTTGTGATGCTAAAGGTGACCATGTGGGCTGCGCCTTCTGTTTTTATTTCACTTTGCTTCGAAACGCTGTGACGGGGGTAGGCTGGTGTGGGAGGCTGTTGAATTGTAATGTCGTCTTCACATTTCAAGTATCAGATCTGCAATGACAGAGTGACTGGTTTGGGGTTTAGCTGTGTCTGCTTGTTGTTTCATGGACATTTAGAGGTGACTTGGTTGGGCTGTTTGAGGTGTTTACCTGTAAGGTTTTATTTCTGTTGATCCACCCTGCTCTTTTCATAATTTCCTGTGACCACTTTACTCCTTTCTCATTTAATTGCAACACTTTCCCTGACACTCTAGTCCTGATGATGGCCCATTTAAATGAAAAGCCCATGATTCTGACAACTCACTATGTCATTCATCTGTCCTTGCTCCAGAGACTGTGTAATTATTCTGAACAAAAATACAAATGCAACATGAAAAGATTTTACTGAGCTACAGTTCATAGAAGGAAATTGGTCAATTTAAATAAATTCATTAGGCCCTAATCTATGGATTTCATATGACTAGGCAGGGAGCACAGGCCCACCCACTCGGGAGCCCGGTCCACCCACTGGGGAGCCAGGCCCAGCCAATCAGAATTAGTTTTTCCCAGCTGAAGAGCTGTATTACAGACAGAAATACTCCTCAGCACCCACCCTCCCCCTCATCAGACAATCCCGCAGGTGAAGAAGCCGGATGTAGAGGTCCTGGGCTGGCATGGTTACACGTGGTCTGTGGTTGTGAGGCCCTTTGGATGTACTGCCAGATTCTCTAAAATGACGTTGGAGGTGGCTTATGGTAGAGAAATAAACATTCAATTCTCTGGCAACAGCGCTGTTGGACATTCCTACATTCAGCATGCTAATTGCACGCTCCCTCAAAACTTGAGACATCTGTGGCATTGTGTTGTGTGACAAGACTGCACATTTTAGAGTGGCCTTTTGTCCCCAGCACAAGGTGCACCTGTGTAATCATTATGCTGTTTAATCAACTTATTGATATGCCACACCTTTCAAGTGGATGGATTATCTTGGCAAAGGAGAAATGCTCACTAACAGGGATGTAAAAAATGTGTGCACAACATTTGTGAGAAATAAGTATTTTGTGCGTATGGAACATTTATGAGATCTTTTATTTCAACTCATAAAAATTATACCAAAACTTTACATGTTGTATTTATTTTGGTTCAGTATATTATAGGGGAAGTGACATCTGACCTTTTGATTACCTTTCCAGCAATTGTATGATTGTGAGCATGCACACAGTGGCCTTTTCAACTATCCAGATATTTGAGTATGCTTTTGTCAATTGATAAGCATGACATCAGGTTTCGACCTGTTTGCAGTTTAGAGAAAAAATGCAATCAGTGTGAAGAAAAGATTCCATCTCCTTCCCACTTCAGAAAAGCTCTGCTCTCTTTGTCTATGTCAGAACTATAGAATGAGCCACGGCAGTGATAGGACAAAAGGAGCCTCAGTTGGAGAGATGATACTGTCAATGCCACGTGGCAGGCAGACTTACAGCGCCAGGGATGCTTAGGTCAGAGGAGCATGTCTAGAGACCAGGCTCAGGTCAGGGGGATCTACAGGCCTCCTCAGGACACCTGAATATCTATGAAAGACTTTCAGATCGTCATGCCAAATCCACTTTGAGGTAAGTGAAAGACAGATGATGATGAAATGGAGAAAAGGCTAAGCATGATGATGACCCCGAACGGTACGGAAGCCCTGGAGCCCAAGGCAAAAAACTAAACAAACATAGATTTTTGGAATTATCTTGTTTGAAGGACTTAGTAACTTGTTCAAACGACTTAGTGTCTAATTTGTACAAATTAGTATCTCATTTGAACAACTTTTTTTTGTTGTTGCCTTTGGCTTCAGGGCTTCCGTATAATGCAAACCAATGCATCAATCACACATCCTGTTCAATCCCATCAATCGAAGAAGAGGGACGTGAGTGATTAATTCTTAACACCATTAACAGAGCAGCAGAGTTCCCACTGACTGTCGGCATTGAGGGTTGTACCTGTGTGTGCTTTTATTCCCTCTTGATTGAATTAACGTTTGTGTGGACGTACCATTCCTCACACACACACACACACACAGCCTCATGTACCTCAAGAAGAAATGTGCCAACGCAAAGAGGCACCTGCTGTTAAGTGTAAGATATTTTTCCCTCTTAGCTATACATCGAACTACACACATAGTCTGAGGATGTTTTAAACTCTATGCTCCAGTATGTTTGTGAGGCAGCAGAAGGTTAGGAACACGCCCGGGAAGATGAAGTGTCTTAAGTGCAATTGGCTTCATTACCTTTGCCTTTGATAGATCATAACCCACACAGTCTCTTAATGCGTGGATGGAATAGACTGTGTGTGTACGCACACACACTACACATCAGGAAATGGATCTTTCCCATACACACATGGGATATGGTAAATCCCATACAGTAAACAGTATTTTTCAGTTCTTTACCCTTCCTAGTTGATCTGTTGTGATTCGAAACACCTTTGAATTCTTTGGATCTCTGCTGGAATCGTCATGGTGATGAAATCAGCGATCCTCAAAAGCAAAGTGATTATTTTGTCTTCGAGATTTTTCCCTTATTGTGTTTCCCCCCCTCCCACTGAGTGCTGTACAGAAGTGTTGTTGAGCAGGGACACAGATCTGGAGCCCTGTGGGGTATGTATGTGCACCTCTGTGCGAGAAGGCTTCCAGGAAGATGGGGCTTTTTAATGAGTCATAAGACCTCCCACTAATTGAGAAAAACAGAGTCAGAACAGAAGTTCAGTCTGGGAAAGTAACAGACAACAATGATGTGTGACCCACAGCATATTTGGTGCAACTTTGGTGATTGTTCAGTTTCTGTTTTTGTGAACGCAGAGGAGCAAGTGGGTGATTAGCGATGGGCGAGACACAGTCATCTGTTCCTCTCTGATTGTGTTTGAAGTGCAATCGCTTTACCAGGTGAACGAGAGGAAGAGGAAATGAACTATCAAAGCGCCTTCAAGTAGTGTGGGGAGAGTTGATGTAGGTATAATAGGGGGCAGGGCAACAGAGGTAAGCAGGGTCAGACGTAGTCCCAGTAATGATGTAATCTTGGCGTTAGTGTCCTTATTCCTCTTTGGTATAAATGTTATTTTTGGCAGGAGGATTGTGATTTTACATTATAGGTGCAGACAGCCATACATCTAAGCACAGACACACATCAAGGTTTACTATGCTCTTTCATCTCATCTTAATACAAAGTTAAAAATGTTAACCTTTATTTAAGTAGGCAAGTCAGTTAGGAACAAATTCTTATTTACAATGATGGCCAAACCCGGACGACGCTGGGCCAATTGTGCCCCACCTTACGGGGCTCCCAATCATGGCCGGATGTGATACAGCCTGGATTCAAACCAGGAAATGTAGTGACACCTCTTGCACTGAGATGCAGTGCCTTAGACCGCTGCGCCACTCGGGAGCCCAGTGCAGTCAAAAATGAGATTTTCCTGTGTTTTATATACACATGTTTTATATACAGTTTATTAGGTACACCACCATGTTCACAAAAATGGTTCGCTCCTACAGACAGTGAGTCACTTGGACGTGGCTTGCTATATAAAGCAGGCAGACAGGCATCGAGGCATTCAGTTACTGTTCGATTGAACGTTGAAATGGGCAAAATGAGTGACCTAAGTGATTTTGAGCATTGTATGATCGTCGGTGCCAGGTGCTCCTTTTCCAGTATCTCAGTAACGTCCGGCCTCCTGGGCTTTTGAAGCACGACAGTGTCTAGGGTTTACTGAGAATGGTGCGAAAAACATCCCGTCAGCAGCAGTCCTGTGAATGAAAACAGCTTGTTGATGAGAGGTTGAAGGAGAATGGCAAGAATTGTGCAAGCTAACACGCCGACCACAAACAGGCAAATAACAGTACAACAGTGGTGAGCAGCACGGCATCTCGGAACGCACAACTCGTCGGTCCTTGTCACGGATGGGCAATTGCAGCAGATGACCACAACGGGTTCCACTCCTATCAGCTAAAAACAAGAAGAAGCGGCTCCAGTGGGCACGCGATCGCCAACACTGGACAATTGAAGAATGGAAAAACATTGCCTGGTCTGACGAATCTGGTTCCTTTTGTGTCATGCTGATGACAGAGTCAGGATTTGGTGTAAGCAGCATGAGTCCATGACCCCATCCTGCCTTGTGTCAACAGTGCAGGCTGGTGGTGATGGGTTAAGTGTTTGGTTAATGTTTTCCTGGCCCTTGATTCCAATTGAGCAACATGTCCTTTTTGTATTTTTTATGTTTAACCTTTATTAAACTAGGCAAGTCAGTTAAGAACACATTCTTATTTACGGAGAAAGCTTGTCCGTTCAGGAAAGGTCCAGTTATGAGTTGCAGTGGAGGAAAGGAGTTTACAGAGACTGTGTCAACAGCACAAGCATGAGGCGGCAGGTAGCCTAGTGGTTAGAGCTTTGGACTTGTAACCGGAGGGTTGCAAGTTCTAATCCCCGAGCTGACAAGGGAAAAAAATCTGTTGTTCTGCCCTTGAACAAGGCAGTTAACCCACTGTTCCCCGGGTGCCGAAGACGTGGAAGTCGATTAAGGCAGCCCCCCGCACCTCTCTGATTCAGAGGGGTTGGGTTAAATGCGGAAGACACATTTCGGTTGAAGGCATTTGGTTGTACAACTGACTAATAATGGTGACTTTGAATGGGGTTCTGTTACCCCCCCCCCCAGGTAGAGGCTGTGATTTGCTGGCCAAGGTTCCCTGCAACCTGGTCCCTAACACAGAGGTGTGAAGTGCCCTCTGCCTGCAGGACAATAGAGTTAGTCTGAGGAGGGGGTTGGTAGACTCTGCAATAAAAGTCCCACATTTTATGTCCCAGCCAGAGAGAGGGATTGGTGAAGGTTTAATTTGCAGGGAGTGCCTCTTCTCATACTGCTGAACACTTGAATTGGACTGGACTGACCACCTGCACTGACCACACACACACACGCACACACACACACACACACACACACACACACACTATAGAGCTCTGTCAGATTGACCATCGGGTTCTTAGTCAGCTCCCTGACCAAGGCCCTTCTCCCTAATTGTTCAGTTTGGTAGGGCTGCCAGCTCTAGGAAGAGTCTTGGTGTCACACCCTGATCTGTTTCACCTGTTTTTGTGATTGTCTCCACCCCACTCCAGCTGTCGCTCATCTTCTCCATTATCCCCTGTGTATTTATACGTGTTCTGTTTGTCTGTTGCCAGTTTGTCTTGTTTGTCAAGTTAACCAGCGGTTTTTGTATCAGCGCCTGCTTTTCCCCAGTCTCTCTTTTCTCGTCCTTTTTTCTTGACCCTTGCCTGTCCTGACCCTGAGCCCGCCCACCTGACCACTCTGACCCTGTCTGCCGTTCTGTACCTCTGCCCCACTTCTGGATTACCGACCTCTGCCTGACCTGACCCAGAGCATGCCTGCCGTCCTGTACCTTTGCCCCTGTTGCTGTAATAAACATTGTTACTTCTACAAGGTCTGCATCTGGGTCTTACCTTGATTCCTGATACTTGGTGGTTCCAAACTTCTTCCATTTAACAATGATGGAGGCCACTGTGTTCTTGGGGACCTTCAATGCGGCAGACATTTTTTGGTACCTATCCCCAGATCTGTGCCTCGACACAATCCTGTCTTTGAGCTCTACAGACAATTCCTTCGACCTCATGGCTTGGTTTATGCTCTGACATTATATAGACAGGTGTCTGCCTTTCCAAGTCATGTCCAATCAATTGAATTTACCACAAGTGGACTCCAATCAAGTTGTAGAAACAGGATGCATAATGGAAACAGGACGCAGCTGAGCTCCATTTCGAGTATCATAGCAAAGGGTTATCATAGTTAACTCTACAAACCTGTTTTTGCTTCATCATTGTTGGGTATTGTTTGTAGACTGCTGAGGATTTTTTTTTTTTAATTTAATTCATTTTAGAATAAGGCTGTAATGTAACAAAATGTTGAAAAAGGGAAGGGGTCTGAATACTTTCCGAATGCACTGTACTATCATAAGAGACAAAGATAGCACCCTGGATATGTTTACAAAATGTCCCTGTGTCCTCTCTCTTTCTTTGTGGATCTTTGTTCCAGATAGCACACAGACCGTCATGTGTTTTACTTTTCTTTTATGTAGAATGTCTGTGACTCCATGACTGAGATAAATGGATATTGGCAGCCTTATCGCTCCTGAAAAACCTTGATGAAAACATGCCTGGATATCTGCCTGGTTCTGACGCCACCTGTGCAAAAGGAGAAATAGGGAGCAGGTGGGAAGCATATTTTGCAAAGTACACAACAGTATTGTCATGTATGGTGAAGACTGGAGCACAGTATCCTGTCTGTCTCCTCTTGTGCTGTGGCAAATTATACACACCGCAGCAGGTTAGACAATCGATTTTAAAACCGTGATCAAAAAGGTTTGCTTATAAAGGTTGCCTTGCTCTTTCTATCTGCACTGAGCCTCATCCTGTGGCTTTTCTCAGGTCGTGTCAGCCAGGTTCGTTATTGTTGGTTATTGTTAGAGAGCAGGTGCAATCTGATGCTGGTCTTATCTCCATGGCCATGCCTGAGGGATAACCGTAACTAAACAACAAAACCTGTCTCCATGCCCTATCTCAACACATCAGGTAATGTGTGTATAGGGCCAAGGCTGGCCCATGGCCTGAATTTGCCCCTTGTCAGTGTGTGTGCATGCTTCTATGTTTGTATGTGTGCGTGTGTGTGTGCCTCACCCACACTGTGTGGTAAATACCAATAGGACAGTCTGACCATGCCAACGCGGCCAAGCTAAGAGGACAGTGATTATCTTTTGTACTCCTGGCTCAGATGGTCCTGAGGAATAGCTGGAGAGATTGCATCTCATTCACCACCTGTCCCCGTATAACCCCCATATGCCACATCAACGAAGCATCATCTGTCTGTAATACAAAAGTAGAGAGATGTCTCTCTCCCCATGCAAAACCTCCATTGACAATAAGTGTCACAAAGTGCAGTAACTATATAATTGTAATAATTAATATCAATGCGTAACTGAAGTATCTGCCAGTATGAAGGGTGTGCGAGAGGAGACTTGGCATCCAGACACTGCTGAGTCCCGTCGTCTCTGTGTACTCTGTCTCTGTCTGCCAGTGCGTGCTGGGTAATAGAGTTAAACAGTCTGTTTACAGCCAGAGTGTAGACAAACATGCTGAATTTGCTCAGCAATTACTGACAATTAGGAACCATTCTCCTACTGGTCATCAGTCTATAGCTGAAGGCTGTGCTGCTGTTGTGGAAGTTTATTATTCTGCTGTTCAATGTCCATTCAACCCCAACAACTGTTTCCCTTAGCCTAGGCAGATCTAACGCCCATGCACTATTGTCTAGGCTTGATGTGCATTCCCTGTAATATACTTGTGTGCACCATGGACCCTGGACCAGGGAAAATATGCTTACTTTCTTGATGAAACACCATTTTCCACCACCATTTTTGAATTTTGGGACAAAATGTTGGGACACAATGTTGCAAACTGCATTCAGTCAAGGGTTGGATGCAATGGAGGATCAGCTACCTACAGAGGAGCGGCTACTATGGAGGAACTGAGAAAGTCGGAGAAAGCAATGGTCCCTGATGAATAGCTCCTGGCCTGTCTGAAAGACTGATTTTCTCCCTGGCTATAGGCTACTGTACCATCAATGCTCCATTCAAGCCATACTGACTTCTCCCAACTGCCTCAACTCCTTTTCCTGGCAAATATCCGAAGCTGACTAGAGACACCATTTGTTTTCTAACTTTAATTTGTTGTTCATTGATGACTGAGGTATTTTGTTTACAAGAGGACCACACTGGAAATATGTTTAACATTTTTTAGTGTTATCCACAATGATTTTTAGATGCATTGGGCCAATGGCAACCACTGATGGCCACCTAGACAGCTGATCTCAACCGCAACCATCATCCGCCACCGATTTACCTCTTCATAACGTGGATGTCAGGGTTAACTTTTTTTCCTGATTGCAACCAACCATTTAAGACGATTTCGCCCTCGGGTGGCTATTATCATCAGAACATTTTAATCTTGCCAGTTGAGCAGACTAAGCGCAATTTATCTATTTCACAATCATTCTGTACAACTGAAATAAAGTATTTCCTAGGTTACCACGGCAAATCTATACTCTGGTCATTTATTCAACAAGTTTTATGAATGGAAAACGAATGTTGATGGTGTAGCATACTGTTATCATGCATGCTGACTGCAGGAATGTCCACCAGAGCTGTTGACAGAGAATTTTATGTTAATTTATCTACCATAAACCGCCTCCAATGTCATTTTCTTTTACTCGTCAATTTCGTGATTACGATCTTGTCTCATCGCTGCAACTCCCCAATGGGCTCGGGAGAGGCGACGGTCGAATTTGCCAGTACGTCCAACCGGCCTCACAACCGTAGACCATGTGAATGGCATTGTGTGTTGCTAATGTCAACATAGTGAACATAGTGCCCCATGGTGGCAGTGGGGTTATGGTATGGGCAGGCATAAACTACAGACAACGAACACAATTGCATTTTATCGATGGCAATTTGAATACACAGAAATACCGTGATGAATCCTGAGGCCCATTGTGAGGCACATTTTTTTAAAAGGTATCTGTTACCAACACATGCATATCTGTATTCCCAGTCATGTGAAATCCATAGATTAGGTCCTAATGAATTTATTTCAGTTGACTGATTTCCTTATATTAACTATAACTCAGGAAAATATTTGAAGTTGTTACATGTTTTTATATTTTTGTTCAGCATATAATATATATTTTTTTTATCAAATAAAAATGTAGTCTATAAAGTTCTGGAATGGCATATTATTTTGACATTTAAGGTGAAGTGTCTAAGCCTACTTCTATATTCTTATACCAAAATAAGTATTTTTCATTGATCAGCCTTGGTTTCCAATACTCCTGATAGGTCGATATTTCATAGTAGAGAATCTAGACCAGCTGTCTGGTATCATAATTACTTGACATGGTAACAAAGAGAGATCAAGTGATTTGCTGTTTTATCCTTGAGGGTTTTTGTTGCAATCAAGCCGTAGCCCCCAGGTGTATGTAATCTCCCATTAGTAGCATTTTAAGAAATAACCTGCAGGAGCTTGTTAAACCCCTATGGAATCGGTGTCCCCCCCACGGGACGGTTGAGCTAACGTAGTCTAATGTGATTAGCATGAGGTTGTAAGTAACAAAAAATAATCCCAGGACATAGACATATCTGATATGGGCAGAAAGCTTAAATTCGTGTTATTCTAACTGCACTGTCCAATTTACAGTAGCTATTACAGTGAACAAATACCATGCTATTGTTTGAGGACAGTGCCCAATTATGAACTTGGAAATGTATTAATGAACCAATTAGGCACATTTGGGCAGTCTTTGATATCCAAACCATATCCAAATACAACATTTTGAACAGATATGCAATGGTTCATTGGATCAGTCTAAAACGTTGCACATACACTGCTGCCATCTAGTGGCGAAAATATAAATTGTGCCTGGGCTGGAATAATACATTATGGCCTTTCTCTTGTATTTCAAAGATGATGGTATTAATGTGTTATATTCTCCTACATTAATTTCACATTTCCACAAACTTCAAAGTGTTTCCTTTCAAATGGTATCAAGAGTATGCATATCTTTGCTTTAGGTCCTGAGCTACAGGCAGTTAGATTTTGGGATGTCATTTTAAGCGAAAATTGAAAAAAAGGGTCAGATCCTTAAGAGTTTCTGCCTGTTGGTTGCAATGAAGCCATTATATATTTATTGTCAAATCATATCATATAATGTGAAGAAATTAAAATAGTGCATTCTGTTGGAGGAATATAGAACTTGATCAAATTCAGCTGTCATAGAATTAGGACTTTAGGACCTTCTTATGATGGGATGAAGGTCAGCCATTTTGTTCAGGGAGTTGGTCAACCATGGTTTGCCAGTGCTGTGATAAGATATTGTGCAAAACAATGAATTTGAAAAAGGTATCTGTATGTTTCTTAGCTACTTAGCCAGACAGTTTTAGAGGAATGATTCCAAATTAACTGCCAATATGTCAAAATTCCATTCAAACAATGCAGTCAATCCACAGCCATACACTGGCTAAAATCAGTTGATGATAGGACTTAGACAAGTTGTAAATGCAGCAGGTACTGATATTGTATCATATAATAGCACTCACAGCTTTACAAGAAAATAAACATGTAGACATTTATGGTCTGTTTACATATATTTGAGGCTATTTATACAGAAATGTATAAAACCTGCATGAACTGTATTTATAATTGACTATATAAGGTTGACAATTTTATGCCAATTTTTGATATCACATGCTTTACTTTTTAAGTAAAAGTAAAGTAAAATCAGGATTATGACTCTACTGCCATTAATTCCAGTTCGACTGGTTTGGATTTCTCCCTGACCAATATAGATGTGATAAAGAGGTAAATGGAATGCAGACCGTGGGGAACAGAAGAAGGATCCTGGAATTGGCGCACATTCAACAAATCTGATCTAACAAAGTTGATATTAGTCAAATTCTTCATGACTGATGTATTGTAACAGGACCGCAATGTGATGAAGTTCGATTTCGATATATTTGACTGTTTTCGCTGCATAACATTTAAAAGTTGCCCCTTTTCAGGTTTAAAAGAAGTGACTGCTAAATGCTAACTCCCATTTGTATAAGCTGGTAGCATAGCTAGCATACAGAAATTGGTGGTGGTAGTCAGTCGTTTTTAATTAATGCAATTGATTGGTGATGACGACATGGACATACACTGAGTGTACAAAACATTAGAAACACCTTCCTAATCTTGAGTTGCACCCCCTTTTGCCCTCAGAACAGCCTCATTTTGTCAGAGCATGGACTCTACAAGGTGTCGAAAGCGTTCCATAGGGATGCTGGACCATGTTGACTCCAATGCCTCCCACAGTTGTGTCAAGTTGGCTGGATCTTTGGGGGTTTGTGGACCATTCTTGATACACACAGGAAACTGTTGAGCGTGAAAAACCCAGCAGTGTTGCAGTTCTTGACACACTCAAACCGATTTGCCTGGCACCTACTGAATTGCACACATACACAATCCATGTCTCAATGCTTAAAAATCCTTCTTTAACCTGTCTCCTCCCCTTCATCTACACTGATTGAAGTGGATTTAACAAATGACATCAATAAGGGATCATAGCTTTCACCTGGATTCACCTGGTCAGTCTATATCATTGAAAGAGCAGGTGTTCCTGGCATTTTCACCCCATTCTGGAACTTTGAGGGTTTATCACATAGCCCCTCCAGTAAAATAATAGGATCTCCATGGCCGCTGTCACGTCAGCTTGCCATGACAACAGTCGGAACACCAGGGTCAAAGTTGAATGTCTCTTGATCCATTGCCGGCTAAGCAGTCAATATACACTGAGTGTACAAAACATTAAGGATAACTTTGAGTTGCGCCTCACCCCCCTTTTGCCCTCGTAACAGCTTCAATTCAAGTTGGCTGGAGGTCCTTTGGGTGGTGGACCATTCTTGATCAATCAATCAAATGTATTTATAAAGCCCTTTTTACATCAGCCGATGTCACAAAGTGCTATACAGAAACCCAGCCTAAAACCACAAACAGCAAGCAATGCAGATGTAGAAGCACGGTGGCTGGGTGGCCAGTCCTCTTCTGGCTGTGCCAGGTTGAGATTATAACAGTACATGGCCAAGATGTTCAAACGTTCATAGATGACCAGCAGGGTGAATAATAATAATAATCACAGTGGTTGTAGAGGGTGCAACAGGTCAGCACATCAGGAGTAAATGTCAGTTGGCTTTTCATAGCCGAGCATTCAGAGTTAGAGACAGCAGGTGCGGTAGAGAGAGAGTCGAAAACAGCAGGTCCGGGACAAGGTAGCACTTCCGGTGAACAGGTCAGTGTTCCATAGCCGCAGGCAAAACAGTTGAAACTGGAGCAGCAGCAAGACCAGGTGGACTGGGGACAGCAAGGAGTCATCAGTCCAGGTAGTCCTGAGGCATGGTCCCAGGGCTCAGGTCCTCCGGGTGGGAGAGGGAGAGAGAGAGAGAGAATTAGAGGGAGCATACTTAAATTCACACAGGACACCGGATAAGACAGGAGAAATACTCCAGATATAACAGACTGACCCTAGCCCCGACACAAACTATTGCATCATAAATACTGGAGGCTGAGACAGGAGGGGTCGGGAGACACCATAGCCCCATCCGACGATACCCCCGGACAGGGCCAACCATGCAGGATATACCTGGGAAACTGTTGAGTGGGAAAAATCCAGAAGGGTTGCATCTTTTGACATACTCAAACCGGTGCACCTGGCACCTACTACTATACCGCGTTCAAAGGCAATAAAGAATTTTGTCTTGGCCCTACATCCTCTTAATGGCACACATACACAATCCATGTCTCAATTGTCTTAAAGCTTAAAAATCCTTCTTTAACCTGTCTCCTCCCCTTCATCTACTGATTGAAGTGGATTTAACAAGTGGCATCAATAAGGGATCATAGCTTTAACCTGGATTCACCCGGGTCATGGAAAGAGAAGGTGTCCTTAATGTTTTGTACACTCACTGTATAAAAGGTAAATGCAGACAATAAAAAGGTAAGCATGGGGCTGCTGGAAAGGGGATCATATTAATATTGCCAAATTGTTTTTACAGGCAACATACCGTGAATCCTATGTGAAAGGTGTACTAGATACATCTGTCTACCTCCATCTACCTCTGATCTTATCAACAGTGCCATTTAGACATGGACACATTCAATTACTCCTCCTCAACTAGAAGATAACACACTTGATTGAACAAGACAACATGGCTAATTGATCGACGGCTTTATAACTTCCTGTCTATATTGGTTGTCTACATGTCCAGATGGCTTCCTCTTCACATGCACCAGTGTGAACACAGTGCTATTGACTTTAGTTCCAGTGTGGAAGTTGCATACTGAGCCACTGCCAGTCCTTCTTTCCCCTTACAGTCCCAATTGCTCTTATAGGTCTCCCGTCATATTGCGGTGCCATCTGTGTGTCTCCTGCCTCCTGTGGTACTGGTTGTAAGGGTGAGCATGATATTAGGATGAAAGACAATAAACAGTAGAACTGAGGAGTCCTGTTGTACGTCATGGCCTCTTAGTTCTTGTAAATATGTAACTTAGCCCTCCCCTACTTCACTTGGATTCAGGACTTTAGCCACGTACCATACAGGTACCACAGACTAGTTGTAAATGGCAAGGCCCAGCCTTCCCAGAGTAGTGACCAAGGCAGACTGTCAGTGGCTATGTACAGTACCAGTCAAAAGTTGGGACACACCTACTCATTCAAGGATTTTTCTTCATTTTTACTATTTTCAAAACAATGAAATAACACATATGGAATCATGTAGTAACCAAAAAAGTGTTAAACAAATCTAAATATATTTTTGATTTTAGAATGTTCAAAGTAGCCACCCTTTGCCTTGATGACAGCTTTGCACACCCTTGGAATTCTCTCAATCAGCTTCCCCTGGAATGCTTTTCCAACAGTCTTGAGAGAGTTCCCACATATGCTGAGCACTTATTGCCTGCTTTTCCTTCACTCTGCGGTCCAACTCATCCCAAACCATTTCAATTGGGTTGAGGCCGGGTGATTGTGGAGGCCAGGTCATCTGATTAGGCACTCCATCACTCTCCTTCATGGTCAAATAGCCATTACACAGCTTAGAGGTGTGTTGGGTCATTGTCCTGTTGAAAAACAAGTGATAGTCCCACTAAGCGCAAACCAGATGGGATGGCATATCGCTGCAGAATGCTGGGGTAGCCATGCTGGTTAAGTGTGCCTTGAATTCTAAATCAATAAATCTAATTTATTCATAAAGCCCTTTTTACATCAGCCGATGTCACAAAGTGCTATACAGAAACCCAGCCTAATACCCCAAACAGCAAGCAATGCAGATGTAGAAACTTCCTAGAAAGGCAGGAACTTAGGAAGAAACCTAGAGAGGAACCAGGCTCTGAGGGGTGGCCAGTCCTCTTCTGGCTGTGCCGGGTTGAGAATATAACAGTACATGGCCAAGATGTTCAAACATTCATAGATGACCAGCAAGGTGAAATAATAATAATAATAATAATCACAGAGGTTGTAGAGGGTGCAACAGGTCAGCACCTCAGGAGCAAATGTCAGTTGGCTTTTCATAGCCGAGCATTCAGAGTTAGAGACAGCCGCCAGATAAGACAGGAGAAATACTCCAGACGTAACAGACGGACCTTAGCCCCCCTACACATAAACAATTGCAGGGGTGGCAGGTAACCTAGTGGTTAGAGCGTTGGGCCAGTAACCAAAAGGTTGCTGGATCGAATCCCTGAGCTGATAAGGTAAAAAATCAGTCATTTTTACCTTGTCAGCTCACTGTTCCCCGGTAGGTTGTCATTGTAAATGAGAATTTGTTCTTAACCGACTTGCCTAGTTAAATAAAGCTTAAATAAAAAATTGCAGCATAAATACTGGAGGCTGAGACAGGAGGGGACAGTGTCACCAGCAAAGGACCATCACTCCTCCTCCATGCTTCACAGTGTGAACCACACATCTGTTCACCTACTCTGCGTCTTACAAAGACATGGCGGTTGGAACCAAAAATCTCAAATTTGGACTCATCAGACCAAAGGACAGATTTCCACCAGTCTAATATCCATTGCTTGTGTTTCTTGGCCCAAACAAGTTTCTTCTTATTATTGGTGTCCTTTAGTAGTTGTTTCTATGCAGCAAATTAACCATGACCTGTATAGTAGGCGGTGTCAGAGGAAAGCCCAAGAAATTGTCAGAGACCCCAGTCACCCAAGTCATAGACTGTTTTCTCTACTACCACACGGCAAGCGGTACCGGAACGCCAAGTCTAGGACCAAAAGGCTCCTTAACAGCTTCTACCCCCAAGCCATAAGACTGCTGAACAGTTAATCAAATGGCCACCTGGACTATTTACGTATTTACTCATGAGAGCCAGTTTCATCATAGTGCTTGATGGTTTTTGCGACTGCACTTGAAGAAAATGTAAAAGTTCTTGAAATATTCCGTATTGACTGACCTTCATGTCTTAAAGTAATTATGGACGTTTCTGTTTCTGTTTGCTTATTTGAGCTGTTCTTGCCATAATATGGACTTGGTCTTTTAACAAATAGGGCTATCCTCTGTGTACCTCAGATGATTCTGGAGTTGACAATTGATTTATGCCATTGGATGAGTTGGTGTTTTTGTGCTATGAAGTACCAGGAACGAGATCGGAACCTCGTCTTAGGGGCCAAACTGAACGATAATTTATAGTAAATGCTATCTGGCTACGGGATACTCCTTTCTCATTTAAAAAGTCTCACCTTGTGACCCGTTCCAAGCAGCTGTGGTTTGTTATGTAGACTAGGGGGTGGATCTTTGCTAATATAGGTCTCAGTAGCATTTGTGTTGTGGCTCTCAACGAATCATCTGAGGTTGATTCGTCGACCAGCCACCGCTATTGCAAAGCTCTCACTAATAAAGATTCAGTTTAAGTATATCTCTGACTTGTGTGATAAGTTTGTCTCTCCTCATTTGAAAATACAGAAATTAACCACCACAGAAGCTAGCAGCATATTATTCACTTCATCAGGATACAATGTTCTCATCCATAGAGATGATTTCATGACCTTGATTGATGTTGTGGATCAGCATGGCAACATCAAGATAATGCAGCTCAGGGAATAGCACAACAGCGTAAATCAGCCAGAAATAGAAGTATTGTCATTGAATGAAAGATAATTGATTGCTCCTTGAACGTGTTCGGAGGAGATTACATTCTGTTTACTTTCTTTGATTATTTCTGTTTTTATCTGTCTTTCTCTTTTCCGCCCTGCCCTCATCATCATTACCGTCTTCCTCTCTCCCTAAGCCTCACTTTATGTTGATTTCCTAGTCTATCAGTTTGAAGTATTTGTTAAATGACACAGAAAATAGCTGTCAGGGTCAATAATGATCGAGTAAACGGCTCTCAAGGATGAATACACACACACAATCCCCAGGCCTCTCCTCTCCTCCCATTGAGGGGATGAGACTGTTGATGTTTGAGTTCTTGCGCTCACACAAGTTTGTTGTCATTCTGCCACCCGGTCTCTGACTCACACTCACAGTGTTTTAATACCTTCCAGTGTGAGTGTTGGAAAACTTTGCTTGGGGCCTTTACTGTCGCCCCACAAGGCTGTTGTCATTACAGAAATGCCTCACATTGCAGATAGGAAAGCCTCTTCCACAGCTCCCATTCTTTAGCATTTAGATCAAGGATAGACTAATGTGTAAGGTAACATTTTAGCTACTGCCATCCAGTTCAATGCTAATACATTCTACTCGTCATTCGTCTTTTGCACTGCAAAGAAGAAAATCTAATATTCAGATGGTTTTGTCTGGTTTGGCCTCTATTCAGAAAAAGCATTCATAGTTCATGAGAGATCATGTTCAGTTACTGACAAATAGGTTAAGGAACCCAAGATACACTACATGACAAAGTATGTGGACCCCTGCTCGTCGAACATCTCACTCCAAAATCATGGGCATAAATAGTTGGTTCCCCCTTTGCTGCTATAACAGCCTCCACTCTTCTGGGAAGGCTTTCCGCTATGTGTTGGAACATTGCTGAGGGGACTTGCTTCCATTCTGCCACAAGAACATTAGTGACGTCAGGCATGTTGGGTGATTAGGCCTGGCTCGCTGTCAGCGTTTCCAATTAATCCCAAAGGTGTTCGATGGGGTTGAGGTCAGGGATCTGTGCAGGCCAGTCAAGCTCTTCTACACTGATCTCGACAAACCATTTCTGTATGGACCTCGCTTTGTGCACAGGGGCATTGTCATGCTGAAACAGGAAAGGGCCTTCCCCAAACTGTTGCCACAAAGTTGGAATCACAGAATTGTCTAGAATGTCATTGTATGCTGTACTGTTAAGATTTCCCTTCACTGGAACTAAGGGGCCTAGCCCAAACCATGAAAAACAGCCCCAGACCATTATTCTTCATCCACCAAACTTTACAGTTGGCACTATGCATTGGGGCAGGTAGAATTCTCCTGGCATCCGCCAAATCCAGATTCGTCTTTCGGCCAGATGGTGAAGTGTGATTCATCACTCCAGAAAACGCGTTTCCACTGCCACATTGAAATTCACTGAGCTCTGCAGTAAGGCCAATCTATGCCAATGCTTGTCTATGGAGATTGCATGGCTGTGTGCTCGATTTTATACACCTGTCAGCAAAGGATGTGGCTGAAATAGCCGAATGTATTAATTTGAGGGGTGTCCACATACTTTTGTATATATAGTGTATCGTTTCCTGCTCAGAAATTGAACCTGACGAGAGAGTGAGGATGAATTACATGCGGTTGCAGGTGTGGTGAAGACCACTAAGTTCGAGCCTCGCCCTGATGATGACAAAGATGATTCTGGACCAGTGGGAGTGGGAGTTTTGGAGAGAATGAATCTGGATTAGCGTTCAGAGCTTCCATCAATGTACTTGTCTGCATCACTTCCACTCCCCCTTATATATTTTTTGCAAATATGTACAGTGGCTTGCGAAAGTATTCACCACCCATTTTTCCTATTTTGTTGCCTTACAACCTGGAAGTAAAATAGATTTTTGGGGGGTTTGTATCATTTGATTTACACAACATGCCTACCACTTTGAAGATGCAAAATATGTTTTATTGTGAAACAAACAAGAAAGAAGATAAAAAAAAACGGAACTTGATCGTGCATAACTATTCACCCTTCTCAGTCCCTGACGATGAAAAACATCCCCACAGCATGATGCTGCCACCACCATGCTTCACTGAGGGGATGGTGTTCTCGGAGTGATGAGAGGTGTTTGGTTTGCGGCAGACATAACGTTTTCCTTGATGGCCAAAAAGCTAAAGATTTGTCTCATCTGACCAGAGTACCTTCTTTCATATGTTTGGGGAGTCTCCCACATGCCTCTTGGCGAACACCAAACAAGTTTGCTTATTTTTTCTGGCCACTCTTCCGTAAAGCCCAGCTCTGTGGAGTGTATTGCTTAAAGTGGTCCTATGGACAGATACTCCAATCTCCGCTGTGGAGCTTTGCAGCTCCTTCAGGGTTATCTTTGGTCTCTTTGTTGCCTCTCTGATGAATGCCCCACCTTGCCTGGTCTGTGAGTTTTGGTGGGCGGCCCTCTCTTGGCAGGTTTGTTGTGGTGCCATATTCTTAAAAATTTTTATTAATGGATTTAATGGTGCTCCGTGGGATGTTCAAAGTTTCTGATATTTTTTATAACCCAACCCTGATCTGTACTTCTCCACAACTTTGTCCCTGACCTGTTTGGAGAGCTCCTTGGTCTTCATAGTGCCGCTTGCATGGTGGTGCCCCTTGCTTAGTGGTGTTGCAGACTCTGGGGCATTTCAAAACAGGTGTATATATACTGAGATCATGTGACAGATCATGTGACACTTAGATTGCACACAAGGTGGACTTTATTTAACTAATTATGTGACTGGTTGCACCAGATCTTATTTAGGGGCTTCATAGCAAAGGGGGTGAATACATATGCACGCACCACTTGCCCCTTTTTTTTTTTTTTTGAATTTTTTGAAACCAGTTATTTTTTTCATTTCACTTTCATTTCACAATTTGGACTATTTTGTGTATGTCCATTACATGAAATCCAATTAAAAATCCATTTCAATTACAGGTTGTAATGCAACAAAATAGGAAAAACACCAAGGGGGTGAGTACTTTTGCAAGGCACTGTGTGTATATGTGTACAGTATATATACACTGCTCAAAAAAATAAAGGGAACACTAAAATAACACATCCTAGATCTGAATGAATGAAATAATCTTATTCAATACTTTTTTCTTTACATAGTTGAATGTGCTGACAACAAAATTACACAAAACTTATCAATGGAAATCGAATGTATCAACCCATGGAGGTCTGGATTTGGAGTCACACTCAAAATTAAAGTGGAAAACCACACTACAGGCTGATCCAACTTTGATGTAATGTCCTTAAAACAAGTCAAAATGAGGCTCAGTAGTGTGTGTGGCCTCCACGTGCCTGTATGACCTCCCTACAACGCCTGGGCATGCTCCTGATGAGGTGGCGGATGGTCTCCTGAGGGATCTCCTCCCAGACCTGGACTAAAGCATCCGCCAACTCCTGGACAGTCTGTGGTGCAACGTGGCGTTGGTGGATGGAGCGAGACATGATGTCCCAGATGTGCTCAATTGGATTCAGGTCTGGGGAACGGGCGGGCCAGTCCATAGCATCAATGCCTTCCTCTTGCAGGAACTGCTGACACACTCCAGCCACATGAGGTCTAACATTGTCTTGCATTAGGAGGAATCCAGGGCCAACCGCACCAGCATATGGTCTCACAAGGGGTCTGAGGATCTCATCTCGGTACCTAATGGCAGTCAGGCTACCTCTGGCGAGCACATGGAGGGCTGTGCGGCCCCCAAAGAAATGCCACCCCACACCATGACTGACCCACCGCCAAACCGGTCATGCTGGAGGATGTTGCAGGCAGCAGAACGTTCTCCACGGCGTCTCCAGACTGTCACGTCTGTCACATGTGCTCAGTGTGAACCTGCTTTCATCTGTGAAGAGCACAGAGCGCCAATGGCGAATTTGCCAATCTTGGTGTTCTCTGGCAAATGCCAAACGTCCTGCACGGTGTTGGGCTGTAAGCACAACCCCACCTGTGGACGTCGGGCCCTCATACCACCCTCATGGAGTCTGTTTCTGACCGTTTGAGCAGACACATGCACATTTGTGGCCTGCTGGAGGTCATTTCGCAGGGCTCTGGCAGTGCTCCTCCTGCTCCTCCTTGCACAAAGGCGGAGGTAGCGGTCCTGCTGCTGGGTTGTTGCCCTCCTACGGCCTCCTCCACGTCTCCTGATGTACTGGCCTGTCTCCTGATAGCGCCTCCATGCTCTGGACACTACGCTGACAGACACAGCAAACCTTCTTGCCACAGCTCGCATTGATGTGCCATCCTGGATGAGCTGCACTACCTGAGCCACTTGTGTGGGTTGTAGACTCCGTCTCATGCTACCACTAGAGTGAAAGCACCACCAGCATTCAAAAGTGACCAAAACATCAGCCAGGAAGCATAGGAACTGAGAAGGGGTCTGTGGTCACCACCTGCAGAACCACTCCTTTATTGGGGGTGTCTTGCTAATTGCCTATAATTTCCACCTGTTGTCTATTCCATTTGCACAACAGCATGTGAAATGTATTGTCAATCAGTGTTGCTTCCTAAGTGGACAGTTTGATTTCACAGAAGTGTGATTGACTTGGAGTTACATTGTGTTGTTTAAGTGTTCCCTTTATTTTTTTGAGCAGTGTATATATAAAAAAAAAAAAAAATAAAGGGAACAAAAAGGAAAATAAAGGAAAAAAAATAAATAAAGGGAACACTTATATATATACACTGCTCAAAAAAATAAAAAGAAGTCAATCACACTTCTGTGAAATCAAACTGTCCACTTAGGAAGCAACACTGATTGACAATACATTTCACATGCTGTTGTGCAAATGGAATAGACAACAGGTGGAAATTATAGGCAATTAGCAAGACACCCCCCAATAAAGGAGTGGTTCTGAAGGTGGTGACCACAGACCACTTCTCAGTTCCTATGCTTCTTGGCTGATGTTTTGGTCACTTTTGAATGCTGGCGGTGCTTTCACTCTAGTGGTAGCATGAGACGGAGTCTACAACCCACACAAGTGGCTCAGGTAGTGCGGCACATCAATGCGAGCTGTGGCAAGAAGGTTTGCTGTGTCTGTCAGTGTAGTGTCCAGAGCATGGAGGCGCTACCAGGAGACAGGCCAGTACATCAGGAGACGTGGAGGAGGCCGTAGGAGGGCAACAACCCAGCAGCAGGACCACTACCTCCGCCTTTGTGCAAGGAGGAGCACTGCCAGAGCCCTGCAAAATGACCTCCAGCAGGCCACAAATGTGCATGTGTCTGCTCAAACGGTCAGAAACAGACTCCATGAGGGTGGTATGAGGGCCCAACGTCCACAGGTGGGGGTTGTGCTTACAGCCCAACACCGTGCAGGACGTTTGGCATTTGCCAGAGAACACCAAGATTGGCAAATTCGCCACTGGCGCCCTGTGCTCTTCACAGATGAAAGCAGGTTCACACTGAGCACGTGACAGACGTGACAGAGTCTGGAGACGCCGTGGAGAACGTTCTGCTGCCTGCAACATCCTCCAGCATGACCGGTTTGGCGGTGGGTCAGTCATGGTGTGGGGTGGCATTTCTTTGGGGGGCAAGACAATGCTAGACCTCATGTGGCTGGAGTGTGTCAGCAGTTCCTGCAAGAGGAAGGCATTGATGCTAAGGACTGGCCCGCCCGTTCCCCAGACCTGAATCCAATTGAGCACATCTGGGACATCATGTCTCGCTCCATCCACCAACGCCACGTTGCACCACAGACTGTCCAGGAGTTGGCGGATGCTTTAGTCCAGGTCTGGGAGGAGATCCCTCAGGAGACCATCCGCCACCTCATCAGGAGCATGCCCAGGCGTTGTAGGGAGGTCATTCAGGCACGTGGAGGCCACACACACTACTGAGCCTCATTTTGACTTGTTTTAAGGACATTACATCAAAGTTGGATCAGCCTGTAGTGTGGTTTTCCACTTTAATTTTGAGTGTGACTCCAAATCCAGACCTCCATGGGTTGATAAATTTGATTTCCATTGATAATTTTTGTGTGATTTTGTTGTCAGCACATTCAACTATGTAAAGAAAAAAAGTATTTAATAAGATTATTTCATTCATTCAGATCTATGATGTGTTATTTTAGTGTTCCCTTTATTTTTTTGAGCAGTGTATATATATAATCAAATCAACGTTTGTCACGTGCGCCGAATACAACAGGTGTAGACCTTACAGTGAAATGCTTACTTACAGGCTCTAACCAGTAGTCAAAAAAGGTATTAGGTGAACAATAGGTAAGTAAAGAAGTAAAAACAACAGTAAAAAGACTGGTGAAAAATAACAGTAGCGAGGCTATATACAGTAGCGAGGCTATAAACGTAGCGAGGCTACCTACAGACACCGGTTAGTCAGACTGATTGAGGTAGTATGTGCATGTAGATATGGTTAAAATGACTATGCATATATGATGAACAGAGAGTAGCGGTAGCGTAAAAGTGGGGATGGCGGGTGGTGGGTGGGGGGTTGGGGGAGGTTGCACACAATGCAAATAGTCCGGGTAGCCATTTGATTACCTGTTCAGGAGTCTTATGGCTTGGGGGTAAAAACTGTTGAGAAGCCTTTTTGTCCTAGACTTGGCACAGACTTGCCATGCGGTAGCAGAGAGAACAGTCTATGACTGGGGTGGCTGGGGTCTTTGACAATTGTTAGGGCCTTCCTCTGACACTGCCTGGTGTAGAGGTCCTGGATGGCAGGCAGCTTAGCCCCAGTGATGTGCTGGGCCATACGCACTACCCTCTGTAGTGCCTTGCGGTTGGAGGCCGAGCAATTTGCCGTACCAGGCAGTGATGCAAACAGTCAGGATGCTCTCAATGTTGTAGCTGTGGAGGATCTGAGGACCCATGCCAAATCTTTTTAGTTTCCTGAGGGGGAATAGGCTTTGTCGTGCCCTCTTCATGACAGTCTTGGTCTGTTTGGACCATTCTAGTTTGTTGGTGATGTGGACACCAAGGGACTTGTAGCTCTCAACCTGCTCCACTACAGCCCCGTCGATGAGAATGGGGCTGTGCTCGGTCCTCCTTTTCCTGTAGTCCACAATCATCTCCTTAGTCTTGGTTACGTTGAGGGATAGGTTGTTATTCTGGCACCAACCGGCCAGGTCTCTGACCTCTTCCCAATAGGCTGTCTCCTTGTTGTCGGTGATCAGGCCTACCACTGTTATGTCGTCTGCAAACTTAATGATGGTGTTGGAGTGGTGCCTGGCCATGCAGTTGTGCCTGGCCATCGTGAGTGAACAGGGAGTACAGGAGGGGACTGAGCATGCACCTCTGAGGGGCTCCAGTGTTAAGGATCAGCGTGGCAGATGTGTTGCTACCTTCCCTCACCACCTGGGGGCGGCCCGTCGGGAAGTCCAGGATCCAGTTTCTGAGGGAGGTGTTTAGTCCCAGGATCCTTAGCTTAGTGATGAGATTTGAGGGTACTATGGTGTTGAACGCTGAGCTGTAGTCAATGAATAGCATTCTCACATAAGTGTTCCTTTTGTCCAGGTGGGAAAGGCAGTGTGGAGTGCAATAGAGATTGCATCATCTGTGGATCTGTTTGGGCGGTATGCAAATTGGAGGGGGTCTAGGGTTTCTGGGATAATGGTGTTTGTGAGCCATTACCACTGCTGTTCAAGTGTTTGGGGTCACATAGAAATGTCCTTGATTTTGAAGCTTCATTAAACAGTACCCGCAAAACACCAGTCTCAACGTCAGCAGTGAAGAGGCAACTCCGGGATGCAGGCCTTCTAGGTAGAGTTGCAAAGAAAAAGCCATATCTCAGACTGGCCAATAAAAATAAAAGATTAATTTGGGCAAAAGAACACAGACACTGGACAGAGGAACTCTACCTAGAAGGCCAGCATCCCGGAATCACCTCTTCACTGTTGATGTTGAGACTGGTGTTTTGCAGATACTATTTAATGAAGCTGCCAGTTGAGGACTTGTGAGGCGTCTGTTTCTCAAACTAGACACTCTAATGTACTTGTCCTCTTGCTCAGTTGTGCACCGGGGCCTCCCACTCCTCTTTCTATTCTGGTTAGAGCCAGTTTGTGCTGTTCTGTGAAGGGAGTAGTACACAGCGCTGTACGAGATCTTCAGTTTCTCGCATTGAATAGCCTTATTTTAGACTGACGAGTTTCAGAAGAAAGTTCTTTGTTTCTGGCCATTTTGAGCCTGTAATCGAACCCACAAATGCTGATGCTCCAGATACTCAACTTGTCTAAAGAAGGCCAGTTTTATTGCTTCTTTAATCAGCACAGCCATTTTCAGCTGCGCTAACATAATTGCAAAAGCATTTTCTAATGATCAATTAGCCTTTTAAAATGATCAACTTTGATTAGCTAACACAACGTGCCATTGGAACACCGGAGTGATGGATGCTGATAATGGGCCTCTGTACGCCTATGTAGATATTCCAATAAAAATCATTTGTTTCCAGCTACAATAGTAATTTAAAACATTAACAATGTCTACACTGTATTTCTGATAAATTTGATGTTTTTATAATGGACAACATTTATTTTTTTCTTTCAAAAACAATTACATTTCTAAGTGACCCCAAACATTTGAACGGTAGTGTATACACACATATGCATTACATACAGTGGGGCAAAAAAGTATTTAGTCAGCCACCAATTGTGCAAGTTCTCTCACTTAAAAAGACGAGAGAGGCCTGTAATTTTCATCATAGGTACACTTCAACTATGACAGACAAAATGAGGAAAGAAAATCCAGAAAATCACATTGTAGGATTTTTAATGAATTTATTAGCAAATTATGGTGGAAAATAAGTATTTGGTCACATACAAACAAGCAAGATTTCTGGCTCTCAGAGACCTGTAACTTCTTCTTTAAGAGGCTCCTCTGTCCTCCACTCGTTACCTGTATTAATGGCACCTGTTTGAACTTGTTATCAGTATAAAAGACACCTGTCCACAACCTCAAACAGTCACACTCCAAACTCCACTATGGCCAAGACCAAAGAGCTGTCAAAGGACACCAGAAACAAAATTGTAGACCTGCACCAGGTTGGGAAGACTGAATCTGCAATAGGTAAGCAGCTTGGTTTGAAGAAATCAACTGTGGGAGCAATTATTAGGAAATGGAAGACATACAAGACCACTGATAATCTTCCTCGATCTGGGGCTCCACGCAAGATCTCACCACGTGGGGTCAAAATGATCACAAGAACGGTGAGCAAAAATCCCAGAACCACACGGGGACCTAGTGAATGACCTGCAGAGAGCTGGGACCAAAGTAACAAAGCCTACCATCAGTAACACACTACGCCGCCAGGACTCAAATCCTGCAGTGCCAGACGTGTCCCCCTGCTTAAGCCAGTACATGTTCAGGCCCGTCTGAAGTTTGCTAGAGAGCATTTGGATGATCCAGATGAGGATTGGGAGAATGTCATATGGTCAGATGAAACCAAAATATAACTTTTGGTAAAAACTCAACTCGTCGTGTTTGGAGGACAAAGAATGCTGAGTTGCATCCAAAGAACACCATACCTACTGTGAAGCATGGGGTGGAAACATCATGCTTTGGGGCTGTTTTTCTGCAAAGGGACCAGGACGACTGATCCGTGTAAAGGAAAGAATGAATGGGGCCATGAATCGTGAGATTTTGAGTGAAAACCTCCTTCCATCAGCAAGGGCATTGAAGATGAAACGTGGCTGGGTCTTTCAGCATGACAATGATCCCAAACACACCGCCCGGGCAACGAAGGAGTGGCTTTGTAAGAAGCATTTCAAGGTCCTGGAGTGGCCTAGCCAGTCTCCAGATCTCAACCCCATAGAAAATCTTTGGAGGGAGTTGAAAGTCCGTGTTGCCCAGCGACAGCCCCAAAACATCACTGCTCTAGAGGAGATCTGCATGGAGGAATGGGCCAAAATACCAGCAACAGTGTGTGAAAACCTTGTAAAGACTTACAGAAAACGTTTGACCTCTGTCATTGCCAACAAAGGGTATATAACAAAGTATTGAGATAAACTTTTGTTATTGACCAAATACTTATTTTCCACCATAATTTGCAAATAAATAAATTAAAAATCCTACAATGTGATTTTCTGGATTTCTTTTTCTCATTTCGTCTGTCATAGTTGAAGTGTACCTATGATGAAAATTACAGGCCTCTCTCATCTTTTTAAGTTGGAGAACTTGCACAATTGGTGGCTGACTAAATACTTTTTTGCCCCACTGTACATACACACATACACACATACATATACACATACATACATGTGTATATATACGTATACACATATATATTTATTTATTTTCCTTTATTGCCTTCCAACCCTACCCCTACTTCCCCGACCCCAGCAAACTAGCGAACAACAACACTTAGGCCTGTATTTCCAGCTTATACATGCTGTATACATTTTATGGACAGTCTATTTTACAATAGTTCCATTTTGTTTTTACTCATGTCCTTCCTCTCCCATCTATTTCTGATGTACATCCTGTTTGATTTCTATTTGCCATATCTTTCAAACTGTGCTCTTCACAAAAGTTCTCAACCTATATACGTTTTACAGGCACAGTTTTACATTTAGTTATCTTGTTGTTATTAGTTGTTATTAGTCTAAATCTTCAGCTCCATTCAACCCCTCCCGTCTATCTCTTAACACCATCCATATTGGATTTATATTTGCCATATATTTTTCCAGTGTGCTGTGGTGTTTCACAAAAGTTCTGAACCTTTCTATTCTCATTGTTTCTACAGATAGTAAATTGAAAATAAACATTTTTTCTAAAAGTTTTATTATATTATTGATCGATTGACTTTGACTTTTCAGATCACCGAGTAGTGCTATCTCAAGGTAAATATTGCAATTCTTCAGCCATTCCTGGACCTTTGACCAAAAACAAATGAACACATTTTCTAACTCAAAGTGTTACGTATAATCCTGATTAATGAGTGAGAAAGTTACAGAGGCATACAGATCATACTCCCCCAAAAATGCTAACCTCCCCTGTTATTGTAATGGTGAGAGGTTAGCATGTCTTGGGGGTATGATATAAAATGCTAACCTCCCCTCTTATTATAATGGTGAGAGGTTGGCATGTCTTGGGGGTATGATAATTGTGTGTCTGTGGCTCTCTCATTCAACATTATTCACGATTCATTCAGGACTATCTGTAATCATGGTAGCATCCAGGTTAATGTAGGTGTTTAGAAACATGTTATATTCTTATTTGCAAAACAAGTGACTCCAAAGTGACAATACATTATTTACCATGAATTTCTATTGGACACAAAATAATCTGAAACGCAACCAAAACAAACAAATGTGTCAGTCCCAATACTTTTGGAGCTAACTACAGTGCCTTCGGAAAGTATTCAGACCCCATTACTTTTTCAACATTTTGTTAGGTTACAGCCTTATTCTAAAATGTATTAAAATCGTTTTCTTCTCATCCATCTACACACAATTCCCCATAATGACAAATCAAAAACATGTTTTTCAAACTGTTGCTAATTTATTAAATACAAAAAACAGATGTCACATTTAGATAAGTATTCAGACCCTTTACTCTGTACTTTGTTGAAGCGCCTTTGGCAGAAATTACAGCCTCAAGTCTTCTTGGGTATGCTACAAGCATGGAACACCTGTATTTTGGGATTTTCTCCCATTCTTCTCTGCAGATCCTCTCAAGCTCTGTCAGGTTGGATGGGGAGCGTTGCTGCACAGCTATTTTCAGGTCTCTCCAGAGATGTTCGAAGTCCGGGCTCTGGCTGAGCCACTCAAGGACATTCAGAGACTTGACCAGTAGCCACTCCTGCGTTGTCTTGGCTGTGTGCTTAGGGTTGTTGTCCTGTTGGAAGGTGAACCTTCGCCTCAGTCTGAGGTCCTGAGCGCTCTGGAGCAGGTTTTCATCAAGGATCTCTCTGTACTTTGCTCCATTCATCTTTGCCTCGATCCTGACTAGTCTCCCAGTCCTGAAAAACATGCCAACAGCATGATGCTGCCACCACTATACATCACCGTAGGGATGGTGCCAGATTTCCTCCAGACGTGACGCTTGGCATTCAGGCCAAAGAATTCAATCTTGGTTTCATCAGATCTTGTTTCTCATGGTCTGAGAGTCTTTAGGTGCCTTTTGGCAAACTCCAAGTGGGCTGTCATGTGCCTTTTACTGAGGAGTGGCTTCCGTCTGGCCACTCTACCATAAAGGCCTGATTGGTGGAGCGCTGCAGAGATGGTTGTCCTCCTTCCCATCTCCACAAAGGAACTCTAGAGCTCTGTCAGAGTGACCATTGGGTTCTTGGTCACCTTCTCCCCCGACTGCTCAGTTTGGCCGGGCGGCCAGCTGTAGGAAGAGTCTTGGTGGTTCCAAAATGGAGGTCACTGTGGTCTTAGGGACCTTCAATGCTGCAGAATGTTTTTGCTACCCTTCTCCAGATCTGTGCCTCAACCTAATCCTGTCTTTGAGCTCTATGGGCAATTCCTTCAACCTCATGGCTTGGTTTTTGCTCTGACATGCACTGTCAACCGTGGGACCTTATATAGACAGGCGTGTGCCTTTCCATATCATGTCCAATCAATAAAATTTACCACAGGTGGACTCCAAACAAGTTGTAGAAACATCAAGCATGAGCAATGGAAACAGGATGCACCTGAGCTCAATTCTGAGTCTCATCTCAATACTAATGCAAATAAGCTATATGTTTTTTCTAAAAACCTGTTTTTGCTTTGGCATTATGGTGCATTGTGTGTAGATTGCTGAGGACGTTTTTATTTATTTAATCCATTTTAGAATAAGGCTGTAACTTATCAAAATGTCAAGGGGTCTGAAAACTTTCCGAATGTATTTTCTGTAATTTACATTCCATTTCTGCGGTACAATTGTTAACCATTGCTAAGAACACTAAGAAGCCAACCTTACTGAAGCATGTATCACTCATTGGCTTATTCCTCTGTGCTGGCACACATCTACTGTTCACAGGTATCCTCTCAGAATCCCTCACTCTTGACCCATACATTATGCAATGTCATGTAATGCCATTTTCATCTGTGTGGTGACTTTTAGATCGCAAGCTACTTACCAGCATGCCGGAAAAAGCACACTGTGTTGTGACTGGATGCCAGAGTGTTAATTTAACATTGTTTTCATAAGAATTAATACATCTGACAGCAGTGGCAGCTTTTCATTGCAAGTGGACAGGCTGCACCAAAAATTGTGATCATGTCACGTGTGTGTAGTACACATTTCAAGTGAAGTTGTTTTATCAACTGGGGAGAACATTTGATGGGTCTTGTCAGGAAGATAATCCTGAAGGTGGATGCTGTACCATCCCTATCAGTGGATCAGTGGATCTTGCAAGCGCTGACCCTAATGTAAGCATCAGAGTTGTATGAGTCTGAAACGGTGGCTGTGGTGTATAATTGTGAAAATTAACTTGGTCTGAGGATGACAGAGAATTAGTGTAGAGGGTTTATGACCCTAATAAGATATACCATCTGACTCTATTATCATGTGAATATTATAGACCCATAATTGAGGTTGCAAGGCTAGCCAAGGTTTGAGTCACCACTTGGGATATATGATGCACGTGTCTACGTTTACCGTTCTGCAATTATTAAGATGCTGAGGAACAAGGAGCTAATATCTTGCAATTGATGTCCTAGCATTAAATGAATGTGTTAACCTTAGCTCAGAGATGCACAGTTAGAGGCCAAGCACATACGCTATGTGTGTCGTAAATAACATTTACCATTAGACATTTCACCAAATAATAATTCAAGGAATATTTGAGGACTACGGTTCGTATCCATTTAAAAGTAATTTGATGTATTACAGTTAAACAATAAGAATACAATTAACAAATGGTACATACCAGAAATCTTCAATAAAAATAATACAAAATATCCTAAATCTTAACAGCATCGTAAATTCACCATTATGATATACAAACTTACATCAGGAGATTAGTTTACCAATGACTGCATGATCAAAGTTTAAACCCAGCTTTTATTCTTCCAAGAGTGCCAAATCCCAATATCTCCCATTGTCTAATTAACATCACGTTGCATGGCCCAAAACATTCAAACAAAAGGCATAAAACTTCACACGCATTCTCTAATCTAATCACCACACCTCAACACTGTTATCACGTTTCAGGTAAGACCCAAATGCAGACAATGTCGAATTAACGACAGTTTATTCATTCAACAGGTGCAGGCAAAAGACAGGTCAAGGGCAGGCAGGGGTCAGTAATCCAGATAGGTGGGGCAAAGGTACTGGATGGCAGGCAGGCTCAGGATAGGCAGAGGTCAGTAATCCAGATAGGTGGGGCAAAGGTGCAGGTAGACTCAGGGCAGGCAGAAATGGTCAAAACCAGGAAAACAGGAACAATCAAGAGCCAGGAACAGAGGGAAAACCGCTGGTAGGCTTGACAAAACAAAACAAACTGGCAACAGACAAACAGAGAACACAGGTATAAATACACAGGGGATAATGGGGAAGATGGGCGACACCTGGAGGGGGGTGAAGACAATCACAAAGACAGATGAAACAGATCAGGGTGTGACAACTGTATGATAAGAGCACACCCGTGTCGGTCCTCTTTGAACAATCGCCGTCCGATGAACAGAATATGACAATTTCTCTGTAACAATAAATCCATAACACGTACAGTACAATGAAACATATAAAAATACATAGCTCTTTAAGAACTCTTGAAACAATCCAAACATGAATCTAATTCACACAGTACCATTCCTTCTGTTGATTAAAGTTTTGTTAGTCTCACCTCTCCTGGTGACAATGACCCCAGGACTTCCATGAGATGAAATCGAACCAGGGTCCGTAGTGACACCTCTAGCACTGAGATGCAGTGCCTTAGACAGCTGCGCCATCCATCCGGACAATGCCAAATTTAATCAACACGTCAGGCTGGTGTCAGCAAGTCACTAGACTCATCTTCAGACCTTGCCTTCATCATTGTTCACATTTGTTCACTCTCTAGTTTTCCACTACAGTGGCTGCTTTGACTTATGAACGGTATATTTTCTGTAACACACCTGATAGTCACTATATGGTTTTCCTTCTTCCATCCCATAAGCCCCCTTACATTGAGTCTGAGAACTGCCAGCACACAGCTCACACGAAGGAATTTTGTCCACGAAAGGAGCTGCGATGTGTATAGTATTTGTAATTGACCCCTCAAATTAAACATATTTTTTGCTTTTTCATTGTGTGGGTTGTTGTCTTACAGTTGATATAGCTTGTGTCATTTGGACTAATCATGGTGATTAGGGGTGGGGCGGGGGTTGTTATTTTACTTTCCATCTCCTTCGGTCTTCCCACTGTCATCACGCTGTAATGATGGACATTTTAGAAAATGTAACATCTACTCTGTCTGTACAGCTTCCCAGGCAACCACCACAGCAGGAATGCTGTGATATAAAAATCAGCTTTCCCAAGGCATAGAAGTAGGATAGGCTGTGACCAAAGTCATAGTTATTCATTTCAAATCAATTGAGCATTTCAGGAACACACATTCCAAATACAAACATTGAAAAGTTTTATCAAAAAAAGTGTACAACCAAATATTGCATATTGCAAATTCAGTACTTCAAAAAATAAAATAAAATGCACTACTCATTTAACAAGCATTTCCCTTTTGATAAACATGACATACATGCTCCTGGATCTCCTCAACCTTGATCCAGTGCTGTATGTGGGGAAGCTGTGTGAGCTGTTCATCCCAGGGCCCCTGTCTGCCCAGTGTGAGAGGCCTGACAAGGAGGAGGCCATAGCTGGATTTGTCTCCCGCTTCAATCTTGGGGATGACTGAAGCCAAGTGGGTGACTGAAGCCTGCTTGAATGAAGCGGGGTACATCTGTCCCCCTCCTCCATCAATCTCTTTAGTTGGTTCCTAAAGCCTAAATAATTCAACTTTTACATGATATCACAATTTGTGACTTTGTATAGTTTTTTTTCAAGCTTTCGGACAGGAGATGAGTGTTACAAACTGTACAAATCAATGGAGTCCTGCACACTGCAGGGCGGCCATGTGCCTATATTAGGCTAATGACTCATATTTTTTCTGTCAAACGTCACTATGGTCTCGCCTTTATTTCTCATGAGTGTTCATGTTGATCAATATTTTGGCTATGCTGGCCTAATTGTAAATGATCAAATAAAATGTCTGATCAATACATACAATTCTGAACATATTGTCATTTATAATGCTAATGCAGAAGCACCAATAAATTGTCCAGCACACTTATTGTATGCGGTTTTCATGTACATTCCCTTATTTAAGCTTTTAAAGTGGCTCAGGCTTTACTAATTCTTGTGAAGTGTATCAGTGAACTGTATCTGTAACTATACTGAACAAAAATATAAACACAACATGTAAAGTGTTGGTACTATTTCATGAGGTGAAATAAAACATCCCAGAAATGTTCCATACGCACAATAATCTTATTTCTCTGAAATTTTGTGCACACATTTCTTTACATCCCTGTTATTGAGCATTTCTCCTTTGCCAAGATAATCCATCCACCTGATAGGTGTGGCATATCAAGAAGCTGATTAAACAGAATGATCATTACAGAGGTGCACCTTGGGCTGGGGACAATAAAAGGCCACTCTAAAATGTGTGGTTTTGTCACACAACACAATGCCAAAAATGTCAGAAATTTTGAGGGAGTGTGCAATTTGCATGCTGACTGCAGGTATGTCCACCAGAGCTGTTGCAAGGTTAATGTTAATTTCTCTACCATAAGCTGCCTCCAATGTCGTTTTAGAGAATTTGACAGTACGTCCAACCGGCCTCACAACCGCAGCCCACGTGTAACCACGCCAGCCCAGGACCTCCACATCTGGGCTTCTTCACCTGCGGGATTGTCTGAGACCAGACACCTAGAAGCTGATGGAAGTGAGGAGTATTTCTGCCTAATTCATATTGGTTGGGCCTGGCTCCCCAGTGGGTGAGCCTTGCTCCCAAATGGGTGGGCCTATGACCTCCCAGGCCCACCCATGGCTGCGCCCCTGCCCAGTCATGTGAAATCCATAGATTAGGGCCTAATTCATTTATTTCAATTGACTGATTTCCTTATATGAACTGTAACTCAGTAAAATCTTTGAAATTGTTGCATGTTGCGTTCATATTTTTGTTCAGTATACAGTTACAAAACAAAATAAATGGAATTGTGTATTGCTGCAGTTTGTCTGATACCCAGTAGTCTCTGATCAGCTCTGTTGACCATGAGAGCATTTTGCTGAGAGAATGGGTGAGGTATACTATTTAGGCTCGGAATGACATGTGGCCCATTGTTTACCTTGTTACCGGGCAACGACCACAAGGGTGTTTCAAAGAGCTATCAGTCAAGGTGAGCTCATGACTGTAAGCTCCCCGCCAACTCAGCCTGTTCTTTCAGACATCCTGATAGTTAGAGATTAGATAAAAAGGCACAATTTCTTAAATTCAGAGTACTTGATCAGTGTAAAAATATTTTGGGTGATGTTTTGGTCATTCAAATGCTATTTTTACTTGGGACCTTTAATCATTTATATGTTGGATTCACATCACAATCAACCAAAAATCTAAGTTCACACATATAATATTATTACACACACATAATAAATATGTTTCTAACGAAATGTCCATATCAACAATCCAAATGACTGAAAAATGCAGTTCAAAATGTCATCAAAAAAAGTGTCATTACCTCGACTAACTTGTACCCCCGCACACTGACTCGGTACAGGTACCCACTGTATATAGCCTCGTTATTGTTATTTTATAGTGTTACTTTTCATTATTTTTTACTTTAGTTTATTTGGTAAATATTTTCTTAACTCTTCTTGAACTGCACTGTTGGTTAAGGGCTTGTAAGTCAGCATTTCACAGTAAGGTCTACACTTGTTGTATTTGGCGCATGTGACAAAGTTTTTTTGATTTGAAAATGACATTCTAGCTTAATAAATCAAATGCATTTCAAATCAAATCAAATTGTATTTGTCACATGCGCCAAATACAACAGGTGTAGACCTTACAGTGAAATTCTTACTTACAAGCACTTAACCAACAATGCTTTACGAAGTTAAGAAAAAAAATAATTGATAAGTAAAAAAATAGAAAATGAAAGTAACAAATAATTAAACAGCAGCAGTAAAATAACAATAGAGAGGCTATATACAGGGGGTACCGGTACAGAGTCAATGTACGGGGGCACGGGTTCGTTGAGGTAATATGTAGATAGAGTTAAAGTGACTATGCATAGATAATAAACAGAGAGTAGCAGAGTAAAATATGGGTCTGGGTAGCCATTTGATTAGCTGTTCAGGAGTCTCATGGGGTAGAAGCTGTTAAGAAGCCTTTTGGAGCTAGACTTGGACCTCTGGTACCGCTTACCGGGCGGTAGCAGAGAGAACAGTCCATGACTAGGGTGGCTGGAGTCTTTGACAATTTCTAGGGCCTTCCTCTGACACCGCCTGGTACAGAGGTCCTGGATGGTAGGAAGCTTGGCCCCAGTGATGTACTGGGCCGTACGCACTACCCTCTGTACTGCCTTACGGTCGGAGGCCGAGTAGTTGCCATACCAGGCAGTGATGCAACCAGTCAGGATGCTCTCAATGGTGTAGCTGTAGAACCTTTTGAGGATCTGAGGACCCATGCCAAATCTTTTCAGTCTCCTGAGGGGGAATAGGTTTTGTCGTTTCCTCTTCACGACTGTCTTAGTGTGTATGGACCATGATAGTTTGTTTGTGATGTGGACACCAAGGAACTTGAAGCTCTCAACCTGCTCCACTGTAGCCCCGTCTATGAGAATAGGGGCGTGCTCGGCCCTCCTTTTCCTGTAGTCCACAGTCATCTCTTTTGATCACATTGAGGGAGAGGTTGTTGTCCTGGCACCACACGGCCAGGTCTCTGACCTCCTCCCTATAGGCTGTCTCATTGTTGTTGGTGATCAGGCCTTCCACTGTTGTGTCATCAGCAAACTTGATGATGGTGTTGGAGTCGTGCCTGGCCATGCAGTCATTAGTGAACAGGGAGTACAGGAGGGGACTGAGCACGCACCCCTGACGGGCCCCCTGTGTTGAGGATCAGCGTGGCAGATGTGTTGTTACCTGTCCCTGACTGAGTCTGTAATACCAACATGTTTCAAGCAGACCACGATAGTCCCTGTGCCCAGGGACCAACTGGACCTTTTCCACCCCCAGGTGGTAAGGTTCCAGGTGCAGAAGGAGGTGTTTGTCCCAGGGTCCTTAGCTTAGTGAGGAGCTTTGAGGGTGCTATGGTGTTGAACGCTGAGCTGTAGTCAATGAATAACATTCTCACAAAGGTGTTCCTTTTGTCCAGGTGGGAAAGGACAGTGTTGAGTGCAATAGAGATTGCATCATCTGTGGATCTGTTGGGGCGGTATGCAAATTGGAGTGGGTCTAGGGTTTCTGGGATAATGGTGTTGATGTAAGCCATGACCAGCCTTTCAAAGCACTTCATGGCTACAGACGTGAGTGCTACGGGTCGATAGTCATTTAGGCAGGTTGCCTTAGTGTTCTTGGGCACAGGGACTATGGTGGTCTGCTTGAAACATTGGTGTTACAGACTCAGTCAGGGACAGGTTGAAAATGTCAGTGAAGACACTTGACAGTTGCTCAGCACAAGCTCTAAGTACACGTCTTGGTAATCCGTCTGGCCCTGCGGCCTTGTTAATGTTGACCTGTATAAAGGTCTTACTCACATCGGCTACAGAGAGAGTGAACACACAGTCGGCCTGGAACAGCTGAGGCTCTCATGCATTCTTCAGTGTTACTTGCCTTGAAGTGAGCATAGAAATAATTTAGCTCATCTGTTAGTCTTGTGTCACTGGGCAGCTTGTGGCTGTGCTTCCCTTTGTAGCCTGTAATAGTTTGCAAGCCCGGTTTAGTACGATTCAATCTTAGTCCTGTATTGATGCTTTGCCTGTTTGATGGTTCGTCGGAGGGCATAGCGGGATTTCTTATAGGTTTCCGGGTTAGAGTCCTGCTCCTTGAAAGCGGATGTTTAGCTCAGTGCGGATGTTGCCTGTAATCCATGGCTTCTGGTTGGGGTATGTACGTACGGTCACTGTGGGGACGACGTCGTCGGTGCACTTATGGGAAGTTGTGTATTCTCAAGATTCAACAGTAGCCTAACACGCAAATGCAAAGGAAAATGCATTTAGGCCTACCTAAATCAAGTCCATTCGTCTGTCCTTCCCTCTCGGTGACAGCATTGTAGAAGTCACAGCAGAACCCCATGTCCATTATTCATGTCATACCCCCAAGACATGCTAACCTCCCCTGTTATTGGTAATGTATTCTGACACTCAGTAACTTTCTCATTCATCATTATTCACGATTCATTCCGGGTTTTTTTGTAATCATGGTAGCATCCACATTAATGTAGAAGTGTTTAGAAAGTATTATATTCTTATTTATATTATTGGTGACTCCAAAATGACACAATACATTTTTTACCATTCATTTCTTTTGGGCACAAAATAATCTGAAACACAAACAAAACGAATTGTAAATGCAGCCAACAAGTTGTAGAGTCACACGCTTGATGTAGTCATTGGCATATGGCACCAAATACTGAACTTTATGTAATAACCCAGATGTTCATTTTTCTCTTCCTTTTCCCCTGCCTTAGCTCAGCTTGTTATGCACATTGATAGGTTGCTAGCCATTTGATTTATCATAGTAGCAGGCAATCAGAGGGCAGAAACAATCTAAATGGTCAGCCAGACCGAAACATGCAAAGGGATAAATCCAATCAGAGCAACAGGATCTACGTAGGCTACAGCCCGCCCCTTCTCTTTACAGACTAGCCAGCCAAGTTATTTTTAGAGCATGGCGCACTTGATTGAGTGACGTGAGAAAGATGGGCGCAGTCACCCGAAAAATACTTTTATAACAAATACATTGCAGATCAGACTTGCAAAAATATAGCTTGGCGACAGAGGATTTTGCGCTTCAGAACCATCAACCTTATAATTCAATTTTAGACCTGTAGTTTATTTGAAACAGGTGTTTATTTGCTGCAACGAGGTTCTAAAATCCTTCAATGGATTATATGTCTATGGCCACAACGCAACAAGTTGTTCTATATTTGGCCCGAATGCTGCACAAATTGCCTCCTTCTCGACTGTAGGCATACCTGTAACTGCCAAAATAAAGGAAACACTTGAGTAAATTAGGGATACAAAGTATACGTTATGGTGTGTGGGGTGCATTTTCCTGGAATGGTTTAGGTCCACTTGTAGAATCTGAGCCAAGGCGTATTGAAGCTGTTCTGGCAGTAACACCCTATTAAGACACTTTATGTTAGTGTTTCCTTTGTTCTGTCAGTTACCTGTATGTGTTTGCGATAAAACTTCATCCACAGTTGTTGAAACTTTTGATCCTCTGTGGCTAAATAATGCTCTCTGGTGTATTTTGAACATTGAGAGCTTAACTTTATTTACAATTTTTGTAAGCTTCTGCATTAACCCGGCCCTGTTGACGTACCGCTCTTCCACTGACGTTCCAAACAGTGCCATACATTATACTAACTTTGTGCAATACTGTCCATTTGTCAGGTAACAGGTTGTTTTTGCTAGCTTTGTTCAGTTCAAGGGCACCAAATTCTGCAGAAATGCCTAAATGTGCACAGTACCACAGGCCAATACCTACAAAACATATTTAGGCAATACGCATGCTCAAAATAGGAAATTGGCTCGAATGAAGCTACTTAAAGCTGGGCAAAGCAGCGACGCATATGCTGACCCTGTCCATTAAAAACGACTGGAAACAGAAAAGGCTGTGTGTCAAGGATTTTAATGACTTTGAATGGATGAAATGAAAGGCATGAATACCCTGGCACCATTCCTGTGGTTTTGAGGCAGATTTAGCACATTTTACATTTTGAGCATAAAAACCACCAGAATAATTCAGAAAACATATAATTGCATTTTTTCCGAGCTTGGAAGGACTTGATGCAATGTGCTCCTGGTCAACATCAACAGGCAAACACTTACTAGCCTGCCTACCCTGACTGCACATCACACACACACGCGCGCGCGAAGAACACGCACATGCACACACACACAGACACACCTCATGGCCATGGTATAGGAGAGGTGTTTTCACACAAACACACACACACACACACACACACACACATTTGCACATACACACACTATTCACCCTCATCTGCCCAATTATCACTCCTCAAACCATACCTGTCCAAAGCCTGAGCAATTACCAGGATGCTGTATGTTTATCAGACAGTCTGGCACTAATATTGTTACACACACCCACTCCACTGTCCACAAACACACACTTCTCAATACTTTGGAGCAGGACACTCAAGAAATCTCATGGATGTTGACACACATACACACCCATCCCCATCAAACTCTATGTTAAATGCCACAGTGGCAATGTTAAGGGTGTGTAAGGTACACAGAGTTCTGCCCTCATTAAACTGTCCCTGTCTGGGATGTGTCTGGAAACCCAGACAACTCCCTGTGGACGAACACTAAGCACACCTCAGGGACTCTGTTTGATTGAATGTCACCAATTATAATCAAACTATAACTATAGACACAATACCCAAACCTCATTACCCATCAAATAATGGCCTTTACCAAGGACATTAAAACTGTCTGAACGTAAGCCCTCAATAACAACCTGTATGCTACGAATTTCATCTGACAATGGAAACTTTGTTGAGCACAGTTAGAGCAGTTTTAATAAGGTATGCCCATCCACGATGGCGCAACACTCCTCTGCCTTACTAGATAGAGCATAGAGGTGTAGGGATGTGCCTCTTATCTCTGAACTTTATTTTCATAGGTTACCTTATCCTTAGGTACAGGAGAGTCCCTGACCACATGCCCTGACCAGGAAAAACTCTCTACTACTAAGTCAATTTACTCCACACCAGTGATTTGATTATAGCATACAATTGATCTGCCAAACCAAAAACCCCTCATAGAACCCACAAACCTCACAAGAGTAACAAGAGTCTGCTTTCTATAACCTCACCTTGGGGGGGTAAAGTTGTTACCTGCACTCTGATTGGAGGGGTGGGAGCCATATTGGAGTGGTTATTGAAGTAGGTGTTGTTTCTAGGCGAAGTGTTAGGGCTCAGGCCAGGGGCTCTTTCTCACATCCTCTCTTCACGCCTCATTTTCCAAACACTTTGGTTAAGAAGGTCTGGGGGGACGGACATTTGAATTTTTCTTTCCAATAAGGTTGAGAAGGAGGCAGGAAGTCTCGTTAGCGGCAGCTCTCCTGCTCTAGACTCCCCTCCAGGTCAGAGGCAACACAAATTACCTCGTTAAAACCACTCAGCTTCCAAAAATGTTCATTAGCATTCTACAGAGATGCCTTCCAGCGTGAGATTACACAGTATGTTTTTTTTGTTGTGTTTTAGAAAAAGGTCCCCTTGCAAACTAATTGAGTCCTGATGTTGATTGTCAGTGAATCAAATCAAATGTTATTTGTCACATGCGCCGAATACAACAGGTGTAGACCTTACAGTGAAATGCTTACTTACAAGCCCTTAACCAACAATGCAGTTTTAAGAAAAGACCTAAAAAAAAGTAATAGATAAGAATAACAGCTAATTAAAGAGCAGCAGTAAATAACAATAGCGGGGCTATACACAGGGAGTACTGGTACAGAGTCAATGTGCGTTGAGATGAGTGAAGTGGTGTAGATGTAGTGTGAGGAGCTCCTGAGATATACAGTATTTGATTACCATTTCTGGTTACTGTTAAGTTCCTGAGTTCTCTATCGAAAAATCAACCATGTGAGAGGTGATTTTATCATCTCAGAACATGGACAGCTCTAAAGTACAGGTGAAATGTTGTGTGACTGACAAACTGCTGTTCAGGGGACATGTACCATAGTGCAGGTAATAAAATCAAAACAAAATTAACACCAGGGCCTACAGTATGTGGTTTCCTTACACTCTTAAAGAAATTAATTAAAAAAATAGAGCTGTCCCCATAGGATGACCCTTTTTGGTTCCAGGTAGAACCCGTTTGGGTTCCATGTAGAATCTTCTGTAGAAATAGTTCTACATGGAACCCAAAAGGGTTCTTCAAATGGCTCAGCCGAAGAACTAAGTTAGGTTCTAGATAGAGCCTTTTTTTTTTTTGCCTTGAGCTCCAGCTCCAGAGTTTTTTCATGATCCAAGAATATGGATTCCAAGAATACCGCTTCTGTCTTGCGAGACTACGTTTTCCCAAACTGTGCTGGTCTACCACCAGTGCCTTATGGTCATGGATCATTCTGGGAAGAGAGCTGTTACCTTGCCCCAAGTAGACGGCTATTATCACTGGTCAGTCCTGTCTTCCTATCTGTAGCGGAGGTGGTTTAGTGAACCGTGCTTAGTTGATGATGAGTAACTTTGCTGACTTGAAGACTCTTGTTAACTCCCAGAGCTAACATGGAGGATTAAGCTCAGTGGGCTAGAATGGTCTTTGGGCTCATATTTGACTTGAGTTCAATACCAGGTCAGTTACAAATCCATACTCATACCTTTTCCCGAAAGAGTGAGACAACCTCTGGTTGTTTTGTTGTACTCTCAAAGTTATAGTACTGCAACCCCTACTGCAACCTTTATAAATCATACTACCATCAGAAAATGTTTTGTGGACAAAACACTCTTTAGATGTGGCACAAATCACAGTCCTGGCATACTTTTCCAAGTCCATGCGGGCACTCTGACATCCAAGTCCCCAGGCAGACAGGCAGTGAGTCAGGCTAAATTTAGCGCTGGGCCCTGATGAACGAGGCTGAAGCTGGGGTGAAAAGGGGGAGACAAACGAGTTATGGTCAGGGGAGAGGAGAGCAGAGCAGGCCTATGTTTGATGAGGCTGTACCTGGCCAAGCATTACTCACTGATTAGACAGTGTGAGACCGATCTCGACCTGGCCGTAGTCTGCTGTAGCTCTGCCTGAAGGAGAGCGAGGCCAAGGCAAAGCTGTCTGTGAGTAGATAGCTGGTGTGCATGTGTGTGTTGATCTGTCTGCCCAGCATGGGAGGCATGAAAAGTTCCCTGATTTGCTGCATGAAGAAACAAGAATTCTACATGTATCTGGTTCCAAGATCTTCTTGAGTTCAATAATTTATTCAAGTCTTTGATCTTGTTTTATCTTGTGTAACTATCTATCTGTTAATGTTGACCAGGAGCACATTGCATCAAGTCCTTACAAGCTCGGAAGTTTGAATATGAAATACATGACAGAATAATCCTCTTTGTGAACTCACATGCATGGAAAATCCACCCACACTCGCTCAAACACATATGCATGTAGTAATCACATGCAGACACTTCTGGATGTACAGTATGCAGACCTCTAAGCATGTTATTCTTCTCATCTCTTTATTTCACGAAAAATAACCACGTCTGTGCTTAGTTCATGTAACTTACATGAAAGTTACGACAGCAGATTTTGAACACTGCTGTTCTAACGCACGTGCAGTGATGTCAGAGGGAAAACTGTGTTCATCGCTTGCAGTAACTTCTTTGTTGTATATTCCAAACAGACGTGGCAGGTTCACCAATTAAGGATTCCAGCTTTGGCTTTACTTCCTTTACTAAGAAAGACTTCTATGAATAACATCAAAGACTTTTATTAAGGAGGATCAAAGTTACAAGGGCATAACATAATACAGTAGAAAATATCTCATATACCAATTTTATACTTTAGAAAATATAGTTTTTTTTAACTCTAACTTGATGTTAGAATGATATTTACACAGTGGGTCAGGTCCATTGAGCTTTTCACAAACAGCAAATATGGCATCACTCTCTGAGACAACGGAATGCACTTTTTCTGATTTCGGGTAGCTGAGATCTGGTTTTAAAAGAAACCAAACGGACTTAAAACAAAAAGCAGCTTTGTATGTTGCCCCTAAAATGGTGCACTAAACACATATAGACATGGGGTCTCATATTTAGCGCCAGTACCCATTTCTTGGTCACTACAAAGGCTAGCTGAAAGATGCTCACTAGTTACTCGTATGCCATTATATGATTTTCTATATGGTTTATATGGTTGACAATCAACTACAAATACCACAACAACAGATGTTAACATGGCATACCATGTTAAGTAATACTTTCTATGTGGTACAAGGAATGTATTTAGTGTTATTTGACTCCCTGTCAATCATACATGTATGTTTCCACAAACATGTGGAAACTATTTGATAAATGGTATCTCATTGTGAGATAGTAGAGAAGGAAAAAAATTTCTCAGAGCATTTGATATTTTTACGTTGTTATGGAATAGAAATGTAACCACAAAACTATTGAAATATTCCAAATGTAAAAATGGTATGAAATCAGAAAAAAGTGAGGGTGACATTTTGGTAGTGCAAAAGCCACCGACGTAACACCGTTTCTCTGGACCTCCTTAAGGTCTGAGTTTTTGGGGGGGAATGTGTCAGCCAGACACTGACAAAGTAGGCCTATGGAATACTGATCGCTGTCCATGGTGCTGAAATTGCGAGCTGTCTATGCGGCTGCATGCCTATCGATTCGATTATAGGCTTTCTGTGGTGCCAGGGTATGTGTAGCTTTGCTTTCGCTAATGGATAAATGTTTATTTTCTCATGTTAAGCCTTACATTTCACTACGCTATGCACGGTGTCGAAATGCTGCCATTTTTCGACTGCTTCTCTCCCAGCTTGGATAGAAAGTTGTTCTGCATAAAACCCAACTAGCTCTCACAGTCTCACTTCAGAATTAGATGTTGATCAATGTTTCTCAAATGTCAAATTTCATAGTTGTTGCAAACGTCACATTTTGAAGTGTTTAAGGTTAAGTTTAGCATTAATTCTGAATTGTTAAGATTAGGGTTAAGTTCAAGCATTAAGTCCAAATGGTTAAGGTAAAGGTCAAGGTTAGGGATAGGCTTAAAACGCAAAAACAACTTTCTATTTCTGGATTCAAACTTGCAACCTTTGGAATCGGAGGCAGACGCTTACACCCATCTGCCATCCCCATCCATAATGCCCTACCAAAACCGCAACCTACTGTTGCCCCTGTTTCCACGTCATCTCCCAACATCCTCAGATAAGGATGGATGTCGAATACTGACTTCTTTCATGGGTGGCCTGGCTGGTAAAACCAGTCTATTAGTGCTAAATAATAGTCAGTTAACCCTAAAAAAAATAGCTTACTAGGAATTGTTTCATTATGCAGTGTACTAGCTATAGCTATATACCGTATTTAGCTGCTTTTTATAAACTTTTTATAAACATTACAAATCAAATAGCCTAACAATGAGGAAAAAGTAGTCAGCTTGAGGATAAATTCAGCCACTACTCAGCAGGTTTTGTCTGGCTAATAGCCTACACAAATGGGCTGCAATATTCATGGTCAATTTTATTAAATCAAATTAAATCCAACTTGAGAGACGCCCATGGTCTCCTGAAGTCCTCCTTTTTATGTGCAAATGTTTACACCACGGCCTGTAGGTCCAGGTTGCGGGCCTGCCTGTTTTCTGTACTAAGCATTGCCATCCCAGACAGTCTTGCCTGAGACATTGTGCACTATTTGTCTATTGCGCTGCACACAATTTAAACGTAGTCTTGAATGATGCATGCCAAGATATACCAGAGATAAAAGACTCTTGATATTGCCGCCACACAACTCAAATGCCAGCAGCCTATGAACGAAATTGCAAGCGCTTTTTTTGTTCAGGCCCTCAAGAACTGTTGTCAGCTAAAGATGATAGTCTGTTTGCATCTGCCAATTTATTGGCTGTCCAGTATCCAGACAACCTGTCCCCAGAGCATCCCATACAGTTAACCTCTTCTTTAATATGTTGAGGCCAGCAATAAAAGAGAACGTGAGATGCAATTAAAGATGTTGTATAACTGCTGTATTTGATCCCTGATGTTCTTACGCAATCAAGCTGTTTTTACCATCCCTGTAACTGTCGCTTCTGCGGAGAGATCATTTTCTAAACTCCCAAAGAACAACCTAAGAAGCATTAGGCTCTCGGGCTGATGTGCACTTTTTAACACCTGAGTAATATCCACACATTGCACCGGCTCCGTCGTAGCCTTGATCACGACATTTGTTCACCGAAATCCCCCCTTATACTTTCAATCAGTTTAAAAGGCCTGAGACACTTTATAAGTCACATTCCTGAATCCCAAGAAGCAAACACTTAGCTTCCTAGCACATATGGAAATGTAAAAAGTTTAGGAATTACTTTGTGAAGGGTTACTGTCAAAATGTTTTATAATTTTTGTTTATTTAAATGACATCGATATCAGGTGCATGGGCCCCCAGAGCTCTTGGGCCCCACCGCCTTGCGGGAGCTGCAGGAGTGTCCAGTATGCCATTGGCAAAAGCATTGTGCAAAGTAAAAAAATGTACCATTAACCTCAACACAATCTGGCAGCATAATTGAATTTGAAACTTTTATACACCAACGTGTGCTATAAAGAGTCAACTATTTATGTATTGCTCAGTTTGCACAATTCTAGTTAAATAATTGCCTCCTTATAAAGCATATTGTTAAAGAAAAGTTTCAAATGAAATCCCACGACCAGGTTCTAAAGAGGTTTAAGGTATTTCTTGCACATTGGACTGCTGAAATATTGCTATGACATATGAAGGGTTCTCTTCTTAGATACCCACACTACAAGACCAAAAGTATGTGGACACCTGATCATCGAACATCTCTTTACAAAATCATTGGCATTATTTTGAAGTTGGTCCCCCCATACTCTTCTGGGAAGGCTTTCCACTAGATGTTGGAACATTGCTGAGGGGACTTGCTTCCATTCAGCCACAAGAGCATTAATGAGGTCGGGCACTGATGTTAGGCGATTAGGTCTGGCACACTGTCGGCATTCCAATTCATCCCAAAGGTGTTCGATGGGGTTGAGGTCAGGGCTCTGTGCAGGCCAGTCAAGTTCTTCCACACAGATCTTGACAAACCATTTATGTATGAATCTCGCTTTGTGCACAGGGTCATTGTCATGCTGAAACAGGAAAGGGCCTTCCCCAAACTGTTGGCACAAAGTTGGAAGCACAGAAAAGTCTAGAATCTCATTGTATGCTGTAGTGTCAAGATTTCTCTTCGTTGGAAATAATCGGCCTAGCCCGAACCATGAAAAACAGCCCCAGACCATTATTCCTCCTCCATCAAACTTTACAGTTGGCACTATACATCCAAACTTTACAGTTGGCACTATACATTGGGGCAGGTGGGGTTCTCCTGGCATCCGCCAAACACAGACTAGTCCGTCGGATTGCCAGATGGTGAAGTGTGATTCCTCACACCGGAGAACGCATTTCCACTGCTTCAGAGTCCCATAGCGGCAAGCTTTATACCACTCCAGCCGACGCTTGGCATTGCGCATGGTGATCTTAGGCTTTTGTGTGGCTGCTCGGCCATGGAAACCAATGTCATGAAGCTCCTGACGAACAGTTGTTGTGCTGATTTTGCTTCCAGAGGCAGTTTGAACTCGGCAGTGAGTGTTGCAAACGAATACATACGATTTATTTTCTACGCAGTCCCGTTGTGAGCTTGTGTGGCCTACCACTTCTCGGCTGAGCCATTGTCGCTCCTAGATGTTTCCACTTCACAATAACAGCACTTACAGTTGACCAGGGAAGCTGTAGCAGGGCAGACATTTGGAAAACTGACTTGTTGGAAAGGTAGCATTCTATGACGTTGCCACATTGAAAGTCACTGAGCTCTTCAGTAAGGCCATTCCACTACCAATGTTTGTCTATGGAGATTGCATGGCGTTGTCCTCTATGTTATACACCTGTCAGCAACGGACGTGGCGGAAATAGTCAAATCCACTAATTTGAAGGGGTGTCCACATACTTTGTATATCTGGTATCTAGAGCTTTGGAACAGTCAGCCTCGAAATTCCACAAAATGTGTTAGGTTCCCAAGTTATTCATTCATTCCCAAAGCCTGTGCATAGACAGTGGTGAAGAGGATTAAATTAAATTGTTTTTTAAATCTTGCAATAGATCGTAAGGAAATACGTAGGAGTGAAATGATATCAACATTATTTGTATTTCCTATGTCATATGTTTGCAAAAGGGGGTTACTGTGATTTGTATATGACGTGTCAATCTCATGCTATTAACCCACCCCTTTGTGTGTAAGTGAGCCCAAATCATGTTAGGTTGCCTCTGATTACCGAACGGGCGCACATGCTTCGCTGCTCTTATAATGAGAGATGGACCGATGCGCCTTCCTCTGATCAAGCGCTTGAAGCGAGACGGTGGGTGGAAGAGCGCTCTTGTTTAAAATGGAAAAGCGTCGCGGTAGCTTTTGAAAAAGAAGAACCTCAAGACGAAGCGGCTGCATTATAAGTGGGATGCACTGTTGAGCGCTACATCCTGAGGGGTTCGTGCTGATTAGACGGAGATTGTGACCGCCGGTTATTAAATGGCGTCCCTTGAGAAGGCAAGAACAAGATGTATGTCAGGAGAAGTGCAGTATTATCATAAGGAGACGTATACTTGGAATACAGAGGTGGAATGGAGGGGAAAAAGAGAGGCAGAGGAGGTCTGAGAGAGAGAGAGAGAGAGAGAGAGAGAGGGTGAGGGTGAGCTTGAGTCGGTTAAAAATGGCGGGAAAAGGGGAGATGGTTTGTTAAAGAGGAATGGTAGAAAGTGTAAGCAGTGAAGCTGAAGACAGCAGGAGAAATTGAAGTGTATGAGGGCGAAGTATCGGAGGTGGTAGGTGTGGTGAAGTTCTCGGAGCCCGAGGCTTCCACCGAGGGTCAGGATAAAGATGAGTCAGTGACAGTAGGAAAAAGTGGACTTTTGGCTGATCCATTTGTGGTTTTAGGGTGGGTGAAAACCGAGTTGGGTGCTGTGGAATCGGTGAGGGTAATCAAAAGTGGTCTTGTAATAATTATGTTTCTGCTGGTAAGAGGGAGAAGGCGCTCCGCGTTTAACGAATTGGGGAAAGAAATGTGAATTGTTTTGCTCTTAATTAAGAAAAGGGCGCCATTGAAAGGAGTGATTACTGGGGTAGCAGTAAATGTAATAGTTGACCAACTGAAGGGGAAGATTCCCGGTGTTTGTGATGCTCGTTGTTTGGTGCGACGTAGACACGGTGACGTGAGTGGTGAAACAGAAGAGTGGTTGTCTGCTCTTTTGAGTTTTGATGTTTGGGCATGGTGTAACAGAACCAGTGACTAAAAAAACACCGATTATAAGTAGACGAATAGAAGCAGATTGCACCACGTATACTGCACAAGTCGCAACATCACACTCACTGGGAGTTTGACAGGGCCAATCGATTCCTGGGCATCTGGTGAGCTTGTCCAGACCTTGAGTGTGTGCTGAAGTGTGGAGGAGATACGTAATTAATGAAGAGGCCAAGAATTGCTGTGGTAGCCTACTTGTAGCAGATGGTAGAATTTGTGTATGTGTGTTCATTGACTAGCAGAGTGAGCACTTGAGTAAGTGGGTTTTAGACATAGTTATTAGTTTAATTGTTGCCACCTTTTGTGGCACCCTTAAGGTTTTTGATTTGGTTTAGTCCTTGTGCATATTGTAAATCTTTTTTTTCTGGCGATTTAATAGACCTGAATTATTCAGACATTATACTGTCACCAGTTTTCTGTCTTTCATTTCTTGTGTGAATGTTGTGAGTGGCCTTGAAGCCCGAACGATCGCCACGCCCATTCCTCAAATGCACTACTGCTAATCTGTTTCATATCTGTTTTTTTTTGGTTTAAGTGTGATTTTAAATTACTGATCAGTTATCTAAATGCTACTTAATTAATAGAAGCAAATCTATATAAACATGTTCATAGTGTCTGTGGGCCGTGCACCCATTGCATATAAAACATTAGAACCATTACAACTATTAATGTTATTTTTCAGCATGGTTTGCATGATTCAGTTTGGCACACTTGGCAAACAGCTGGCAGAGCTCACCAAAGCAGGGTTAGTGTCTTGTGGCATTTTGTACCCAGTCAACACACTAGGCTCAGGCCTATACCGTTTGAGACCCGGGGGACTTGGCATGGACTGTGACTCAGGGTGGGCTTCGTGCAGGCCGAGCTCTTCCCGAATCCGGCAGAATCATATTACTCTGGGCTTCGGCTAATGGTACCCGAGTCGAGTCCACATCAGCTTATCAGGCCCTATTAACTTTTTAACGAGTAGGGCCATTTTGATGTTTTCATTCGGCAGGTGATGAAATGCCAATTTAAAAAAAAAACTAAGAAAGATGATATATTTCACCTCCAAGTCATCGAATGTGCTAGTTCATTAAAAGCTCACATTTGTGATAGCTATAGGACCGCGTAGACTATCAGAGATGGTCCCTAATTTAGAGAATCTCCGATGCTATAAATGATGCTTTCGCTACAGGCTATGGCAGTGTGTTTTTCGTAGTTGCAGTCCACCCAATTGAAAAGTGGACATTCACTAACATAACATTCGTTCTATGCTACCAGCATCTGAGAAAAACATGCACAATAATACAGCATACCCTTACCAAATGGAGTAAAACTGCAGTATAATGGTTTAATTAATGATATCTGGATTGCATGCTCTGTTGGCTTCTAATGGAAATCCTTCGTCTGTTAGCGGATTGCAATGTTAATTGTGCTGCACATTTCCTTCTGTTCCACTAAATACTGTTTTGATGTTCTATTGATGTTCACTAAATATATCAAATAACACAGGCCTCTCATTCATTTCAATATCCTATCATATTACAACCCACCAGGGTTTACAAACCCTATTTTTATCGCATTTATTTACATAAATAATTAGTCAAATTATTTGACCCTGAAAATGACTATTTTTCCTTAAAGCCTTTAAGCAATTAACATAATACATGCAGTAATTATATTTTAATTTCAGTAGCTAAATAAGGAGGTAGACATATCAGTTCCAGTTGTTTTTTTTCACTACCCCATACAGTAGGGGGCGGCAGTAAACCAATAGATGTAGTCTGCCATGAAACCTTAAAGAAGCAGAAGTTCCTGCTAAAACTTGGATTGGAATCTGTGCCTCACGCACAGCTATAGATCTCTGCGTTCAGGCAGCCTGCTCAAGCGCATCTGTCAACATTCCATATGGCAGTGGTATGGGATTATAAGGATACCCAGCAGTTTCAATTTAGCTTGCTAATGTTAATGGCATTCATATAAACTATCAATCAGATTGTTAACTAGCAAATATATTGTCTCCTCCTATCTAAAGCTGCCTGATAAAGCTAGCCAGTTGATGGTAATGCTAGGATCAATGTCAGAGGCCAGATGGCTAACGCAACAGCAGCTGTCAATGCAATGGCTGGTCTGGAGTTGATCTTAAATGTACCATTTATATTTCACATGATAAGCAAACTACTGTCATGCCTTTTCACCCCCCCAAAAATGTATGTACACAGATAAGAGACAATTACCTTAAAATATATACTTTTTTGAATAAAACATTTTTCATCCTCTCTTGCTCATGTGGGTAGCTACTTCCTGATATTTGATTGATGGAACAATACAGCCAATGGTTATGAAGATGTGATTTTTGGCAGAGGAAACTGATTGGTCAGGAGTCAAAGGTCCTACCCCCAATATGGATGTGAAGATTTTCTTGATTCATCAGAGATCCTTGTATGCTCCGCATAACACACATTCTAATGTTACACCTTTCAATTGCCTTTTTAAATTCTTGAGTCTCTCTGTCTTTGCAGGAATCTTCTAACTTGGATGGAAGAGGGAACAAACAGAGTACAGAAGTTATCCAGCCTGATGACTGAGAAATGTAAATAGACAGCAAAGCATAGGCTATCTATCGCAATTTAGGCTTAGCCTAGCAAGTACATTGAGTAACTTAGTGAAGACCTTAGGTAAAGGTTAATCATGATCATGTCTCTTTACGGTTCCTGAAACATGTATGGCCTCTACAGCAGTGCTCGGCCACCCACTGTTACCAGTGACCTATTCTGCCACATCCCAGGGAAAGGTAGGAGCAGAACCACCCCTCATTAAATCAATACTAATTGACAGTAAGTTGTGTGTAAAATGTTTGTTTGATACTCTGATCTTCAATGTGTATTGATTCCTACTAACCAGCTTTGTAAGAGCTAGGTTTGTACTAGCTATGCTGATGATCATGAACGTTTTTTCTCTGCATCAGGTCTCACTGAGACTGGATTCCCCAAGAGACATGCTATTCAGCTGCCCATGATTGTCTGATCTTACACTCCTAGAAAAAAAGGTGGTATCTAGAACCTAAAAGGATTCATTGGCTGTCTCCATAGAATAACCCTTTTGGTTCCAGATAGAACCCTTTGGTTCCAGGTAGAACAAATTTGGGTTCCATGTACACAAACAAAATTATAAATGCAACATGTAGTGTTGGTCCCATGTTTCATGAGCTGAAATAAAATAAATCCCAGACATTTTCCACACGGCCAAAAAGCTTATTTCTCTCATACATACCTTGTAGTGAGCATTTCTCCTTTGCCAAGATAATCCATCCACCTGACTGGTGTGGCATATCATGAAGCTGATTAAACAGCATGATCATTACACAGGTGCACCTTGTGCTGGGGACAATAAAAGGCCACTTTAAAATGTGCAGTTTTGTCACACAACACAATACAGATGTGTCAAGTTTTGCAAGAGCGTGCAATTGGTTTGCTGACTGCAGGAATGTCCACCAGAGCTGTTGCAGCAAGAGAATACAATAAGATGCCTCCAATGTCGTTTTAGAGAATTTGGCAGGCAAACTACCTGTCCTCCAGGACACCTACAAAACCTGAGATGTCACAGGAAGGCCAAAAAGATCAAGGACAACAACCACCCAAGCCACTGCCTGTTCAGGTCAGTACAGGTGCATCAAAGCTGGGACTGAGAGACTGAAGGCCATCAGACTGTTAAATAGCCATCACTAGCACAGAGAGGCTGCAGCCTACATACAGACTTCAAATCATTGTCCACTTCAGTAAATGGAACACTAGCCACTTTAATAATGCCACTTTAATAATGTTTACATATCTTGCATTACTCATCTCATGTGTATATACTGTATCTCAGTCTAAACACGTATATGTGACAAATAACATTTAATTTGATTTGAAAAGATTAGGGCCTAATTCATTTCATTCAATTGATTGATTTCCTTATATAAACTGTAACTCAGTAAAATCTTTGAAATTGTTGTATGTTGTGTTTATAATTTTGTTCAGTATAGAACCCTTTTCACAGAGGGTTCTACCTGGAACCAAAAATGGTCTCCTATTGGGACAGCCGAAGAACCCTTTTGAAACCCTTTTTTCTAAGAGTGTAGTGTAAGTAGATCCAATTGAAATAGCACCGCTTCTAATAATATAAGATTGTAAAGCAAATCCAATTTTAACTCACTGTCAGGTGTCTCAGTGTAGCAGGTAAGCAGAGTCAGGCGCAGGACAACAGAGATGAGTAATCACGTAAATTTTACTTAAAATACAAACTACCAAATAGTAGTAAAGATCAAGCTCACAAATACAGACCATCTAACATAGAACAAACATGCACAAAACCATGGGGGAACCAGAGGGTTTAAATAAGGAAACTAATATCTTATGTTTCACAGAGTCATGGCTGAACGACGACATGAATAACATACAGCTGGTGGGTTATACACTGTATCGGCAGGATAGAACAGCAGCCTCTGGTAAGACAAGGGGTGGTGGTCCATGTATATTTGTGAACAACAGCTGGTGCACGATATCTAAGGAAGTCTCAAGGTTTTGCTCGCCTAAGGTAGAGTATCTCATGATAAGCTGTAGACCACACTATACCTAGAGAGTTTTCGTCTGTATTTTTCGTCGCTGTCTACATACCACCACTGACCAATGCTGGCACTAAGACCGCAGTCAATGAGTTGTATATCGCCATAAGCAAACAGGAAAAAGCTCACCCGGAGGCGGCGCTCCTAGTGGCTGGGGACTTTAATGCATGGGAAACATATCTGTTCTACCAAATGAATAACAGCATGTTAAATGTGCAACCAGATGGAGAAGAAAAATCTAGACCGCCTTTACTCCACACACCGAGATGCATACAAAGCTCTCCCTTGCCCTCCATTTGGCAAATATGATCATAATTCTATCCTCCTGATTCCTGCTTACAAGCAAAAATTAAAGCAGGAAGCACCAGTGACTCGGTCAATAAAAAAAGTGGTCAGATGAAGCAGATGCTAAGCTACAGGACTGTTTTGCTAGCACAGACTGGAATATGTTCTGGGATTCTTCCGATGGCATTGAGGAGTACACCACATCAGTCACTGGCTTCATCAATAAGTGCATTGAGGATGTTGTCCCCACAGTGACTGTACGTACATACCCCAACCAGAAGCCATGGATTACAGGCATAATCCGCACTTTGCTAAAGGGTAGAGCTGCCGCTTTCAAGTAGCAGGACTCTAATCCGGAAGCTTATAAAAAGTCCCACTATGCCCTCCGACGAACCATCAAACAGGCAAAGCATCAATACAGGACTGAGATCAAATCGTTCTACATCGGCTCAGAAGCTCGTCGGATGTGGCAGGGCTTGCAAACTATTACAGACAACAAATGGAAGCACAGCTGAGTGCTGCCCAGTGACACAAGCCTACCAGATGAGCTAAATTACATCTATGCTCGCATCGAGGCAAGTAACACTGAAACATGCATGAGAGCATCAGCTTGTTCTGGACGACTGTGTGATCACGCTCTCCTCAGCCGATGTGAGTAAGACCTTTAAACAGGTCAACATTCACAAGACGGATTACCAGGACGTGTATTCCGCGCATGCGCTGACCAACGGGCAAGTATCTTCACTGACATTTTCCCCATTCTCATTGACGGTGCTGTAGTGGAGCAGGTTGAGAGCTTCAAGTTCCTTGGTGTCCACATCACCAACAAAGTAACATGGTCCAAGCACACCAAGACAGTCGCGAAGAGGGCACGACAAAACCTATTCCCCCTCAGGAGACTGACAAGATTTGGCATTGGTCCTCAGATCCTCAAAAGGTTCTACAGCTGCACCATCGAGAGCATCCTGACTGGTATGGCAACTGCTCGGCCTCCGACCGCAACGCACTACAGAGGGTAGTGCGTACGGCGCAGTACATCACTGGGGCCAAACTTCCTGCCATCCAGGACCTCTACACCAGGCGGTGTCAGAGGAAGGCCCTAAAAATTGTCAAAAGACTCCAGCCACCCTAGTCATACTTAGTTATCTCTGCTACCGCATGGCAAGCGGTACCGGAGCACCAAGTTCTGGTCCAAGAGGCTTCTACCCCCAAGCCATAAGACTCCTGAACATCTTATCAAATGGCTACCCAGACCATTTGCATTGCCCCCCACACCCCCACCCTCTTCTACGCAGTGCCAACTCTCTGTTATCATCTATGCATAGCCCCTTTAATATCTCTATACATAACTGTACACTTAAAATACATAAAAATACATCAAATCAATCAGAAATTCAGTGTAGACATTGTTAATGTTGTAAATGACCATTGTAGATGGAAACGGCAGATATTTTTTAAATGTAATATCTACATAGGCGTACAGAGGCCCATTATCAGCAACCATCACTCCTGTGTTCCAATGGCACGTTGTGTTAGCTAATCCAAGTGTATCATTTTAAAAGGCTAATTGATCATTAGAAAACCCTTTTGCAATTACGTTAGCACAGCTGAAAACTGTTCTTCTGATTTGAAGAAGCAATAAAACTGTCCTTCTTTAGACTAGTTGAGTTTCTGGAGCATCAACATTTGTGGGTTTGATTACAGGCTCAAAATGGCCAGAAACAAAGCACTTTTTTATGAAATTCGTCAGTCTAATCTTGTTCTGAGAAATGAAGGCTATTCCATGCGAGAAATTGCCAAGAAACTGAAGATCTCGTACAACGCGGTGTACTACTCCTTTTACCAAACAGAGCAAACTGGATCTAACCAGAATAAAACGAGGAGTGAGAGGCCCCGGTGCACAACGGAGCAAGAGGACAGTTACATTAGAGTGTCTAGTTTGAGAAACAGACGCCTCACAAGTCCTCAACTGGCAGCTTCATTAAATAGTACCAGCAAAAAAACAATCTCAACGTCAACAGTGAAGCGGCGACTCCGGGAAGCTGGCCTTCTAGGCATAGTTCCTCTGTCCAGTGTCTGTGTTTTTTTGCCCATCTTTGTCTTTTATTTTTATTGGCCAGTCTGAGATTTGGCTTTTTCTTTGCAGCTCTGCAAGGTCTACCTGTTGTATTTGGCGCATGTGTCATGCGGGATAGACCCATAACTTTTGTACAATAGAGTATTTGACTTATTTTTTGCCTAATTACACATATTTACTTTTTTGCATGGCAAGCTGTCCCCAATTGGGGAACCTCTGTCTGGGACAATGTCCTCACGATTATGGAGCAGTGTGTTTTATAAGTTGTTTGAATATTACAACATGTATCAGGATTAAGCAAAACTTTACAATTTTAGATAGGAGTTAAACATTTTCATTATCCAACTACTGTTTAATTTTGATATCCTCTTTCTTAAAATGTTTCCGATTGATGACCAATGAATTAATGTCCCACTTCAGTATGAAGGGAAAGAGGAGCAGACTTCCGGCACCGACAGTATTTCGTTTTTTTATGTATTACTTCTTACATTGTTACCCCGGGAAATATAAAGTTTTATTACATACAACCCGGAGGAACTATTGGATATAAGAGCAATGTCAACTTACCAACATTACGACCAGGAATACGACTTTCCCGACGCGGATCCTCTGTTTGGTCCACCAACCAGGACAATAGACTGGATCCCAGCCGGCGACTCAAAACAACAACGGCGCCGGAGAAGGGGGAAACGCGGCGGTCTTTTGGTCAGGCTATGTAGACGGGCAGATCGGGCACCTCTCCCGAGTATTTTACTTGCCAATGTCCGTACAGCCACACGGTTTCTCCACGCATCGCGCCGACAGAAACAAACATCTATCTGGTAAGAAGAAAGGCGGGGGTGTGTGTCTTATGATTAACGAGACATGGTGTGATCATAACAACATACAGGAACTCAAGTCCTTTTGTTCACCTGACATAGAATTCCTTACAATCAAATGCCGACTGCATTATCTACCAAGATAATTCTCCTCGATTATAATCACAGCCGTGTACATCCCCCCCCTCAAGCTGACACATCGACTGCACTGAAAGAAATCCATTGGACTCTATGTAAACTGGAAACCACATATCCTGAGGCTGCATTTATTGTGGCTGGGGATTTTAATAAGGCTAATTTGAAAACAAGGCTCCCTAAATTTTATCAGCATATCGAATGTGCGACCCGGGCTGGTAAAATCCTTGATCATTGTTATTCTAACTTCTGTGATGCATACAAGGTTATTCTCTGCCCTCCTTTCGGCAAGTCTGACCATGACTCCATTTTGTTGCTCCCAGCCTACAGACAGAAACTAAAACAGGAAACGCCCGTTCTCAGGTCTGTTCAACGCTGGTCCGACCAATCTGATTCCACGCTGCAAGATTGCTTCGAGCACGTGGACTGGGATATGTTCCGGATAGCATCAGACAACAACATTGATGTATACACTGATTCGGTGAGCGAGTTTATTAGGAAGTGCATCGGTGATGTTGTACCCATAGCAACTATTAAATCCTTCCCCAACCAGAAACCGTAGATTGATGGCAGCATTCGCGCAAAACTGAAAGCGCGAATCACTGCTTTTAACCAGGGTAAGGCGACTGGAAACATGACTGAATACAAACAGTGTAGCTGTTCCCTCCGCAAGGCAATCAAACAAGCTAAGCGTCAATATAGAGACAAAGTAGATTCGCAATTCAACGGCTCAGACACGAGAGGAATGTGGAGGGTCTACAGTCAGTCACGGACTACAAAAAGAAAACCAGCCCTGTCGCGGACCACGACGTCCTGCTCCCAGACAAACAAAACAACTTCTTTGCTCGCTTTGAGGACAATACAGTGCCACCGACACGGCCCGCTACCAAAACCTGCGGGCTCACCTTCACTGCAGACAACGTGAGTAAAACATTTAAATGTGTTAACCCTCGCAAGGCTGCTGGCCCAGATGGCATCCCTGGCCGTGTCCTCAGAGCATGTGCAGACCAGCTGGCTGGTGTGTTTACGGACATATTCAATCAGTCCCTATCCCAGTTGGCTGTTCCCACATGCTTCAAGAGGGCCACCATTGTTCCTGTTCCCAAGAAAGCTAAGGTAACTAAGCTAAACGACTATCGCCCCCGTAGCACTCACTTCCGTCATCATGAAGTGCTTTGAGAGACTAGTCAAGGATCATATCACCTCCACCCTACCTGACACCCTAGACCCACTCCAATTTGCTTATCGCCCCAATAGGTCCACAGACGACGCAATCGCAATCACACTGCATACTGCCCTAACCCATCTGGACAACAGGAATACCTATGTAAGAATGATGTTCATCGACTACAGCTCAGCATTTAACACCATAGTACCCTCCAAGCTCGTCATTAAGCTCGAGACCCTAGGTCTCGACCCAGCCCTGTGCAACTGGGTCCTGGACTTCCTAACGGGCCGGCCCCAGGTGGTGAGGGTAGGAAACAACATCTCCACCCCCGCTGATCCTCAACACTGGGGCCCCACAAGGGTGCATTCTCAGCCCTCTCCTGTACTCCCTGTTTACCCATGACTGCGTGGCCGAGCACGCATCCAACTCAATCATCAAGTTTGCTGACGACACTACAGTGGTAAGCTTGATTACCAACAACGACGAGACTGCCTACAGGGAGGAGGTGAGGGCCCTCGGAGTGTGGTGTCAGGAAAATAACCTCTCACTCAACGTCAACAAAACAAAGGAGATGATCGTGGACTTCAGGAAACAGGAGAGGGAGCACCCCCCTATCCACGTCGACGGGACAGTAGTGGAGAAGGTGGAAAGTTTTAAGTTCCTCAGAGTAAACATCACGGACAAACTGAAATGGTCCACCCACACAGACAGCGTGGTGAAGAAGGTGCAACAGCGCCTCTTCAACCCCAGGAGGCTGAAGAAATTCGGCCTGTCACCAAAAACACTCACAAACTTCTACAGATGCACTATTGAGAGCATCCTGTCGGGCTGTATCACCGCCTGGTACGTCAACTGCTCCGCCCACAACCGTAAGGCTCTCCAGAGGGTAGTGAGGACTGCACAACGCATCACCGGGGTTAAACTACCTGCCCTCCAGGACACCTACACCACCCGATGTCACAGGAAGGCCAAAAAGATCATCAAGGACAACAACCATCCGAGCCACTGCCTGTTCACCCCGCTATCATCCAGAAGGCGAGGTCAGTACAGGTGCATCAAAGCTGGGACCGAGAGACTGAAAAACAGCTTCTATCTCAAGGCCATCAGACTGTTAAACAGCCATCACTACCGTTGAGTGGCTGCTGCCAACATACTGACTTAAATCTCTAGCCACTTTAAATAATAGGAATTGGATGTAACAAATGTATCTCTAGCCACTTTAAACAATTTTGTATATAATGTTTACATATCTGACATTACTTATATCAAATGTATACACTGTACTCTAAACCATCTACTGAATCTTGTCTATGCCGTTCGGCCATCGACTCAAATCTCTAGCCACTTTAATAATTATAATTGGATGAAATATATGTATCACTAGCCACTTTAAACAATGCCATTTATATAATGTTTACATATCTTACATTACTCATCTCATATGTATATACTGTACTCCATACCATCTACTGCATCTTGCCTATGCCAGTCAGCCATCGCTCATCCATATATTTATATGTACATACTCATATTCATTCCTTTACTCTTGTGTGTATAAGGTAGTTGTTGTGAATTTGTTAGATTACTTGTTAGATACTACTGCATGGTCGGAACTAGAAGCACAAGCATTTTGCTACACTCGCATTAACATCTGCTAACCGTGTGTATGTGACAAATAAAATTTGATTTGATTTGACATGCATTTACAGTAAGTGTCATAAAAACTCAGCAGGTTGAAGTTTCTTTTTTTTTAAAGACCTCTCTAAGCTATAACTGCCACAAAATTATTCAACTAGTACCATGGAAATACTTTTAGCCAGCTGGGCCAACAAAGTTTCTTCAAGAATGTCCTTTTCTAATTTGCTCATAAAATCTATAATTGATAAACATGTAATGCGCTGATTCTTTTCACTGCAGATCTGACCCATCACACAACTCCTCAAGAGGGCCACTATGCTCCAGATCGCCTTCTGTGCCCCGAGGTCCTTGATGAGGATCTACCCCATCACACCACTCTTATGAATCAAATGAAACAACGTGCCTTTATATACCCCCCCCCCTATTTTTTTTTAAATTGACCTGTTTAAATTGAGCTCCGGTGCTTCTTGTTTCCATTGATCATCCTTGAGATGTTTCTACAACTTTATTGGAGTCCACCTATGGTAAATTAAATTGACTGGACATGATTTGGAAAGGCACACAATTGTCTATATAAGGTCGAACAGTTGAGAGGGCATGTCAGTGCAAAAAGCAATCGATGTGATCGAAGGAATTGTGCGTAGAGCTCCGAGACAGGATTGTGTCAAGGCACAGATCTGGGGAAGGGTACCAAAACATATCTGCAGCATTGAAAGTCCCCAAGAACACAGTGGCCTCCATCCTTAAATGGAAGAAGTTTAGAACCACCAAGACTCTTTCTAGAGCTGGCCGCCCGGACAAACTGAGCAATCGGGGGAGAAGGGCCTTGGTCAGGGAGGTGATCAAGAACCCGATGGTCACTCTGACGAAGCTCCAGAGTTCCTCTGTGGAGATGGTAGAACCTTCCAGAAGGACAACCATCTCTGCAGCGCTCCACCAATCAGGCCTTGATGGTAGTGGCCAAACGGAAGCCACTCCTCAGTAAAAGGCACATAGCAGCCCGCTTGGAGTTTGCAAAAAGCATCCAAAGGACTCTCCGACCATGAAAAACTGTGGTCTGATGAAACCAAGATTGAACTCTTTGTTCTGAATGCCAAGCGTGACGTCTGGAAGAAACCTGGCACCATCCCTACAGTGAAGCATGGTGGTGGAAGTATCATGCTGTTGGAATGTTTTTCAGCGGCATGGACTGGGAGACTAGTCAGGATCGAGGGGGAAAATGAATAGAGCAAAGTACAGCGAGATCCTTGATGAAAACCTGCTCCAGAGCGCTCAGTCTCTGAATGTCCTTGAGTGGCCCAGCCAGAGACAGGACTTGAACCCGATCCAACATCTCTGGAGAGACCTGAAAATAGCTGTGCAGTAACGCTTCCCATCCAACCTGAGAGAGCTTGAGAGGATCTGCAGAGAAGAATGGAAGAAACTCTCCAAATACAGGCGTGCCAAGCTTGTAGTGTCATACCCAAGAAGACTTGAGGCTGTAACCGCTGCCAAAGGTACTTCAACAAGGTAATGAATAAAGGGTCTGAATACTTAAGTAAATGTGATATTAGAGTAAATTTTTTTATAAATGTGCAAAAATGTCTCAACCTGTTTTTGCTTTGTCATTATGGGGGTATTGTGTGTAGATGGATGAGGGAAATAAGGCTGTAACGTAACAATGTAGAAAAAGTCTATGGGTCTGAATACTTTCCAAGTGCATTTATTTTCTGCGAGTGAATTATGAAACAATTACTGTATGCAGATGTGCGAATAATTGTGATGTAGATTTGTGTAACGCCCAGGCCTGAGATGACAGGCTGGAGCGTTTTGGTTTCGTTTTGGTGTAGGGTTTGTGTGTTCTACGGTGTCTATTTCTATGTTGGGATAATGGTTCCCAATTAGAGGCAGCTGAGTCTCGTCACCTCTAATTGGGAACCATATATATGTTTGGGAGTTGCACTTTAGTTTCGTGGGTTATTGATTATGTTATGGTTATCGTGTTCAGTCAGGTTCTTGTCATTCGTGTATAGTTAGGTTCTGCCATTCGTGTTTAGTTAGGTTTCACCATTCGTGTTTAGTTAGGTTTCGCCATTCGTGTTTAGTTAGGTTTCGCCAGTCGGGTTTAGGTTTAGATCTCTGTGTTCAGTTTAGGATTTAGCGTTAGGGTTCACGTCTTGTTCATCGTTTATTGTTTTTTTCCATCTCGTCCCGTTTTTGTAAATAAACATGTATTCTGGTTACGTCGCTGCGCTTTGGTCATTCCCGAGAGAGGATAATCGTGACAGAATAACCCACCAAAAGAAGACCAAGCAGCGAGAGACCCGGGAGTTCAGGCCTTGGGAGGAGGAGCTGTTCAATGGGGGAGATTGGGACCAGACCGGAGAGTATTGCCCTCCAAGAGAGGAACTGGAAGCAGCGGCGGCTGAGCGGCGCAGGTGTGAGGACCTGAATGGAGCATGGGATCCCGTACGAGGCAAGTTCGTCAGACCTCGCTGGGCACGGAGGCCCGAAAGACAGCCCCAAAAAACTTTTTTGGGGGGGGCACACGAGGAGGTTGGCCGGTTCAGGAGGGACTCCTGAGCCAACTCCTCGTGCTTTGTGGAGAGAGCGTTGGGGAGAGCGTCGCACGGAAAGGACACCGTGTTATGCAGTTTTGCGCACGGTTTCTCCTGTGCGCATTCACAGCCCGGTGCGGGAGATTCCAGCGCCACTCGTCTGTCAGGCTACGATGAGTGTGCAGCCTGGTAGAGTGGTGCCGGCTCAGCGCTCCTGGTCTCCGTTCGCCTCCTTGGACCAGGATATCCTGCACCGGTTCTGCGTGCAGTGTCTCCGGTACGTGTCCACAGCCCAGTGCGAGAGATCCCAGCGCCACTTGTCTGTCAGGCCAAGGTCAGTGTGCAGCCTGGTAGAGTGGTGCCAGCTCTGCGCGCCAGGTCTCCAGTGCGCCTTTTGGGACCAAGATATCCTGCGGTCCTACGGGCAGAATCTCCGGTGCGAATCCACAGCCCAGTCCCTGTTCCACGCTCCAAGATCCCAGTTCGTGTTGTGGAGTCAACACGTCCAGTCCCTGTTGCGGCTCCGCGCACCAGGCTCCCCGTGCGCTTAGAGAGTCCAGCACGTCCTGTTCGGACTCCGGCGCGCAGGCCCCTGTGCGCTTAGAGCCCAGTTCAGCCTGTTCCGCTCCCGCACCAGAGTGCGCGTCACGAGCCCAGTTCGGCCTGTTCCCGCTCCCGCACCAGAGTGCGGCGTCACGAGCCCAGTTCGGCCTGTTCCGCTCCCGCACCAGAGTGCGGCGTCACGAGATCAGTTCGGCGGTTCACGCTCCCGCACCAGAGTGCGGCGTCGAGCCCAGTTCGGCCTGTTCCGCTCCCGCGCACCAGAGTGCGCGTCACGAGCCCAGTTCGGCCGGTTCCGCTCCCGCACCAGAGTGCGCATCCCGAGCCCAGTTCGGCCTGTTCCGCTCCCGCGCAGAGTGCACGTCCGAGCCCAGTTCGGCCTGTTCCGCTCCCGCACCAGAGTGCGGCGTCCGAGCCCAGTTCGGCCTGTTCCGCTCCCGCACCAGAGTGCGCGCGTCCACGAGCCGGTGCGGCCTGTTCCCGCTCCCGCGCAGAGTTCCAGTGAGCATCACGAGTCCAGTGCGACCAGTTCCTGCTCCACGCGCAGAGTTCCAGTGAGCATCACGAGTCCAGTACCACCAGTTCCTTCTCCACGCACCAGAGTTCCAGTGAGCATCACGAGTCCGGTACTGCCAGTTCCTGCTCCACGCACCAGAGTTCCAGTGAGCATCACGAGTCCGAACGGCCAGTTCCTGCTCCACGCACCAGAGTTCCAGTGAGCATCACGAGTCGGTACTGCCAGTTCCCGCTCCCGCACCAGAGTGCGCGTCCGAGCCCAGTTCGGCCTGTTCCCGCTCCCGCACCAGAGTGCGCGTCGAGCCCAGTTCGGCGGTTCCGCTCCCGCGCAGAGTGCGGCGTCCGAGCCCAGTTCGGCCTGTTCCCGCTCCCGCACCAGAGTGCACGTCCGAGCCCAGTTCGGCCTGTTCCGCTCCCGCACCAGTGTGCGGCGTCCGAGCCCAGTTCGGCCTGTTCCCGCTCCCGCACCAGAGTGCGCGTCACGAGCCGATGCGGCCTGTTCCCGCTCCCGCACCAGAGTTCCAGTGAGCATCACGAGTCCAGTACGACCAGTTCCTGCTCCACGCGCAGAGTTCCAGTGAGCATCACGAGTCCGGTACCGCCAGTTCCTGCTCCACGCACCAGAGTTCCAGTGAGCATCACGAGTCCGGAACGGCCAGTTCCTGCTCCACGCACCAGAGTTCCAGTGAGCATCACGAGTCCGGTACTGCCAGTTCCTGCTCCACGCACCAGAGTTCCAGTGAGCATCACGAGTCCAGTACGGCCAGTTCCTGCTCCACGTGCCAGAGTCCCCGTGAGCATCGTGGGTCCGGTAAGGCCAGGTCCTGCTCCACGCACCAGAGTTCCGGTGAGCATCATGAGTCCAGTACGGCCAGTTCCAGCTCCACGCACCAGAGTTCCCGTGAGCATCATGAGTCCAGTACGCCCAGCTTCTGCTCCACGCACCAGAGTTCCGGTAAGCATCATGAGTCCAGTACGGCCAGTTCCAGCTCCACGCACCAGAGTTCCCGTGAGCATCATGAGTCCAGTACGCCCAGCTTCTGCTCCACGCACCAGAGTTCCAGGAAATGGTCCAGGGCCTCCAGTGCGTGACTTCAGACCAGCACGGCCAGCACCGGAGCCCCCACCTGGGACGAAGGGACCCACCCGAAGACCCCCCCACGGACTTTTGGGCGCGTCCGGAGTCCGCGCCTTTGGGGGGGGTACTGTAACGCCCAGGCCTGAGATGACAGGCTGGAGCGTTTTGGTTTCGTTTTGGTGTAGGGTTTGTGTGTTCTATGGTGTCTATTTCTATGTTGGGATAATGGTTCCCAATTAGAGGCAGCTGAGTCTCGTCACCTCTAATTGGGAACCATATATATGTTTGGGAGTTGCACTTTAGTTTCGTGGGTTATTGATTATGTTATGGTTATCGTGTTCAGTCAGGTTCTTGTCATTCGTGTATAGTTAGGTTTCGCCATTCGTGTTTAGTTAGGTTTCGCCAGTCGGGTTTAGGTTTAGATCTCTGTGTTCAGTTTAGGATTTAGCGTTAGGGTTCACGTCTTGTTCATCGTTTATTGTTTTGTTCCGTCTCGTCCCGTTTTTGTAAATAAACATGTATTCTGGTTACGTCGCTGCGCTTTGGTCATTCCCGAGAGAGGATAATCGTGACAATTTGTTTTGCCGTTGCTTTTTCAATTTTAAATGTAAGAATATGTTTCAGATTAACTTTAATTGGTGACTATGGAAACAAATGAAAGATGTTTTCAATTACCAACTTAAAAAAAAAAAGGTGCTATCTAGAACCTAAAAGGGTTTTTTGGCTGTCCCCATAGGATAACACATTTTGAAGAACCCTGTTTGGTTCCAGGTAGAATCCTGTTTGGTTCCAGCTAAACCCTCTATATAGAAACCAAAAGCCTTCTCCGTGGAACCAAAAAGGTGTGACAAAAACAACACAGAGTTACACATAAACAAATGTACAGTCAATAACACAATAGAAAAAAATCTATGTACAGTGTGTGCAAATGTAGGGAGGTAAGGCAATAAATAGGCCATAGAGGTGAAATAATTACAATTTAGCATTAACACTGGAGTGATACATGTGCAGATGATGATGTGCAAGTGCTATTTACAGATTGGCTGTGTACAGTGATTGGTAAGCTACTCTGACAGCTGATGCTTAAAGTTAGAGAGGGAGATATGTGTCCAGCTGCAGTGATTTTTGCAATTTGTTCCAGTCATTGGCAGCAGAGAACTGAAAGGAAAGGCGGCCAAAGGAAGTGTTGGCTTTGGGGATGACCAGTGAAATATACCTGCTGGAGCGTGTGCTACGGGTGGGTGTTGCTATGGTGACCAGTGAGCTGAGATAAGGCAGGGCTACACTTATTTCCTCTACCACCTCGCAGGTAGATTATGGTATTGCTTGTGAAAGTTGAGGACTTCTCATTCTGCAGACAGACATATTCACGTTGGTGTGTTAGTAAACACAATGTTAGTAACTACTAACAGAAATCAACTCGTACTTAACAAACTGCTGACAATTAAATAACCACATAAAGCTATGAACAATTCTAAATTACTTTTTTTTCAGGGGGTAGATCAGCTTTAATATTGCAAATAGATTGTGGCTTCTATCAATGTAATTGTCTGCATTATTTTCAATCCCCAATCTATATTATTTTTTATAAATATACAGTATATACTGTATATACTGTATTTTAAACCATGTATTGCACCTTGCCTATGCCGCTCTGTCATTGCTCATCCATATATTTATATTCTTATTCCATTTCTTAGATTTATGTGTATCAGGTAGTTGTTGTGGAATTGTTAAGATTACGTGTTTGATATTGCTGCACTGTCGGAACTAGAATCACAAGCATTTCGTTACACTCACGATAACAACAGCGAACCATGTGTATGTGACAAATAACATTTGATTTGAACGCTCGGATCAACCCTACTTTTCTGCCAGAGCGTCCAGTGTGCTCTCGGAATTTACTAACGGACACTCTGACAACGCTCTGAGTTTACAAACACCCAGAGCACACTCTAGCACAATTTTCTTGCTCTGAGTCTCTACTTTTATACAATGTAAAAAACACAATTTCAAATGTTGCTACACAAGACCGCATCAAGCCGGTCGGTCACATATAAGTCTACACCAGTTGTATTCCGAGCATGTGACAAATCAATTTGATTTGATTTGATTTGACCATACATCCTTTATTAAGCAGGGTTTATACAGACATTGGCAAGTCAAATTCAAGGACTTTCAGGGACTTACATTTTTTAAGGACCTCAATGTTATACAATTGTATAATTTACATAATTGTACATACAGGGACTAATATAGAACCCCCAAAAAAAAAAAAACATGCAAAAAGTGTAAAAAAAAATAAAAAGTAGGCCATTACTACTTTAATAATAAATAAATAAAAATAGGACATGCCAATGCATTGATATTCAAATTATTATTAGATTCTAAAATATGTGAATTTTTCTGTGGCCTATTGTGACCGACGCAGGCACACATAATAAAGCCACGAATAGCGGCAGCATTAATCTTACCATTTGAATCTCACAATTGCTGTTTTTATAATGAGAAAGTGACCGAAAACCAGGTTCCCTTTTTAATGGAAGGATTTGTATGGAAAGCCAAGTTGAAGCCAACATTAAATGTTGTCCTCATAATAACTGCACGTGGTTTTACCGCAACAGAGTAGCGCAATACCCTTCAATTGATCCGGAAACAAATTAAAGTGACCATATCTCCCACAAAAATGTATCAAAAATTAAATCACAGATCAGACATTATAAATTTGCTACAATAATTACAAGCACCAAATTGAGGAAATGGGTCAGCCTATTCCAGTACTTGAATTTCTGAGCTCCAAATTCAAGTTTACGTATTCTACTTCAAGCCCCATGTAGTATTGTTTATAATTGCAAGTGTAACATAGAAAACAACATGTATTAATCATGTTATTTCATTACCAGATCATAGTGTCAATAAGCCCAATAGACTATGTAATTTGTTGTCATTATATCCAGAATAATTCACAGGAATAGCGGTGGGTGTTGCGCAATAGTCTATCCTACACAATCTGAGGCACAAAAACATATGACAGCATGCACACATTACCATGACATTTTCTCTGTTAAGTCTAACGAGACTCTACTGTACATCAAGCAGAGAACAACAGATGATCAACATACATTTTCTAGGGATATTAGATCTAACGTGGATCCAGGCACAACTGTCTTCACCTGCCTAACGAATTAAACACCCAAATATTCTGGACATTCCTCGCTAACATCTTTTTTACAGCACTTGGGCTGTTGTTGCATCGCATTCACCACCACAACAGCTGTTTGTCACTTGACTGTCATTCTGAAAAATCCTTCCTGGATAAGATGATGATGTGTGAAAATACAAAGGCGTAACTAATCAGCTGGGCACCAAATGCGCATCCAACAAGTATTATGCATAATTATTGAAGAACCACGTTAATGACAGTTTAGATTTAGGTTATAAGTATCAAGGTTAGGTGACTCGATTTTGCAATGCATACATTATTAGGGATTTGTGTGCCCATGAAATCTGTTTTCACCCCGTAATAAAAGGAGACGTGAAATGTTACGTGGATGCACTACATTTCTGAGATCTCTATACAAAAATCGGTCCGACAGCTAGATCCAGGATAAATTATATATATTTTTTGACCATACGGACTTGGGAGAGGCGAAGGTCGAGAGCCGTGCATCCTCTGAAACATGACCGACCGCCAAGCTGCACTGCTTCTTGACACGCTGCTCGCTTAACCCGGAAGCCAGCAGCACCAATGCATCGGAGGAAACACTGTACAGCTGGCGACCACAAGGAGTCGAGGCGTCATTACAGATCCAGGTTCGATCCCGGGCAGTCGCAGCCGGCCGCGACCGAGCAACCCATGAGGCAGCGCACTATTGGCCCAATGTCGTCTGTGTTAGTGGAGGGTTTGGCTGGTTGGGATTTCCTTGTCCCCTCATGGGTCGCTCAGTCGCGGCCATCTGCGGAATAGCCCGGGATTGAACCCAGACCTGTAATGATGCCTCGACCGCTGCGACACTCAGGAGGCCCAGATCCAGGATTCTTACAGGGTTCTAGTTCAATGTCTAATTTAATTTATTAATGCCTAATATATGATATAACTACAACTTACACAGCCATAAATGCAAGGACAGAAGTAATGTTTTATGTAACACGATTTTGGACAAATCCCTCAAGAAACCAACCATGAAAAAGTGTTAAACATAAGTTTTAAATCAACTTGTGAATTTGATTGACTATAGCTATGATCTCCCCTTATATCATTAATGACATGAAAACAATTGGCTGATTATTATCAGGAATTATCAACAGCTGTAACAAGTTGTCCAGCATTGGAACTCCTCACTGGTACCCTAGGTTATAGAAACACCCATAAGGGAGTGAACTTTATTTTTAATAAGGGTACCTGGATAAAATCAGACCTCTCTGAATTGAAAATGGATGGCCCTCCCTACAGCAAAATATATTTTAACTAAACCCTCCCTCAACTCTTGAATTTTTTAGGGGGACCCTCCCATATACACAAAATAATAATTAAAACAAAGTGAATAGCAGAGAACATGCCTGCAGTTTACCCTCACTTCTTTGGCAGAACAGAGCTACACAGTTTTAGAAACTGTTCTTCATCCTGTAGGCTTTAAATCAAATTAAATAAAATGGTATTGGTCACATACACATGGTTAGCAGTTAATGCGAGTGTGGCGAAATGCTTGTGCTTCTAGTTCCGACCGTGCAGTAATATCTAACAAGTAATCTAACAATTTCACAACTACCTTATACACAAGTGTAAATGAATGATTAAGAATATGTACATAGAAATATATGGATGAGCGATGGCCGAACGGCATAGGCAAGATGCAGTAGATGGTATAGAGTGCAGTATATACATATGAGATGAGTAATGTAGGGTATGTAAACATTATACAAAGTGGCATTGTTTAAGTGACTAGTGATACATTTATTACATCCAATTATTAATTATTAAAGTGGCTAGAGATTGAGTGGCTGCTGCCAACATACAGACTCAATGTTAGTGATGGCTGTTTATCAGTCTGATGGCCTTGAGATCGGTCCCAGCTTTGATGCACCTGTACTGACCTCGCCTTCTGGATGATAGCTGTGTGAACAGGCAGTGGCTTGGGTGGTTGTTGTCCTTGATGATCTTTTTGGCCTTCCTGTGACATCGGGTGGTGTAGGTGTCCTGGAGAGCAGGTAGTTTGTCACCAAAAACACTCAAACTTTTACAGATGCACAATCGAGAGTGTCACCGCAACTGCTCCGCCCACAACCGTAAGGCTCTCCAGAGGGTAGTGAGGTCTGCTGCGCATCACTGGCATGATGCGTTGTGCAGACCTCACTACCCTCTTGAGAGCCTTACGGTTGTGGGCGGAGCAGTTGCGGTGACACTCTCGATTGTGCATCTGTAAAAGTTTGAGTGTTTTTGGTGACAAGCCAAATTTCTTCAGCCTTCTTCACCACCCTGTCTGTGTGGGTGGACCATTTCAGTTTGTCTGTGATGTGTACGCTGAGGAACTTAAAACTTTCCACCTTCTCCACTACTGTCCCGTCGATGTGGATATGGGGGTGCTCCCTCTGCTGTTTCCTGAAGTCCACGATCATCTCCTTTGTTTTGCTGACGTTGAGTGTGAGGTTATTTTCCTGACACCACACTCTGAGGGCCCTCACCTCCTCCCTGTAGGCCATCTCGTTGTAATCAAGCCTAGCACTGTAGTGTCGTCTGCAAACTTAATGATTGAGTTGGAGGCGTGCATGACCACGCAGTCATGGGTGAGCAGGAAGTACAGGAGAGTGCTGAGAACGCACCCTTGTGGGGCCCCAGTGTTAAGGATCAGCGGGGTGGAGATGTTGTTTCCTACCCTCACCACCTGGGGCCGGCCCGTCAGAAAGTCCAGGACGCAGTTGCACAGCGCGGGTTCGAGACCCAGGGTCTCGAGCTTAGTGACAAGTTTGGTGGGTACTATGGTGTTAAATGCTGAGCTGTAATCGATGAACATCATTCTTACATAGGTATTCCTCTTGTCCAGATTGGTTAGGGCAGTGTGCAGTGTGATTGCGATTGCAGCGTCTGTGGACCTATTGGGGTGATAAGCAAATTGGAGTGGGTCTAGGGTGTCAGGTAGGGTGGAGGTGATATGATCCTTGACTAGTCTCTCAAAGCACTTCATGATGACGGAAGTGAGTGCTACGGGGCGATAGTCGTTTACCTTAGTTTTCTTGGGAACAGGAACAATGGTGGCCCTCTTGAAGCATGTGCGAACAGCAGACTGGGATAGGGATTGATTGAATATGTCCGTAAACACACCAGCCAGCAGGTCTGCGCATGCTCTGAGGACGCGGCTAGGGATGCCATCTGGGCCGGCAGCCTTGTGAGGGTTAACACGTTTAAATGTTTTACTCACGTTGGCTGCGGTGAAGGAGAGCCCGCAGGTTTTGGTAGGGGGCCGTGTCAGTGGTACTGTATTGTTCTCAAAGCGAGCAAAGACATTGTTTAGTTTGTCTGGGAGCAAGGCATCGGTGTCAGCGACGGGGCTGTTTTTCCTTTTTTAGTCCGTGATTGACTGTAGACCCTGCCACATTCCTCTCGTGTCTGAGGCGTTGAATTGCGACTCTACTTTGTCTCTATACTGACTCTTAGCTTGTTACATAGAGTCCAATTAAGTTCTTTCAGGGCCTTTGGTGTCTGCTTGGGGTGGTATATTTACGGCTGTGATTATAATCAAAGAGAATTCTCTTGGTAGATTATGCGGTCAGCATTTGATCGTGTGGAATTCTAGGTCAGGTGAACAAAAGGACTTGAGTTCCTGTATGTTGTTATGATCACACCACGACTCGTTAATCATAAGGCATACACCCCCAACCTTTTTCTTAACAGAGAGATGTTTGTTTCTGTTGGTGCGATGCGTGAAGAAACCGGGTGGCTGTACCGACTCTGATAACGTATCCTGAGTGAGCCATGTTTCTGTGAAGCAAAGAATGTTACAATCTCCTATGTCTCTTTGGAAGGCAACCCTTGCTCGAATTTCATCTACCTTGTTGTCAAGAGACAAGACATTGGCAAGTAGTATACTCTGGAGCGGTGAGCGATGTGCCCGTCTACGGAGCCTGACCAGAAGACCTCTCCGTCTGCCCCTTCTGCAGCGCCGTTGTTTTGGGTCGCCTACTGGGATCCGATCCATTGTCCTGGGTGGTGGTCCAAACAGAGGATCCGCTTCGGGAAAGTAGTATTCCTGGTCGTAATGTTGGTAAGTTGACGTTGCTCTTATATCCAATAGTTCCTCCCGGCTGTATGTAATAAGACTTAAGATTTCCTGAGGTAACAGTGTAAGAAATAATACGTAAAAACAAAACAAAATACTGCATAGTTTCCTAAGAACGCAAAAGCAAGGCGTCCATCTCTGTCGGCGCCAAACACTCTAAATGGCAAAGTAGACATTTTGATAGTGCGCAGGACTGCAGGCCAGAAGGTTGTGGGTTCGCAGACCACCGTGGATAATAGGGGTGGAAAGATATCCTTTATAATAAAAGCATTGCATGAAACTGTCATCGTATTTTTGGGTCTGAGAAAAAAAGTTGCCTTTCTAAACGCATTTCATGCAATTCTAAATAATTTTACATGACTAGTGAACTTAGCAGAATTTATTACCACACACGAATTGGACAGAAAGATATTTTATAATAATGAAATAGAAATCATTATGAAGCTAAGCAGGGTACTTTAAAAAATCAGTCTGCCTACGGTCCGTCGCAAAAAAATGTAAGCTTTACCTACTGGATACTCTCTTTCTGTGGTCGTGGTCACCAGTGTTTGCCAAAAAGCTGTCTGCGTTATACATCTTCTATTTTACAGAAAGTAAATAGTTCAATTAATTGATAGCGACAGAATTAGATTACATCCAAAGCAAAGTAAACATTTTGTCTCCACGGTGAGAAGGTTGTAGCTCGGCCTCTGAATGTCATAGAAAAGAAACAAAGAGATCCCCATATTTCCCAAGCATTTTACTGCTGGTTTCTAGCATAAAGCATCGCTGACCAAAGTGCCGTTATATTTAAACAATAAGGCCCAAGGGGGTGTGGTATATGGCCAATATACCATGGCTAAAGGCTGTTCTTATGCACAACCTAACACGAAGTGCCTGGACACAGCCCTTAGCCTTGGTATATTGGCCATGTACACTACATACAGAAAGGTATGTGGACACCCCTTCAAATTACCCCTAAAAATTACCCCCAAAATACCCCTAATAAGGGGTAGGCCTATGCTTTTTGTCATTTTATTTAATTAAAGGTAGGCCTATGGCATACCCTCACATACAGTAGGCAACACCCTCAACATGTGTTCTGGTTTTAACACAGACGGATATCTAAAGAAAGCTGAGGCTAGAGTTATTCGCCACACTGGGTTATGCAGCTGCAAAGACAAGCACATATATTTATAACCTCAGACTAGGCCCCCCTTTCTCAAACAGACCCCCCTTCGCTGTCTAGGAATTGCTGTTGCTGGGCAGGTTGTGTTATCATTCCAGCTTGAGTCCAGAACCTTGGTACTCCTCCACGCATCTCACAGAACGTCTTATCAGTCAGCAGAGGCCTTGAGGTTAGAGAGTCTGTCCACTATATTATTGCTCTTCTCGTACACAGAGAGAACACTTCTTTCTATTCTAAGAAATCAGCCATCTATTCACACTAAGATAATATAATGATATACAACATGTTAGGGGAATATAATAATAAATCATTGAGAAAATATAATGATATAAAACATATTCCCGACCCCTCCTGTCTCAGCCTCCAGTATTTATGCTGCAATAGTTTGTGTCGGGGGGCTAGGATCAGTCTGTTAAATCTGGAGTATTTCTCCTGTCTTATCCAGTGTCCTGTGTGAATTTTAAGTATGTTCTCTCTAATTCTCTATCTGTCTCTCTTTCTCTCTTTCTCTTGGAGGCCATGAGCCCATTGACCATGCCTCAGGACTACCTGGCCTGATGACACCTTGCTGTCCCCAGTCCACCTGGTCGTGCTGTTGCTCCAGTTTCAACTGTTCTGCCTGCGGCTATAGAACCCTGACCTGTTCACCGGACGTGCTACCTTGTCCCAGACCTGCTGTTTTTAACTCTCTAGAGACCGCAGGTGCGGTTGAGATACTCTGAATGATCGGCTATGAAAGCCAACTGACATTTACTCCTGAGGTGTTGACCTGTTACACCCTGTACATCCACTGTGATGATTAACATCTGACTCTGCTGGTCATCAATGAACATTTGAACATCTTGGCCATGTTAAAATCTCCACCCCGGCACAGCCAGAAGAGGACTGGCCACCCCTCATAGCCTGGTTCCTCTCTGGGTTTCTTCCTAGGTGCCGGCCTTTCTAGGGAGTTTTTCCTAGCCACCGTGCTTCTACACCTGCATTGCTTGCAGTTTGGGGTTTTAAGCTGGGTTTCTGTACAGCACTTTGTGACATCAGCTGATGTAAGAACGGCTTTATAAATACATTTGATTGATATTAAGGTAGATCCTATCCCATCCTTATGGACATGCCCCCGTTTACTTTCCCTTTGGCTAAATACCATCGCATATCGATCATTCCATCTACCCTATAATACGTTCATCAATACTGCTAGGCCACTTAAATAATTATAATCATACTATAACGTGCTCAAGTCAATTAGGCAGTTTCCAACAACACTTAACACCTTCACTGACACGGAGGTACGCTATTTAGAGTGGGTGGAGGAATTGGCCGACAAATATATAGATGGCAGCCAATTGCCTAATTTCGTCTGTCAAACAGGTAGGCCTACTTCTTATTTCTTAATGGGCGAATGCACATCTGGATTTGGCCGAGTTTTTTATTTGGTTCATTAAGAAATGCTAGCAGTCATGACTGAATTCAAACATGATTTGGTTTTGGGGTGTGGTTATCTCTTGTGTATGTTTGCAGGTGGGAAGTGTATTTAAAAATATATATATTCAAAGTCAGTTAAGAACAAATTCTTATTTACAATGACGCCTACCCCGGACAAACCCGGACGACGCTGGGCCAATTGTGCGCCCCCTTACGGGACCCCCAATCACAGCTGAATGTGATGCAGCCTTTATTCAAACCAGGTACTGCAGTGTTAGACCACTGCGCCAGTCGGGAGCCCAAAGTGTATTGTATGTTGACTTTGACATGTTGTGGCTTTCCGAGTGCCTTGTTTGCTATTCATACACATTTCATTAGGGATTATATACTCAGCAAAAAAGAGAAACGTCCCTTTTTCACAACCCTGTCTTTCAAAGATAATTCATAAATATCCAAATAACTTCACAGATCTTCATTGTAAAGGGTTTAAACACTGTTTCCCATGCTTGTTTAATGAACCGTAAACAATTAATGAACATGCACCTGTGGAACGGTCGTTAAGACACTAACAGCTTACAGACGGTAAGCAATTAAGGTCACAGTTATGAAAACTTAGGACACTAAAGAGGCCTTTCTACTGACTCTGAAAAACACCAAAACAAAGATGCCCAGGGTCCCTGCTCATCTGCGTGAACGTGCCTTAGGCATGCTGCAAAGAGAATGAGAACTTTAGATGTGGCCAGGGCAATAAATTGCAATGTCCGTACTGTGAGATGCCTAAGACAGCGCTACAGTGAGACAGGACGGACAGCAGACCCCGCGTAACAACACCTGCACAGGATCGGTACATCCGAACATCACACCTGCGGGACATGTACAGGATGGCAATAACTGCCCAAGTTACAGCAGGAACGCACAATCCCTCCATCAGTACTCACTCTCCGCAATAGGCTGAGAGAGGCTGGACTGAGGGCTTGTAGGCCTGTTGTAAGGCAGGTCCTCACCAGACTTCACCGACAACAAAGTCACCTGTGGGCACAAACCCACCTTCGCTGGACCAGACAGGACTGGCAAACAGTGCTCTTCACTGACGAGTCGTGGTTTTGTCTCGCCAGGGGTGTTTGTCGGATTCGCGTTCACCTACTCACGTAAAGCACAGGTCGTTGGCTATCTAGCTAGGTTTTAAAACGATCGGTTGTCATTGGACAAAGATAGTCAATCAAGTGAACACCGCCCGTGTCATCGGCGCGCAAAGACGCGTCATACCTTCCTGGCTAAAATTGGCTTTCCAGTGGATTTACTGAATGCAGAATGATATAACAAAAGGCTGGTTACTTTTTAGAGTGTCTATGGAATAAATACAAACACAATTTGACTGGTTGAAACAACGTTAGCGTTTGATTTTCACAGATTTTTCTTTGTAAATTGAACTTGTGGAAATACAAAAATCGTGCATACTAAATTGACCTTTTTAGGATATGAAAAAAGATTTTATCAAACTACACTACATTTTATCTCTGGGTCCCTTAGGATGACAAACCAGAGCAAGATTTCAGAATGTAATTAAATTATTTACCTTCAGATGTGAATGTATCAAACCTGTCGCTGTGATACAAGTGTTTTGTTGTGCACTCTCAAACAATAGCATGGTATTTTTTAAATGTAATAGCTACTGTATAAGACACTTCTGTGTACCAATTATTTTTTTTAAACTACATTAGTCACATTATGCATATTGAGCAACAACTGTCCCGTTGACGGGACACCGATCCATAGCAACATTATACTTCTGAACTTATTTAGGCTTGCCATAACAAAGGGGTTGAATGCTTATTGACTCAAGACATTTCAGCTTTGCGTTTTTTATTTATTTATAAAAAAATTACATAAAACATTTAAATTGCTTTAACACAACAAAATGTGGAACAAGTCAAGTGGTGGGAATACTTTCTGAAGGCATTGTATAGCATAATAAGCAACTAATTTTAAAACACTGATAAATATTCAAAAGTAATCAATCACAAATTGCATGACCCTCCCCTGGGCTTGATTTAGAAAATACTAAATCCTCCCCGACTGAAATAGAAAAAGCATGTCCCTCCCCCATTCTCCTCCTGGTCCCCATTCTGTACATGTTGAAACATCCCTAAACACTGCATCTGGTAAAAATTGTGTATTTGATAGACATTAGTAAATCAAGACAAAAACATAATGGCACTCTACATCATTTGGTTATAAAAAATAACCATTCAATAGAATGAAGGCTTTATTTTTCCTGTCTTTGTTTCACAATAATAATAAAAATATAGAGCATTGCACTAGTAACCGAAAGGTTGCAAGATCAAATCCCTGAGCTGACAAGGTTAAAATCAGTCGTTCTGACCCTGAACAAGGCAGTTAACTTCTTAGGGAGCAGCGCACGAGGTGACCGTTTTGGAGAGCCTGGCGTGCCCAAAGTAAAATGCCTCCCATTCAGGCCCAGAAAATAGGATATGCACATATGTAGTACCATTGGATAGGAAACACTCTGAATTTTCTAAAAGTGTTAACATTTTGTCTGTGAGTATAACGGAACGGATATGGCAGGCGAAACACCGAGGAATTTCTGTCCTGGAAAAAGTGGTTTGGACACATGGCCTCATTTAGAGCCCCTCCCTTATGAAAATGAATATGAATGCAGTACCTATTGCTTTCTCTGGATGTCAACAGTCTCGAGAAAGTGATTTGATTCTTCTTAGCTGCTTTTAGAGCAGAGAAGAAGACGAATAAGGAAGTGTCCACATAGTTGTCAATACAAGTAAATGCGCGCTCACGGCTTGCGCGTTCTTTGTTTTTTTTTCCTTTCTTATCGCCCAGTTTATATTCCGGTTTAAATATTATACAACATATACATTAAAGTGTTCCTAAGGATACATTATAAATTATGTTTGATTGTTCTTGGACAAGTTTATAGGCATAAGTTGAACGAGTTCTCTTCACGTTTCAATGGAGTCAACGCTGTTTTTTCTGATTATAACGCGCCAACCAAACGGAGATTTATGGATATAATACATTACTTTTTCTAACAAAAGAACCATGGATTGTCTTCGTTGGACACTTGGGAAGCCCTCAGCAGAAGTTCTTCAAAAGGTAATTGATTTGTTTTTCTGTGAACCATGGAGGCTTATGAAATTATGGTATGATATTGCCAAGAACCAGAGCTTTTGATGACTATGAAGCACTTGTATATTGATGCATGTTTAATAATTCAACTTTTGGATTTTGAATTTGGCGCCTTGCATTTCACCTGGTAGTGTCGGGATTGGGGCGCTAGCGCCCCAATCCCGACACTACCAGGTGAAATGCAAGGCGCCAAATTCAAAATCCAAAAGTTGAATTATTAAACATGCATCAATATACAAGTGTTTCATAGTCATTAAAAGCTCTGCTTCTTGGCAATATCACAGCGTTGTCAGATTTCAAAAAGGCTTTACGGTGAAGGAGTACCACATTTGATTGTTTGAGGATAGCACCCCACATATTTTTTCTATTACCATAAATTCATAAACCATGCGGTTCACAGAAAACACATTTTACAGCGAAAACAAATCAATTACCTTTTGAAGAACTTCTGCTGAGGGCTTCCCAAGTGTCCAACGAAGACAATCCATGGTTCTTTTGTTAGAAAAAGTAATGTATTATATCGATAAATCTCAGTTTGGTTGGCGCGTTATATTTTCTCTCCAATCGTCCATTGAAACGTGAAGAGAACTCGTTCAACTTATACCTATAAACTTGTCCAAGAACAATCAAACATAAGTGTTCCTAAGGATACATTTACAATTATGTATAAATAGTATAATATTTCAACCGGAAGAAAAGAAGAAAGGAAAAAAACACAGAGCGTGCCAGCCGTGAACGCGCATTTACTCCTATTGACATTCTCTGTGGACACTTCTTTATTCGTCTTCTTCTCTGCTCTAAAAGCATCTAAAAAAAACACTTTCTCGAGACTGTTGACATCCAGAGGAAGCGATAGGTACTGCATTCATATGCCCTTATATGGGCATTTTCATAAGGGAGGGGTTCCAAATGAGGCAATCTGTCAAAACCACTTTTTCCAGGACAGAAATTCCTCGGGTCTTCGCCTGCCATATCCGTTCTGTTATACTCACAGACAAAATGTTAACAGAAAATTCAGAGTGTTTCCTATCCAATGGTACTAAATATGTGCATATCCTATTTTCTGGGCCTGAATGGGAGGCATTTTACTTTGGGCACGCCAGGCTCTCCAAAACGGTCACCTCGTGCGCTGCTCCCTAAGAAGTTTTAATAGGGCCTTCTAGAAGGTGGGTGCCTCGCTCTTCACCCATCGCTGGCCATGCTTCCCCGTCGACTCAGCCTCATCTCCACCAGGCCCAGCTTATTAATGGAGCTCTTGAGGGAGTTTCGGAACATGGAACTGGAAAAACAGTAGATGACCGGGTCCAGGGCGCTGTTAAGGTAGGTAAATCCAATGGACAGGCTGAAGAGCTGCCCAGCCATGTTGTAAGACACACAGTCCAAGGGTCTGACCTTATTGATATAGAGCGAACCCAAGCCTGTGGCGATGCCGGGAAAGAAACACAGCACAAACACAGCCACGATCAGCCCCACCACCCGGATGGCCCGCCGCACCTTCTGCTCCTTGTCCAGCTGCCGTTGGCGCAGGATGCAGGCAATACTGACTGAGCAGAAGAGCAAGAGCAGCAGGGGCAGGAAGAACTCCCCGATGAACACCATGTAGTGAAGCTGGATTGCTGGGGGAGTCACAGTGTAGGAGCTGAAGCTGCGACACAGGGACATGTTGCCTTGCTGACTGAGGAGGTCCGTGGTCAGCAGGGGGAGCCGCAGGGAGATCACCACCGCCCAGATGCCCCCTGCCACCCATCCTGCCTGGGTAGATGTCATGTGGTTGACACGGTGGTGCGGGTGGACCACCTTGAAATAGCGGTCGAGGGCCACGGTAGTCATGAAGGCGATGCTGGCCGAGCGGTTGACAGCGAGCATGAAGAGGTTGATCCGGCACCAGGCTGAACCAAACACCCAGTGTTCCCCACGGAACAGGTTGTCAATGCGGAATGGCAGGCAGATGAGCAGTAGGAAGTCAGCCAGGACCAAGTTAAAGAGGAACAGGGTGTTGGCCCTCCAAGTCTTCAGACGGCAGGTGAAGATCCACAGGGCTATCACGTTGCCCGGCAGGCCCACTAGGAGCTCTATAATCAGGACAGGAGGCAATATGCTGGCCACCAGATCCTGAGTGGCCAGGCAGTGGAAGGTCTGGTTCAGTCTTCCAGTAGAGTTAATGCTCACTACTGTAGCTACTTCAGCCATCGTTAGATTGAGTATGTTTTTGCTTCCAGGAAATGTCATGATGTTGGTGTTTTTCACACAGTCTGCCTCTTCCTCTTTTCAGAGCATCTCAAGGGTATATCTGCACAAACAAGGCAAATGTGAGAAAATAACATCAAATTTGCCAGGGTAATGCATTCAAGACAGACAGATAGAGAGCTGTTTTCTACAAATAGTCTGTTCCTATGCCTACCGCTTTGTAAAAATGAAGGTTATTGGAGGTTCCTCTATTACTGGGCTTGTGTAAGAGCTCAGCAAAACAGTTTTAAGTCAGGCTGTGTGTTCCTTCGACCTCATGGCTTGGTGTTTGCTCTGATATGCACTGTCAACTGTGGGACCTTATATAGACAGGTGTATGCCTTTATAAATCATGTCCAATCAATTTACCACAGGTGGACTCCAATCAAGTTGCAAAAATGCACCTGAGCACAATTTCAAGTCTCATAGAAATACTTATGAATACTTTAGTAAAATTTGGGAATAAACTGTAATAAAACTATACATTTTCTATGCTCAAAACTGACTTCTCCCTCAGTGCACGTTCAGTGAAAATGCTTGCTATGTTCGCTTGTAAGTTAGCATTACACAATTGATGAGAAAACAACACACACATATAAGATAACCTTTCGCATATCCACTACTCACCGGTTGAACATTTGGGGTCAATGACTGCATTTGGGGTTGAAGAGCAGTTTAGAATCCCATAGATGACTTTGAATGTCCTCAACAGATTTGATCTCCTCTCCTGTGTGTTTCCACTGTTCAGGCTTTTCTGTTGGTTTTTAGAGGAGCGTCTTGAGACTGTCACTTTAAGATGGACTTCCTCTGAGGGCTGGCCAGAGCCAACATGACATTACTAAGTGTGATCTCTGAGCCAATTCAGGGAGTTTGCAATAACAACCAAACCCTAATTTTAATGTCCTCTGGTTCAGCCACATCTGCATATACAGTGCCTTCAGAAAGTATTCACACCCCTTGACTTATTACACATTGTTGTTTTACAGCCTGAATTCAAAATGTATTCAATTAATTTGTTTTCTCACCCATCTACACACAATACCCCATAACGGCAAAGGGAAAACATCTTTGTCAAAATGTTTGCTAATAAATTTAAAAAAAAAATGAAATACCTTATTTACCTAATTATTCACACCCTTTTGCTATGACACTCCAAATTGAGCACAGGTGCATCCATTTTCCTTTGATCATCCTTGAGATGTCACTCCAACCTGATTGGATTCTACCTGTGGCCAATTCAATTGTTTGGACATGATTTAGAAAGAAACACACCTGTCTATATAAGTCCCACAGTACATGTCAGAGCAGAAACTATACCATGAAGTCCAAAGAATTGTCCATAAATTGCCGAGATAGGATTGTGATGAGGCGTATGTCTGGGGAAGAGTATAACACCATTTCTAGAGTGTTAAAAGTTTCGAAAAGCACAGAGGTCTCCATCATTGGGAAATGGAAAAAATATGGAACTACCCAGACTGCCTAGAGCTTACCATCCTATCAAATTGAACAACCGGGCAAGAAGGACCTTGGTCAAGGAGGAGACCAAGAACCCAATTACCACTCTGACAGAACTACAAAGTTCTTTGGCTGAGATGGGAGAACCTGCCAGAAGGACAGCAGTCTCCACAGCACCTCACCAATCTGGGATTTATGGGAGAGTGGTCAGACAGAAGCCATTCCTGAGAAAAAGGCACATGACAGCATGCCTGGAGTTTGCAAAAAATGCACGTGAAAGACAGAGCATAAGGTAAATGAGTCTGTGGTCTGATGAGACAACAATTGAACTCTTTGGCCTGAAAGCAAAGCGTTATGTCTAACACAAAATGTGTAGTAAATCAACGGGTATGAATACTTTCTGAAGGCACTGTACTTCCGTATGACTGGGGGACTTTGCTTTATCTGACGTATCATTTTTGATTATCTGGTTATTTTAACATGCAACTGCTTGTTCCCAGCGATAGAGGATTTTGGTCAAAGTACCAGTGAGTCGAGATAGAGACGTAATATGAGGAATAAGAGAAGGTGAAATGTGCTGTCCTCATAAGAAGAAAAACCAGGCATACAACTGGGGGAAGACGTTTTCATGAAGCTTACAGTTTCACTATTACCCATGAGTCATGACATATGAGCAACATATACTGTATCAACCCACAAGCTCCTTTTCAACCTAAACCTAATAGCCATTGATTCTTAAAGAAAATAAGAAAAATTGTCTGATCTATGAATAATGTTTGTAGTATTAATGTCATAATCTAACCATATACATCTCAAGGTAAAAATCCCCTAGTATGTGATAACAGACGGTGTTACTCTGAACAAAGTGCAGTACTCTGGTCAAAGTCCATAGGAAATTATTCAGAAATGTTCAGATGACAGCATTATCTGTCAGCGATGTCACAAGTCTTCTGTCATCAGTCATTTTGAGGTTGCCAATCTCACTAACTCTATTTCACAGAGCATAGAAAGTAGCACATATTGCGAAAAATAAATGGGGACACGACCACACCCACCGATTTCACACTTTCAAAACAACTTTCCTGCATGCACAAATACTCTGCAGTAAATTAGTGTATCTGTGTTGATAGGCGGATGTTAACCCTATGGTGGTGCCACCTTTACAGCCTCTGTTTATTTTGTGTGCGGTGTAATAAAGTAGGAAAATAAGAGACCAAAGTCCAGCTTACACACACACACACACACACGCAGGAGCAGCAGCAAACACTGTGGGAGGCCTAGGAAGTGGACCACACTCACTGTGTGGGGGTCAATTACCACTAAGTCATTCCCCTCTGTCTGTCTGTATATGACTGTAAAAGTAGTTGAATTGCAATGTTTTGAGAGCCTTTTGAGGGGAAGAGATGTAGTTTGTGAAAAGGACCTGTGCTAGATAACTTATGACATTTCTGGCACAGAACTGAAAGATATTATGCAAACTGTCGCAAAAGCGTACTTCCATTAGCTTTTAAAAAAATTCACAAATGTAAATTGTTAGATATTGGACAGATCAGCTTTGTACCAATATCTTGGTCACTGTGTAAACAGGGTACAGTATACTATACTCTTAGAAAAAAGGGTTCCAAAGGGGTTCTTCAGCCGTCCCCATAGGAGAACCCTTTTGGGTTCTACATGGCACCCAAATGGGTTCTTCAAAGGGTTATCCTATGGGGACAGCCAACAAACACTTTTAGGTTCTAGAAGATAGCACCTTTTTTTGCTAACAGTGTAGGCCCTACTTGCATGTTAACATCCCACATTAACACATACCCACAATTCACCCATCTCATGTAAATGTACACATCACACATTAAACCAGCCTGGGAGGCAGACAGTGGTGATCCTCTCTGTAACTCCAGAGAACCTAGATGTAATGTCAGGTCTAGCACATCCTTATCAGTCTCCCATAAGGTCATGTCCCTCACTCCCTTCGCCTGTCCTCAACTGATAAGCCTCACGCAGCCTGCTCTGAGACAGTAGAGAAAGGACACCCAAAGCCTTAGTAAAGTTTACTTTGGTGACAGTGACACGCAGGCACGCACGCACACACACACACTGTTTGTCACTGATGGCCCAGGTGAGTGGTAAACCTGGTTGGCTCTCCTCCCCTCCGCACCCCACCCTGACCTTAGACAGGAGAAGAGATGTCGCTCTGTACCTCTGATCGCATGGACTGGCTTAATCTTTAGCCTAGGGTCTAAACACACCTTCACACATAGACACAAAGAGGCAGACCGGGAAGTAGTATAAAAGGCAAAGTCACCACAGAGACATACACGGCTCAGGGATGGAGTCAGGAACACTACACGTAAGGAGGGTACTAGGCGGTAAAACTTTAGGTGAGTAATTGAGTAATTTTGGGGGGAGTTGGTTTTATAGGATTGCATTTTTATCACAAATAATTTCAAATAACAACCATGACTATCAGCTAATCAATTTGTAACAGTGGACCTACAGCCATACATTTTTCTATGCTGAAATAAAACTTGTTCCGTTTTTTACAGTAACAGCCTGATCCAGAACAATTACAGATAAAGTCAATTCTTTGTCTGTTAAATTAAGAACAACAGGCTCTATAAACCATAACAATGCTGATATAGTACAAGCACATTTCTTAAACTTTGCATGGAATATCATAGAGACTTTGAATAGGAAAGCATGTAGTGAAATCGTCTGTGTTTCCTCCGTGAGTCAATAGAAGACAAAGGTTATTGACCTCCCCAACATCCAAAATATTTTCACATGACACTCCCCTTGTACTGTAAACAAATAAAAATGCACACCCTCACCCCTTATACTTCTAGAATGAACCCGAAACAATGTTTACGACCACAAATAACGATAACTGTAGCGACCCTGTGTTTATAAACGTGGATATCGTCTTTGCCACTTCAGCATGCTTTTGTGGCACAGCCGATGCCATGCAGGGCTACAGGCCAGAAGGTTGAGGGTTTGCAGACCACCACGGACAAGCTAACTCTCCCCGCCTGTTTCATTACACTACATTTCAGAGCCGGCTGCAGACAATGATCAGCTAGGTAGGAATCCGATTTTCAAAATGTTGATGCAATATTTATAATGATATAAAATATATGCAATTAATTTTCTACCAACAGGTTTCTGTGCCAGTGCACCACAGAACCAATAAGCCAAGCATATCGACTTTGGGCGCTTCAACATCATGGCTTGCGTTTTCAACACCACAATCAAATAGACTTGTCAATCTCAACAAACAGAATATACTGTAGGTCTACATCCCTCCCTACCTTGTAGGCCTACCAAGTATCGGAGGCTTGGCTTGACAATCTCTGAATGTCATTTCACTTTTTGGTGTTTTGTAACAGATGTCTCTTTCCATTCATCAAGTAGCCGCTGCACAGTTTGGACGCTGGAATTATATTTTGGACGAATGTGCTCAGGTAGCCTACAGGAGACTTTTGAATTAGTCTAATCATATTAAAACATTGTGACTGTTTGTGTTTATGCCACACATGAAAGGTAATACATTTAAAAAGTGAAATTACAAATATAGGCTATATTAAAGCGTATGTTTGTAGAGAGGAAGCAGAGCAATTTAAGCTTTACTTTTTTAGCTGGGCCTGCTGGGAGCATACAGTACTAGTCAAAAGTTTGGACACATATAGTCATTAAAGGGTTTTCTTTATTTTTACTCTTTTCTACAATGTAGAATAATAGTGAAGACATCAAAACTATGAAATAACACATATGTAACCAAAAAAGTGTTGAATAATACAAATATATTTTATATTTGAGATTCTTCAAAGTAGCCACCCTTTGCCTTGATGTCAGTTTTGCACGCTCTTGGCATTCTCTCAACCAGCTTCACCTGGAATGCTTTTCCAACCGTCTTGAAGGAGATCCCTCATATGCTGAGCACTTGTTGGCTGCTTTTCCTTCACTTTTCGGTCCAACTCATCCCAAACCATCTGAATTGAGTTGCGGTCAGGTGACTGTGGAGGCCAAGTCATCTGATGCAGCACTCCCATCACTCTCCTTCTTGGTCAAATAGCCTTTACACAGCCTGGAGGTGTGTTGGGTCATTGTCCTGTTGAAAAACAAATGATATTCCCACTAAGCGCAAACCAGATGGGATGGCGTATCGCTGCAGAATGCTGTGGTAGCCATGCAGGTTAAGTGTGCCTTGAATTCTAAATAAATCACAGACAATGTCACCAGCAAAGCACCCCCACACCATAACACCTCCCCCTCCATGTGTCACGGTGTGAACCACACATGCGGAGATCATCCGTTCACCTACTCTGCATCTCACAATGACACAGCGGTTGGAACCAAAAATATCAAATTTGGACTGATCAGACAAAAGGACAGATTTCAACCGGTTTCCACCATTTCTCATGTTTCTTGGCCCAATCAAGTCTCTTCTTCTTATTGGTGTCCTTTAGTAGTGGTTTCTTTGCAACAATTCAACCATGAAGGCCTGATTCACACAGTCTCCTCTGAACAGTTGATTATAAGATGTGTCTGTTACTTGAACTTTGTGAAGCATTTATTTGGGCTGCAATTTCTGAGGCTGTTAACTGTATTGAACTTATCCTCTGCAGCAGAGGTAACTGGGTCTTCCTTTCCTGTGGCGGTCCTCATGAGAGACAGTTTCATCATAGCGCTTGATGGTTTTTGCGACTGCACTTGAAGAAACTTTCCAAGTTCTTGAAATTTTCCGGATTGACTGACCTTAAAGTAATGATGAACTGTCATTTCTCTTTGCTTATTTGAGCTGTTCTTGTTTTTTTACCAAATACATACCCCTACCATGTCACAACACAACTGATTGGCTCAAACGCATTAAGAAGGAAAGAAATTCCACTAATGAACTTTTAACAAGGCACGCCTGTTTATTGAAATGCATTCCAGGTGACTACCTCATGAAGCTGGTTGAGAGAATGCCAAGAGTACGCAAAGCTGTCATCAAGGCAAAGGGTAGCTACTTTGAATAATCTCAAATCTAAAATATATTTACTACTTATATTTTACTACTTGATTCCATGTGTTATTTCATAGTTTTGATGTCTTCGCTATTATTACACAATGTAGAAAAGAGTTAAAATAAAGAATGAGTAGGTGTGTCCAACCTTTTGATGGGTACTGTATGTGGCCACATTATTATAGGACGACTTGGGAGAATGATGATCCACAAAATACAGCAGACTGGCCTGCTGCTGTGCCTTTCTAGACCTTCTAAACTGTCCAGAGTAGACCCACAACTGATCCAAACGGAATGCAATATTCAAATCACAGGGCTTATGCGCCGTTGTTCAAATGACATTTTCCCTGCAGTTTACCACCTTGGTGCAGCTTTGAATGATTTTACAGTTAGCCTATTGCAGATCTGGACAAACGATCCACCTACCACTATTGTCACTATGAATGGTGGATAGAGGGCAGGATAGACAGATTTGTAGACTATATTGACCTGTGGTGTAGTTAGCTCCCGGAAAAGCATAGTGCAAAAGGGAAGTAACAAAACCTCTTGACATAGGGGAGGCGCATGAAAGCAGATGGGGAAATATGTCTAAGATGGCTCAATGATATAGTAAAACCTGCAAACGGGCAAATGCAAACCAGGGAAGAAACATTCTCTTCAACTTTCACACTCATCCTAGCATCTTCAGCGGTGGGTTTCTTCTTTAGCTGACAGTACCAAGTGAGAAAGTTAATCAAAATAGCTCCCCTTATCTCAGTAGCCTACCACATGGCTGGGTTTGCAGAATCATTCATGGGCGGGGCCGCAAATACAGTAGTAAGCATATATCTATTATGTATAACTATATCATTTTAGTGGTAAAATATTTTTAGAGTGTATTCTTAAAACCATTTAGTAAAGAGCAAACTTTACTGGGTGTAAGGGTCACACTGGGTGTAAGGGTCACACACAAGTTAAGGCTGTAACTAGTGGAAATTATTGACCTACTCGATCTGACCACTGAGTTTTTGTGTATTTGCCTGGTGAACCTGCTGTCAAAATGACATTTCTAATATTGCATAACTAAATAGTTATCATACTGTAGGTATCACAGAGCTGTAACTGAACATGGGAACATACAGAGTGAACCCTCTCAAACCATTCCATTTGGACATGATAATAAATCATGAAGACAACAGATGATGAAGAAACATAAATGTGACAGAGATTAGTAGAGTTGTCTCCTGATATGCACTGGCATGGGTCTATGACTATGTGCATTAAACCAGAGCATGCAGATATGTGGAGCATGTATTTGTGAGACTGAATAACTGCTCTGTGTTACATAATACTGTAACAGTATATGTGACGCTGTGCACTCATCACTCATCATCGACTGTACTGTCTGGACAGGTGAGAAATACTTTATGGCGTGCAACAAGAATTGATTTTCTCTTCCTGTGACAGAGGCTGGTGATGACGAGGAGGCCCCACCAGAGCCACCAGAGCGGGTGACCCATCGTCCCCTGTCCCCTCTGGCCCGCCTCTATGTCTATGCCCTGCACGGCTGCCTGTGTGAGGTGGGCTTCACCGCTGTATGGGACTGGTTGGAGACCAAGGACAGGAGGCTGGCAGGACACACCAGCCTTTGGGCCCTCCCCATGTACGCCTTGGCCATCTTCCTCATAGAGGGCCTGCGTGGCAGGCTGTTGGCCCAGCGCTGCCCCCTGCTGCTGCGCATGCTGGTCTACACCCTGTTCATCTACCTGTGGGAGTTTAGCTGGGGCGTGGTGCTAAGGATTCTAGGAGCCTGTCCATGGGACTACTCTGGGTTTAGCTTCAACCTGGCAGGGCTGGTGACTCTGGAGTATGCCCTGCCCTGGGCCCTGGCCTCACTAATAGCAGAGCAGCATGTCATCAAAAAAACTCTGAGAGTACGACTGACTAACTGATTCTCTGTAGAGGATTGCCAAATCATACAGTCTTACCTATGTCCTATTATATACACAGCATACTTAAGCAATAAGGCCCAAGGGGGTGTGGTGTATGGCCATTCTTAAGCATGACGCAACATGGAGTGCCTGGATACAGCCCTTAGCCGTGGTATATTGGCCATATACCACAAACCCCTGGGGTTCCTTTTTGCTATTATAAACTGGTTATCAACAGAACTAGAGCAGTAAAAATAAATGTTTTGTTATACCTATGGTAGACTGATATACCACAGCTGTAAGCCAATCAGCATTCAGGACCTGAACCACCCAGTTAATAAATAGAAACACACCATGTCATTGACAGTGTCCTCAAATACCCTTAATTCCATCGTTTTAAGTAAGCGTGGTAATAAACTGTCAACATGGTAATACCGGCAACTATTTTTACTGAGCAATCACTAGTCGGTTGCCATGGCAGCAAATAACAAGTGCACTATCAAGCGTCAAATGAGGCAAGCTGGAACATGACAGAATGTATCAGTCATCTGCTCTGTGGGCAGTACACTGTGCTGGGAAGAGAATCTACTGTAGGGCCACTGTCACTGTCACAAACCCACACGCCACATTCAGTTGAACAACCTAAATACTGTTCGAACATCCATAGGATCAAATGCTTCATAGTAAAAATATATATATAATTAGTAGGTCCGTCAAATATCTAGACTAATGTTTTAGTGAATTGCTGATTTCTATTTTGTTCTGCTATCTTACATACATCAGGTTTGGACTACAGAGAAATAAAAGGAATTAAGGAACTCTGGGTTTAACTTGGTTAAATGTACGTTGTTAAATTGAATCTAATGCAGCATTGCATCAATGGAAGATAAAAGTTGTGCTTCAGTGTGTGGTTTACATGAAGCAAAGTATTACAGGAAGTGCATGTGAACTTCCTCATTCAACCATCCTGACTGCTGGGAAGTAGTAACAAGACCATTTGGTGTTAACAAATAAGAGACCACATCCCATATGTGTTTATTTATGAACACTTGTACAATTGTACAATTCAGTTTGAATACATATCAACACTGATTCAGGGGTTCATGAAATGGTTTAATTCCGAAAGCATGAAAATATATTGTTGCGTTAATCAAGTTATTTGTCAAGATGTTCTATTACAGTTTATTTGACTTCCTGTTTTACTCAAGGCCTCCCCAAATCTGATCTTTGAGTTCATTACAGAGAGCTAATCTTTAACGTAATTTATGACTCAGGGTTACAATCATGCTCTCTGTAGCAAAAGAACATGCAATCTCTTTCGCTGACCTTCCTTTTTCCTTGTCCTTCACAGCAGAGAGTGGGCTCGTCAGAGGTCTTGCACGTTTCCTCTCTGGGTTTTGAGTGTTTTGAGGTTTCCACTGGTAGCGGCAGCATCGGAATCATACAAACAGAAATTCAAACAGATTCCTCTAGCAAACCACAAAATAATAGCATCTACTGTATGAGTGCCAACCTCTTTCTTCTTGTGTTACTTGAATTCAACATTCTTTCTCTAAAGCCATTATTTATTGGGGCCATTCACAAACATGCACATATCCACTCTATCTTCCGTTTCCTTTTCTTATTACCACACTCATCATCCCACTCACTGGCTATGTCCCGGAATGAGTAGACTGTCTCCTGTGGACTGAGGGAACTCTTGGCCATCCAAAGTCATATGGTGGGGGATCCCTCCTGAGAGAGGAAGTGCAAATAGGCAGAAGGAAGCAGAGCGAGTGAAAGGAAAAGAGAGAAATACCACACATCTAAATAAAGAGTGAAGGCATGATGACGTGACAGAAATGCAAATGCTCTAATAGAGTAGTGATCCTGTACCTGGTGCCATACCCAGACATCAGTTTCTCGTTTACAAACCTCTGTCTGCCCGGGCCCATACAGCTGGCCTGTCACAGAGTAGTAGAAGTAACATCATCACCACCATCATCATCATCACTATCAGGACCACCATCATCATCATCGTCTATACACTCACTAGTCTGATAAAGCAGACCTATAGCTCACTTCCCTCCTACTACACTAGTGAGCAACTTACTCTATATTCAACTTTCAATATTAGCAAGTCATGATTTTGAATCAGTGGGGAGCTCAGTCTAGACTGGTTGTTGGTCGCTCTGAAAGGTTTCAATGAACGTAAAAGGTCAACAAATAGCTAAGTCATCATTGGGATATTCCAGGGTCACCTCCGTCTCAAACTGGGCCCCCGAACATGTCGATGGGGTGTCCTCTGGCCAGTGAGGGACGCTGTTTTTCCACTCAGTCTCTGAAGTGGAAGGGGGTCATCACATGCAAGGTGTTCATGTGGATGGGAGGCTGTCTGAAGTCCTCATCTAGATAGACAGAAAATGATAGCACATAGGCCAACAGGGTTCTCGTGTAGTGAGATACACTTGCACAGCAAAATATCCACAAACCCGGTGTAAAACCACACAAAAAGGTAGAGTGCAACACCTTGCCCATTGTCTCTTTGTGAGATGGGGAGTCACCTGGGTTTAACTTGCCTGTTCTGTGCTGCTCCGACACAAAAAACTGAGAACCCAGCATCCGCTGAGTATTCACTGCTGAGCACTAATGTTCACAAAAAAGTGTTCTGTTTAATGCCAGACTAAAATCAATTATATACGTCTCACTTTTGAATCCAGTCGCTGGGGGGAGTGGGGGATCCGAGCTGGGAGCAGAAATGTCTGAGGACCAGATATGGACACAGGAGGACATGGGGCGTGTGTGACACAAACACAAACCTAAAAAATCTGCATAGTTTTCATGGCACTATCACTTATGTTAAACAGTGGGCTTGGCGAGAGAAGCTTGGAATAAATGTTGTTTCTCTCACCGGTGACTTGTGGATATGCACAAGCTCCCGAGCGGTGCAGCGGTCCAAGGCACTGCATCTCAGAGCAAGAGGTGTCACTACATTCCTTGGTTTGAATCCTGGCTGTATCACATCCGTCTGGGATTGGGAGTCCCATAGGGTGGCACACAATTGGCCCAGCGTTGTCTGGATTTGGCCGGGGGTAGGCCGTCATTGTAAATAAGAATTTGTTCTTAACTGACTTGCCTAGTTAAATTTATGTTTACCATTCTCTACCACCTTCAGACATATTTCCCCTTTCACCTAGTAGAGCTGCACAAAACAAGACAGGGAGAGGACATGACAGTGAAAAGCAATGACCACAGACTATAAAAAACACAGATACATTGTATGGAGGATATCTTCGGCTTCACATCACATTCAAGTGCTCACTAAGCTAGGAATGTGCATATGCTGACCTCCAGTGGCTAGATGATGTTCTTGAAAATGCAAGTACAACCTCTCTGTTTTGTAAATAAACTGAGTACACAAAACATTAGGAACGCCTGCTCTTTCCATGACATAGACTGACCAGGTGAATCCAGATGAAAGCTATGATCCCTTACTGATGTCACCTATTAAATCCACTTCAATCAGTGTAGACGAGGGGGAGGAGACAGGTTAAAGAAGGATTTTTAAGCATTGAAACAGTTGAGACATGGATTGTGTAAATGTGCTATTCAGAGGGTGAATGGGCAAGACAAAATATTTAAGTGCCTTTGAACGGGGTATGGTAGTAGGTGCCAGGCACATCGGTTTGAGTGTGTCAAGAACTGCAACGCTGCTGGGTTTTTCACACTCAACAGTTTCCCGTGTGTATTAAGAATGGTTCACCACCCAAAGGACATCCAGCCAACTTGACACAACTATGGGAAGCATTTGGGTCAACAGCCAGCATCCCCGTGGTACACTTTTGACACCTTGTAGTCCATACCCGATGAATTGAGGCTGTTCTAAGTCAATATTAGGAAGGTGTTCCTAATGTTTTTGTACACTCATTGTATAAAGTCTTGACATAGCGTAAATAAGTCTTATAAGTCTTATATCGCATACATAATATCTCTTAGTCGTTTGAATGCCCATTGTCTGCAAGTGCTTGAGATATCATTCCTATGCAATGTCTCTATCTGAAAGTAAGCAACTGATGCACGGACATTACCATGCTAGTTAGTTAGCCATCAGTCAGCCACAGTAGTATTTTTCCTGACCCACGTGCCTAACCTTCTCACATAAACTCAGTCAGAAGCTTAGCCAATGGTCACACAAATATCAAGAACATCGTTCAATCCTTTGCCACAGTATTTGGTCAATGTCATAGGTGAATGCTGGCCTTTTCTCTTACCTCCTCCCTTCCTCTATGTGCTAATCATTTCTGATGTTGGGACCTCCAACACACATGATGTTCAGCTGACAGAAATGCCTAGCGGAGAAAGACAATATGAAAGCATGCACTTTGCTCACATTCATTACCTTTGTCAATCTTTTCCAACATAGTGTGAATCATTACTATTTGACTGCTAAAGATAGTCGTTTTTTTTTTTACAAGATCAACATGATAATAGCATGGTCCCATTTTAAAATAACAACAAATGCTTTATGTAAATCTTGTAGATGATTGGTGAAGCATCTATGCTGTGCTTATGAACACTTTATATGAAGACTTTATAAGTTATAGTTTGTTTAACCTAGTGACAGCAGAGTGTGCAACTAAAACTGAAACTATAACTAGGTCTATAAACGAAACTAGCCCAGCCTGCTAGCACAGGCTGAGTTTGTTGCACACTGGTGGTAGAAAGGCCTTTTCATTCTCTGCAATCCATTTGGCCACGTTCACAAGAAGCGGTTTCCCACTCATTATTGCAACGTGATGTGAAAATTGTAACTGAAAAAAGAACTCTTTGTGTATTGAATCACTTAGTTCTGTGTGTGTTTTTTGGGGGGTTTCAGAGAGCCTGAGAGTCCAAAATACAGAAGTGGGATAACTAGGGGAGGAGTCCAGTGTGATCGGTGAAAGGTTGCTTACATTCCCACAATAAGTAAACTAGTGACAGTGGTGTGGGCGGTCATATAAAACCCGAAGGGGAAACACTTGTCAGTAAAGTGATGGAGTGAAGTGATTAGCGGACGAGGGGTGCACATGTTAATGAGGAGGAGGGAAGCAGGAACCACATTCAAATCAGCACTGCAGTCTCTGCAGTCTCATAGAATGTACATGAATAAGCCATGTATATTATAAATGGTACAATTAAATGAGTTGTATGTTTATTTTATGTTTTAAAAAAACATTTTAAATTGACTGTACTCTATGTTTGAACCAATAGCCTACTGTTTTATTGGCTGAGTTCATCGTCTTAAAATCTCCTTCTTTTACCACTTACCACTCATCACAACATCAGCAAGACAAAGGAGCTGATCGTGGACTACAGGAAACAGAGGGCCGAGCACGCCCCCCATTCACATCGACGGGGCTGTAGTGGACCGGGTTGAGAGTTCCTCTGTGTCTACATCACTAAGGAATTAACATGGTCCACACACACCAAAACAATTGTGAAACAGGCACGGCAATGCCTCTTCCCCCTCAGGAGGCTGAAAAGATTTGGCATGGGACCTCAGATACTCGAAAGGTTCTACAGCTGCACCATTGAGAGCATCTTGACTGGCTGGATCCCTGCTTGGTATGGCAACTGCTTGACATCTGACCGCAAGACGCTACAGAGGGTAGTGCGTACGGTCCAGTACATCACTGGAGCCAAGGTCCCTGCCATCCAGGGCCTCTATACCAGGCGTGTCAGAGGAAGGCCCTTATAATTGTCAAAGACTCCAGCCACCCATAGACTGTTCTCTCTGCTACTGCACGACAAGCGGTACTGATGCACCAAGTCTGGAACCAACAAGACTCTGGATAGCATCTACCCCCAAGCCATAAGACTGCTAAATAGTTAAGCAAATAGTTACCAGGACTATCTGCATTGACCCCCTTTTGCACTAACTCTTTTGATTCATCACATACGCTGCTGCTACTCTTCATTATCTATCCTGTTGCCTAGTCGCTTTACCCTTACCTATATGTACATATCTACCTTGTACCCCTGCACATCGACTCTGTACTGGTACCCTGTGTATATAGCCAAGTTATCTTTACTCATTATGTATTTATTTGTGTTATTTTTCTATTTTTCTCTCTGCATTGTGGGGATGGCCCTTAAGTAAGCATTACACTGTTAGTATACACCTGTTGTTTTTGAAGCATGTGACAAATACAATTTGATTTGATTTTGATTTGATCTAAAGGATGCATAGGACTTACTATCCTACTATCAGCTCTTACTGTCTGGGTCCAGATTGATAATACACAACCAGAGTGATGACATCAGAGGTCAGGGCTCTGTAAGATGAATAGGGCAACCCCCTCAGCCCACCTCCACTGGTAACTAAGAAATGAACAATATACTTTTACTTTCTCATACACTAGCTAATTCCTGTATTCTAAAGCAAACTCACTCACTGGCTGTGTCCAGGAATTATCACTCCTGTAGACAGAGGGACTCTTGGCTAGAGTCATAGAAGACCTCTCCTGAGGGAGGAGGAAAGGGTGAGAGGTAGAAAGAGAGAGAGAAAAATGTGAGCAAAGTAACATTAACAGCTAAGTAGCTGAGAAATGGTGATCGGGTCATTCATGCGTGGGGAAGAGACATACAAGTTGCATATCCACAAATCAGTTTCTCTTCTCATCCCCTCAGTCTCTCGTGGCCAATAGAGAAGGGTCGGTCATGGGAAGAGCAGGGCAATATGACATCATCATCATCTTCACATTCTCTAATCAAGCCCCAGGGGGACTAAAGAGCAGTTTCTCTCAGTTTCCTTTCCTATCAATTCCTCTTAAGGATCGGCCCCTTTTTTTCAATTTTCGCCTAAAATGACATACCCAAATCTAACTGCCTGTAGCTCAGGCCCTGAAGCAAGGATATGCATTTTCTTGGTACCATTTGAAAGGAAACACTTTGAAGTTTTAGGAAATGTGAAAGGAATTTAGGAGAATATAACACATTAGATCTAGTAAAAGATAATGTGCCTAATATTTGTATTAATAACTTTTCATGTTCAAAACAGTGCACTCTCCTCAAACAATCGCATGGTATTCTTTCACTGTAATAGCTACTGTAAATTGGACAGTGCAGTTAGAATAACAAGAATTTAAGCTTTCTGCCAATATATGTCTATGTCCTGGGAAATGTTCTTGTTACTTACAACCTCATGCTAATCGCATTAGCCTACGTTAGCTCAACCGTCCCACCAATCCTGAAGAAGTTAATGAGCTCCATCTCTCCACACTACATCCCCTCTCCGTCGATATCCTTGAGCTTGGCAGGAGCCACAGTCTGCTGGGAGCTCAGTCTAGACATGTATTTGTGAAATCAGATTAGTTCTTGCTAATCTGCCTCCTTGGAGAGGGAGGTCATGTGACAGATTTATCTCCCAAGCATATGTTAAAGATGGCTGCTACGTATGTTAGATTTCCATCCCTCCCTCCCTCTCTCCCTCCATCTATCCATCCATGATTCGTCCATTCAATCCATCCAGATACAAGACAGATGATTGCTAAAGTCAGTGGATAGATGATAATGATCTGAATTCATGTTGTCAGGTATGGTTGCTGACATGTTGAATTGTGATCCTCCAATAAACTAGCCCTACCATTCATGTCTAGACTAGCAGTGTTTTTCATTCAGTTTACAATGTTAACATAACCATACTACAATAAAACAATGGACTCTTCTTCGAAAATAGATTATTATACACAGGCAAAACTGCATCATGTTATAGAGGGTAGCCTGAAGAGAAAGAACATGTTTAGTCAACATAGCCACGGGAAGTAGTTTGGGGGTGGGGGTGCTGCTGGACTAATACAGGACTAGTGCACTACTTTTGTGAAAAAAAGTCAAACTAAATGTATTTGAGTGTTATCAGACTTCAGTCTGATAATTATCTGTGCAAAACAGTTAATCTGTTAATACTTGTGGAATATAAAAACATTTTTATTATTTTCCAGTTTCTTGAAATACTTAGCAAATGCAACTTATTTCTATGTGAAAACTGAAGTAGTCTACTCAGTCATTTTACTAGACTCTCTTATCCAAAGCAACTTACAGTAGTGTGTGCATATATTCCATACTGGTCCCCCATGGGAATTGAACCCACAACTAAAGCATCAACTGATCCACATCATCACATCACAAACCAGCTGATGTGTCAACGTCCTCAATCAATTACTGTCTTGTGCGTTGTCTTTATGGTGATCCAAAGTCCACAGGTACAAATCTAAATGACCAGCCTATGTACAATACAGTAATGTACAAGTGGTTTGTAAGGATGGTAAATTAATACTGCACAAAAAGTGCTTGTTTTATTTTATCAAGATAAATATTTAATTTGATGTGGATCTTTTGGGTCTTTGCCCATAACTTTGCCCATTTTGATGTAAATATTTAAAGAAAGGGTTTTGTTCTTTCTGTATTCAAGTAGAAAGGAACAGGGCAACAACTCTTACCATTCCAGCTGTTGAATCCTGCAAGATACTGTTTTATACACCTACCTTTTTTGCCAAACCAGCAATGCTGACATTGTTCCTTAATTTAAGGTTAGGGCTTGGCTTAATGTTAGCAGTGTTGTTAAGGTTAGGGTTATGGTTAGGAACATAAACTGTAGAACTAGGTGTGGTTTAGCCATAACTTTGTGGCTGTGGTACCTAGTAACGACCCTGTAGCAGCCAAGATTTCACAGAAAGCATTAGCAACTTGTTATGAAATGAATATTCATACTACAAACTCACAGTATAATATCACTTTCCAGATTAGCGTCAAATACACACGGTCATTATTGGAAAATACAATTTAGACACAATAGACAACGGACAGCTCTATATCCATCCACTGAGCAGTTCAGGCGAACTAACGTTAGCAAGCTAGCTGATTCGGCAAATCAGTCATTTATTAAAGCTTAGTCGGGTCTTGATCGGTTTCTATGGGTGTTGCTGTATGGTTCTGGCTGTGTTGTAACACATAGCAGACAATATAATTAATAATAAATAAATCATAATAAGTTAGAGTTAGCATCCGGTTTAGAGTGTTCATAATCTCTATTGCTGAGCCGTAGTAGTGGAGCTCCAGTGGCGCAATCGGTTAGCGCGCGGTACTTATATGACAGTACATTGTAGAGCAATGCCGAGGTTGTGAGTTCGAGCCTCACCTGGAGCAGTATTTTTACTGTAGGAAAGTGATAGGTATTAGCCGTTGAACTGGAGATAACATTGAATAGGTGAACCAGCCTCTCAGTACCTACCTAAACTGTCACTGTCCGACAATTAAGCAGTGTAGACATATATCATGTCAAATATCTCTAACATATTTTTTGCCTAAACCTAGTACAAATATAAACATGTAGGTAGAGTAGCCTAGATGTTACTTGTTAGATATTGCTGCACTGTCGGAACTAGAAGCACAAGCATTTCGCTACACTCGCAATAACATCTGCTAACCTCGTGTGTGTGACCAATACAATTTGATTCGATTTAATCACGATTTGTCATGTCTTAGCTACATGCTATTTCTTAGCTATTTCTTAGCTACATGTTATCACTAACATATATCCCTGCTGTTTTATGTTGCGCTGATCAAGGCACACGGGTCTTTGGGTGAGTGGTGATCACGGTCACATCCATGCGTGCTTCGAAATGAAGACATAAAACAAAATAGTCATTATCGACACTTCCATCGCGGGGGCAAGTCGTGTATAGCCGTAACGGAAATTTGGGAGACCTTATTTGACCTTCTGCTGCTTTTGAGACACGGTTCGGACACTACTTGATTGAGTAAATAAAACACTAAACAATCACAATACAGTAACTATTGGTCACACTATTATGTATTATTCCAATATGTATTCATTATAGAATAGTGTCAGTTATTAATGATAAACCTTTAAACTGCACTCTTCCTCTCCTCCCTCTCTCTATTTTTCAGCTCCAAATGACAAAACCTACAGTCCAAGGGTTGCAGGTCTGCCAACTTCCTTCTGGTCACACATTGTATTCAGAGAAATATCCAATAAACCAAAGACATTGCTTTAACTGTGAATGTACTTTATTGCAGATATTTTCCTCAAATAAAATGTAGCATACATAAAATAAACAAGCTTTTACAATTTATTTACATTGGGTCTAATGTATGTGTGTGAGAGGGAGACATGTTTTTCAACTCAGAAAAAAGCACACAGAATTTCCTCAAACTGTAAACATTAAATATTATCAATCACACTTTAATAGATATTTAGAGTAATTATGTAGATATTGAGAATGAATATGAAGTAGATATCTTCAATCCTAAAATAAAATGGACCAAAGATTAAATAAACAAGTAATTACAACTTATTTACATTGTGGATAATGTGTGTGGATAATGTGTGTGAGTGCATGTTGTTTTATTTTTCCTTGTCAGCCACATCTCTGCTTTGTCAGTCTTGTAGGCCCAGTGTATGCACTTCTGGACGAGGCTGTCAGGCAGTGGTAGAGTGCATGGCAGATCTGAAAGAGATACGCACAAAGTGACAGTAAGTATACAGCTCAACAACATGTCTGTGTGTACATCTGTTGGTGTGATTGAGCATATGCAATATAATTCTGAATTACCTGTATCCATCTGGGTATCGTAAAACAGTTTATCCCTTCACGACCAGTGTAGTAAGAACTGGTGCAGCCGGTAAATTAAATACCACAGCAGAGTACTGCTGTGACTGCAACTGAACTGCTGGGGGGTGGCAGATCTAAGAGAGAGAGGCACAATTTTCATAACTGAAAATACAGTGCCTTGCAGAAGTATTCATCCCCCTTGGCGGTTTTCCTATTCTGTTGCATTACAACCTGTAATTTAAATTGATTTTATTTGGATTTCATGTGATGGACGTCCACATTGGTGAAGTAAAATGAAAAAAATAACATGTTTAAAAAAAATATAAAAAATAAAAAAACAGAAAAGTGGTGCGTGCATATGTATTCACCCCCTTTGCTATGAAGCCCCTAAATAAGATCTGGTGCAACCAATTACCTTCAGAAGTCATATAATTAGTTAAATAAAGTCCACCTGTGTGCAGGTGTCATATGATCTCAGTGATATATATACAGTGGGGAAAAAAAAGTATTTAGTCAGCCACCAATTGTGCAAGTTCTCTCACTTAAAAAGATGAGGCAGGCCTGTAATTTTCATCATAGGTACACTTCAACTATGACAGACAAAATGAGGAAAAAAAAATCCAGAAAGTCACATTGTAGGATTTTTTATGAATTTATTTGCAAATTATGGTGGAAAATAAGTATTTGGTCACATACAAACAAGCAAGATTTCTGGCTCTCACAGACCTGTAACTTCTTCTTTAAGAGGCTCCTCTGTCCTCCACTCATTACCTGTATTAATGGCACCTGTTTGAACTTGTTATCAGTATAAAAGACACCTGTCCACAACCTCAAACAGTCACACTCCAAACTCCACTATGGCCAAGACCAAAGAGCTGTCAAAGGACACCAGAAACAAAATTGTAGACCTGCACCAGGTTGGGAAGACTGAATCTGCAATAGGTAAGCAGCTTGGTTTGAAGAAATCAACTGTGGGAGCAATTATTAGGAAATGGAAGACATACAAGACCACTGATAATCTTCCTCGATCTGGGGCTCCACGCAAGATCTCACCCGTGGGGTCAAAATGATCACAAGAACGGTGAGCAAAAATCCCAGAACCACACAGGGGACCTAGTGAATGACCTGCAGAGAGCTGGGACCAAAGTAACAAAGCCTACCATCAGTAACACACTACGCCGCCAGGGACTCAAATCCTGCAGTGCCAGACGTGTCCCCCTGCTTAAGCCAGTACATGTTCAGGCCCGTCTAAAGTTTGCTAGAGAGCATTTGGATGATCCAGATGAGGATTGGGAGAATGTCAGATGAAACCAAAATATAACTTTTTGGTAAAAACTCAACTCGTCGTGTTTGGAGGACAAAGAATGCTGAGTTGCATCCAAAGAACACCATACCTACTGTGACGCATGGGGTGGAAACATCATGCTTTGGGGCTGTTTTTCTGCAAAGGGACCAGGACGACTGATCCGTGTAAAGGAAAGAATGAATGGGGCCATGTATCGTGAGATTTTGAGTAAAAACCTCCTATCAGCAAGGGCATTGAAGATGAAACGTGGCTGGGTCTTTCAGCATGACAATGATCCCAAACACACTGCCCGGCAACGAAGGAGTGGCCGTAGAAGCATTTCAAGGTCCTGGAGTGGCCTAGCCAGTCTCCAGATCTCAACCCCATAGAAAATCTTTGAAAGTCCGTGTTGCCCAGCGACAGCCCCAAAACATCACTGCTCTAGAGGAGATCTGCATGGAGGAATGGGCCAAAATACCAGAAACAGTGTGTGAAAACCTTGTGAAGACTTACAGAAAACGTTTGACCTCTGTCATTGAGATAAACTTTTTGTTATTGACCAAATACTTATTTTCCACCATAATTTGCAAATAAATTCATAAAAAATCTTTTAAAATCTTTTCCTCATTTTGTCTGTCATAGTTGAAGTGTACCTATGATGAAAATTACAGGCCTCTCATCTTTTTAAGTGAGAGAACTTGCACAATTGGTGGCTGACTAAATACTTTTTTTCCCCCACTGTATGTGTGTGTGTATATATATATTTGGAGGACAAAGAATGCTGGAGGACAAAGATGAAACGTGGCTGGGTCTTTCAGCATGACAATGATCCCAAACACACCGCCCCGGGCAACGAAGGAGAACACACCTGTTCTGAAAGACCCCAGAGTCTGCAACACCACCAAGCAAGGGGCTCCATGAACACCAAGGAGCTATCCAAACCGGTCAGGGACAAAGTTGTGGAGAAGTACAGATCAGGGTTGGTTTATAAAACAATATCAGAAACTTTGAACATCCCACTGAACACCATTAAATCCATTATAAAATAAAAAAAAATAAAAGAATATGGCACCACAGCAAACCTGCCAAGAGAGGGCCGCCCACCAAAACTCACAGACCAGGCAAGGAGGGCATTAATCAGAGGCAACAAAGAGACCAAAGATAACCCTGAAGTAGCTGCAAAGCTCCACAGCGGAGATTGGAGAATCTGTCCATAGGACCACTTTAAGCCGTACACTCCACAGAGCTGGGGTTTATGGAACAGTGACCAGAAAAATGCCATTGCTTAAAGAAAATAAGCAAACACGTTTGGTGTTCGCCAAAAGGCATGTGGGAGACTCCCGAAAAATATGAAAGAAGGTACTCTGGTCAGATGAGACTAAAATTGAGCTTTTTGGCCATCAAGGAAAATGCTATGTCTGGAGCAAACCCAACACCTCTCATCACCCCGAGAACATGGGGATGTTTATCCATCGGCAGGGACTGAGAAACGGGTCAGAATTGAAGGAATGATGGATGGTGCTAAATACAGGGATATTCTTGAGGGAAACCTGTTTCAGTCTTCCAGAGATTTGAGACTGGGACGGAGGTTCACCTTCCAGCAGGATTATGACCCTAAGCATACTGCTAAGGCAAAACTCGAGTGGCTTAACTACTTGGGGCACTAGCCCCACTCCCGACACTACCCGGTGAAATGCAAGGCGCCAAATTCAAAATCCCAAAGTTGAATTATTAAACATTCATCAATATACAAGTGTTGCATAGTCATCAAAAGCTCTGCTTCTTGGCAATATCACAGCGTTGTCAGATTTCAAAAAGGCTTTATGGCAAAAGCACAACATTTGATTGTTTGAGGGTAGCAAATATTGTCTGTGTTATACTCACAGACAATATTTTAACACTCTTCGAAACTTCAGTGTTTCCTATCCAAAAGTACTAATTATGTGCATATCCTATTTTCTGGGCCTGAGTGGGAGGCATTTTACTTTGGGCACGCCAGACTCTCCAAAACCGTCACCTCGGGAGCCGCTCCCTAAGAAGTTAAGGGGAAACATTTAAATGTCTTGGAATGGCCTAGTCAAAGCCCAGACCTCAATCCAATTGAGAATCTGTGGTATGAGATTGCTGTACACTAGCGGAACCCATCCAACTTCATGGAGCTGGAGCAGTTTTGCCTTGAAGAATGGGCAAAAATCCCAGTGGCTAGATGTGCCAAGCTTATAGAGACATACCCCAAGACACTTGCAGTTGTAATTGCTGCAAAAGGTGGCTCTACAAAGTATTGGCTTTGCAGGGGTGAATAGTTATGCACTCTCAAGTTTTCCGTTTTTTTTGTGTTATTTCTTGTTTTTTTTTCACAATAAAAAATATTTAACATGTTGTGTAAATCAAATGATCAAACTCCTCAAAAATCTATTTTAATTCCAGGTTGTAAGGCAACAAAATAGGAAAACTGCCAAGGGGGTGAATACTTTTGCAAGCGACTGTAATCACACAACTAAATAGACTGAATGAGTGTAAGGCCTAGATTCAACCAGATCAAGCGTTAACCGGCGATAGCCGACACCCGCATAGCTGATGTTTTGGCGGTGTCGGAGGTGTAACTGCGTTGGATCTGTCAAATCAGTAAGCAGCAGCTCATGATCACTGTCACAAAACCACACCCGTCCTACTCTCGTTACAAGTTCCGAACGAGAAAGTGTAGGTTATATAGAAATAATGACGCTCAAATTCAAAATCATTCAACTAAATAATGAGGATTTCTATCAAATTGCAGTGTTCTAACTTAAACAGGGCTGCATGAGATTTCTGTTAACGCGACTCCGTGCAGCCAATGGCAATGTCCGCTTTAGGTATACCAGGAGCCGCATGTGAATTTGACATATCAACATTATGCCTTGAATCTATTCTTCCACGCTCAGAAATCTGCTCCTTTTACTCTCTGTTCCGGACGCACTAGACAACCAGTTCTTATAGCCTTTAGCCGTACCCTTATCCTATAACACAGTTCCACATCAGACATGGCCAAAACAACCGCTATGTGGATGTCGGCATAAGCGGAAGTGATTGAATAGAGCCCCAAGTGAGGGACAGTGTGCATACATGTATGTGATAATGACCTGTATCACCAGTCGTGGCCGGAGTAGCAGATGCAGGGCAGACGACAGCAGCTGGGAAGACTGTGGTTGAGCTAATAGGGGTGTCAGATCTAAGAGAGAGGAACAATTTCTTAACTTAAAATAATTATACAACAAAACAGAGTGAGTGATTGAGTGAGTGTGTACGCGTGTGTTTGATAATTACCTGGACCACAACACTGCTTCAGGTCTACAAGCCTCTGGAAGTTCCAGCCTGCCACTCCAGGCCTGGAACAGCTTGGTGGAAAGATGGTTACCTGTCACCCACCGAGCAGGTTGGCAGATCTGAAAAATGGGCACAATATAATTTTAATGACAAAGCCTTGACTACACACTAACCTAAACAGAACAGACTATGGGAGGCGCACAGTAGTACACAGAGCCATGACTACACGGAACTCTATTCCACATCAATTAACTCATGCAAGCAGTAAAATTTTATTTAAAAAACAGATAAAAATACACCTTATGGAACAGAGGGGACTGTGAAGAGACATACATACACACGATAACATACGCACTGCACTGTACACACACAAGGATTTTGTGTTGTAGATATGTGGTAGTAGAGTAGTGGCCTATGGGCACACACTTAACGTATTGTAATGTTTTTTAAATTGTATAACTGCCTTAATTTTGCTGGACCCGAAGAAGAGTAACTGCTGTCTTGGCAGCAGCTAATGGGGATCCATAATAAATACAATATAACAAATGAATTAAGTTTGTGTGTGTGTGTGTGTGTATCTGGCAACCCACGCAGCAGACTTCATTTTCCCAACTGCTCATTGTACTTGCCCTTGCAATCTGATGTGTGCGTGTGTTCTGTGTTATTATGACTTAGAAGTCTCAACCTGACCACATCCTTGTAGTAGGACATTCAGTGATTAGCCTGGGAAGAATTACTATCAACAGTGTACAGTAAAAAGGATCTGGATTGACAACTAGGCTAAATCATGTGAAGTTACAAAACTCTAGGGCTTGGTCTACACTCAAGTTGAATAAAGGATGCAGGACATGAGCTCTAGGATCTTGCCTCAGGACTACCTGGCCTGACGACTCCTGGCTGTCCCTGTCTCCAGTCCACCTAGTCGTGCTGCTCATTCAGTCTCTGCTGTTTCTGTCTGCAGCTATGGAACCCTGACCTGCTTAAGGCTCACTGGAGGTACTAACTTGTCCCAGACCCGCTGTTCGATCCTGTCTCTCTCTACCGGACCTACTGTCTCAACCTCTAAAAGCTCAGCTACGAAGAGCCAACTGGCATTTACTCCTGAGGTGCTGAACTATTGCACCCTCTATTATTTGACACTGCTGGTCATCTATGAATGCTTAAACATCTTGAAGAAGAATATTTTTAAATGGCTGTACTCTGTTATAATCTCCACCAGCACAGCCTGAAGAGGACTGGCCACCCCTCAGATCTTGGTTCCTCTCTAGGTTCCTGCCTTTCTGGGGAGTTTTTCCTAGCCACTGTGCTTCTATGTCTGCATTGCTTGCTCTTACTCTTTGGGGTTTTAGGCTGGGTATCTGCATAAGCACGTTGTGACAACTTTTTATTTATTTTATTTCACCTTTATTTTACCAGGTAGGCCAGTTGAGAACAAGTTCTCATTTACAACTGCGACCTGGCCAAGATAAAGCAAAGCAGTTCGACACATACAACAACACAGAGTTACACATGGAGTAAAACAAACACAGTCAATAATACAGTAGAAAAAAACAACTCTATATACAAAGAGTGCAAATGAGGTAAGATAAGGAAGATAAGGCAATAAATAGGCCATGGTGGCAAAGTAATTACAATATAGCATTTAAACACTGGAATGGTAGATGTGCAGTAGATGAATGTGCAATGTAGAAAAACTGGGGTGCAAAGGAACAAGATAAATAAATAAATACGGTAGGGGATGAGGTAGTTTTTTGTAGTTCATTCCAGTCATTGGCAGCAGAGAACTGGAAGGAAAGTCAGCCAAAGGAGGAATTGGCTTTGGGGGTGACCAGTGAAATATACCTGCTGGAGCGCGTGCTACGGGTTGGTGCTGCTATGGTGACCAGCGAGCTGAGATAAGGCGGGGCTTTACCTAGCAGGGACTTGTAGATGACCTGGAGCCAGTGGGTATGGCGACGAGTGTAAAGCAAGGGCCAGCCAACGAGAGCGTGCAGGTCGCAGCGGTGGGTGGTATATGGGGCTTTGGTGACAAAACAGATGGCACTGTGATAGACTGCATCCAAATTGTTGAGTAGAGTATTGGAGGCTATTTTGTAAATGACATCACCGAAGTCAAGGATCGGTAGGATAGTCAGTTTTATGAGGGTATGTTTGGCAGCATGAGTGAAGGATGCTTTGTTGCGAAATAGGAAGCCAATTCTAGATTTAATTTTGGAATGGAGATGTTTGATGTGAGTCTGGAAGGAGAGTTTACAGTCTAACCAGACACCTAGATATTTGTAGTTGTCCACATAATCTAAGACAGAACCGTCCAGAGTAGTGATGCTGGACGGGCGGGCAGGTGCAGGCAGCGATCGGTTGAAGAGCATGCATTTAGTTTTATTTGCGTTTAAAAGCAGTTGGAGGCCACGGAAGGAGAGTTGTATGGCATTGAAGCTCGTCTGGAGGGTAGTTAACACAGTGTCCAAAGAAGGGCCAGAAGTATACAGAATGGTGTCGTCTGCGTAGAGGTGGATCAGACTCACCAGCATAAAAAAGGGTTTTATAAAATACATTTGATAGATTGCTTGTATATGCTTCTATTCATGTCAGTAACTCTAAATCTAAATGTGACATTGAGTTGTGTTACATTTCCTTGTACCTTAAGCCAACACTTTTTCCTGGTCTTTCCAGCTCCAGGCAGGGGAATTCAGGTTTGGGAATGGAGAGCCTAACCCTAGAGAATTGGAATATTAACAATAATTAGTGTCCACATTTATAAATGAATGAAATTCAATATGGGTTAGCAGTGTATCTCAACTGATTGAGAATTGCTAATGATATACTGTATACGTCTATTTTCTTTTGAAAATCTGCCACCAAACCACACAATTCTATCTAGTGAGAGTCTAACCAACCATTAGCTTATTTTACCAAGTCAAAAATAACATAGCCTACTGTACATTACATTATTATCCACCTAGCTAGCTAGTGATAGCTTAGCTAGCTCCAAAGAAACAAGCAATGAATGACATTAGGGTTTTAAACAAAATATCTATCTATCTAGCTTGTATGATTGCATGTAAAACAACTTTACAGATTATTAAAAAGTTTGAAAGCAACGTTAACTTACCCATATGCTCTCTCGGAAAACTAGAGTGAGGCATCCAGATACGAGGTTAGCTAGCGCCCGTTAGCATGAGCGAAATATGAAAGTATCCAGCAACAATCTCGAGGTCAAGAACGAAATAAACTATGTTAAGCCATGCTGACTTCGTAAGATAAATAATTAACAGGCTGAACGTTCATTTCTGTGACTAACTAGCTAACTGTAGCTCACCAGCTCAGTGACTGGTGAAACACCTATTCCTGTTAACGGAGTGTGCGTCACTCCCCCCTCCTGCATGGACAAGCGCCACTGAGTCAACCTGTGGCCAGAATTATATTACACCCGGGATGGTTTACAAACCCCATTGATAATGCATGGGAACCTGTTAAGGGCCGTTTAGCCGCGGGGTGCCAGTTATCTTGTAGCACACCTCAATATCTAGGCCTACTTCTCTTGCGCGTTCCCTCATATCAATATGCTAACTTCTATGTACTGGCGGTTCTGGGGGCAGTGCCCTGTGACAACAATTTTGGACCCCTTGTGGCCCCCTAAAAGTGGAGTATGAAATAATTTTTGCATAACAAATTTTTGCTATCGTTCTTTTTTTACATCCGTTATTAGACAGTTGGCAACGTGGAACACTAATTAAACCCACACATTTACTAGAGGGACATGGTCTTTTGCCTACTAATGCCTGCAATGAAGTGAAGAAAACAATATGACAACAATAACGTCTAATGTAACTGGCCCCTCTAACAGTACAACTGGCCCCAGCTTGACCCCCCCAGTTGAAAGGGTGTAGAACCTCCACTGCTTCTATGCAGTGATATTTCTATCTTTACGGGGTAGCAATTTTCCAGTTATTCTGTTTTTGTGACACTATTTGGTTTGAGGACTTCGCTAAGGTCTAATATAAAGTGCAAATATATTATTCGTTTTTAGCTGTGAATGTAAGACGTGTGTTTCTAACTCACACAGTATTTCATCAACTGAGCTGAAGTAGTTCCCTCTCATTATCTATAGGAGGCAGCATGACTGAATTTCTACACAAATCCATTGGCCTGTAATACGACTTGCAGTTTAACTTCACTAGAGGGGATGGTATTTGATAATTAACTGCATTTGAACTTGGACAAGGCGAGAGTAACTGTAGTTGAGGTCATTTACCAGTATTGCATTAGAAGGGTGTATACTTCTATACTTCTCTGGCCAGCCTGTAATGTCCTGTATCAAGTTCCACTCGGGGGCGCTGTTGTCCATGCTATGAGTGGGGTGTACCATCTCTAGTTAAGTACATCAATGAGGCTTGGTGGCTGGTAGTGACTGGCTACGCCTCTCTTTTTTGATTGATGCATCATTCGCAACCTTTCTGTTGACATGAATACAGTTTCTTTTAAATGTCAGAATGTTCTCCTATACTGATTCAATGTTGAATACATCCTACTGTATACATTACACTATAGAAAACATGGTCAAATGTAAATGTTGCTGGGAAGAACGTGTAAAGCAAATAGACATTAGGGGAATGTAAAAAAGCTGATAAGAAAACTCTTTAGGAATAGGCTATAAGCTGTTATTTAGGTAGCACCTAATTAATTTAGACAACCGTGTGTGAGTGGATGGATCCATTATGAAGACGAGTAACACATGATAGAGGAGAGAGATTTTACGGTAGAGAAAACCGAGCACTGTGTAGAGAGAGCTTTGGCAGCTGGCCTCCCTCTCCACTCCACTCCACTCCACTCCCCTCAACTCCCCTTCCCTCTCCCCTCCTCTTCCTAACCCCAATACACACACTCAGGATTTGACATCATCTCAAATTAAATGACTCCAAGTTTCATATAATTGACTCTTACACGGAAAGAACACAGCTGATTTAAAAAACATTCGGTGTCAAGGGATTTAACCTTTGTCCCTCCCAGGAACACTTGAACGCTAAATGCAATTAGCATGAGATCAGTGGAAACAAGGTCACAGCAGGCATTGAACTTGTCCCTCTTGCACTGCAAAAATGAAAAGTCTTCTTCCCACCAATACCCTCAAGACTCTCACAAGCTCTGTAGATGTATGGAGGAGTTTTTCAACTTTACATCAGGACCGAGGACCCCAGCAAAAATCTGCATATTTTTTCACTGCTTATATTTAGCATCCCATTGAAGTATTTGACCATTTTACTTTCAGGAAAACCAGTGCTACAAGTACAACACAAAACAATTTGACATAAACACTTGCATTCATGAGTTTTATTGACAAATGTCAACAACAACAAAAATAAGGTCCGCCAAGCAAAAACCTGATAAGAATTAATTTAGGAGAATAGAAATGGTTTGCTAGGTAGGAAATGAATATCCAACTAGTCAGTGACAACTGTGTGGAGTTTGGAGTTTGTGACAGCAACTATGTGAGCTTATTACAGTAGTACTATGTCCTGGGATTTCCTATGACCTTATATGCAGAAGATCTCTTTACCTTTGAACTACTCTGAGCATCATAGAGCAAAACAGATTACATGTACGTGTTTGTGAGAGTCTCAGCTTTTCATAGTTGGGTCATAATATAGCACAAACCAAACTCTACAGACGTTTTTGTGAGAAGACAGACACACACTCATCCCAAATTGAATGACTAAGAACTATATAATTGACTGCCCTTGTCTCACAAACCCCTCTAGCTCAGACCCCGTTTATCACACAGACTAATGGCTGGTATCTATGGATGCAAAATAAAGTCCAAAACGCGCCGGCGATACGGTGGGACTCAAGGGGTTTAAAATATTAGCCTAAACAATATATGCTGACAAAAGAACATATCACAGCATACTACAGGTAGCAGATGGATCTACACATTTTGGGGGATGACTGTGAGATGGTTTCAAATATAATTTCCCCCCCCTCCAGAATTGAGCCCAATAACATATTGGTCCATGTTATCAGGCAGGTGTGCTATTCAACAATAAACATTATCACCTGCTGTAGTCCAACTGATGAGGCATATGGGCTATAAATAAACAGGCTGAGGGTTGCCCATCTGCATTTAGCTAGATCACACTCTAAGCATTATCTTTTTGCTAGTTAGCAACATATTGAAGGCTTGAATGTCCCCCCAAAAAGTTCCACTGGCACTCAGCCAAGGATCATGTACTGTGAATATAATGTAGGCCTCCATGTTACACCTGACCCGTGTTACATTTAGTAAAACGCCATGTGCGCATAAACCATGACGCTGCTAAAAACTCAGGTTCTAAAATGGTTTTCAAATTTGGGGGATTTGAGAAATAAGTGTACACTAGAAAGCTCTGTGATCCTCCTCTTTTAACAGTGGCCATCAAAACTGCTTTCAAATGTGTTTTCCCGCGACAGCATTAAGAATGTTCTAGGCTAAAATGCATGCATGTTTCTCTTCCTGTGCGGAGCTCGAAATGAATATGATTTTCTCGTATACAGTAGAATGCGAAAAGCTGACTAATTAAATAGGTAAACGATTCTACTATGGGGTTGTCTGATTTTGCTGTTGCTTACTTGTGTTATTGGGTGAGGTAAAGGAACAATTTCATGAGATAATTCAAATTTTGTATAACCAAAGGAAATGGGTCTCAGCTCCGTCTGGCTTTCATTTGGATCATAGGTGCCAGGTACTGGACCCAGCGGGACACGGCCCAATTTAACACCTGGTTATCGAGGTAATTTCCTTAGTAGGTGACGTTAGAGGTCAGCATGTGGGAGAAGTCGGAGCTCAGGGATGATAGACAAGTTTCCTACTAGTAGGCTAATTACCAGTTGGAGGGTGTTGAAGTGGATTTTTCCCAGTTATATGTAGTAAATTCCCACTTGATTATGAATGCAGGGTAACCCCATTAAGACACATGTTCTTGTACTGCACTCTGGGAGTCGTAGGCCTATCTGCTGTTCTCTGCCCATGTAGGCCTTCTCCTAAGTCACACTCGCGCGCGCGCGACACACACACACACACACACACACACACACACACACACACACACACACACACACACAGGAATGTAGTCCCACATCACCATATCTCCATTTGTGGAGACAGTGTATTGTATAAAAGCTTGTCGGTTCAGCAAAGACAGGTTTTGATGGAGACATGCCAAACACACCATCATCACCACAACACACTTGTCTGTCTATCCAAACATTTCCAGGAATGTTTTTTCTTTTTTTTCTCAGATGTTTCTTTTTTTCTCTCCTCACACCATGCTCAATTTAAATGTGCCCTTGGGTAAATTAGGCCTGGTTTCTTCTCTAACATATTTTGTGTGGATTGTGTTGGCTAAATGATGGACAGGACTGTAGTGAAACACTGAATGTGGGTTTGTGTTGTTCACGTAGTTGCTTGTGTGCACATCTTTTGTGACACAGGTATGTGTTCCAGTGAAATGGCACGCATAGTTTTCCCTTTCCAGTTTTATCATGTTGGAACAGTACTTGTTGGATGGTGTTCTGTCGCATTGATTTCACAAGGTCTCCATATATCAAAGCTAAATTCCTCTCAAAATCTCCTTCCTCCGTCTGAGGACTAAATGGGGCATGATGTAGGCCTAGCAGCGTATGTACGGGTTTGGTTCGTCATCATATCGGTATAGAATTTTATTTTATCTTTATTTTACAAAGTTAATCTCATTGAGATTAAAAATCTATTTTTTAAGAGCGACCTGGCCAAAATAGCAGCATAGAACGCTTTATACAAAGACACATTTACAACATAAAACAGAAAGCACAGTTTGAAAACATTTACCACTTGATCAGGCATGATGCTTTGGAGAGGTGTGGTACATCTAGGGGGTCAAACAGAAGCTCTATCTTTTTTTGGGGAAAAAAGATTTGTGAAGGGTGAGATAGTGGTGAGACTTGGGAATGAACAGCAGGTGAAGGGTTTTTGAGCGTGGTGGTGGGGCCTGCTCCTTTATCTCCTCCTTCATCTGCCCTGGGGTGACCAAACTGTCATTGATTGGAAAATAAATCACTTTCTTTGCTCTGACTCATCTTTAACCCTAACAACACTGAGAATATAGTGAAGTAACATAGTCATGGGCAGGGCTCTAAAGTGTGACCATTTTTATCTCATATGCTCATTATTATTTTGCTGTGCTACTTGGAATTTGAATATGGGAGCACCAGTGTGCCTAGTAAAAGAATCTGCCAGAATAATTAGGTTTCGCTTTAGGGGAGATTGGGGTAAGTTGAGACATTTGTTTACATTTCAGCTTTTTCTACATACACAGTGTCAAGGGAAATACAATATTCTTTCTAACAAAGTTATCTACATACAGTACCTTCAGAAAGTACTCATACCCCTTGACTTATTCCACACAGCTTAAATTCAAAATGTATTGAAAATGAAAAACAGAAATATCCAATTTACATGAGCATTCAATACTTTGTAGAACCACCTTTGGCGGCGATTACAGCTTTGAGTCGTATGTCTGTATCAGCTTTGCACATCTGGATTTGGGGATTTTCTCCTATTCTTCCTTGGAGATTTTCTCAAGCTCTGTTAATTTAGATGGTAGTGGCGGTGAACAATAATCTTAAAGTTTTTCCACAGATGTTCAATGGGATTCAAGTTTGGGCTTTGGCTGGGCCACTCAAGGACTTTCACATTCTTGTTCTAAAGCCATTAAAGCATTGCTTTGGCTGTATGCTTGGGTTCATTGTCCTGTTGGAACGTAAATCTTCGCCCCAGTCTAAGGTCGTTTGCACTCTGAAGCAGGTTCTCATCAATGATTTTTATGTATTTGGCTCCATTCATTGTTCCCTCTATCCTTACCAGTCTCCCAGTCACTGCCGCTGAAAAGCATCCCCATAGCATGATGTTGCCACCACAATGCTTCACAGTAGGGATGGTGTTAAATGAATGGTGAGCTGTGCCTGGTTTTCTCCAGACATTGCGCTTTGCATTCAGGCTGAATCTTTTGCCTTATGATCTCAGAGTCTTTCACGTGCCTTTTTGCAAACTCCAGGCATGCTGTCATGTTCTTTTTTTACTCAGGAATGGCTTCCGTCTTGCCACTCTCCTATAAAGCCCAGATTGGTGAAATGCTGTAGAGACTGTTGTCCTTCTGGCAGGTTCTCACATCTCAGCCAAGGAACTATGTAATTCTGTCAGAGTGGTCATTGGGCTCTTGGTCACCTCCCTGGCCAAGGTCCTTCTTTCCCAGTTGCTCAGTTTGGTCGGACAGCCAGCTCTGGTCTGGGTAGTTCCATATTTTGAGACCACTGTGCTCTTGGAAATACTCTAGAAATTGTTTTATACCCTTCCCCAGATATATGCCTCATCACAATTCTATCTTGGAGCTCTATGGACAGTTCCTTGTACTTCATGGTATAGTTTCTGCTCTGACATGTACTGTCAACTGTGGGACCTTAAATAGACAGGCGTGTTTCTTTTTAAATCATGTCCAAACAATTGAATTGGCCACAGGTGGACTCCAATCAAGTTGTAGTGACATCTCAAGGATGATCAAAAGGAAATTGACTGCACCTGAGCTCAATTTGGAGTGTCCTAGCAAAGGGGTGTTAATACTTATGTAAATTAGATATTTATGCATTTCATTTTCAATACATCTGCAAAAACCTGTAAAAACCCATTTTAACTTTGTCATTATAGGGTATTGTGTGTAGATGGGTGAGAAAAAGGCTACATTTGTGTAGCAATTGTGCGCGGGTGTTTGCCCTGTGCACGCCTAAATGCAAGCTTTGTACAACTGCTTTTTGGGGGTCGCAGGTCAAAAGGTTTGAGAACCACTGAGAAAGCAAACAGATTGCTGATGTGCTGTACATCTATTGGATCAGTCACGTTACCTCATTAGCTAGTTAAAGAGCTTCTCCAGTACTTTTCAGACAGTAGTTCTGAAAGGAGGGCTCACGAGCTAAAAGTGGTCCCTGAAAATGGCATACTACGTCACATATGTGCAGATATGTGCACCACGTCATTGCTTTCTCTCTCGCTCTGCGGAGTGCAAATCTTGCTAGCTGTCACTCAAATGGCGAGGGGCTGAAGCTCATTGGCTCAAACTCGAATTGTTGGGGGGCTAGCCCACGTGGGGGAAAATGTAGGTAAAATGGCACAGCACAGCTTCCAGAGAAAACAGTCGCTTTCAACCTAGGGATTTCATGGCTAATTGAGGTAAAACAGTAAATCTGCTCATAGATTATGTATGTATGAACTACACATTGACACATCCAGCCCCAAAATACTTACTTGTTGCCAAAGTTCTGTAGCATGTCTCTATCAACCTGGTAACTTCACTAGTATCCTAACATTTGGAGGCACAGAAATAATGGAAAAGGGATAGCTTCTTCAGGAGATCAATGATCATAGCAATGAATGAATGGCAGATTTGCATGTCATCGTTCTTAAAGAGACAGTGTACATTTTTCAAAGTAATGCATCTCAATGGACGGGTTAGCTGACAACGTCACGAAAACTATGCGCACTCTTCAATGGGGCAGAACTCCGTGTGTTGTTGTGATTCTAGATGGCCAGATAGCTAGCAACAATGTCAAGAAGCTGCCATGTTGGGAATTGTAGATGACTCATTTCAACTATACTGAACAAAAATAGAAACTCTGCATGCAACAATTTAAACGATTTTACAGTTCATATAAGTTACAGTTCATATAAGTTACAGTTCATATAAGGAAATCAGTGAATTGAAATAAATTCATTAGGCCCTAATCTATGGATTTCACATGACTGGGCAGGGGTGCAGCCATGGGTGGGCCTGGGAGGACATAGGCCCACCCACTTGGGAGCTAGGCCCACCCACTGGGGAGCCAATCAGAATGAGTTTTTCCCCACAAAGGGCTTTATTACAGACAGAAATACTCCTCAATTTCATCAGCTGTCTGAGTGGCTGGTCTCTGACAATCCTGCAGGTGAAGAAGCCGGATGTGGAGGTGCTGGGCTGGCATGGTTACACGTGGTCTGCGGTCCATTGTCCCCAGCACAAGGTGCACCTGTGTAATGTTCATGCTTTTTAATCAGCTTCTTGATATGCTTCACCTGTCTGGTGAATGGAGTATCTTGGCAAAGGAGAAACGCTCACCACTCTGTTTGTGTGGGTGGACCATTTCAGTTTGTCTGTGATGTGTACGCCGAGGAACTTAAAACTTTCCACCTTCTCCGCTACTGTCCCATCGATGTGGATAGGGGGGTGCTCCCTCTGCTGTTTCCTGAAGTCCACGATCATCTCCTTTGTTTTATTGACGTTGAGTGTGAGGTTATTTCCCTGACACCACACTATGAGGGCCCCCACGGAGTTGCGGGACATCTTCTCTCGACAATTAGGGGAACTGACAGACGTTGTTTGGCAAAGGATTTTGTTTCATTTGACTATTGATGTGATAATGATTCTATTTTCTTTAGTGGATGTATTTCCCACATCCATTTTATACAGCTAGTTCACTGCTACAACCTCAGGAGCCTGAAGAAATTTGGCTTGTCACCAAAAACACTCACAAACTTTTACAGATGCACAATCGAGACCATCCTGTCGGGCTGTATCACCGCCTGATACGGCAACTGCTTTGCCCACAACCGTAAGGCTCTCCAGAGGGTAGTGAGGTCTGCACAACGCATCACCGGGGACAAACTACCTGCCCTCCAAGACACCTACACCACCCGTAGTCACAGGAAGGCCAAAAAGATCATCAAGGACAACAACCACCCAAGCCACTGCCTGTTCACCCCGCTATCATCCAGAAGGCGAGGTCAGTACAAGTGCATCAAAGCTGGGACCGAGAGACTGAAAAACAGCTTCTATCTCAAGGCCATCAGACTGTTAAACAGCCATCACTAACATTGAGTGGCTGCTGCCAACATACAGACTCAATCTCTAGCCACTCTAATAATTAATAATTGGATGTAATAAATGTATCAACAGTCACTTAAACAATGGCACTTCATATAATGTTTACATACCCTATATTACTCATCTCATATGTATATACTGTACTCTATACCATCTACTGCATCTTGCTTATGCCGTTCGGCCATCGCTCATCCATATATTTATATGTACATATTCTTAATCATTCCTTTACACTTGTGTGTATAAGGTAGTTGTTGTGAAATTGTTAGATTACTTGTTAGATACTACTGCATGGTCGGAACTAGAAGCACAAGCATTTCGCTACACTCGCATGAACATCTGCTAACCATGTGTATGTGACCAATACAATTTGATTTGATTTGACATAATCCAGGCGTTTCAATGTTTTGAAAACTGTATGCCAAACATTTTTAGATCTCTGTCCCTTCGTGATTAATGACAGAACTATGTGCCATGAGCTATAATTCACGTGTCTTTGGTTAGCGCTGACTGCTAGGCGTCTGGGAGCAGTGACAGCTCATATAGCCCTGCTGTTATGTATAGTGGCCCGTGGGGCTGTACTCATTATGTGTCAAGGTATAATTATTATAATTATTGTGATTTCTTTCCCACAGAGCCCTGTCAGGTTGGTGATGAGGCATCTGTCAGAGAACCAAGGGGAGGTTGTCACACCCTGATCTGTTTCACCTGTCTTTGTGATTGTCTCCACCCCCCTCCAGGTGTCGCCCATCTTCCCCATTATCCCCTGTGTATTTAAACCTGTGTTCTCTGTTTGTCTAAAGGAGAGTGATGGAGTGCTGCATCAGTTGACCTGGCCTCCACAATCACCCAACCGCAACCCAATTGAGATGGTTTGGGATGATTTGGACTGCAGAGTGAAGGAAAAGCAGCCAACAAGTGCTCAGCATATGTGGGAACTCCTTCAAGACTGTTAGAAAAGCATTCCTCATTAAGCTGGTTGAGAGAATGCCAAGAGTGTGCAAAGCTGTCATCAAGGCAAAGGGTGGCTACTTTGAAGCTCTTTTTTGGTTACTACATGATTCCATATGTGTTATTTCATAGTTTTGATGTATTCACTATTATTCTACAATGTAGAAAATAGTAAAAAATAAAGAAAAACCCTTGAATGAGTTGGTATGTCCAAACCTTTGACTGGTACTGTTTATGTTTATTTTCTTTTGAATGCCACTAAACCACACAATTCTAAAGAAAATTTAAGGGAGACCTGGCAAATAGGGCAGAGTACTCAAGTAAAAGCTACATCCATAACATCAGCTATGGTATGGATAAAGACAATGCGACACCACCACAGCTGCATAAATGTGTTGTCTCTATAATGTTGGCTAATTAACACATTTCCAGACCCAACGAATAACAGAACAGTATGAAGGATACTGTTGCTGTATTGAAGCCTACTCTACTGTATTGTAGACTACTCTACATTTAGTAATGTTGTACTATAGCCTACTGTACCCCATATCAACCAACTTGCTGACTAGTAGTGACAAGGCTATATTGTTGTCATTCACTAATGCTGCACCGGCACTGTAGCCTACTGTACACCACATTAACCACCTAGCTAGCTAGTGATAGCTTAGCTAGCTAGCTACAAAGAAACAAGCAATGACATAAACAGGCTTGTTAACTAAACATCTGGATAGTATGATTGCATGTAAAACAACTTTAGAGATTATTACAAAGTTTGAAAGCAAAGTTGACTTACCGGTCTGCTGTTCTTGGGAACTACTAGATGGAGGCATCCTATGTGGATCCTATATTAGCTAGCTAGCGCCTTGGCTTAGGAAGCTAACAGCGCTAACGTTAGCATGTTAGCTATCAAACTATCCATAAACATTTTGAGGTCAATAACAAAATAAACTATGTTAAGCCATGCTGATATAGTAAGATAAGTCCAATCGGTCTGAAATAATTAACAGGCTGAACATACATTTATGTGACTCACTAGCTAACTTCAGCTTGCTAGCAAAGTGACTGCTGGCTGGGGGAAGAAATATCAAGTCCTTTAAAAAAATGTTTTGCCAGTTAATATCCCCTCTTCCTGTTTACAGTGTTATAGGCAGAGTTGCAAAGAAAAAGCCATATCTCAGACTGGCCAATACAAAAGAAAAGATTAAGATGGGAAAAGAACACAGACACTGGACAGAGGAACTCTGCCTAGAAGGCCAGCTTCCCGGAGTAGCCTCTTCACTGTTGATGTTGAGACTGGTGTTTTGAGGGTACTATTTAATGAAGCTGCCAGTTGAGGACTTGTGAGGCATCTGTTTCTCAAACTAGACACTCTAATGTACTTGTCCTCTTGCTCAGTTGTGCGGGGCCTCCCACTCCTCGTTCTATTCTGGTTAGGGACAGTTTGCGCTGTTCTGTGAAGGGAGTAGTACACAGCGTTGTACGAGATCTTCAGTTTCTTGGCAATTTCTCGCATGGAATAGCCTTCATTTCTCAGAACAAGAATAGACTGACGAGTTTCAGAAGAAAGTGCTTGGTTTCTGGCCATTTTGAGCCTGTAATCGAAGTCACAAATGCTGGTGCAGTATCGAAGAGCCCTCACTGCTGCTCGATCATCCTATTTTTCCAAGTTAATTGAGGAAAATAAGAATAATCCAAAATTTATTTTTGATACTGTCGCAAAGCTAACTAAAAAGCAGCATTCCACAAGAGAGGATGGCTTTCACTTTAGCAGTGATTCATTCATGAACTTCTTTGAGGAAAAGATCATGATCATTAGAAAGCAAATTACGGACTCCTCTTTAAATCTGCGTATTCCTCCAAAGCTCAGTTGTCCTGAGCCCACACAACTTTGCCAGGACATAAAATCAAGAGAGACACTCAAGTTTTTTAGTACCGTATCTCTTGACACATTGATGAAAATAATCATGGCCTCTAAACCTTCAAGCTGCATACTGGACCCTATTCCAACTAAACTACTGAAAGAGCTGCTTCCTGTGCTTGGCCCTTCTATGTTGAACATAATAAACAGCTCTCTATCCACCGGATGTGTACCAAACTCACTAAAAGTGGCAGTAATAAAGCCTCTCTTAAAAAAGCCAAACCTTGACCCAGAAAATATAAAAACTATCGGCCTATATCGAATCTTCCATTCCTCTCAAAAATTTTAGAAAAAGCTGTTGCGCAGCAACTCACTGCCTTCCTGAAGACAAACAATGTATACGTAAACGCCTTCAGTCTGGTTTTAGACCCCATCATAGCACTGAGACTGCACTTGTGAAGGTGGTAAATGACCTTTTAATGGCGTCAGACCGAGGCTCTGCAACTGTCCTCGTGCTCCTAGACCTTAGTGCTGCTTTTGATACCATCGATCACCACATTCTTTTGCAGAGATTGGAAACCCAAATTGGTCTACATGGACAAGTTCTGGCCTGGTTTAGATCTTATCTGTCGGAAAGATATCAGTTTGTCTCTGTGGATGGTTTGTCCTCTGACAAATCAACTGTAAATCTCGGTGTTCCTCAAGGCTCTGTTTTGGGACCACTATTGTTTTCACTATATATTTTACCACTTGGTGATGTCATTCGGAAACATAATGTTAACTTTCACTGCTATGCGGATGACACACAGCTGTACATTTCGATGAAACATGGTGAAGCCCCAAAATTGCCCTCCCTGGAAGCCTGTGTTTCAGACATAAGGAAGTGGATGGCGGAAAATGTTCTACTTTTAAACTCTGACAAAACAGAGATGCTAGTTCTAGGTCCCAAGAAACAAAGAGATCTTCTGTTGAATCTGACAATTAATCTTGATGGTTGTACAGTCATCTCAAATAAAACTGTGAAGGACCTGATCTCTCTTTTGACGAACATATCAAGACTGTTTCAAGGACAGCTTTTTTCCATTTACGTAACATTGTAAAAATCAGAAACTTTCTGTCCAAAAATGATGCAGAAAAGTTAATCCATGCGTTTGTAACTTCTAGGTTAGACTACTGCAATGCTTTACTTTCCGGCTACCCGGATAAAGAACTAAATAAACTTCAGTTAGTGCTAAACACGGCTGCTAGAATCTTGACTAGAACCCCAAAATTTGATCATATTACTCCAGTACTAGCCTCTCTACACTGGCTTCCTATTAAGGCAAGGGCTGATTTCAAGGTTTTACTGCTAACCTACAAAGCATTACATGGGCTTGCTACTACCTATCTTTCCGATTTGATCCTGCCGTACATACCTACACGTACGTTACGGTCACAAGACGCAGGCCTCCTTACTGTCCCTAGAATTTCTAAGCAAACAGCTGGAGGCAGTGCTTTTTCCTATAGAGCTCCATTTTTATGGAATAGTCTGCCTATCCATGTGAGAGACGCAGACTCGGTCTCAACCTTTAAGTCTTTATTGAAGACTCATCTCTTCAGTAGGTCCTATGACTGAGTGTAGTCTGGCCCAGGAGTGTGAAGGTGAATGGAAAGGCATTGGAGCAACGAACCACCCTTGCTGTCTTTGCCTGGCCGGTTCCCCTCCACTGGGATTCTCTGCCTCTAACCCTATTACAGGGGCTGAGTCACTGGCTTACTGGTGCCGTGGCGGAGATCTTGTGGGCTATACTCGGCCTTGTCTCAGGATGGTAAGTTGGTGGTTGAAGATATCCCTCTAGTGGTGTGGGGCTGTGCTTCGGCAGAGTGGGTGGGGTTATATCCTGCCTGTTTGGCCCTGTCCGGGGTATCGTCGGACGGCCACAGTGTCTCCCGACCCCTCCTGTCTCAGCCCCAGTATTTATGCTGCAGTAGTTTATGTGTCGGGGGCTAGGGTCCGTCTGTTATATCTGGAGTATTTCTTCTCTTATCTGGTGTCCTGTGCGAATTTAAGTATGCTCTCTCTAATTATCTCTCTCTTTCTTTCTTTTTTCTTCCTCTCTCTCTCTCTCTCTCTCTCTCTCTCTCTCTCTCTCTCTCTCTCTCTCTCTCTCTCTCGGAGGACCTGAGCATTAGGACCATTCCTCAAGGCCTACCTGGCCTGATGACTCCTTGATGTCCCGAATCCACCTGGCCGTGCTGCTTCTCCAGTTTCCATGTTCTGTTATAATCTGCACCCGGCACAGCCAGAAGAGGACTGGCCACCCCTCACAGCCTGGTTCCTCTCTAGGTTTCCTCCTAGGTTTTGGCCTTTCTAGGGAGTTTTTCCTAGCCACCGTGCTTTTACACCTGCATTGCTTGCTGTTTGGGGTTTTAGGCTGGGTTTCTGTACAGCACTCTGTGACATCAGCTGATGTAAGGGGGGATTTATAAATACATTTGATTTGATTTGATTTGATGATGCTCCAGATATTCAACTAGTCTAAAGACTGCCAGTTTTATTGCTTCTTTAATCAAGACAACAGTTTTCAGCTGTGCTAACATAATTGCAAAAGGGTCTTCTAATGATCAATTAGCATTTTAAAATGATAAACTTGGATTAGCTAACACAACGTGCCATTGGAACACAGGAGTGATGGTTGCTGATAATGGGCCTCTGTACGCCTATGTAGATATTTCATAAAAAATCTGCAGTTTCCAGCTACAATAGTTTACAATATTAACAATGTCTACACTGTATTTCTGATCAATTTTATTTTATTTTAATGGACAAAAAATGTGTTTTTCTTTTAAAAACAAGGACATTTCTAAGTGACCCCAACTTTTGAACGGTAGTTTATATGAAATTATGAAAAATATTAACATTCCACCCATAAGGTCACTAGAGGGCGATTTGGCCATATGACTGCAGGAAATAATATTTCTGTCAAGTATCATCATCAAGAATTCTCACGACTTGCTAAAGCATTGTGAACTGCGCTGGCAAAGTGTTCTGAGTAGCGTAGTTTGACTACGAGCATCACGAGTTTGCGCCCAGTGCTGAGCAATCATTTCTCGTTTTTTGTGTGAGCTACAATGAAGGCATATATCGATGTTCTCCAGACCTTTTCAAAGGTCCAAAAATCAAAGTGATTAGTCTGAGCTAGATACCTACAATTTTGCTGCGAAACTTCAAGTTCGCTCCCCGTAACCCTCCAATTGCAGCTCTATACATAACTCTCTGCGGAAGTGCTGTTGCTAGGCTTACTGCTGGCTTTTAGGGGCCCAAATTTCCAGTCCATTTATCAATAAAAGATTGTTTTGGAATGCTGTCTGGCCAGTAAGTTTGAACTGGACTGCAGACCACATCCTCTGGCCGCGGCTGCCCATCCAGATACATGTCATGAATAATGGGTTGCTCATTGGAAGTAGCTGCTTGTGATTTATGTGCGTGCAGGGCTCTGGCAGAGGATGTGTGTGTCCTGATGCAGGTCCAGGATCCCCCAGAGCATTTTTTCTCCTGCTTTCCCAGAGTGTGTCGCTGCCAGCGCCCCTAGACGGACCTGAGCTCATCTGAGCGAGGCCCCTGTTAAATCGTGTTAATACCCGGATGGCAGGGTGACAGTCAGAGCTACCTCACACACACACACAAAGGCACACATACACACACACACACACACACACACACATAGACATTAAGTATACTCATACCAAACACACGCACACAGATGAGCTTGTATAAACACACACACTCACAGACATTTGCGCATGCACACACACACAAACAAGACACACATACACACACTTGAGTTTGATTTTGAACATCTGCTTTGACCACATCTGAGAGAGATAAACAGACTCCCCTCTGGTCAGTATGAGTTGTGGGCTTGTGGCTGTAGTCTTTGGTGTTTGTAACTTTGTTACTATGACAAACTTCATCAACATCATTATGGCTTGTGCAGGTGTATTTCGTAAATGTATCAAATGGTTATTGGGATAGAGTGATATTTTGGCAATTAAGCCATGCATACCATTTTTATGTCTCTGCGTGCAGTTTGAAGGAAGTTGAAGGTAGCGCTATTGCAATGACTGGAAGTCTACCAGAACAGCTCGCACTATCCCTTTAATATGGTATCAATGAAGTGAACCAGATTGGGATGGTCTCATAGAATAGGTTACAGTGGTTGATGGCCTTGGTGATGAATCTGAGAATATACAGTATCCAGTGTCTGTGTGTGTGTATGTTGGGGGAGGGGGTCGTAGATAGCAAACAGACTGGTACAGGTAGAAGGTAGGCAGATCTTTCTGCGCCCAGGCTTTTGCTCCCCATGGGCACATCAAGGCCGGTATGGCGGCTGGGCCAGGAGCTGCTGACACCGCCGCCCGATTCAAAGAGATCCTCCAGTAAGATCCTGGCAGAGCAGGGCCGGTCTAGCAAAGGGAACAACGCTTCCCATTCAGAGCTGGGCCTGGGAAAACACAGGGCTAAAGCCCTGCACGGAGTCCCCCTGCTCTCTGGGCTCTCAGGCAAGTGGACTTACAGGTGCTGCACACCCATCTCCTCCTCTCCCTCCGCCTCTCCTCCTGAGGGATTCATTCAGAGTTGGCAGGGCTGGTGGCTTAGTGCTGTTGCTTTTTCAATTGACTGCGTCCTGTAATAGCCAGAGCATTGCTGTACCAGTGTTATTCCATTGGCTGGTCTAGTGGAACTCTGCTGTGCCCGACTAGACCTCCCCCCCTTCCCTTGGTGCGATGTTCCATGTTATTAGCGTGAACTCGCAATTTTTCAAAGTTTCAATTTGCTAGTCAGAAAAGTCCGTAGGCCTATAACCTTCTGCTAGAATGAACAATATGCATCTTCTAGTGATTGGCCACAAAGTGAGCATGACAGAGAAACAGTGCCGACTTGTCAATCTGCTGTCTGTCCCACCTCTCGGTACCTGTGTTATTTTTGTGTGTTCTGATTGCATACAATCATAATGTAAGTGGTAACTTTGAGTTGAAAGCCACTTTATTATTATTATTTTGTGGCACTTTCATTTATTTTCTTTGCCGTGTTTCATTGGGCTAATAGCCAGCTACGGAGTTGGGGGCATAGGCTATTTAAGCCACTGTGCTTTGATTAACAACCGAACAGCAAGTGTGTAACTGACAATTAACCTGTAAGTTTATGTCGTTGTTTTTTGTTTAAATTGTTTACGTGTTCGCTATGCGGGGTAAATGATAAGACAAGCGGAACTACGTGGCTAATAACTGTTGTAACGGGGATTGTTATCGTAGCAACACACCTTTTGGAGTGAAGGCAATCCCGCGCTGTGTTAGTTTTCATGTCTTCGGGTGTAGTTCGTAAAGGTTGAAGTGTGTATGTTAGGATGGTAACGCTATAACAATTAAAGATGAAGCGTGAATTCATTCCAGGAACAAAAATGTGAAGTTTGATTTCCTCCCTTCTGTAATAAGCAGCCAATTAGGTATTTTTCCTTTTAATGTGTTTAGTCTGATACTGTTATAGCTCCGGCTAAACTATTTATGTATGTAAGCACTTCAGAGTTATATCAAGCTAATAAGTCACTCGCAAGACAAAGTTATAAGAGTGTGCTTAACTGTATTTTCATTTACTTTATCGTACTCACGGAAGGTGATAATTCTGACTTAAACCACAGAATAAAACCACCAGTTAAAATCAAGGAACGGTTGTGCTCGTGGTTACTGGAGGGAGCTACAAAGTGTTGACTAGTTTATAAAAAGGTGCCAAACTGACTGAATAAGGTCTATCTCCTATATCCCTTTGCTATTCATAAATCATACAACGTAGCTACAATATTCAGACCCTTTGACCTTAAATAGCCAGGCAACCAGGTGAACAGAGAGGGCAATCAAACACAGGTGAAACCAATAAGAAACAATCAGGGTAACCTGGAAACTAGAAACAAGATAAGGGTGCCCTCCAGCGGTAACCTAAGGAAAAACACCTCCCAAGGAACGGCTCCTGACGTTCCACCAGGAGTAGCTGAACGACAACGGAAGTCCCGAATGTCCCGAGCCGGAACCCAGGATCGCTCCTCAGGACCGTAACCCTCCCAGTCCATGAGATACTGAGTCCACGCTGGAACTGATGACTGGAGAGGATGCATCACACGGTGTAGGCTGGCTGTCCCGCTATCATGCGAGGCGGAGGTGGAGGCCGAGTGGCCGAAACCAGAGGACTGAACACCACAGGCTTGAGTCTGGAGATGTGGAAGGTGGGATGAATCCTCATGGACCGGGGAAGACGAAGACGATAGGCCACTGGATTGATGCGCCGTAGAAACTTGAATGGCCCAACGTACAGGGGTGCCAACTTCCTAGATTCCAAGTGAAGAGGCAGATCCCTAGTAGACAACCAGACCATCTGGCCTAGATGCAGGGGAGGACTCGAGCGGCGATGACGGTTGGACTGTCATTGAACCCAAGCTGAGGACCTCAGGAACGCTGACCGTGTCCTCTTCCAGGTCCGGCGGCAACGAGAGATGAGATGTTCAGCGGAAGGAGCCGCCACTTCAATCTCCTGATCTGGAAACAGAGGAGGCTGGTAACCTGGAATGGTGACAGGCAGGTGGAGGAACACTGGAGAGTGTTGTGTGCGTACTCCACCCAAGGAAGGTGCTGACTCCAAGTGGCGGGGATGGCGGACACACAGCACCGTAAGGCGGTCTCCAGATCCTAGTTCACCTGCTCTGTTTGACTGTGGGTGATAGCCCAAGGACAAACTGGCTGATGACCCCAGAAGAGTACAGAACCTCCTCCAGAATCTGGAGGCAAACTTGGGGCCCCGGCCGGAGATGATGTCCAGAGGAAGTCTGTGAAGGCGGAAAACATGCTGAATGATTAGCTGAGCCGTCTCACGGGCAGATGGAATACTTAGGCAGCGGGATGGAATGTGCCTCCTTGGAAAAGCGGTCCAAAATGACCAGGATGACAGTGTGGCCCTCTGAGGATGGAAGGCCCGTGATGAAATCCATAGAGAGTTGAGCCCAGGGCCGAGAAGGTGTTGGCAGAGGATGAAGAAGCCCCAGAGGCTGCTGATGAGGAGTCTTGTTCTGGGCACATGTCGGACAGGTAGCCACGAAGGTCAGAGTGTCCGCCTTTCCCGAGAGCCACCAAAACCTCCTCCTCAAAAACTGTGGCGTTCGCTGCCCTCCCGGATGACAGGTGAGATGCGACGAGTGAGCCCACTGAAGTGCCTTGGACCGTGCCCCAAGAGGAACAAGAAGTCTGTTAGAAGGACAGCCATCAGGAACTGCCTCCCTATCATTGTGGCAATAGATATCTTGCAGTAAAACTGTAAATATGACATTAATTTCAAGAAAAGATGGTTCTCTTACTTAGAAAATAGTCCTGATCATATAGACCTAGACAATATCCAAAACAACAACACACTGAATTCATACATTTCCTGTCATTTGAATGATAAAGTAATGTCTTTCTACTCAATACCACAAATAATTTGACCAATCTGGGAGGTAAACTAGATAAAGTATTCAATCATTTAGCTTATGATGGAATCAAGGCATTAGAATGTACCTGCGCCACCAAGGGGCATGCACCACCAGTCCCCCCAAGCCTAAAACTCCCTGGCTGGCTACTTTTTCTATTTGGCATGTACTTTTGGAAAACGCTGGTCATCCAAAACAGTTAATCACTTCTCGTGTCTTTTCACATGATTATTTTTCTAACACCTTGCGACTATGATAACACTTGTTACTGGACGTGTCTACAATATGTATTGGCAGCACTGGTAGCACATTCATCCCCCTGCTGTTTAATTCATGCTGTTTTATTTGTACCTGAATGACCTATTCAGCACACCCGATTCTGCCCAACTCGGTCAGGCCCTAGAGCAAAGTGAAGGAAGAGTTTGTGTTTTTAGTTTCTGCTAAGGTAGCCCTCTCTCCCCACTGTCAGCGTGCCAGTGTCTGATCTGATCCACCCTGGCTAGTGGGGGTGTGAAGGGAGAAGGAGAGGGCTGACATGACATCACTTCTTCCACTGCTGTGGGGGTTGTTGTCCCTACCATACTAGGTCCGGGTGCTGGAGCTAATGCAAACATTCTGGGGACTTCACAGGGGCTCTGTCATTATGCCACCCACGGATGGCTTTCACACACACACACACACACACAAACGCACGTGCATGTGCGCACACAAACACACACACGTCGTGGGTCCTACATGGACTTTAATTACAGACCACAGGGACCTGTGGCTGACTGTTGCATTATCACTCCCAGAAGAACTGCCAATTACGACAGAGGATGAACTGCAAATCTGCTTGTCTTAATAAGCCACTGCTGCTGTTGCTATGCTGCTGGTGCCAACTGCCTGGGCAAAACATGCCTGTACGCGTTAATTAATCACACACACACACACAGACACAAATAAGCACTTGCACACACTGTACCCAGGCACATGTGCAAGGAGAGCCAAAAGCTTTCTAAGCTGTCAGGTTGTCATGGATATGCTTTCAGGATAATTAAGTGTACCAAGGCCTTGCTCTCCTGGTACAGAGTGCATCGTCAAAGCTGCTAATCACCCACCATGGATATGAATAAAGGTTCAATTTAAGCACTCTACATGAAAGATGAGAGTTAAGATGAGAACTATAGAGCAGGTGCCTGTTTAGCTGGGCTGAAATAGGAGATGTGTCCTGCTATGGAGGGAGACTAACTGTCTAACTGTGTCACGCGAGGCATGCACATCACTCAGTGATGCATGAGAGCTGTTCCACTGTGTTCAGCTCCCGTCCTCTGACCTTGGCCCTCTGTCTCTCTCTCCCTCTGTGTACTCAACGATCACGGCGGAGATTACCCTGGCTTTAATGGAATGAATCAAACGCCTTCTCACCCCCACGCACACAGTCCTTGCCTCTACCCCCTGGGCATCAGAGTGGGCCCCACCAACGTATCCCTCAGACCTGTTAAACCAACACACGCCCAGGCTCATTGTGCTCTGCTACAGGCCAGAGGTTGGCTGTTGGTTTGGTCCCGCCGCTTGGTTAGGACAACGTTTGGAGAGCGTTTGATCTGACTTAATCCCAGAGAGCGAGAGCGAGAGCCATGCTGGAGTGCTGTGTCCTCAGGCAGGAGTTCTGGCCCCTGGCCCCTGCAACATGGCCCTACACCTGCACAGCCTCCATCACACAGACTTTAGTCTAGACCAGGTATTCCCAAACTGGGGGAATGCGCAATGCCGTCGGGGGCACGGCAAATAAAAATGTGATTCATTTTTTTTTTTTTACAAAAAAACGAACTTTTTTTTTTTTTCACATTTTCAAACAGTCCATTAATATTTTCCAACGGGGCTATACATTTGGGTAAGTTTTTTTTTTCTCGCCTGAGTAGCCTCGTTTCACTGCCAAAAATACAATTAAACCATCTAGTGTTCAGCGAAATAACAACACCAGCAGTACTACACCTGCACCTGTCGACGAAACAAGTTGTTCTGATTCCACAAGCACATCCAATGCTAGCATCAGTAATTCTACATTTGTTGTTAGCCCAGCTAGCATGGACACTGACAGTTGTGAATCTGATGCAGCTGAAGAGCTACTGCCCCCTTACCCGGGAAAGCACCGAACAGAGGCGCAAATATGATGAGAACTACATTGATTTGAGGTTTACTTATATTGGGATTAGTGCCTTTCCTTATATGTGCAAAAGTCTCACAACTCGATGAAACCTTCAGTCTTGCGCAAACATTTAGAAACAAAACATGCAAATTTGAAAAATAAGCCACAGGAGGTTTTTGAGCGAGAATTAGGACGACTTTCGAGTAGTAAGACATGTATAAAAGCAACAGATACCATTAATAAGAAGGGGCTAGAAGAGTCTTATATGGTGAACTACCGAGTGGCTAGGACAGGCCCAATACTATTGTGGAGGACTTAATTATTCCTGCTGCTGCAGATACGGCAGGAGATGTTTTGAAACAATTACTGCTTTGCATACAAGCCAGTGAATTCTATGCGTTACAGCTTGATGAGTCAACAGACGTGGTGGGCCTGGCACAGCTCCTCGTATATGTCCATTACGTTTATGGGGGGGTCAATTAAGGAAGACATCCTCTTCTGCAAACCACTGGAAACAAGGACAACAGGAAAGGATATTTTTAAAGTACTGGACAGTTTTGTGACATGAAATTGACTTTGGTGGTCAAGATGTGTTGGTATCTGTACTGATGGCGCAAAAGCCATGACAGGGACACATAGTGGAGTGGTAACGCGTGTGCAAGCAGTTGCTCCCGACACCACTTGGGTACACTGCAGCATCCACCGAGAGGCTGTTGCTGCCAAGGGAATGCCTGACAGTTTGAAAGACGTTTTGGACACTACAGTGAAAATGGTTAACTTTGTTAAAACAAGGCCCCTGTGTATTTTCTGCACTATGCAATGATATGGGCAGCGACCATGTAACGCTTTTACAACATACAGAAGTGCGCTGGTCACCAAGGGGCAAAGTATTGACACGTTTTTTTTTTTTTAATTGAGAGACAAGCTTAAAGTTTTCTTTACTGACCATAATTTTCACTTGTCTGACCGCTTGCATGATGACGAGTTTCTCAAAAGGACTGGCCTATCTGGGTGATGTTTTTTTCTCAACTGAATGATCTGAATCTAGGATTACAGGGACTCTCCTCAACTATATTCAATGTGCGGGACAAAGTTGAGGCTACAATTAAGAAGTTGGAGCTCTTGAATTAACAAGGACAACACACAGGTCTTTCCATCGTTGTATGATTTTTTGTGTGCAAATGAACTCAAGCTTATGGACAATGTCAAATGTGATATAGCAAAGCACCTAAGTGAGTTGGGTGCGCAATTACACAGGTACTTTCCCTAAAAGGATAACACAAATAACTGTATTCGTTATCCCTTTCATGCCCTGCCTCCAGTCCACTTACTGATATCTGAACAAGAGACTCATCGAAATTGCAACAAGCGATTCTGTGAAATTCAATTTAATCAGAAGCCACTGCCAGATTTCTGGATTGGGCTGGACTCAGAGTATGCTGCCTTGGCAAATCGCGCTGTTAAGACACTGATGCCCTTTGCAAACACTATGTGAGGGTGGATTCTCAGCCCCCTTCAAGCACATCCTTCTCATTAACCTTTGGTGAGTTATTACAAATTTTCAGTTAACAAATAAGGTTTTATATGTAAGATGGTTAAATAAAGAGCAAAATTACTAATTATTATTATATTATTATTTGTGCCCTGGTCCTATAAGAACTTTTTGTCACTTCCCACGCGCCAGGTTGTGACAAAAACTCACACTCATTCTGGCAGGCTTACAATGATGGCAAAAAAATAACATTTGAGAGTGCGCTGACCCTGGTGCTAGAGGGGGTGCGAAGCTGGACAATGAGTGCTTGAAGGGGTACGGGACTAAAACAAGTTTGGGAACCACTGGTCTAAACCATGTTTCCATTTTCTCTATAATCTGCCGAAGTCTAATTCCTATGGCCAGGATATGCTATAACCAGGGCCCAGAGTTTATTCTGGTAGGTCACATGTTCAAGAAAACTCCTGTGTACTTCTGAGTGATTGTTCTGTTACATTAGTATTAATTTACCATTTGGGTGTGTTTGTCTCCCCCTGCTGGCAGTTTTCAATAAGCAGTATTCAGCTTTTTCTGACCTTGACCTTACCTGTCATGTGACCATAGTAAACACGAAGTTTGCAAGTGTCTGCCCTTGATAGCATTGTCGGTATTTAACACATTTCACTTCTTACCTGATGTTGTTTTTTGGTTATTTTGGTGAGAATGATGGCGTGATTTAAAGATGCTAGTTTATTTGGGCTCTATTGGTTTACATGTTAGCGTACACTTACTTACTTGTATCCATTAGGCTCCTTTGGTTGTATTAGTCTATCTTAGCTGTTATGTTGTACTGTTTTATGTTACTCCAGAACAAGCCTATTGTGAACAAGGCAATTTGAGTGATCATTGTCATCTCGTCTCTGTTTCACCCTTTTCAAGTCAATAAACCTGAGGACAAATTGATATCCTGTGTCCAGAGTATTAATGTTGAGAAGGTGTTTAGCTGTCTGTCAAGTAAAACTTACATATCAAATCAAATCAAATTTTATTTGTCACATACACATGGTTAGCAGATGTTAATGCGAGTGTAGCGAAATGCTTGTGCTTCTAGTTCCGACCATGCAGTAGTATCTAACAAGTAATATAATATATATAAGGAGGACAGAACAGTAGTTCTGATATAGTCCATCTCTTATGTTGGAACTTGCTGGCATGGCTGAGAGTTCTTATGCACAGGCATTTCTTTGAGCATGACTCCCCTCAGCTTCAGGCCAGGCCCAGAGCTACAGTACAAGCCAGAGGTGGAGTCTGGGTGTTCACAGAGAGGGCCTGCATGGTGTACCGCTCTGGGCAGTTGGAGTATTCCGTGTGTCATGATATGAGGAGTACTACTGATTTATGTTGTGTTACACTGTGTTGCACACTCCCTCACAATAGTTTTTTATTATTGCAAGTACTCTAGAAATCCTGGCTAGACTCCTGTAACAGTAAGGTATATGAATAGATGATTAATAGATAGTTTCAGCAACTTTCCCCTTACTCATATTATTCACATTACCTATTGATTGAGTTGTGCATTTTCTGATGTGGTGGGTCTCTCTATCTCACACCCCTCTCTCCCTCCTGTCTCACCTGACCTCTACATTTATCTTCGCTCCTGGTCCAACATGTATACTGTCTATAATCAAGATATTCAACTCATTCTCTTCTCACCCTAACCTCAGGTCCTATACACACCGTTGAAAGAGGTCTAAGGAAAGAGTTAAGAAGACTTAGTAATGCTAAGTAATGCACGCTATCCAGTGAATTCTGTTTTAACAGAGGAAAGAGACCCAGAGCACTCTGAACGGTTTTGATTTATGAGAGCAGAACCACATTCGATATTCATTTCCGCAGCTGTGGCCAGCTAAAAAAACAGCCTGCAAATAGACCGGTACCGACAATGGAGCAGTGTGTGAGTCACTCCTATTTTAGGAATGTTTTGGGCTTTTTCTGTAAATTTACAGAAAATCTATAATTATTAAAAACACCTTTTGGTGACTCAGTATTTCGAGGCTTGTCTTGTGTAATCGAAGCTGCGGTTTTAAAAAGGGGTGGGATGCAGGAATTTAGTGAAAGCCAGAAAAACAGGCCCGCAGTCAGTTTCCAGACCTCCTGCTCGCTAGACATGACGATAGAGAGAGATCAGGAGGGGGGAGGTCTAGAAGTATGGAGGGAGAGATGGAGAGATGGAACAGAAGTGATGATACCCAGTCAGATGGAGAGAGATGGAGAGATTTGGTTGCCTTGAGATTGGAGGAAAGCCTTGCATGATTGCTCATTGTCTTTCCCACGTTTTTGTGCTATACTGTGTGTGTGTGAGTGGTGTGTGTGTGTGTGTGTGTGTGTGTGTGTGTGTGTGTGTGTGTGTGTGTGTGTGTGTGTGTGTGTGTGTGTGTGTGTGTGTGTGTGCGTGCGTGCGTGCGAGTGTATGTGTGTGTGCCCGTGTGTGGCTGTGTAATTTTATAGATAAAACAATTTGGTGTATTATGAACCCATCATGGACAGACAAACCACTCTATTTACTTTTAATCGGCACAAGGACATCTCCTATTTCCAACCCCATAAGTCCACATAGCTTCATCTGGAGGCTTTGATCCTAGTGTGCATCTCTGTGATTTTGTGTGATGTGTTTGTCATCCTGTACAGTTATTGAGCTGCATGATGTAAAGTTTCTTCTAGTTGGCCTACTTGATAGAGTTGTTGAGTTTGTGTATGGATATTAATTTACTTATATAAAGTTTGTGTCTGTGTGTGTTTATGTGAGAGAGTGTGTGTGCTTGTTTATGCACGTCTGTGTGGTGTGTGCGTGTGCGTGTGTGTGTGTGTGTGTGTTTGAGAGCGAGATTGGAGACGGGATGGGGGTTAGCAGACTGGATATGATTACGGGGTGGAATGGCTGGGAGGGTTTGTGGTGAAGCGCTTTCTCAATAGTACATTCCAGTGTCGAAACAAAGCGGAACTGCTCTGCAAGCTGAGGCAGGATCTGCTCTCCCTGGCCTGTGCCAGAGGGATTGTGCAAAAGGCCCACGAAGGGCCACTAAGTCAGAAATGTGCTATAGATGAATAATTCATACTTATGTTATGTGACTATGTCCTCTGTTATAGATGGTTAAAATATACACTGAATATACAAAACATTAAGAACACCATGACATAGACTGACCAGGTGAATCCAGGTGAAGCTATGATCCCTTATTGATGTCACTTGTGTAGGTGAAGGGGAGGAGACAAGTTAATGAAGGATTTTTAAGCCTTGAGACATGGATTGTGTATGTGTGCCATTCAGAGGGTGAATGGGCAAGACAAAACATTTAAGTGCCTTTGAACAGGGTATGGTAGTAGGTGCCAGGCGTACCTTGATTGTGTCAAGAACTGCAGCGCGGCTGGGTTTTTCACGCTCAACAGTTTCCTGTGTGTATCAAGTATGGTCTACCACCCAAATGACATCCAGCCAACTTGACACAATTGTGGGAAGCATTGGAGTCAACATGGGCCAGCATGGCTCAGTTGGTAGAGCACGGCACTTGCAACTCCAGGGTTGTGGATTCAATTTCCACGGGGGACCAGTATGACAAAGAATGAAAATGTCTGCTAAATGACTAAAGTGTAAAAGGAATGCTCTCTCTCTCTCTCTCTCTCTCTCTCTCTCTCTCTCTCTCTCTCTCTCTCTGTCTCTGTCTCTTCTCAAGTTCAGGCTCTGTCTCTCTGTCTCTTCTCAAGTTCAGGCTCTGTCTCTCTGTCTCTTCTCAAGTTCAGGCTCTGTCTCTCTGTCTCTTCTCAAGTTCAGGCTCTGTCTCTCTGTCTCTTCTCAAGTTCAGGCCCAGATTTTGACAAGTCAGTGAACAACATAGAGTTCCCCCATGCTGAAATCTGGAGGACAGAGGAGGACCTCCTCTTCTAGCAGTGCCTTCATCTGTTCCCCAGCCGCTCCTGCTGGTAAATAGCTCTCTGAACTCACAAAATAAAAATCCCTGTGCTCAAGTTTGATTTACTACGCCGAAGGAAATAACATTAACGTGTTATTTTTTGGTTCTTTGTTCCCTAGAGTTTGTTTACTATAGGCTGTATGGAAAATCCTTCAGGAATGTGGAGGAAGTGGGTGTTTCCTCCTGGTGCTGGCTCTTAATGGGGCTGGGTGGGGATAAGGACTAGAGGGAGTTTAAAAGGGGGTTGAATCCCAGAATGCCTCAGGTGTTCAGGGTTTTGGGCGGCCAGCAGTGTGGAGGGGCTTTGGGGACTAAGCGTATTTTTAAAGATTCCTTTGGCTGCATCAATTACAGAATCGCGTTTAACAGCAGAGTTTACTGAATGACCATACAGACTCAAGGAAAATCTCTCACGTCGCTTTTCCTTTAGTGGCCGGATCTCTGACTCCTTCCTCTGTACTTCTCATTCTCTCCCTCTACATTCATTCCAGTGCTGACAATACAGCCAGTTCTTAAAGAAGTTGCAATGTATTATGGTACACTACCTCGTGAATTTTGACCCCTACCTGTAAAACACACTTTTATGGTGATTTCACAACTGTGGTTACCTGCAGCTCCCCGACATGACCCCTGGGATGGAGGCCAAAAGGTCATAACCTTTATAACCATGGTCATAGTGCTCTCACACCCACACTGACTACGCTGCTACAGATGTATGATCTTAATTTGATCACTCTTTTGTTGCTGAGAATAACTTGTTGTTAGGTTTAAAGGTTTAAAATGGCTTCTACAGTTTTCAATTTTCATAAAAAATGTCAGACTTGACTCGTATCAACCCCTACGAAAATGTAACATTTTCATTAATTATAATCCACATAATAATTCACATTTCCTATTGCTGCAGGATTATTTTCCTGCTGTAGCAAACTGGCTCAAATTAAGATCCTACATCTGTACCCCACTCTCGACAAGTTTCTCCCCTTCTCTGAGTGGGTCTCTCTCTCTCTCTCTCTCTCTCTCTTTCAGCTCACCAACAGTCTTAATGATGGGATTGAATCATCTGTGCCAACTAATGAGGGCCTGAGATTTGCTTTTGCATCTTGAGTGTAACCACTAAAGCTCTACAGTCGCCCGCAGAAATGTCTGCGAGGGAAATGCCAGGCTCTTAAGATCATGTGTAAGGCGCTACCAGAAGTACACGGCGTACCTCTGGAGCACCAGGCTGCAGCAGCAGCTGACTCCATGGTGGCTCAGTCTGAATCATGTACCTCTGACTACAGGTCATCAACTTTTATTCCTTGACGTTTCAGGCTTTATGTGCCCCCCATTTGCACCCCCTTCGGCGGTTCCTACTGTAGGTGTGTGTGTGCGTAGGTGTGTGTGTTCATCTGAGGAACCCGGACCCCACTCTTCCACCTGCCAGTCTCTCAGCCCCCATGTAGCAGTAGATGAGAGGCTCCTCTAACCCTGGAGTGTTACAGTCACTGTGCCCAGTCTAATTCTGCTACATGCCCGCTAGAGCCCTCCTGCACCTGGTGGCAATGTTATCTCTCCGCCTGGACCATGACCTCCTACAACTGTTAAACACACATGCTTTAGAAATGCATGAACACATATAAACGTCGGCAAGCTTCGTTGATGATCTTTTTTCACGCTGTTGTCCTATTTTCTTGTTTTAAAATATTATGTTTTTGATTAGGGATAGTGATGGTGAAATCAGATGCTTTTGCACATCAGTCAGACATAAAAGCATTAAAAGTATGAACACATAAATCCTATATCTAAGTTAGACAGCTGTACATAACCACAGCTGAAAGGAGGAGTCTGCAGAGCCAATGTGTTTGGCAGTTACCGTTTTCTCATTGACAGGACCTAATGGATGATTGTGATGATTTAGGGCAGGAGTGTCTTGTTTACACCCGCTCCCCCTCTCCGGCGCTTCAAGTCGCCAGTTTACTCATTATTACGCACACCTGCCACCATTGTTAAGCGCACCAGCATCTCATGAGACTCAACTGGACTCCATCACCATCCTGATTAGTTTGGTAATTACCTTTGGTTCGTTCACCAGGCGTTATTGATTATGTTCTGTGCGCTACTCGTGTTTTCTTGTTTTGTTCCATTTATTATTAAAGGAGAAAACAAAACGACCTGTAATACATTTTGGATCTAAAGCACACATGCTGAGGGAAGTAGGACACATTGAGAGCAGACATTTTAGAGAATGTTCACTCCCGAGTGGCGCAGCGGTCTAAGGCACTTCATCTCAGTGCTAGAGGCATCACTACAAACCATCATTTGATCCCGGGCTGTATCACAACCGGCCGTGATCGGGAGTCCCATAGGGTGGCGCACAATTGGCCAAGCGTCGTCCGTGATAGGGGAGGGTTTGGCCGGGGTAGGCTGTCATTGTAAAATAAGAATTTGTTCTTAACTGACTTGCCTAGTTAAATAAAAATAAGTAAATTGGGTAAATAACATTTTCATAGGCATGTTCCCGTGATGTCCAAGGAATGTTTCCAAGAGACCATTCCCTTAATGTCAAATAGAACATACCCAGAACGTGGTTACCATGTTCTCACAACTTAAGATATTAATGTTCTAGACACATTTCATGGGAAGGTTGGAAAAACGTGTGAAAAAAAATCATAACTCATTACATCTTGTTACTGTTGCAGAGTCAATCCCTGATTGGTGAACCACTGATCCATTCACAGCCCTTTTTGTCTGCTGGAAATGTTAGAGACACACAGCTTTTAACATAGTGTTTTCAACTTGTATATTTGACACATGAACCCTTTGGAGTTATCTGGATTTCTGCATGAATTGGTCATACATTTAGATCTGATCTTCATCTAAGTCACAGCAACAGACAAGTTGAAGTTACGTCATTGGATGGACCCGTTGCGGCGACGTCGGATGACCCAGTTGCAGCTGCCAAAGTTGTGGGCGTCGTCAGACAGGTCATTCCCGCTGTTCCCCTCAATGGTCCATTATTCTGTCACGTTGGCATAAATTATTTGGGAGACAGGCGCAGGAATGCGTAATATTTGTTTTTATTACACCCAAATTACACAGGGTAGAAACCCAAAAACAAAAGAGCGAGGAGTACCTCGAATAAATAACACACACGCACAATGATTAACCTCTTAGCGCGCCGATCCCTTTAGCGGGATCGTTTTCAGAGCAAACATAACGCGCCAAATTCAAAATACATATTCGTAATACATATTCGTAATATTTAACTTCGATATACAAGTGTTGCATAGTGTTGCATAGCCATCAAAAGCTCTGCTTCTTGGCAATATCACTGCGTTGTCAGATTTTAAAAAGGCTTTACGGCGAAAGCACTACATTTGATTGTTTGAGGCTAGTACCTCACATATTTTCCACATTAGCATAAATTCATATCCAGCTCGGTTCTCAAAATATCCATATCACAGCTAATATAAATCGCTACCTTTCAAATAACTTCTTCTGAGGTCTTCCCAAGTGTCCAAACAAGATAATCCATGGTTCTTTTGTTAGAAAAAGTAAATAATTATATCCATAAATATCCGTTGTTTTTGGCACGTTACGTTCAGCTACTCCACCAAGCATTGTCAGTCTACTCGCCCGTTTTACAGTGAAGGGATCGCTCAAATTATACCTCTCATCTTTTCACAAACAAATCAAATATCATTAATAATGCATCCTTATGTATTCTTTTATGAATAATAGCGATCATATTTTACAAGAACGGTAAGTGAAACGTTAAAAGACTAAAAGAAAGTTGGTCGGCGCTGGCGTTTCACGCTCTCGTGAACGCACGCCTGTTTACCTTTTTCCCTACCCGTAGTAATTCTCTCTCTAAGGATCTGGTCAGAGCTTTTTCCTCCATACCCTTTCCAGAGACTGTTGACATCTAGTGGAAGCCATAAGTACTGCAACCTCGGTCCTATTCCCCATAGAAAAATATTACATGGGCTTCAAAATGAGAAGAGAGCAACAGAAAAATAAATTCCGGACAGAAATTTCTCTGGTTTTTGCCTGCTAAATCTGTTCTGGAATAGCCACAGACTATATCTTAATGGTTTTATAAACTTCAGAGTGTTTCCTATCCAATAGTACTAAATATGTAAATATCCTAGTTTCTGGCCATGAGTGGTAGGCATTTAACTTTGGGCACGTCAGACAGGCGAAAATTCGGAAAATGGGACCCTAGCTGGAAGAGTTAACACACGGGATGAAACCCGTAATCATCTGCACAATCCACAATGGCACGAAAGCCAAAACACACAGCACAGGTACTCACACGCACCAACAGACATTGTAACAAAAATGGACAGCCCAATGGAAACCAAAGGGCACACTTATACAAGTACTAATCAGTGGGAATAGGGGACAGGTGTGCGTAATGAAAGTTCCGGAGGGATCCGTGACAGTAGGTTGGAAAGAGTATGTGAACCCCTAAGCTAATGACTTCTCCAAATGCTAATTGGAGTCAGGAATCAGCTAACCTGGAGTACAATCATTGAGACGAGATTGGTGATGTTGGATAGAGCTGCCCTGCTCTATAAAAAAACACTCACAACATTTTTGTTTGCTATTAACAAGAAGCATTGCCTGATGTGAACCATGCCTTGAACAAAATAGATCTCAGAAGACCCAAGATTAATTAAGAATTGTTGACTTGCTTAAAGCTGGAAAGGGTTACAAAAGTATCTCTAAAAGCCAGTCCACGATAAGACAAATTGTCTATAAATGGAGAAAGTTCAGCACTGTTGCTACTCCCTCTAGGAGTGGTCGTCCTGCAAAGAGGACTGCAAGAGCATGCTCAGTGAGGTTAAGAAGAATCCTAGAGGGATCAGCTAAAGACTTACAGAAATCTCTGGAACATGCTAACATCTCTGTTGATACGTAAAACACTAAACAAGAATGGTGTTCATGGGAGGACGAAACCACTGCGGTCCAAATAAAACATTGCTGTACGTCTGAAGATCGCAAAAAAGAGGATCTGGATGTTCCACAGCGCTACTGGCAAAATATTCTGTGGACAGATGAAACTAAAGTTGGGTTGTTTGGAAGGAACACACAACACTAATTATGAAGAAAAAAAGGCACAGCACAACAAAATCAAAACCTCATCCCAACTGTAAAGTATGGTGAAGGGAGCATCATGGTTTGGAGCTGCTTTGCTCCTTTAGGGCCTGGACAGCTTGCTATCATCGACGAAAAAATGAATTCCTAAGTTTATCAAGACATTTTGCAGGAGAATGTAAGGCTATCTGTCCACCAATTGAAGCAACAGGACAACGACCCAAAACGAATATTGCTGAACTGAAACAGTTTTGTAAAGAGGAATGGTCCAAAATTCCTCCTGACCGCTGTGCAGGTCTGATCCGCAACTACAGAAAACGTTTGGTTGAGGTTATTGCTGCCAAAGGAGGGCCAACCAGTTATTAAATCCAAGGGTTCACATACTTTTTCCATCCTGCACTGTGAATGTTTACACGGTGTGTTCGATAAAGACATAAAAATGTATAATTGTTTGTGTGTTGTTAGTTTAAGCAGACTGTTTGTCTATTGTTGTGACTTAGATGAAGATCAGATCAAATTATATGACCAATTTATGCAGAAGTTCAGGTAATTCCAAAGGGTTCACATACCTTTTCTTGCCACTGTAGTATAATATGTTACATTTCGTATGGTATGTATTAATTTGTGGATGTCCATCACCCATTTCGTATGATATGTTATTAATTACAATTCCTATTTTATGTTACAAATTAGCCAAAAGCACATATTACGAATTTGCTAAAAGTACAATATTTTACAAATTTGCAAACATATCGTATGTTACGAATTCTAGCTAGGTCACTAATGTTAGCTAGCTCGCTAACGTTAGCTAGGCTAGGTGTTAGGGGGCTAGGAGTTAGGTTTAAGGTTAGGGGTTAGCGAAAAGGGTTAAGGTTAGGGGAAGGGTTAGCTAACATGTTAAGTAGTTGCTAAGTAGCTAAAAAGTAGTAAGTAGTTGAAAAGTTGCTAATTAGCTAAAATTCTAAAGTTGTCTGTGATGAGATTTGAACTCGCAACCTTTAGGTTGCATTATATGCCTACCCATCCACCCCGACCAACCATCCTACTTTCAATTTTGCCTTAAGTAACCGTCTCTCTTATGTAACCATACGAAACGTAACGTATCATACTAAATGGAGTGTCGGATTTAACTACAGAATAATACAAAATGCTCGGAAGACTAGGTTGCAGTTATCAGTTAATTTGACTATTCTCTCATAATTGATTTGATTTACTTATTTAAACAATTTAAGGACTTTCTGTACAGTAATAATAAATTGACGTAGATATGTACTGTACATATAACTAGGAATAAAGTGACAGATAATAAACAGTAGTAGCAGCATATGTGATGAGTCAAAGTGAGTGCAAAAAGGGTTCATGCAGATATTCTGGGGAGCTATTTGGTTAACTATTTAACTCACTGTGTTGGTGTTTGTGGACTATGATCCTTAGTGATGTGGACAACGAGGAACTTGGAGCGCTCGACCCGAGCCACTAAAGTCAATGTGAATAGGGGGTGTGTTCGGCCCTCTGTTTCCTGTGGTCCACGATCAGCTCCTTTGTCTTGCTGACGTTGAGGGAGAAGTTGTTGTCCTGGCACCACACTGACAGCTCTCTGACCTCTTCCCTACAGGCCGTCTCATCGTCGTCGGTGATCAGGCCTACCACCTTCAGGTCGTTGACAAACTTAATGATGGTGTTGGAGTTGTGCGCGGCCATGCAGTCGTGGGTGAACAGGGAGTACAGGGACTAGCCATGAACCCTTGAGGTGCGCCAGTGTTGAGGGTCAGCGGGGCAGATGTGTTGTTGCTTGCTGTCACCACCTGGGGGGCGGCCCATCAGGAAGTCCAGGATCCAGTTGCAAAGGGAGGTGTTCAATCCCAGAGTCCTTAGCTTGGTGATGAGCTTGGACGACACTGTGGTGTTGAACACCGAGTCAATAAACAGCATTCTCACATACAGTTGAAGTCGGAAGTTTACATACACTCAGGTTGGAGTCATTAAAACTCGTTTTTCCATCATCCGTTTTGTCACCAAAGCCCCATAAACTACCCACCACTGCGACCTGTACGCTCTCGTTGGCTGGCCCTCGCTACATATTTGTCGCCAATCCCACTGGCTCCAGGTCATCTTCAAGTCTTTGCTAGGTAAAGCCCTGCCTTATCTCAGCTCACTGGTCACCATAGCAACACCCACCCACAACACTTCCTTTGGCCGCCTTTCCTTACAGTTCTCTGCTGCCAATGACGGGAACGAATTGCAAAAATCACTGAAGCTGGAGACTGACAGTTGAAGTTGGAAGTTTACATACACTTAGGTTGGAGTCATTAAAACTTTTCAACCACTCCTCAAATTTCTTGTTAACAAACTATAGTTTTGGCAAGTCGGTTAGGACACTTTGTGCATGACACAAGTAATCTTTCCAACAATTGCTTACAGACATATTATTTCACTTATAATTCACTGTTTTACAATTCCAGTTGGTCAGAAGTTTACATACACTAAGTTGATTGTGCCTTTAAACAGCTTGGAAAATTCCAGAAAATTATGTCATGGCTTTAGAAGCTTCTGATAGGCGAATTGACATCATTTGAGTCAATTGGAGGTGTACCTGTGGATGTATTTCAAGGCCTACCTTCAAACGCAGTGCCTCTTTGCTTGACATCATGGGAAAATCAAAAGAAATCAGCCAAGACCTCAGAAAACAATTGTAGACCTCCACAAGTCAGGTTCATCCTTTGGAGCAATTTCCAAACGCCTGAAGGTACCACGTTCATCTGTATAAACACCATGGGACCATGCAGCCGTCATACCGCTCAGGAAGGAGACGCGTTTTGTCTCTTAGAGATGAATGTACTTTGGTGCGAAAAGTGCAAATCAAAGGACCTTGTGAAGATGCTGGAGGAAACAGGTACAAAAGTATCTATCCACAGTAAAACGAGTCCTATATCGACATAACCTGAAAGGCTGCTCAGCAAGGAAGAAGCCACTGCTCCAAAACAGCTATAAAAAAGCCAGACTACGGTTTGCAACTGCACATGGGGACAAAGATCGTACTTTTTGTCCTCTGGTCTGATGAAACAAAAATAGAACTGTTTGGCCATAATGACCATTGTTATGTTTGGAGGAAAAAGGGTGAGGCTTGCAAGCCGAAGAACACCATCCCAACAGTGAAGCACGGGGGTGGCAGCATCATGTTGTGGGGGTGCTTTGCTGCAGGAGGGCCTGGTGAACTTCACAAAATTGATGGCCTCATGAGGAAGGAAAATTATGTAGATATATTAAAGCAACATCTCAAGACATCAGTCAGGAAGTTAAAGCTTGGTCACAAATGGGTCTTCTAAATGTACAATGACCCCAAGCATACTTCCAAAGTTGTGGCAAAATGGCGTAAGGACAACAAAGTCAAGGTATTGGAGTGGCCATCACAAAGCCCTGACCTCAATCCTATAGAAAATTTGTGGGCAGAACTGAAAAAGCGTGTGCGAGCAAAGAGGCCTTACAATCCTGATTCAGTTACACCAGCTCTGTCAGGACGAATGGGCCAAAATTCACCCAACTTATTGTGGGAAGCTTGTGTAAGGCTAATTGAAATGTTTGACCCAAGTTAAACAATTTAATGGCAATGCTACCAAATACTAATTGAGTGTATGTAAACTTCTGACCCACTGGGAATGTGATGAAAGAAATAAAAGCTGAAATAAATCGTTCTCTCTACTATTATTCTGACATTTCACATTCTTAAAATGAGGTGGTGATCCTAACTGACCTAAGACAGGGAACTTTTACGAGGATTAAATGTCAGGAATTGTGAAAAACTGAGTTTAAATGTATTTGGCTAAGGTGTATGTAAACTTCCGACTTCAACTGTAGGTGTTCCTCTTGTCCAGGTAGGAAAAGGCAGTGTGGAGTGCAATAGAGATTTCATCATCAGTGAATCTGTTGTGACGGTATGGACTGGGTACAGTGTGTATTGGATGATGGTGTTGATATGAGCCATGACCAGCCTTTCAAAGCATTTCATGGATACAGATGTGAGCGCTACAGGGTGAAAGTCATTCAGACAGAATACATTGGCGTTCTTGGGCACAGGTACTATGGTGGTCTGCTTGAAACATGTAAGTATTACAGACGGGGTCAGGTTGAGTTGAAAATGTCAGCGAAGACACTTGCCAGCTGGTCCTGATAATTGGCCCTGCAGCCTTGTAACCTGTTTAACCTGTTTAAGACGTTTGGTGGGATGTTGATGGAATATTCTCCTAACCCTCAATAAACTGGACACATGAATTCATGTTCTTGCAACGTCCCATACAACGCGTCTAGAACATCAATGTTGTATGTTTTGAGAATGTACGTTGTGGGGTTTGCCTTGTCTCTCACGATCCAGCTTACGGCGATGTTGACCATTGTCAAATGGGCCAGTAATCTTATCCCACTGCAATATGCTGAGATGCTGGGGCTTGTGTGTGAGATGTATGGGGTGTATAAGGGCTGAGAGGGGTGAGGGAAGAGTGGGTCTGTCTGTGTGCAGCCTTTTGAAAGGGGCTGAATCATCAGTGCTAAATAATGAGGGCCTGAGATTTACTTTTGCGTCTGGAGTGTAACCACTAAAGAGCTACAGTCGCCCGCAGAAATGTCTGCGAGGGAAATGCCTGGCTCTTTAGATCATGTGTAAGGCGCTACCAGAAGTACACGGCGTACCTCTGGAGCACCAGGCTGCAGCAGCAGCTGACTCCATGGTGGCTCAGTCTGAATCATGTACCTCTGACTACAGGTCATCAACTTTTATTCCTTGACGTTTCAGGCTTTATGTGCCCCCCATTTGCACCCCCTTCGGCGGTTCCTACTGTAGGTGTGTGTGTGCGTAGGTGTGTGTGTTCATCTGAGGAACCCGGACCCCACTCTTCCACCTGCCAGTCTCTCAGCCCCCATGTAGCAGTAGATGAGAGGCTCCTCTAACCCTGGAGTGTTACAGTCACTGTGCCCAGTCTAATTCTGTCTGTGTTTATGTGTGTGTGTGTGTGTGTGTGTGTGTGTGTGTGTGTGCGTGTATCTGTGTCTGTGTCTGTGTCTGTGTGCATATGTCTTTGTGCGTGCACACATGTTTGTGTGTGTGTCTGTCTGTGTGTCTGTGCTTGTGCACGCGTGTGTGTCTGTGTACGTGTGTGTGTGTGTGGTATGTTTTGTTTGTGTGTGTATGGGTGTGTGTGTAGCGATAATTGGTACCTTGTCCTGAGCCCCTAAGGTGACACTTGTCACGCCTGGGATGCCTTAGCTGGCTTGAGAGGTTTTCAAGCCTCAGCCGGCTCGTCGGGCTCGCCCAGGTGGGACACCGGGTGGTGCCCCTAGAGGGGGGAGGGGAGCCAGACTCCCCCTCTCTGGAGCCAAGCTGCCCATAATTACGCACACCTTTCAGCATCGTCACGTACATCAGTGCTTCATTGGACTCACCTGGACTCCATCACTTTATTGATTGCTTCCCCTATATCTGTCTATTCCTCAGTTTCATCCCCTAGTCAGCATTAATGTCGTTATGTTTCCCTTGTCAAGACGTTGTCCGTGTTTTGTTCCATGTCTGTTATTTATTAAATATTCACTCCCTGTACTTGCTTCTTGTCTCCCAGCGTCTGTCCTCACAACACTTTAGAAATACATGAACACATATAAACTTTATAATCTCTCTGCAGATTATATTTTTTTCACGCTTTTGTCCTATCAAAAACAAATATATATATGTTTTTGAATACTGATAGTGATGGTAAAATCAGATGCTTTTGCACATCAGTCAGACATAAAATATTAAAAGTATGAACACATTAATCCTGTTCATATGAATGAAATATATAGTGCTGTGTGATTTTCACTCAAGCCCAATCTTTATTGGAAGCAGGAGTCTGCAAAGCCAACCATTTTAACATTGAACTCAGAAGTATTTTACGGAAACTGGTCATACAGCCATGTAGGGTCTAGTAGATGCTGGAGATAATACCTAATGGTGAGATCAGGTTTCTTGTATTTTTACTGTTATGTGTAACTCAATTGGGAGAAAAACTGCTGGTTGAACATTATGACCTTATGGATGATTGCATTAAAACACAGAGACCACATGTATGTCAGCAGAGAGAGAGAGATTAATTTAGTTTTTTAAGGAGAAAGCAAAACAGCCTGTTATCCATTTTGGATCTAAAACACAACAGGTCACGCCCACGAGAGGGGGACACATGCTGAAAGCTGATTGGTTCAAGGGGAGGAGGACACATTGAGATCAGATGTCGTAGCCCCCCAGGGCAGGGTTGTATGTGTCTGTGTTTATGTGTTTATGTGTGTGTGTGTCCGTGCGTGCGCGTATGTATGTCTGTGTCTGTGTGCATATGTCTTTGAGCGTGCGCACATGTTTGTGTGTGTGTTTGTTTGTGTGTGTGTGTCTGTGCGTGTGCACGTGTGTGTGTCTGTGCGTGTCTGTGTACGTGTGTGTGTGTGGTATGTTTTGTGTGTGTGCGTATGGGTGTGTGTAGCGATAATTGGTACCTCGTCCTGAGCCCCTAAGGTGAACAGATCATAGCTGCTCTTAAGCGGCTTGGTAGGCGGCTGTAGGTCTGTAGGGCATGCAGGAAGGGCCTGATGGAGTTTTCCATGATACGGCCCCAACCTTAATGCTCTCAATGCTCTCATTAAATCATTAACCTGCCCACCAAAGTCCCCTTAGCCTACAGCTCCAGGTGTAAAATGGTTGGCTAATTGAAAGGTTGTAAATAACCTGCTGGTCTAAGAGCTTGCAGGTTCAAAATGAACCTTTCATCTAGGACGGGCTTAAAGGGATGATTAACTTAAAATACTAATGGATCTGATTTTCCACTTCAGGGTGTTGTTGATTGAGCAATAGATTATTTAAAGGGTAGCTCAATGAAGCTACTTTTAAATGATTTTGACATGGAGCGCAAAACAATTCTGTGTCTGTTAAACTGTGAAAGTCACACACACACACAGTCAGGTCCAAAATCATTGGCACCCTTGATAAAGATGAGCAAATAATACTGTATAAAATAAATAATACTAATACTGAGCCATATCGTTTGCATTTTTTTTTGGGGGAATTATATATTTTATACTAATACAGAGAGAAAGAGATATTGTTTAACAAGTAGTATTTTAAAAACTATTCACACCCCTGTTTTCAATACCTCACCTTGCGAGGATAAGGGCACTAAGACTTTTATAAGGGCACTAAATGTTTTATGAGTTGGGAAACATTCAATTTGTTTTGCATACAATATAAACTCAGCAAAAAAAGAAACGTCCCATTTTCAGGACCGTCTTTCAAAGATAATTAGTAAAAATCCAAATAACTTCACAGATCTTCATTGTAAAGGGTTTCCCATGCTTGTTCAATGAACCATAAACAATCAATGAACATGCACCTGTGGAACGGTCGTTAAGACACTAACAGCTTACAGACGGTAGGCAATTAAGGTCACAGTTATGAGAACTTAGGACACTAAAGAGGCCTTTCTACTGACTCTGAAAAACACAAAAAGAAAGATGCCCAGGGTCCCTGTTCATCTGCGTCAATGTGCCTTAGGCATGCTGCAAGGAGGCATGAGGACTGCAGATGTGGCCAGGGCAATAAATTGCAATGTCCGTACTGTGAGACGCCTAAGACAGCGCTATAGGGAGACAGGACGGACAGCTGATCGTCCTCGCAGTGGCAGACCACGTGTAACAACACCTGCACAGGATCTGTACATCCGAACATCACACCTGCGAGACAGGTACAGGATGGCAACAACAACTGCCCGAGTTACACCAGGAACGCACAATCCCTCCATCAGTGCTCAGAGTGTCCGCAATAGGCTGAGAGAGGCTGGACTGAGGGCTTGTAGGTAGGTCCTCACCAGACATCACCGGCAACAACGTCACCTATGGGCACAAACCCACTGTTGCTGGACTAGACAAGACTGGCAAAAAGTGATCTTCACTGACAAGTCGCGGTTTTGTCTAACCAGGGGTGATGGTCGGATTCGCATTTATCATCGAAGGAATGAGGTGGAGGGTTATCATCGATTTGGAGGTGGAGGGTCCGTCATGGTCTGGGACGGTGTGTCACAGCATCATCGGACTGAGCTTGTTGTCATTGCAGGCAATCTCAATGCTGGGCGCTACAGGGAAGACATGTGGTACCCTTCCTGCAGGCTCATCCTGACATGACCCTCCAGCATGACAATGCCACTAGCCATACTGCTGGTTCTGTGCATGATTTCCTGCAAGACAGGAATGTCAGTGTTCTGCCATGGCCAGCGAAGTGCCCGGATCTCAATCCCAATGAGCACGTCTGGGACCTGTTGGATTGGAGGGTGAGGGCTAGGGCCATTCCTGCCAGAAATGTCCAGGAACTTGCAGGTACCTTGGTGGAAGAGTGGGGTAACATCTCACAGCAAGAACTGGCAAATCTGCTGCAGTCCATGAGGAGGAAATACACTGCAGTACTTAATGCAGCTGGTGACCACACCAGATACTGACTGTTACTTTTGATTTTGACCCACACCTTTGTTCAGGGACACATTATAACATTTCTGTTAGTCACATATCTGTGGAACTCTTTCAGTTTATGTCTCAGTTGTTGAATCTTGTTATGTTCATACAAATATTTACACATGTTAAGTTTGCTGAAAATAAACACAGTTTACAGTGAGTGGACGTATCTTTTTTTACTGAGTTTATGTTAGTATTTGTATTGTTCCTTTTATACAGTATTTGCTCATCTTTATCAAGGGTGCCACACACACACACACACACACACACACACACACTATCACTCACTTGCAGTCAACCCTCTCCAGAGACTTAGAAGTCGCTGCCGAAACAGAAAAGACCTAGCAATTTCACCCAAAGAACCGACCAATCACAGTTACAATCACAGACTATCTAAAGGTCAACATGTGCAAACAGATTGTCTTGCTGCACCTAGCATCACCTCATTTGTGCGGAGGAGGAGCAGGAATGTTTAACCCCTGAGTTATGATGTAAGAATTCCACCATGTCGCTCTGCTGATTGATGGGCGAGGAAGGTGAGCTCCTCAGGACGCCACGCAGGCCTGGAGGCATCCCTTTGACCCCCTAGCCCCCCTCACACCCCCCTGACTAATTTACTGCCCTAGGGCCGGCGGCATGAGTTACCCGCTGTCTCCCCTAAGACGTACCCACTCACCCAGAAAACTACAGGCAGACAGGCAGGCCTGCTGGGCAGGCAGGCCCTTGAAGGGGTAGTCAATCACATTTCGAGGCTGGCAAAAGGACACAGAGTTCGCTGAGAAAGAGAGTTTATGACAGCACTCACTTTATCAGGGCTCCCCATGGAGTTCATTGACTTCAGGCAGAGAGGCAGGCGCGCACCCACACAAACACACGCACACACACACACACACACACACACACACACACACACACACACACACACACACACACACACACACACACACACACACACACACACACACACACACACACACACACACACACACACACACACACACACACACACACACTTTCATGCTTCTGTGTTAAGGCCCACCTTTTGTGCACTAGTTACATGACCTACAGCATGATCAAGCAAGTTAATGTTTCCAAGATATTCGGACTACTAGAAACACGGAGCGTTACTGCAAGTCGCAAAGATAACAGGAGCTGCCACCAGTATTGCAGCACCATTTCCACTTTAAAACCCATAATAGACTAACCCTGTAAAGCTGGGGGAGGACGGGTGTTCCACTAAGCTATATAGAATTGTTTTAAGAAGGTCATACCAAGGATCATTTCGTTATTTATTTTGCATTTTAAGACCCCTTGAAGAATAAAAAAATATAGAGAAAAATGATTTTGACATTACTGCTATTAGCCCATACGAATGCATTGAGTAGATTCACTACATGGAACAACAGATAGTTCCCCCCAAAGAAATCAAATGGAAGTTAGTTCTGAAGTGTCTGTTCTATATCTGAGAGATATAAGAAAGATCAGGAAACATTTTTTTATTACCATTATTTTTGGAACTAAACAGTCTCTATATACAGTACCATTCAAAAGTTTAGACACACCTATCATTCCAGGGTTTTCTTTATTTTTACTATTCTCCACATTGTAGAATAACAGTGAAGACATGAAATAACTAGGAAATAACACATATGGAATCATGTAGTAACCAAAAAAGTGTTAAACAAATCAAAATATATTTTATATTTAGCCACCCTTTGACTTGATGGCCTTTTTGCACACTCTTGGCATTCTCTCATGATTCCACATTTTGGCTTTTGACACTCTTATGTAGGGATCATAACCAGACATAAAATAACGCAATATACAGTATGTCACAACAGGTGTAAATATATGTGTCATGACAGTGTTATGAGCATATTATGACATGGTTATGTTATGACATATTATGACAGGGTTATGTTATGACACATCATGACATGGTTATGACCGTGCCATAACATGTTATGACGCTGGGTGTCAAGTAAAGTTCTACCGCTTCCCTTGGCATCCACGAATATACGCCACTGCAGACAGACAGGTGGTCTATTCTAAGTGAGGGCAGGGGATGTAGAGTATAGGGTTGAGACTAGTGACACTGCATGTGGAGACACACTTTGCCAATGGTGACAAAGTCAGTCCGCGCTAGCCAAATCCCAGCGGGAGAGGATCAGTCAACACTAGCTGAGTCCAGAGAGAGATCAGAGATTCAAAGCAGCAGAAACCTTCTTAGCTTCTCCAGCTCAGACTCAACGTCTCCACCACGACATGCAAAGCAATGTGTCCAACACGCTTCCATTGGTTTCCAAATAAAAGGCTTCCCTTAGTAGAAGCAAATACCCAACTTTTGGTTTTAGTCTCTGGTTAATGTTTTCTGGACTACGTTTAGCTATTTGATCAAATGTATCAAAGCTTTATTTGTGAGAAGTAAACCCTAACCCTAACCATATCCTGTATCGTTAACATAAGCCTAACCTTAACCATAACCCTTACCTAACCCTAACCTTAACTGTTTAAAATGTTAACTTCAATGGGGTGACGTCAAAGTTGGACTTCCCAAGGATCCCACTCAGTATTTATAGGGAGGTTTGGAAGGAGCAGCACCCAAAGCTAACCGCTGGCGTGGCTTACGGCTCAGCCATGAGATGCATGATGACATCAGAGAACAAAATGTTCTCATAACAATGCATGTTGCCACGGAAAAGGGTGGCTTGGCTGAGTCTCCTTCAGTAGAACCAATCAACCAATCAGCACCAGTCAGTCCGTTGGGGCATCCAATCAGATCAAGCCACCAACCTCGGCATCTCTCCTGGCTCTCTCTCTCTCTCTCTCTCTCTCTCTCTCTCTCTCTCTCTCTCTCTCTCTCTCTCTCTCTCTCTCTCATGTTAGTGATGCATGACTACATCTAGGACAGGCATTGTGTCTCAGTGACAGTGCACTTTTTCTCTCTCTCTCTCCATTCCATCTGTCTATTCTTGGACCATGACTCCATGTACTCAGCTGATTAGGCGTTGTTCTCTCCAAGGCCTCAAACTAATTGTGTTCCATTTCCCCGTCACTACATCATTGCATCTGTGTGCGTGTGTGTGCGTGCATGAGAGTGTATGTGGGTGCCTGTGTGTATGTGTCTATTCGTGCATGTATCTGTGTGTCTGTGTGTATCTGGATTGTTCATGTGTCCTGTTCTTTTGATTTAGGAAACCCTGGCACGAGCCCCGCTGTTCCGTGGAGAGAAGCTGGTGTTATGTAATTAGGTCTTCTTTCTGTGCATACTGCACAAATTAACTTTGTGTGGGATGGCTCCAGGGCATCTGGTCTCCATTTGTGTAATGACTGGGAGATAAGACCGATGACAAACAGACTGACATGCCTGAGTAAATCCCCAGCAGTCCCACGGGGGGAGCCAGAGACACACACGATCCAGAGCCTGAAGCACCTCTCTCCTTTCCTTCCTTCTCCCCCTCTCTCTCTATCTCCCCTCTCCATCTTTCAGTCGCTCCCTTCCTCTGGATCAACTGTAAGCCATGCAGATGCACTCACAAACACACATACACACACTCATACACACACACACACTCAGGATGACTTCCTTTTTTATTTATTTTTTTATTCACACTATCCATCCATAGTGCAGGAGAGAAAATAGAAGAAGTTAGGCCTATGTGGGATATTGTGAGATTCGTGACATCCTGAGTCCCATGGCACTCGATCCGCCTACTAGAAATAGAGATAACAGGGCCAGGAACTGGGTCAGCAGCATATTCTCTCTCTCTCTCTCTCTCTCTCTCTCTCTCTTTCCTTCTGTTTCTCTCTCCCTCTCCCCCCTCTGTTTTCCCCTCTCTCTCTCTCTCTCTCTCTCTCTCTCTCTCTCCCTCTTTCATTCTCATTCTCATTCTCTCTATTTCTCTCAAACAATAAATCTTTCCCTAGTCTGTTTCTCAATCTCCCTCTCTGTTAGAGTGCCAAAATTGGTCAGAAATTCTTCCTGGGCTCTTTGAATAGAGACATTAACGCAAATGATAATAGTCTATAATAGTCAACCTGGGCCCTGAATACAATTTATGAATGGTGACTGTTTGAAATGGAATATCATTTACAGAGTATCGATCTTTTCATGTGCCTACAACTATGAGTTTCCTCAAAGTGTGTGTGAGTGTGTGTCTGTGTGTGGAGTTGAGTGAGAGTTGAGCGAGAGGGATAGGGTGTAGTTTGTAAAAAGCGAGTGTGTGTGTGTTTCCAACAGGCCCTGTCCTGTGTAATCAGTGCAGGTCTCTCTGTGTTTCACCAGGGGGGAGAAGGTGGAGGTGGGGGAGTGAGTGGCACTCCAGGCACTGACAGACACCTAGTCCTGCAGGCAGGGCAGACTGGAGCACAGCCAGGGACAAAGGTAACCAGAGAAAGAGAAGGGAGGTTACAGTAGGCTTACTAAGGAATTCTCATCTTGGACCCTTTTTCTTGACTAGGAAAAACTCTCGGCCCTTCGCCTAGCCTATAATTACTTTGGGGCCTGGAGTTTCCTCCGATTAGGTCACATGGTCAGGCATAACTTCTGGCCCCTACTCATGACACAAAGTGCATTCAGTTTATCCAGTGTCCCATATCATAACTCTACCTAATATGTACATATTACCTCAACTACCTTGACTAACCAGTGTTCCCGCACATTGACTCTGTACCGGTACCCCCTGTATATAGCCTCGCTATTGTTATTTTTCTGCTGCTCTTTAATTATTTGTTACTTTTATTTCTTATATTTTTTAGGTAATTTTCTTAAAACTGCATTGTTGGTTAAGGGCTTGTAAGTAAGCATTTCACTGTAAGGTCTACACCTGTTGTAATCGGCGCAGGTGACAAATAAAATGTGATTACATTTTTTTATATCAGTGTATCCACACTCACACTCACACAGTACATAGTCAGGAAACACCCCTGGCCTTACCTATATTATAGCATAAAGCACATCCAGTGGATCCATTCTACCAGTGCGTCCTCACCCCCTCCCATTAACACAGTGACTCAGATGAAGCAGGACTGTGCCTGTGATTGCTTGGCCATAGCCTGTGTTTGATTTACTTTCATCCTTTTTCTCAGGCAGTTGGAAAATCAGAGCTTGATGGGCAGAGCATGAAGTAAACTCCTAGAGTGTTTATAAAGGGCTTATAGAGGGTTTATAAAGGATTATGTGGGATTTCCAGAGGGTTTTGATTGGTTAATAAGTGGATGGGTAAGCAGGTTGGGTCCTGTGTTGCAGACACAGCGTGGATACCCCTGCGAGTTTGGTTCAGTGCGGCTTAAGCCCTCAGTATGGGTGAGGGAGAGTGTGTGTGGGAAGGCAAAGGGGAGTGTGGTGTGTGTGCGGGAATGTGGAGGGGAGTGTTTGGCAGGAAATACACACTCCCTGCTCCTGCTCGGCACGTAGCCTCTTTCAGACGACGGAGAAAGAGAGAGCGCCGGGTGTGTGTGGGTGTGTGTGGGTGTGTGTGAGGTGGAGAGATGAGAGCTGGGGCTTCGCTTTAGGAGACTTCTCTATCTATCGACCTGGTTGGGAACAGAGTAACACACTACTGTAAACCGGCATGACTCTCGCACATATACAGTGTTTCTGAGATTACAGTCACACACACACACACACTCCTCCTCCCCTCACACATCTGTAAAGTATCACAGCACCCCCGCCACTACATGGAACTATCACTGAGCCCTAAGAACAGACAGCAATCCCCATCAGGTAGAGTGAGAGGCAACAGAGCATAGAATGAGAGGGGGAGCCAGCCAGGGATAGGGAAATAACAAGGGATTGGAGAAGAGAAAGGGAGGCACAGTATGTACTCCGCATTGTTCAACCAGAGCACATGAAATCCTATTAGTATATAGACGATGCACAGCTGGATAATGCACCGTGAGTTCCTAAGGAGTGCTTGAATCCTCCTGTGCGTGCTCATGCATGTGTTTTTCCTTGCACCCGTTGGAATTGTGTGGTCCGCTGAGTAGGCACAACACAAAAAAAAGACACTTCTGAACAGCACAAAGGACTATGGGGTCGTTCTGATTGGCTGCAGCAGGACAGACTGATCCTGCTAAATCCCCCTCAAGCCCAAGAGAGGGAGAACTAGAAAAGGAAAGAAAAAGGAATAGGAGAGAGCGAAAGGGAGTGCATTACCCCTATTTGCTCATCTCCACAACAAGCATGAGAGCATTCTTGGTTTTATGGTATATGATGTAAGCTACGCTTGTGGTACTATTCACCCTGTTGACCCTTTGTACTACAACACCTCTACACAGTACACACACTGTGAAACCCCTCCTCGATACAAAGAAACTCTCATATAACCTTTTTGTTTCTAGTACAGTTAACTCAAGGCAAACATGAATTGATGAGTCAATCTTATCACCTCTTGGCGCTGTCACTGTTGATAGTTCGTTTGACAGTAAGCCCCAAAGCGTTTTACAGTAAAATGTTGAATCATGGCAGTCCTTTATAGGGTCCTGATGTATAGGGCCAGAGGGCTGGGTAAGGGGAGGAATGGGTTAGGGGTGGGCTGGGTTAGGGATGGGCTGGGCTGGGTTAGGGGAGGGCTGGGTTAGGTTAGGGGAGGGATCGGTTAAGGGAGGATTGGGTTAGGGGTGGGCTAGGTTAGGGGAGGGCTGGGTTAGAAGAGGGTTTGGTTAGGGGTGGGTTGGGCTGGGCTGGGTGAGGAGAGGGATGGGTTAGGGGTGGGCTGGGTTAAGGGAGGGCTGGGTTAGGGGTGGACTGGGCTGGGTTAGGGAGGGATCGGTTAAAGGAGGGCTGGGTTATGGAAGTGTTTGTTTAGGGCTGGGCTGGGTTAGGGGAGGAATGGGTTAGGGAAGGGCTAGGTTAGGATCAGACTGGGTTTGGGGAGGGTTGGGTTAGGGGTGGGCTTGGTTAGGGTGGGCTGGGTTAGGGAGGGCTGGGTTATGGGAGGGCTGGGTTAGGGAGGGCTGGGTTAGGGAGGGCTGGGCTGGGTTACGGGAGGGGTGGGGTGGGTTATGGGAGGGTTGGGTTAGGGTAGGGCTGGGTTAGTCCAGAGCTGGGTTATGGGAGGGCTGGGTTAGGGGTGGGCTGGGTTAGGTTAGGGCTGGGTTAGTCCAGAGCTGGGTTATGGGAGGGCTGGGTTAGTGGAGTGCTGGGTTAAGGGAGGGCTGGGTTAGGGGAGGGTTGGGTTAAGGGAGGGATGGGTTAGGGGTGGGCTGGGTTAGGGTAGGGCTGGGTTAGGGGTGGGCTGAGTTAGGGTAGGGCTGGGTTATGGGAGGGTTGGGTTAAGGGTGAGTGTCCCACACCCTGTCTGCCATAAAGCAGCTCTATTCCACATAATAAGGGTCAGATCTTATCCCTCACTCCCTCCCTCAATCCCTGTCTCCCTCCCTCTCCTACAATCACTCCAGCTCTCTTTCATCTCCCCCAAAGAATGTTTGTTTATCTTTATTCCTCCCTGAGCACTGAGTTACCTGAACAAAGATGCTTTGTGTGCTGCTGCTGTGTTCCAACCAAGAACATCACAGACTTTACCTTGAAATGTTCAGGCTTAGTCTAGGGCACGTAATGCGAAGGTACAAATGTGTAAAAGTATTGAATATGCAAATGTAACCTTGTATGTGGAAGAAACTTTACATGGAGTAGAGTAGTATGTTTATGTATATGTGGATGTGGAGGCTTGGATGTGTGGATGTGGAGGCTTGGATGTGTGGATGTGGAGGCTTGGATTTGTGGGTGTGGAGGCTTGGATGTGTGGGTGTGGAGGCTTGGATGTGTGGATGTGGAGGCTGCGTGCCTAGAATAAGTGTTTCTAGGTGTCTGTGTGCTAATGTGCTAGTTTGTGCGAGTGTTTGTTGCTGTGTTGAAGAAGTGACAGATCCAGAGAATGTGTGGTATGCTATAGTTTACAGTACTGTGTCACTCTCAGTCTCACTCACACACTGTCGGAATGTGAGGGAATCTGGGAATGGCTGGATACAGTGGACAATATGCATCTGTGCTAAAATGAATGAAACACACACACACACACCGTAAACAAACACATACAGTACATGGTTTTAAGGCTTACATTTCTGTGTCACTTCGGCAGCCCACACATGGTCTCCCTCTCACCGCTGCGAGCAGAGGGATGAGGGGGTGTCGTATAAAGATATTTAGAGAGAGACTCTTTTTAAAGCCTGTGACCATTGGTGAGACTGGCCTGTTATTGGCTTGAGTGCAGAATCGAGAGAGAAATAGAGAAATAGAGAGAGAGAGAGAGAGAGAGAGAGAGAGAGAGAGAGAGGGAGAGAGCGAGAGAGAGAGAGAGAGAGAGGGGGATAGCTGTCAGATACATAACTGCTCTACACAGTAGAGGGCCATGTTCAACTCATGCTAGCTGTATTTGTTGGTTGTGTACCTGCTTGTTTACTCAATAATCCCAGAGAAAACAGTCTTAAGTAGAGTTTTCCAACAGTCAACAGTTCAGTGGACACTGGACAACCAGAACACCCTGCACTAGCTAGCTCAACAGCCCCCGTTATTGAAGGGACTGGTATGGTGACACCTAGGAGTGTGATGTGCTCACCTCCACTGACATACAGTTTTGCAAGGTCCCCTGAATAGAGCTCTTTGACCATGCCCATACACACATCCAAAGATGGACAGACACACGGGCACGCACACACACACACACCAATGCACACACGCCTTTACGCCACGCACGCACACACGCACTCATACACACACACACACACTGTGCATATTGCATGGAGAACAAAGTCCACATTTTTGTAGTTCTAAGGGAGTGGTTGTGTGTGTGGAGGGCATTAGCCAATCCAATCACCACACCACCAACCGTGGCAGGCCAATCATATGTGCTCTGTTCTCCCCCACTCTTCCTGTGATCCAGGGGATCAGGTACACGTTCTGGCTGCGTGCATGTGGAGAGGGTTGAGTGTGTGAGTGTGTGTGTTTGGATGGAGGGAGTGGTAGTGCTAGTGGTGATGGGGAAGGATGGAGGGAAGGGAGGGACGGTGGGGGGAAGGGGGCTCATAGAAGAACAATTTGAAACAACTGGTAAGCTTGAGTGGTTCCCCTCCAAACAGGATTCAAATGGTGAGAGAGAGGCTCCACTAAGACAAATAGTCACATAGTGTCTGTGATTATACATGTGCTCAATGGCCACAGCACTGCAGTGGAGGCACGTCCAGCAATCACGTCCGCGAATCCCCTATTATGTGTTTTGAGAATTGGAGTCCTCGAAGTTCTTGCCTAATGGTGTTACCCTCTCCATAGACTCCACTTCCTATACCTCTGGCTAGGGGCCACAGCGCAGGGCTGAGGAGGGGTCATCTGACAGTGAGATGAAGGGATGGAGGGGTAGAGGAGTGAATGAGTTGTACTAGGTCCTGGGATCCAGAGGATTGGACCCTTAACGACCCTGAACCCTCACAAATCAAACCAAGATTCCGATCAAGAGCGAGCAGTGTCCATTAGTGGTCACTGTGCAGTCATAACACAGGGTCCAGAGACTGTACTATTCCCACCTTCCCACTCTCACTATTTTTAGGGGCTCTCCCACCCCACCCCCACCCCCCAATCCCCCACCCCAATCCCCAGCACTCAACCCTGTCATTAGGGTGAAAGATTTAGTGCCTGTTATTTCTTTTTATTGAATTCCCAATAATGTGCTGTGATTACTGTAAGTGGTGCAACTGGGGGTTTGGGCTCTGAGCTGGAGCCATTTTGGGCCAAGTAGACACTGTGCTCAGTGCCAGGGAAGGGAGGTCAGGAGCCTGGTTTAAAGAGCTGAGGGAAAATGCAGGGCAACAATCATTGTCTTTATACGCGGCCTCACTCTCTCCTCAGACGCGACCACAGCCAGCCTCAGAGCCAGTGAATGTGCTGCCCACTAATAAAGAGATTGGCAAGATAGGTGTGTTTGTGTGTGCGTGTGGTTTCCCTCAGACCTGGGTCCAAATACTACTTTGAGTGTTTGTTCTTTCCTACCTGGAGTGCTGGTGAGTTTGCACTTTTGGGACTTTTTTATTGGTTCCATTGCAACAGGCAAAAGCACAATCAAGCTCAGGTAAAGTATTTCAAATGATTACAAATAGTATTTCAACCCAGGTCAAGTGTGCATGTGTAAAGGCTTTGTTTGAGGACTCTATCCACTGCACTTATCACCAAGCAAACTCACCAAATGACTCAGGGGTTACAGTAAAAGTAGCGCTACAATATTCAAGGACTCGTGTTCCCATTTTTTTTATGTAATCTATATACATTGACTAATTTGCAGCACTATGTTGTTGCCGTCACTTAGTAACCAGTATAAAAGCTATTGTTGTGAATGAAGCCTCTCTCTCTCTCTCTCTCTCTCTCTCTCTCTCTCTCTCTCTCTCTCCATCTATCTACAGTACCCCGCATCTGTCCAATGATTTAATGTGTCTCTGTGCCCTAGGGTTACCAACTAGGACCAGGGTTGTTTTTGAATTGTGGTGGCATTTGCATCTCTTGCCTTTGCAACCAAGAAAAACACTTGAAAATTACAAACAGTTACACATCATACATGTTCTTGTTCATATTTAACTGTTTTTCCATTATAAACCATGATGCTAGTCCGTTATACTGCAAAATGTTATGTTTATGCATTGTTTAAAGTATTTAGTGTAAGCAAATTGTCTTTTCCCAGTAGTTATGTACTGTATAAAAATCTAGTGACACATTTTGGGGCTTTAGAGATAGCTATCTATTACTTGCTAGATGCTAGAATGTGAACAAAAGTATTTAATATATTGTATAGAATAAAAACAAAGAAGGCTATTTAAATAAATACATTTTTACTGGTATGTCTGTCCCTCAGTTGTCATTGGTGTTACCACCTTGAAAATCACTCATTACAAAGATATACAAGGACCTTGAGCATTCCTTCCAATGGCAAACTGTTATCAGGTCAGGGGTCTATATCCAAGAAAATGATTAGCTAATCACATCCTTTTAGTATGTCATAAATATGAGGATTCCATTGATCATTTGGCGTGTCTAAATCCAAAGTTTCACTTGGGGTTACTCAGTTTAAATGAAGGGAAATAACTTTGTGAGCAAAAATATTCATCATATCACTTCAATTAAATAATCACTTCAGTTATCTTTAAAGGGTTAATGACCTTAGATTTGATCTGTGGCCTCCATGAAAGAAAATCCTCAATAACATAAATTGTCTCATTGATGTTACCATCATTGGTGTTAATACACCTACTAGGGGCACAATATTATTATTATTTTATTATTATAAAATTATTTTGTTTATTTAGACCGTGAAGATGTACCCAAAAACTTTAAAATAAAAAAACATTTAGAAAAAATAGATTGTAAAAGTCCTTGAACATTGCGTACATGTAATTTGTTAGTTTAATTCAAAAAAATTTAGAGACCTCTGTGCTCCCAAAGCCAGCCCTGGTGTGTTTGAGGCCTGTCTGTGGCCTCCAATCCCTCCTGCTGATCCTCTCTCTGCTCTGACCCTTTCTCACATTCCTCTTCGCCCACATCACCGACATCACCGTCTCCTTTCCCACCTCCAAGATAGACACAGCAGCAGTTGCCCAATCCTCCCCAAAGACGGGCTTATTTACAGTGTTCCACAAAGCCCCACAGTGGCACTGTAGACGCATGGGTCTTCTGGAGGAGCCGTAATGGCCTACCCCCATGCCCACTGTTCTCTCAGACGCAACACTGGCCCCTAGGGGGAGGGGAGTGGGGGGTTTCTCACAGGAGGGGGGAAAGTGTGTGTGTGTGTGTTCCAGCGGTTCCAGCGGAGCCTTTGGGTTCCCAGGGTAGCCCACTCCAGCGCCAGCCCCCTGCCCCTCTGTCCAGAACAGCTGCCTGCTGTGTAAGCCCTGGATGATCCTCTGTACTAATCCCTCTGTAATGATCCCTTGGTCACTGAGCAACCTCACCTCCAATGCCCTCCTCAAGACCCAGCTCCTGGAGACTCAGCCTGGTCTGCCACTTGGCTCACAGGCCAAGGGATTCAGATGGACCTGGATGGATGGATTCTAGCTGGTGACTGGAGTAGGGTGGTGGTCGGGCCAAGTCTGGCACTGTAAGGTCAAATATGGGTTGTGAACTCCCTGTTCACCTATGACTGTGTATCTGCGCATGACTCCAATACCATCATTAAGTTTGCTGATGACACGACAGTGGTAGGCCTGATCGCCGACGACCATGAGACAGCCTATAGAGAAGAGGACAGAGACCTGGCATTGTGGTGCCAGGACAACAATGTCAGCAAGACAAAAGAGCTGATCATGGACTACAGAAATCGGAGGGCCGAGCACGCCCCCATTCACATCGACGGGGTGGAGTGGGTCGAGAGCTTCAAGTTCCTCGGTGTCCACATCACTAAGGATCTATCATGTTCCAAACACAACAACACAGCCGTGAAGAGGGTACGACAACGTCTCTTCCCCCTCATAAGGCTGAAAAAATTTGGCATGGGCCCTCAGATCCTAAAACGTTATGGAGCTGCACCATTGAGAGCATCTTGACCGGCTGCATGACCATCCAGGACCTGCCATCCAGGACCTCTATTGACCCTTTTAGCACTAACTCTTTTGATTCATCACATACGCTGCTGATACTATTCATTATCTATCCTGTTGCCTAGTCACTTTAGTCCTAGTTATAGATACATATCTCCCTTAATTACCTCGTACCCCTTCACATCGACTCGGTACTGGTACCCCATGTATATGGTCAAGTTATCATTACTCATTGTGTATTTATTGTTACTTTTATTATTACATGTTATTACTTTTGCAATTATTTCTCTACTTTCTTTCTCGCTGTATTGTTGGGAAGGGCCTGTAAGTAAGCATTTCACTGTTCCTCTACGCTTGTTGTTTACGAAGCATGTGATGAATAAAGTGTGATTTCATTTGAATCATGGGCATGTTGATCAAAGCTACAGCTGTGGGTTGATTGTGATTAGGGCCAGGAGTTTTTCCTGCCCATGTGATCTGAACAGGGAAATTTGACTAATTCTGCGATAGCAACTTCCCTGAATCACATAAGGTTATTTAGTCTGTATTGGAGGTCCTTAACAAAACATTCTTTATGGACTATATGATCTACATAAGCACATTGAGTTAATTTGTCTCCATATGTTGACCCAGTATAATATAGCTGTATAACCTTTGACTTTATAGCATTGTGAAGTCTTGTTGAGATACAGAGGACAAGAGCAATAACACTTAAATACTAGAGCTGATTTATTCTGTTGACTCCTGCCAAGAGAATAAGCAGAATAGAGTTAAACTTCTCCTTGGCAGAAAGAGATGTCTGATTCCTGACTGTGCTTCAGCCAAGAACATCTCCCCCTCCTGATAAACATACCCACGCACACACACACGCACACACGCACGCACACACGCACACACACACACACACACACACACACACACACACACACACACACACACACACACACACACACACACACACACACACACACACACCCTCCTCCCCTTCCACCCAGCACTGTTGATTCAATGTCTACCCAGGCCCAACATGTGTTGTGGCTCATCAAGCCAGGACATGAAAAATGTAAGCGGCTGCAGATGTGGAGCTAGAGTTAGAGAGATGGGTTATATGTAGTGCAGGGACGGTGTTTCAGCATGCTGAAACGCCCCCACAAACCCTCTTATCCCCAATCACTGAGGCTTAAGAGGGACCTCGTGTACACATACTTCTCACTTCCCATCACTTCCCATCTCAACTGAGACCGGGGATTATGGGCTAAAGTCCTATCTGAGCTTCCCACCTATGGAGAGAGGGGAGAGATAGAGTAATGGTGATAGAGGGAGACATGGAGGAAGGAGCAAGGCGGAAGTGAGAGAGCGACAAGATTCCTTAAGAATGAACTAGATGAGGAGAAGTCACCAGACAGGTCCATCCATTGATCATTCTATTATGAACTGTTCATATCGTCATGCATCATGGCTAGTCCGCTGATGTCACTACGACTGCCACAAGGAGCCGTGTGGAATCCAGCGAAGTATCCTCTTGATAATCACTCAGGCGTCCAGACGGATACAGACTTTGGTATAGGTGTGTGGGAGACAAGGCTGGGCTCACTTAACACACGCTGTAAAACACACACTGTAAAAAGCCAACTTAACCAATTGCTTAATCAACGTTATTATGTGAGCTAAGTGGACTTCAAAATATTATTTGAGCTAATGTGTAACATTTTGTTTACTCAACAACTCTGCTCGAAGTGAACTGAATTTGAAGTAGCTTGTTGAGTAAAACTACAAATTCAGGTTTGCTCAAAACCACACCCATCATTATTATATTTCCCAGCATGCTCTATTGCAGTTTGATTTTCAGAATTGTTTGTTTCAGTACCTGTCTTTTTGCATGTGCATTGATTGGTTGATTAATCTTCTACTACACAAACATAAATAACATACATTTTTCTAAACTAATCCAATCTGTTAGTAGTTGGACTTTTTGCACCTGTTACTGAGATGGCTGTTCCAGTTTATATGATTTAGGTAGTCTCAATAATCAACCTTCCCTACCCCGGCAGTCATTCTCAATGCAGATTAATGTATTGTCATAAATAGTTCGATTTTACACTGAAAAATATGCAAATAAGGCAGAATAATTTCTGAAGTTGAAGCTAAAATTCAAAGTTGAGTGGACATACAATTCAACTTGAGAATGTATGTTGGTGAAGCTATATGCCCAAATGTTGAGCAAACTCACAATCCTGTTGCCTTACAATTGTACGTCAACACACACACACACACACACACACACACACACACACACACACACACACACACACACACACACACACACACACACACACACACACACACACACACACACACACACACACACACACACACACACACACACACACACACACACACACACACACACACACACAAAAACTGGTTGAATCAATGTTGTTTCCACATAATTTCAACAAACAAAAAATCTATGGATGACGTTCAATCAACGTGGAAAACTGATTGGATGTGAAAAAAGTAATCAACATAAGGGAATGTAGCCTTTTTTTCACTTCACTTATTGTTGATTTGACGTTGAATTCACATTAGTTGACAACTCAACCAAATGTAATTCAAAACTAGACATTAAACTGACATCTGTGCTCAGTGGGATGGCCTTGCTATGTGGGAGTGTGCATGCTGATTATGTTTTGAGGTTGCAAGGTCATGTAGACATTGTGAACATCCAAGATCCTAGTGGACTAGCCGCAGGGTTTCTCGGGATCCAAAGCGGGCCCTGGGCATGTGAGAGGTGGGTCGCGAGTTATAAGAACACATCTATAATAACACAGTATTTCTTCATAATTTGGTTCATTTGAGGATGATTTGGGTCATGGGAGGACGGTCAATTTCTCATTTGGGTCTTGAGTTGAAAAAGTTGAAGAACCCCAGGACATGCTCTTGACTGTTTGTGGTATCAGTGGACTGAATCACAATCCTCTCCCCATCAGTGACATTCAGAATAGATTTATCTACACACGGTCACAGCCTTTTATTTCTGTCAGCTGCAATCTTAGATTGATTTTGGACATGCTGAGTAACTCTGTGGCCAAATATCTGCAAAAATATTTTAGAATTCATCCAGTAACGGAAATGCCTCCACACGGACTCTGGGCTCCTCTTTTACCATTTTCTATTTTAGAGTAGTGCTTTAAGAGCTCTTTAAGAGTTCAAAAATGTTTTAAAGAGTTTATACAACAATTTACGAAGTAATTTACAAATGTCTTACAGTTTGGCAGACTACTTCAAAACTCATTCCTACACGAATCTGTCCAACAGTTTTAAAAATGGAGGCCAGTCAGACCAGTTAAAAAACCCACACCTTTGCTTTTGTGTCCAATAGTTTTTTGTGTGACTCCAGGGCCAAGATGTGTTGTGTATTCATATACTCTAGAGCAGTGGTATTCAACTCTTACCCTATGAGGTCCGGGGCTTGCTGGTTTTCTGTTCTACCTGATAATTAAATGCACCCACCTGGTATCCCAGGTATAAATCAGTCCCTGATTAGAGGGGACCAATTAAAAAATGCAGTGGAACTGGCTTCTAGGTCCAGAGTTGAGTTTGAGGGCTCTATGGTAATGGAAGGGGGTCATTCCCAATCCAATCCAAAACAAACCACCCCACACCATTATTCCATCCCTTCATCCTTCCACCCCTCCCCCATCAGCAACCACCCACCACCCAGGCCGTGCCAATAAGATCCTATTTAAGGAAATCAAGTTAAAAAAACTGTGATGTGAACTCCACAAACGAGTCCCGTTATATAACAGTGAGGTTGCTTCATGGACAAGTTGCTTTTGGATGGACGTTGATTCCCAAGGCCAGTGTTTATTTTCATTACTCTTGGAATAGCATTGCCATTAGGCTCCAAACAGAGAGGAGACAGAGGAGATGGGGAGATAGGAAGTAGAGGGGGAGAGAGAGAAAGAGTGAGAGAGAAGGAGAGTAGAGAGGGAGAAAGAAAAGGGGGATATAGAGGTGTGCAAGAGACTGGATCAAACTGTACCTCTTTTAGGTATGTCCCAAATCTCCATTTGAAAGCTTATTCTATCTAAGGCACTGCGTCGCAGTGTTGCGGCGTCACTACAGCCTAGGGTTCAATCCCAGGCTGTGTCACAACCAGCCGTGACCGGGAGTCCCATAGGACAGCGCACAATTGGCCCAGCGTGGTCCGGGTTAGGGGAGGGTGTGGCCGGTAGGGCTTTACTTGGCTCATTGCGCTCTAGCGACACCTTGTGGCGGGCCTGGTGCCTGCAGGCTGACCTCGGTCGTCAGTTGAACGGTGTTTTCATCTGACACACTGGTGCAGCTGGCTTCCGGGTTAAGCGAGCGGGTGTTAGGAATCGCGGTTAGGCGGGTCATGTTTTGGAGGACGCATGACTCGACCTTCGCCGAGCCCGTTGGGGAGTTGCAGCAATGAGACAAGATCGTAATTGGATCGCAATTGGATATCACAAAAAAGGGGGTAAATTTACATAAAAAAATATATATGATCTTACAGTGTAAGGCACTATAGAGAAAAACATAGTCATTTTGGTGCGCAAAGTTATGAGTGCATTCAGGTGCGTCTTCGGCAGCAATTCGGCAGCAATTGTTCTTCACAATATAACTAACATAGACTCATTCTGTTCAGAACAAACCGGAGTATGACGCCAGGTAAACTTTAATAATGTAAATGGTATGTTTTTGTATATGGAAATGTACACATCTGGACTCACAGGTGTGTGGTTTGCTTGTATGACATCAAAGCAGTATTTATCATAATCCTGTGTCCTGTGCTCAAATAAAACATTTCATTGGTACCGCAGGTGCTACCAACATAAGAAAGTTAAGCGCAACACATACATTTTTTGGGGTTGTTTTAGAATGGTCCGCTAATCTGTGATAGAATTTTTTTTTATTCCCATTTAGAATGGGTTGGCCTAGAAACAAGCCATTTCATCAGTAGTAAAGGTGCAATCATGATAGTCACGAATCGGTGCTCAGTTTTTTCTGTATGGCACTCGGAGTGCCGTAAAGCGAATTCTAGTCTTTACAACAACTATTATCTGGGTGATTTTTTTCTCTAGGCGCACACATGGTACTCCCAAATAAAAATTCCAGGTTTCGCAGCAAACTATTTAGGAGCATTTGAGACCAAAATGGTTGTGATTTCGAGTGCTGTCTACATCTCATCTTTCAGAACACATCGAGTGCTGTTGATTTACACTAATGAAATAAAGATAAATACCTGCACACTGATAGATGCTCCCACAGTGTTGTTGTGGAACATTTCATTAGCCTTTGCAACGCAACACCCACAATTTGTACCGACACCTTTTTCATTCCACTTCATGCGTTAACCCTGCACCTGAAAGTCACTGGATGTGTGTCCCCTACTTTGAAACTAGTGACTTCCAATGTTTGTTAAACCTGGGTGCCATCCTGCTAAGGGGAAATGAGGTTGAGGATCAGACAGAAATTCATCAGGATGCCATCCTGTCCTACACTCGAAAAGGGTTCTGATGCTGTCCCCATAGGAGAACCCATTTTGGTTCCAAGTAGAAATATTTTGGGTTCCATGCAGAACTCTCTGTGGAAAGAGATCTACATGGAACCCAAAAGGGTTCTACCTGGAACTGAAAGAGTTCTACCTGGAACCAAAATGGGTTCTTCAAATGGTTCTCAGCCAAAGAACCCTTTTTGGTTCTACAGTAGATAGCACCTTCTTTTTTCAGAGTGTAACATGATCTTTGCATTGAAGAGAGGGGGAGAGAGTGGGAGGCTATAGTAAATAATATAGTGTATAGGCTTATGTCATCAAAATACCATCCATCTTTGTGTTGAATTGTTGACATCGCTTGTAAGACAACAGCATGAACTTTCAAAAGCTATGCATTTTAAGTTGATTAACTACTGGCAATTGTATTCAAATGAAATACCTCTAAATGCTCAATTATTATTGTGTTCCAGTATTGCTCATACGCAAACCTCCCAAAAGGTGCATCAGGTCTCAGGTGCTCTTTGGAGTGTGTTGGGCCAGTGCATGCCAGTGATTTGCTTTCATACTGCACTTTAAAAACTCTGATTTCCTTCAGCCATTGGAATGGCTATGCCTCCTTCCTAGGTAGGCTGCACATCGCTCACACTCCAGCATTGGTTCCAAGGCAGCTTGTCAGTTGTCAAGCCTTCTGCTTGTGCGTGGATTGTGTTGGCTAAGCGAAGGGGCAGAGACAGAGGGACAGAGACAGAGAATGCAGAATTAACCCTTATTACTCTCTAGTATAGGGAAGTGTGCCTCAATGTCTGCCTGTACACTTGTGCTCTCCACTTTCCTCCTTCTACAGCTGGATGGACAGTGTAGGCTACACTGTGGGGTCCATCAGTGACTGCCATTAAACTGTCATTGCTATGAAGAAAGAGAGCCTTTTTAATTGCCATGGATACTGTGGAGCGTAGGCTGGATCTTCTAAATGTATTTTTCTCAAAACCCCCTTAATTTGTCCACTCTGTGGTCTCCTCTCAGCTCTGTCCCTCCTCATGCAGACTAATCAGACTATTCTTTCGGATAGGAGTTCTTATTCATCATGATTACAGAAAATCTGTGCATGACAAGGTGAGAACCATATGAACGTGGGATTGTACTCAATCAAGTCCCAATAAGACAAGCCAATATCAACCCTAAAGTAAAGTGTGTGTCTTGCATGCTGGCGTGTTTTTTCCTGTGACAACTTACAGGGGTGTATAGCCTACACACTTGCCTGACACAAAACTATCAGCGCCGCAGAAGGAATCTGAAGTGTAGACATAATTCAATTACAGACCCCCACCTGTTGCTGAATGTGTTAGTGTTATTATGATGGGTCAGGAAGCAAGGGCACTTCCCCTGCTCGCCTAAGCCTTTTGGCTTGTTTCTTCTACTGTACTTCTCCTCAGCAAAAACATTGACATTGGCTGAGCACTAAAACCGTGGAATAGGCAGGAGATTATCCTTCCCTAAACTCAGTGGGAAACAGACTAAACCTGTCTTTCTGGCTGTGTGAGGCCATGACAGAGCTCACACACAGAGCATGACAGAGTGCACACACAGAGCATGACAGAGTGCGCATACAGAGTTGAGCCATAAGGATGATAGTTCGGATACATCGGTACGGCTATAGGTGCTTTAGGGAGACAGGAGCCCGTACACAACTCACTTGATACCCCATTCTCAACTCACTTGATACCCCATTCTCAACTCACTTGATACCCCATTCTCAACTCACTTGATACTCCATTCTCAACTCACTTGATACCCCATTCTCAACTCACTTGATACTCCATTCTCAACTCACTTGATACTCTATTCTCAACTCACTTGATACTCCATTCTCAACTGACTTAATACCCCATTCTCAACTCACTTGATACTCCATTCTCAACTCAGTTGATACCCCATTCTCAACTCACTTGATACTCCATTCTCAACTCACTTGATACCCCATTCTCAACTCACTTGATACCCCATTCTCAACTCACTTGATACCCCATTCTCAACTCACTTGACAACCAATTCTCATCATGTCACTTCTCTTTGAAAGCAGAAGTTGTGTTTTCAAAGAGAAGATGTTTAAAGTAGAGTCGATGTCTGTGTTAGTGACATGGTAATCTCTGGTGGACAGATTCTCGTGGACATGAAACGGCGAGAATCTGTCAAGGGTCACGTAGAATTATGTGATTACGAGGAGCAGTAGTTCCTAGTTTGGGGTTTTCGTCATTAATTATTTGAACAAATCAGGATGGGGCGAAGGTAGTTCTATCCAACAATAAATCATTTTGCTCAGAATAAAGATGGGGAACACTGCTTTAGGTCATGGGCCACAAGCAGGCATGTTTATGACAACATCCCAGACTTTTTCATCGGATGCCTAGATACTGTTACCATTAACTATTTGTTCTATTTCTATGACTCCTTTAGAAGATAGAACCCTGTCCAAATCTATCCCAGCTTTGCCCTCTTCCCCTTCACTTCCTGAAGCTGAGCTCAGCACTGATAGGCCAGTCCAGACGTCGTGTACTCTGACCCTGGGAGCGGATGAGGAAGTGTCAGCGGGCCGCCTGAGCCGGCTGGACTCAGTAGTGGCCTGACCCGGGGAGCAGTGAGCAAGCAATCCAGGTTCCGCTCCGCTCCAGGCCCTCTCTGTATCTACCTCCCTTCATACATGTGTTTCCTGTTGTTGTGGCCCAGAGAAGCCCCCCTCTGTGACAGCACAGGCTCCTTTCCTGATGCTTTGTTAGGGATCGCCCTGGGAATGGTTTAAATGTAGGTGTGTTTGACAGAGGCCCCTGTCGGTGTGGTGTGTGCCACGGCTGATACCGTTGAGCCTCGTAAAAACTGGCCCTGTTTTTACACCCGTCACCCCTCTGATGACATTTAGAGGCTGCGGGGAACTTAGCAATGAGCTGGGTTCTCTATAACTGTTGTGGGGATGATGTGTGTTTGTGTGCATGTAAAAAGTGTGTGTGTGTGTGTGTTTTGTGTTTTGTCTCACGTGATACAATCCATGCAGGAGACATTGAAATGGACAGCACCAAAGCCCTAGGATATGAAACAGTGGAAAGGTTGGTTATATTTTTACCTAATTATCCTAAGACCAGGTTGTCTTAGTTTCTCTTCCTCCCATTTTTTTTCTCTGTACATAATTTTATTAGCCAGCCAAACGTCACAAAGTATAAGAGTTTTATTGGAAGCAGCTTCGTGCTATTTCAAACCCTCAAATCATCTGCTTCTCTGGGCTTATTCCTCTGAGGAGAAACCAGCAGAGGAGATGCTTTGTTCAGTTTAATTGAAACGATACTAAACCACACGCAGTTTCTTAACAGCGTTTTTAGCTCTCAGGGCCCTGTGTTGCATGAATGTTTTCCATCAGGGAACGAGCTAATTGTAAAAAAGTGGCAGCTCAGCGTTTTTATTCCTCATCCCCCCTCCCTCCTCCTTCCCCCCTCGCCTGACACTGCACGTATGTGCCAGTGTTCCACAATCGGCCCTGTGACATCACAGCGGCTCATCTCGTTAAACGTCAAAACATTCCCCGAGCGGCAACGAGGCTTGGAGGCCTGGTGGAATGGCTTCCATATGGGATGCATATCCCTGACTCCCCCATGGGGGACTGACTGGGCCTGGGTCTGGAGATGGGGGATGGGGGCTTGAGAGACATGAAGAAGGGAAAGAGAGAGGGGCCTTTGCAGCTTATCTCAAAAATCTACTTTCATCTACTTTGGCAGGAGCTTGATCCCACAGCGTAGACGTTCTTCCAAATCAGTTCTTTCATCATCTCATATCCACAGCGAAGATTGGATTCATCGGATCCCCCCTCAGTCCCGCACGCACACACTTCTCTCAATTAAATTCAATTCAATTCAAGAGGCTTTTGGCATGGGAAACATATGTTAACATTGCCAAAGCAAGTGAAGTAGATAATATACAAAAGTGAAATAAACAATAAAAATTAACAGTCAACATTACACTCCAAAAGTATAAAGACATTACAAATGTCATATTATGTATATATACAGTGTTGTAACGATGTACAAATGGTTAAAGTACAAAAGAGAAAATAAATAAGCATAAATATGGGTTGTATTTACAATGGTGTTTGATCTTCTCTGGTTGACCTTTTCTTGTGGCAACAGGTCACAAATCTTGCTGATGTGATGGCACACCGCGGTATTTCACCCAGTAGATATGGGAGTTTATCAAAATCGGGTTTGTTTTCAAATTCTTTGTGGATCTGTGTAATCTGAGGGAAACATGTGTCTCTAATATGGTCATACATTGGGCAGGAGGTAAGGAAGCGCAGCTCAGTTTACACCTCATTTTTGGGCAGTGTGCACATAGCCTGTCTTCTCTTGAGTGCCAGGTCTGCCTACGGCGGCCTTTCTCAATAGCAAGGCTATGCTCACTGTCTGTACATAGTCAAAGTTTGTGTCAGTCACAGTGGTCAGGTACTCTGCCACTGTGTACTCTCTCTTTAGGGACAAATAGCATTCTAGTTTGCTCAGTTTTTTTGTTAATTCTTTCCAATGTGTCAAGTAATTATCTTTTTGTTTTCCAGGACCAGCTTGCTCAGGTGACTCTTCTCCAGGTTCATCTCTCTGTAGGTGATGGCTTTGTTATGGAAGGTTTGGGAATCGCTTCCTTTTAGGTGGTTGTAGAATTTAACGGGTCTTTTCTGGATTTTGATCATTTGTGGGTATCGGCCTAATTCTGCTCTGCATGCATTATTTGGTGTTCTACGTTGTACACTGATGATATTTTTGCAGAATTCTGCATGCAGAGTCTCAATTTGGTGTTTGTCCCATTTTGTGAATTCTTGGTTGGTATGCGGACCCCAGACGTCACAACCATAAAGGGCAATGGGTTCTATAACTGATTCAAGTATTTTTAGCCAGATCCTAATTGGTATGTCGAGTTTGATGTTCCTTTTGATGGCATAGAATGCCCTTCTTGCCTTGTCTCTCAGATCGTTCACAGCTTTGTGTAAGTTACCTGTGGCGCTGATGTTTAGGCCAATGTATGTATAGTTTTTTGTGTGCTCTAGAACAACGGTGTCTAGATGGAATTTGTATTTGTGGTCATGGCGACTGGACCTTTTTTGGAACACCATTATTTTGATCTTAATGAGATTTACTGTCAGGGCCCAGGTCTGGCAGAATCTGTGCAGAAGATCTAGGTGCTGCTGTAGGCCCTCCTTGGATGGTGACAGAAGCACCAGATCATCAGCAAACAGTAGACATTTGACTTCAGATTCTAGTAGGGTGAGGCCGGGTGCTGCAGACTTTTCTAGTGCCCTCGCCAATTCGTTGATACTGTGTATATGTTGAGGGTGGGGCTTAAGCTACATCCCTGTCTCACCCCAAAAAGAAATGTGTCTTTTTTGCCTACATTTGTAGTTTGTGTACATGGATTTTATAATATCGTATGTTTTTCCCCCAACACCCCTTTCCATCAATTTGTATAGCAGACCCTCATGCCAAATTGAGACAAAGGCTTTTTTGAAATCAACAAAGCATGAGAAGACTTTGCCTTTGTTTTCTCTCTCTCTCTCTCTCTCTCTCTCTCTCTCTCTCTCTCTCTCTCTCTCTCTCTCTCTCTCTCTCTCTCTCTCTCTCTCTCTCTCTCTCTCTCTCTCTCCCTCTCTCTCTCTCTCCCTCTTCCTCTCTCTCTCCCTCTCTCTCTCCCTCTCCCTCTGTCTCAGGAAACAAAGAAACTGGATCCCTGGCCGTGCCGCTCTCCCTCTAGCCGACCACAGGTTTGGTTTGGCAGGCGTCCAGCCAGCTGCCTCACACGCTGTAGCATGGGAACATCCTGCCTGCTACAGAGGGGTCCTCTTCAACCCTGTATACAGTGCATACACAAACACACGCCTGGGCAAGCACACGTATAGACACACATTCCCATGCACAGACATGCACAAAACAACATGCAAGCCCCATCTCACTGACACTGATTCTCACACAGGCGCATGTGCACACACACACACACACACACACACACACACACACACACACACACACACACACACACACACACACACACACACACACACACACACACACACACACACAAACACACACACACACACACACAGAGCCCAGTGGTCCTCTCTCTTGAGCTTTGATTTGTGGGCCCATGGTTTGAGTAAAGGGGGCCCACAGAGGGATGGAGGTCTGTGAGTTTGTGAGTGCACATGCGGATGTGTGTGTTTGCACATGCTTATGTGTGTTTTTGTGTGTGAGGAACAGAAAAGAGCATGTCCGGGGCCAGTGTTCGAAGATGCTTATACAATAGATGCCATGGAAGCTAGAAGTGGCCTCTTGGGTCATTGTTTAGTGGCCTTGTTATTGTTCCCATTAATCATAGTTAATGTAGGTTCCTCTGCTGCTCTGATTACAAGCTGGGGGGTCAGCACACTAAATTCAGTGCACACAGTGAAAAGAGTTACCGGCTGCCACTCCTCAACCCTGACCCAACACCATTGTTCTCCTAATTGACAACTGTTGATTGGTGGAAATTTTTCAAACATGGATACCGTGGTCTGATCAAAGGATCCCCTCAATTAATCTTTCAGACTGCATGTCGGATTAATACATTCTTGGGCGCTATTACCAAACATTGTAAAGAAAGAGAGGGATTGGGGGCTGGGGGGATTTGACCCTCAGCTGACCTGGGGTTCGGAGAAAAAAGTCTGTAATCAAGAGGACTTAACCATATTTTCTTCCCTCCCTAAAAGAGCTACTTGTCTCCAAAAAGAGTGGGAGAAAAAAAACTCATGCAGTTTTTAAACATCAATATTGTTCCATCGGTTGGACACAGAGAAGTGTAAGTCACATACATCTTGATTTTTCCCAGGCTGTGTAAATTAATCCTCTTTGAGCCGGTCCCTGTGTTCACGGGTAAACTGAACCCATGTCCCTGAGGCAGGAACATGTTCAATCAAGTAGAAAAAGAAGGTGAAATAACGAGCAGGGTGTGTGCACCTGCTTGGCAGCAGTGAGGTGGGAGGATGGAGGAGAATAGGGGGTGAGGTAGAGGGTAGAGGTACAAACCGACTCTGTCAGTCTTCAGGCACAATCAGCTCTCGCCTGGACAATCAGTGGGGGAGACGGGGCGTAAGAGAGTGGAGGGCCGGATCATGAATGAAAGGAGAGAGTTGATAGCAACGTTGGGTTCTCTGTGGCAGTGGCATGCTCGGTCAACCACATTACTGGAGGGAGGGGGAGTAGGGGATGGGCAACAAACCGGGTTCATTTCCATTGGGTTCACTTCACATCCACCTGAGAGGCCCGAACGGCCGGGTGAAGTTACGGGAATAGAGATATTGTTTTTGTGTCAAACAAACTCATACCCAAGGAGACAGATACTATAAATAGAGCTTCATTTGCAAGCAGAGAGAATGTGTTTGAAAAAGAAAGAAAGTCAACCAGAAATGGAGGGATAATGTGTGATAGAGAAAAAGAAAAGTAGAGAAGATAGGATGATATAATTAGGGAGAAAAAGGGAAAGAGTGAGAGAGACATAGGGAGAGAGAGGAAGGCACCAGGGGCAGGAGGGATGTAAGAGAATTCAAACTCTCCTGTACTAACATAGACCTGCATAGAAACCTGTTCCAAACCCACCTCCCTCCATCAGACAGTCATTCAGAAAGTTATCTCCTAAATCACCACCAGCATCTCCTTGCCACCATTATCCAGTCTAGCCAGCAATCCTCTCTGACTGCTTCGGCTGCTTCACCGAGAAAGAGAAAGATTAGTTGGAAATTCCCTAATCACAATTGCTTCCCATTATGATAAAACAAATGTTTTCTCCATATAACCATAGCAATGTTGAACAAACAGAGTACTGAATGTCAAAGTAAACGATATTGGATATAGATGAGATAGATGGCAACAACATGCAGTCAATTACTGTAGCAAACACTCTAGAGAGTTTGTATTAAGTGTATTTTACATTATATCAATTTAGATTCAGAATTGGAGTAGTACTTGGTAACAGCTCCAAGACTCATGAGGTTAAAGAGTAGCTGCAATTAACATGTGCTGAACGTTTCTAGATAAGGGAAACATGAGTACATTTCAGTTTTTGGGGTTTTATTTATTCGCACCAAAGAAAAAGTGAAAGACAGAACAGTGCAGGTAAAAAGAACTGGTAAAAACGGTGTGCAGGTGAGGTTGGAAACCCCAAATGGCTTTAAAGAAAACCTCAAAAACCAATGTACGAATATAAGTACAAAAAAGTTGTTTCAATCAATTAAACAGAGCATACTAATTATAAATGTACATCAGGTACTCAGTATACAATATATATTTTCTTGATTATCAAATAAAATACAATTTTATTAGTAACATGCGCCGAATACAACAGGTGTAGACCTTACAGTGAAATGCTTACTTACGAGCCCCTACCAACAATGCAGTTAAAAAAATAAATGTAACTGTCACGCCCTGATCTGTTTCACCTGTCCTTGTGCTTGTCTCCAACCCCTCCAGGTGTCGCCCATCTTCCCAATTATCCCATGTATTTACACCTGTGTTCTCTGTCTGTTTGTTGCCAGTTCGTCTTGTTCATTCAAGCTTCCTGCGTTTTTCCTGTCAGCTCCTGTCGTTTCCCTGCCTCTCTTTTCTCATCCTCCTGGCCTGACCTCTCTGCCTGTCCCTGACCCTGAGCCTGCCTGCCGTCCTGTACCTTTGCTCCACCTCTGGATTACTGAACTCTGCCTGTCCCTGACCCTGAGTCTGCCTGCCGTACTGTACCTTTGCCGTAACCTGGATTATCGACCTTTGCCTGCCTTGACCTGTCTTTGCCTGCCCCTGTTGCTACAATAAACACAGTCTGCATCTGGGTCTTCCCTTGATTCCTGATAGTAATAAGTGATTAAAGAGCAGCAGTAAAATAACAATAGTTATACTACACACAGGGGGGTACCGGTACAGAGTCAATGTGCGGGGGCACCGGATAGTTGAGGTAATATGTACATGAAGGTAGAGTTATTAAAGTACCTATGCATAGATGATAACAAAAGAGAGTAGCAGTGGTGTGAAAGGGGGGCAATGCAAATAGTCTGGATAGCCATTTGATTAGATGTTCAGGAGTCTTATGGCTTGGGGGTAGAATCTGTTTAGAAGCCTTTTGGACCTAAACTTGGTGCTCCGGTACCGCTTGCCGTGCGGGAGCAGAGAGAACAGTCTATGACTAGAATGGCTGGAGTCTTTGACAATTTTTAGGACCTTCCTCTGACACCGCCTGGTGTAAAGGTCCTGGATGGCAGGAAGCTTGGCCCCAGTGATGTACTGGGCCGTACACACTACCCTCTGTAGTGCCTTGCGGTTGGAGGCCGAGCAGTTGCCATACCAGGCAGGATGCTCTCGATGGTGCACCTGTAGAAGCTTTTGAGGATCTGAGGACCCATGTCAAATCATTTCAGCCTCCAGAGGGGGAATAGGCTTTGCCGTGCCCTCTTCACGACTGTCTTAGTGTGTTTGGACCATGATAGTTTGTTGGTGATCAGGCCTACCGCTGTTGTGTCATTTGCAAACTTGATGATGGTGTTGGAGTTGTGCCTGGCCATGCAGTCATGAGTGAACAGGGAGTACAGGAGGGGACTGAGCACGCACCCCTGAGGGGCCCCTGTGTTGAGGATCAGCATGGCGGATGTGTTGTTACCTACCCTTACAACCTGGAAGTCCAGGATCCAGTTGCAGAGGGAGATGTTTAGTCTCAGGGTCCTTAGCTTAGTGATGAGCTTTGAGGGCACTATGGTGTTGAACGCTGAGCTGTAGTCAATGAATAACATTCTCACATAGGTGTTCCTTTTGTCCAGGTGGGAAAGGGCAGTGTTGACTGCAATAGAGTTTGCATCATCTGTGGATCTGTTGGGGTGGTATTCAAATTGAAGTGGGTCTAGGATTTCTGGGATAATGGTGTTGATGTGAGCCATGACCAGTCTTTCAAAGTACTTCATGGCTATGGATGTGAGTGCTACAGGTCTGTAGTCATTTAGGAAGGTTACTTTAGTGTTCTTGGGCACAGGGACTATGGTGGTCTGCTTGAAACATGTTGGTATTACAGACTCAGTCAGGGACAAGTTGAAAATGTCAGTGAAGACACTTGCCAGTTGATCAGAGCATGCTCAGAGTACATGTCCTGGTAATCCGTCTGGCCCTGCGGCCTTGTGAATGTTGACCTGTTTAAAGGTCTTACTCACATCGGCAACGGAGAGCGTGATCACACAGTCGTCCGGAACAGCTGATGCTCTCATGCAGGCTTCAGTGTTAATTGCCTCGAAGCGAGCATAGAAGTGATTTAACTCGTCTGGTAGGCTTGTGTCACTGGGCAGCTTGCGGCTGTGCTTCCCTTTGTAGTCTGTAATAGTTGCAAGCCCTGCCACATCCGACGAGCGTCGGAGCCGGTGTAGTACGATTCAATATTAATGTCCATTGCTCGTGTTTCTTGGCCCAAGCAAGTCTCTTCTTATTATTGGTGTCCTTTAGTAGTGGTTTCTTTGCAGCAATTTGACCATGAATGCCTGATACACGCAGTCTCCTCTGTACAGTTAATGTTGAGATGTGTCTGTCACTCGAACTCTGTGAAGCATTTATTTGGGATGCATTCTGAGGTGCAGTTAACTCTGCGGCAGAGGTAACTCTGGGTCTTCCTTTCCAGTGGCGGTCCTCATAAGAGTCAGTTTCATCATAGCGCTTGATATTTTTTGCGAGTGCACAAAGTTCTTGAAATGTTCAGCTGACCTTCATGTCTTAAAGTAATGATGTCGGGCTGTCGTTTCTCTTTTACCAAATACGGCTATCTTCTGTATACCACCCCTACCTTGTCAGAAGGTAGAAGTGGTATACATTTTTACATTTTTAACAAGGCACACCTGTTAATTTAAATGCATTCCAAGTGACTTCCTCTGGTTGAGAGAATGCCAAGAGTGTGCAAAGCTGTCATCAAGGCAAAGGGTGGCTACTTTGAAGAATCTCAAATATAAAACATATTTTGATTTGAGTAACACGTTTTTGGTTACTACATGATTCCAAATGTGTTATTTCATAGTTTTGATGTCTTCGCTATTATTCTACAATGTAGAAAATAGAAAAAAATAACAAAAACCATTGAATGAGTAGGTGTGTCCAAATTTTTGACTGGCACTGTACATTGGAGGCTCAATAATCTAGGAAGACAGTGATTTCACCAAAGAGGCACCAATCTCATCATGACCTGCTACTGATATCTTTAAGTTAGATTTAAGTACAACATTCCCACATCTGTTCTGAGTTACCAGTTAGTGCTCCCTCAGGGAGGGAACCCAGTGTGAATGAGGGGTGGGGGGCAAGGGGGACGGAATTATTTGGGCCCATGTGTGATGCAAAAGCAATATATAACAGGACCTGCTATTTGCAGCACTGGGGCCAAGGGAGCGATGTCACTTCTTGATCGATCCTGACAATCATTAAGAAGTGGACGATTTCCTGTATCTGGACAAAGGCCTAGGGCTTCTCTCTTGAGAGATGAGGGGTGGAGAGGTGGAGAAGTGTAGCATGGGTCGGGGCTAAAGGCCAGGGCAAGGGGGAGCTGGGGACATAAGACTCTCTATAAAATCTGGGCCCGTATTCATAGTCTGTCTCAGAAAAGGAGTGCTGATGTAGGACCTGATTCTAGATCAGCACTCCTTCTCTGAGATGCTTTATGAACATGGACCCTTATCTACTGTATGTCATGACTCCTGAACCTAAATCAGCACTCATACTCTGAGACGCTTTATGAACATCTACTGTATGTCATGACTCCTGAACCTAGATCAGGACTCCTACTCTGAGACGCTTTATGAACATCTACTGTTTCTCATGACTCCTGAACCTAGATCAGGACTCCTACTCTGAGACGCTTTATGAACATCTACTGTATGTCATGACTCCTGAACATTTGTCTAGACTACAGAATACAGTTGGTCTTTGTGACTGTAGTGAAATCAGTAAAGTTGGGTTACTTCTCAGTAACTGAGTCACTCCTAAGGCGTCATCTCCAATATGGTGACCTTCCATTATAGAGCTTTGCTTTGGTGTGGATTGAGGCCTATACAATCATATCAGTTGTGTTCCTCAATTGTATTCACCGTATTTACATTATGGATTGTGTTTCTGTGTGCGAATGGAAGGTCTACAGTAACATGAGAAAGCCAGCCTATGTATTGAATACATTGAATTGGATGGTTATGATACCGATGAATGAAGCCATGAATGAATGTGCTTATTTTTTATTTGATTTTTTTTTATCAGGAAAAATATGAAATTGTTGAAATTGTAATTGTTTGGAGAAATATGCATAAAGGGAGTGTAACTGCCCATAATTCGCCACCTTTGGATAGTTGTAATTGCAATTTTGATCATTATAAGTGACTGCAAGCAAATGTATTGACTTTTAAAAGACTTTCTGTTTTGTCTGCTTGGACTTAAGAGATAAGTAAGGTTGCGTTAATCTTTTTGCAGGCAGTCGTGTTCTTTTGATGAATGTATTTGCAATTTTGACAGTATAATATAGTTTTGATTAATGTATTTATGTTTTGAAAATGCATTTACTGTTTTGCCAAAGGCCACTGAGTGTGTCTTGTGGACTCTGTTTTGAAAATCAACATCATCGTTTCAAAAAGTGTTTCTACGCGATTGAGAGAAACTCTAACAGCAGCAGAACAAACAGTGCAGGGTTCTATCTCCTCTGTTTAATGTAATACACTTGTTTCCATGACTGCTTTCATTGCTGAAAAAAAAGAATATGCTTCGTTTTCTAGCAGAAACCAGGACACTGGCAAATAGTATTAGAGTAGCCTGTGAAGTAGTGCTATACAGCAAAGCTTGAGTAATGTGTTCTGATCTGTAACGTACAGTGTGGTTGGGAGTGTGTGTAGTTGGTGGAGGGGGGGTACAACAGTGTGTGTGACTGTGTGTGTGTATTGGGGGGGGGCAGCAGTGCATGTGTGCCTTTATGTGTGTTGGGGAAGGGGTTCGCCAGCTCTCGCCTCACTCCATTTGCTGTTGAAACCCAGCTGGAATGAAGACCACATGGTCGCTGTTTTGAATAACTCTCATCATGGGGTTAAATCTACATTTCCCTCATGCATTCTCCTCCTCATCCAACCTTTTGATTCGAACTGTCCGAGCAGAACAGGTAATACCACATCGACCTTAACATTTACATTCGGAAGGGGAAAAAAACGAACCAAACAGTCCAGGGAAAAGAAAAACAAAGGAAACAACAACATCTGCGAGTGTAGTGGACAGGACTGCTGTCCCAATTGTGTTATGCTTGGCAAGCCTTGAAGTGCCTAATCTACAGGAGGGGAAAATATATAAAAATACACCGAGCTCTGGCAGCCATGTGGTGTGGTTGCCAGATATTTCACATGGTTGTAATTTTCGTAATGAAGTAATGGGGCTCTCTCATTGTCTGAGACACACGGATTGAGGGCTTTAGCCTTTGCAGGGGTGTTTTACAGTTACAGTATGGTGCAGGAGGAGTTAGAATCTGTGCGGGTCTGTGTGCATATTATCCACCTCATCATAATGGTACACATAGTGGCACACTACGTTTAGGGAGTGAGAAAATAAGAGTCCTTACACATTGTTTCTCCATTTAAGGGGCTGTATGTATCAAGCATCTCAGAGTAGGATAATTTTTTGAACCTTCATTTAACCTTCGTCTGTTGATGTACGATCACGCCCCCCATCAATATCATCTTATTCATTGTGATCTTAAATGCAAAACTGATCCGAAATCAGCACTCCTACTATGAGAAGCTTTAGCAATGCAGGCCCTTGTCTATCTTCTCAGTTTCCTTCCATCAACTAAAAAAATAACCTGTTTATTTGGTCAGTCCTCAGAGATGTCAATGTCCGTCAAGTGCCGACCTGTGTTGACACGTAGCAAATTGCCTGCTCTTGACACGTGTCGTAAGTTTTCCCAGAATGCCTTTCAAACCCCAGCTCCAGCCTCCCCTGAGTGGTTGTGTGTTTGTTGTGGCGACAGACCCTGTGAAGCTGAGCCTTCTCCCCTGACGACTGTGGCAGTCCTGTTGATACAGTAACTCTCAAGTTTAGTGCCTTCCAATTTATCTCTCAACACTGAGGCTTAATTTTGGGCCTAGTTTTTGTGTTTCCGTTAGATGGGTGGTCTGGTCTGGGGTATAGACTCAGAACTGGGGCTCTCTCTGTGTGCCCTAGCCACTACTCTAGATAGACAAGTTGAGCCCTGTCTTTGAGCTGAGGCCCTCATACTAAATCACAATAGATTCATCTTGAGGGACAGAAGGTCAACTCTCCTCTGAACCCCTATCTGTTGTCCTATGACTTCAGGGCTGACGGACTGGAGTGTTAAAACAGGTTGAATTCATTCCCCTCCCTCTGCTTTCTCACCTTTCTTTCTCTTCTCTCTCTTCTCTCATATATATATGTATACTGTAGTAACAGTCAAAAGTCAAAAATTTGGGTTTTTCTTTATTTTTACTCTTTTTTTTACATTGTATAATAATAGCGAAGACATCATAACTATGAAATAACACATATGGAATTATGTAGTAACCAAAAAAGTGTTAATCAAATAGAAATATATTTTATATTTGAGATTCTTCAATGTAGCCACCCTTTGCCTTGATGACAGCTTTGCACACACTTTCTCTCAACCAGCTTCACGAGGAATGCTTTTCCAACAGTCTTGAAGGAGTTCCCACATATGCTGAGCACTTGTTGGGTAATTTTCCTTCACTCTGCGGTCCAACTTATCCCAAACCATCTCAATTGGGTTGAGGTTGGGTGATTGTGGAGGCCAGGTCATCTGATGGGGGGGTGCAACTCAATTTTAGGAAGGTGTTCCTAATGTTTGGTATACTCATTGTATATAAACGAGCACGCCTCAAGCTAAAAATATATCAATCAACAAAGCTCAATACCAATCAGACATGTGCTCTTCCATGCCATCCCTAGGAGGGCTGCGTCACCTGAGTGGGGTTGAGTCACAGACGTGATCTTCCTGTACTGTTTTGCGCCCCCTCGGGCTCGTGCGGTGGAGGAGATCTTTGTGGGCTATACTCAGCCGTGTCTCAGGGTAGGAAGTTGGTGGTCTGTTGATATCCCTGTAGTTGTGTGTGGGGGCTGTGCTTTGGCAAAGTGGGTGGGGTTATATACTGCCTGGTTGGCCCTGTCCAGGGGTATCTTCGGACGGGGCCACAGTGTTCTCCGACCCACCCGTCTCAGTCTCCAGTATCTATGCTGCAATAGTCTATGTGCCGCGTGACTAGGCTCAGTCTGTTATATCTGGTGTAATTCTCCAGTCTTACCTGGTGTCCTGTGCGAATTTAAGTAGGCTCCCTCTAGTTATCTCTCTCTCTCCCTCCCTCCCGGAGGACCTGAGCCGCAGGATTATGCCTCAGGACTACCTGGCCTGATGACTCCTGGCCGTCCCGTCCACCTGGTCGTGCTGCTGATCCAGTTTCAACTGCTACCTTTTCCCGGACCTGCTGTATTTGACTCTCTGTCTCTCTACCGCACCTGCTGTCTCGACCTCTGAATGCTCTGCTATGAAAAGCCAACTGACATTTACTCCTATGGTACTGACCTGTTGCACCCTCTACAACCACTGTGATTATTATTTGACCATGCTGGTCATCTATGAACGTTTGAACATCTTGAAGAACAATCTGGCCTTAAATGGCCATGTACTCTTATTATCTCCACCCGGCACAGCCAGAAGAGGACTGGCCACCCCTCCGAGCCTGGTTCCTGTCTAGGTTTCTTCCTAGGTTCCCGCCTTTCTAGGGAATTTTTACTAGCCACTGTGCTTCTACATCTGCATTGCTTAATGTTTGGGTTTTAGGCTGGGTTTCTGTACAGCACTTTGTGACATCTGCTGATGTAAAAAGGGCTTTATAAATACATTTGATTGATTGACTGACTGATAAGCAGAGACTCTCTCTGCTTAGTTTGGAAGATCTACAGCCTTATGTCTGATTGGTATTGAGCTTTGTTGATTTACATATTTTTCGCTTGAGGTGTGTTCGTTTCATCAGACAAAGAGAGCTGTGTCTCTTTTTGATATTTGATTATTTGAGTACCGATATTTGCTTTACGGCTCATGACAATAATGTGTGTTTGATATTATTATCATCAGCACATGTATGTACCCATGACAGAGATAGATATTAAATAGATGCACTTAAAGAAAGAGGAAAAAGAGGGATGGAGATGACATTTTCTTATTACATTTAGCTAGCCTAAATCTTACATAATTTTCAGGATGTTACCATAACCTGCTACAGTACTGTGGCTTTTTTTAGTTCACTTCCAGATGAGTTTTCTCTCTTGACCCGCCATTTGAGAGCAGAGAGCCAATCCAGACAGGGAATTAGAGAGGAATTGTTCTTGTCAGTCAGATTGACAGAGATGAGTGTGGAAGAAAAGGAGTGTTGAGGTTGGGAGACTTCTCCCTCTCTGGTGGGGAGCCTATTGGCTGGCCTCGCAGCCTCTTTGTGGGCAGTAAAACTGAACTGGGAACCAGTTTGCACCGTCAAAAACAGTAAAGAGACAAAGAAGAAAAGAGAGGCAGTAGGAGAGGAATGTACAGTGCCTTTGGAAAGTATTCAGACGCCTTTACTGTTTCCATATTTTGTTACATTACAGCCTTATTCTAAAATTGACTTAGTTCAACTGTCGTACCCTATCAGAACCTAAAATATAACCTTGTTTTACTTCAATGTTCGTAAACAAAGTAAACATAAACAAACAATAAAAACAAATCCTCAGCAATCTACACACAGTACCCCATAATGTAAAAGCAAACACAGGATTAAAAAAAATATATTTGTAAATGTATACAAAATTTAAAACAGAAATACCTTATTTACATAAGTATTCAGACCCTTTGCAATGAGACTCAAAATTGAGCTCAGGTGCATCCTGTTTGCATTGATCATCCTTGAGAAGTTTCTACAACTTGATTGGACATGATTTGGAAAGGCACACACCTGTCTATATAAGGTCCCACAGTTGACAGTGCATGTCAGAGCAAAAACCAAGCCATGAGGTCTAAGGAATTGTCCGTAGAGCTCCGAGACAGGATTGTGTCAAAACACAGATCTGTGGAATGGTACCAAAAAATGTCTGCAGCTTTGAAGGTCCCCAAGAACACAGTGGCTTCCATCATTCTTAAATGGAAGATGTTTGGAACCACCAAGACTAGAGCTGGTTGCCCGGCCAAACTGAGCAATCAGGGGAGAAGGGCCTTGGTAATGGAGGTGACCAAGAACCTGATGGTCACTCTGACAAAGCTCCAGAGTTCCTCTGTGGAGATGGGAGAACCTTCTAGAAGGACAACCATCTCTGCAGCACTCCACCAATCATGCCTGTATGGTAGAGTGGCCAGACTGAAGCCACTCCTCAGTGAAAGGCACATGACAGCCCGCTTGGAGTTTGCCAAAAGGCACTTAAAGGACTCTCAGACCACGAGAAACAAGATTCTCTGATCTGATGAAACCAAGATTGAACTCTTTGGCCTGAATGTCAATTATCACATCTCGAGGAAACCTGGCACCATCCCTACGGTGAAGCATGGTGGTGGCAGCATCATGCTGTGGGGATTTTTCAGTGGCAGGGACTGGGAGACTAGTCAGGAAAGAGGCAAAGATGAACGGAGCCTCAGACTGGGGCAAAGATTCACCTTCCAACAGGAAAACTACCCTAAGGACACAGCCAAGACAATGCAGGAGTGGCTTTGGGACAAGTCTCTGAATGTCCTTGAGTGGCCCAGCCAGAGCCCGGACTTGAAACCAATCGAACATCTCTGGAGAGACCTGAAAATAGCTGTGCAGCAACGCTCCACATCCAACCTGTCAGAGCTTGAGAGGATCTTCAGAGAAGAATGGGAGAAACTCACCAAATACAGGTGTGCCAAGCTTGTAGCATATTTTTTTTTAACCTTCATTTAACTTGGCAAGTCAGTTAAGAACAAATTCTTATTTACAATAACAGCCTAGGAACAGTGGGTTAACTGCCTTGTTCAGGGGCAGAACAACATATTTTTAACTTGTCAGCTCGGGGATTCGATCTAGCAACCTTTCGGTTACTGGTCCAACACTCTAAGCACTAGGCTAGGGGTCACACCCAAGAAGACTCAATGCTGTAATCGCTGCCATAGGTGCTTCAACAAAGTAAAGGGTCTGAATACTTATGTAAATGTGATATTTCCATTTTTTATTTGTAATAAATTAGCAAAGATGTCTAAAAACCTGTTTTTGATTTGTCATTATGGGGTACTGTGTGTAGACTGATGAGGGGAAAAAAAGAATTCAATACATTTTAGAATAAGGCTGTAAAAAATGTGGAAAAAGTCAATGGGTTTGACTACTTTCTTAAGTCACTGTAGATCCAAACTGTGTGGATTCTCTACAAGTTAATGGTCTTGATTGAAGTTGCCCACTTCCACTTTTAAATATTGTTGTACTTTATTAAAGAATCTACAGTATTGAATGAAAACTTTGTGAATAATTACAGAAAACTATTGAGTGGACGTGTTGTTTTGGTTTGATCATACATTCAGAATTGCTGTGATTACGTAGCAGCAGTACAAAAATAATGCAAGGTGTTCCAGCCACCCTAGTCATAGACTGTTCTCTCTGCTACTGCATGGCAAGCGGTACGGGAGCGCCAAATCTAGATCCAAAAGGCTCCTTAACAGCTTCTACCCCCAAGCCATAAGACTGCTGAACAGCTAATCAAATGGCTACCTGGGCAATTTGCATTGACCCCTCTCATTTTTTTTTACGCTGCTGCTACTCACTGTTTATTATCTATAGTCTACCCCTACCTACATGTACATATTACCTCAGTTACCTCGACTAACCTGTACCCCCACACATTGTCTCTGTACTGGTACACCCTGTATATGGCCACGTTATTGTTATTTTATTGTTACTCTTTTATTTTTTACTTTAGTTTATTTAGTAAATATTTTTTCTCAACACTTTTTTTTTTTTTTAAAGCGCATTGTTGGTTAAGGCCTTGTAAGGCAGCATTTCACGGTAAGGTCTACACCTGTTGAATTCGGCGCAAAAAATATATTTCATCTGGAAATAATGGCACATAGACCTATATGAGAGCATGGGTGCTGATATACAGAGCGAATGAGTGTGTGTATGATGTGTGTGTGTGTATTGAGTGTTAGGCTACTTGATCACTCTGAATCCAGCACATGTGTGTTGTTGGCCACTCCATTCGTAGGGTGTGTGTGTGTGTGTATCTGTGTGGCTGTATGTGCGTGCAGGTGTGCCTGCGTGCGTGCGTGCGTGTGTGTGTTCCGGTGATTGACACGTTGTGGTCTGAAGGCACATGGGTGAGGGGGCTGACTGACGGGAGGATCAGGTAGCCATTCATTACAGGAGGGGCACACTCAGCCTCCTGGGATCCACACACACACAATGACTGCTCCATACAAAAATCCATGCACACACACTTACCCAAACACACATTCACGCAAGGCTGCCCACACACTTATCCTCCCCCTCTATCATGGCCTTTGTGTCTATAGAGACATTTCTATGGATAGACAGCAGAAACATGATCTCATAGAGAATCTTGGTTGCAGGGCTTTTAGGAGGACTGGTCTGGGTGTTCCTAAATGTGATGCTGTCCTGTCAGCTGAAGACTCAGTTTACCCTCAGATGAGTGGAGCAGGGGTTAGTGACGCCTCTCAATGGCCCCTGGGTTCCTGCTCCGGAGCCTTGACAGGCTACCATTACGTGTCACTGACAAACCAAATGAGTCAGCACCAGAAATCTCTTCAGCCTTACTGTGCATAGTATCCCAGTAGTAGCTCATATCCCGCTTAAGGTCTTATTCTGGATAGGCTGTTTACATGCACCTTTGATATCTAGCTCAGAATATTCCTGATTTAAGTTTATATGGGTTAAATATAATAGTAACTGAAATGACCTACACTGACTATAGGCATATAACCTCTCACAAGTAGCCTAATATAATATGAACTCCTGCAGAATTACACATTTCTTGCAGTAAAACGAATACACCAAATGTTAATTTTGTCTCAGGAACAGGAGAAATATTTATTTATTTGAGCATTTGTGTAACTTGTTATCTTTGACACTGTTATGCAAGCAGACAGTATTTTCAACCACCTAAGTTATGCACCCAAGACAAACTGAAGTCTTATCAGAAACATGTTTCATCGATTTCTCACGGGTCAAACTGATGACACTTGGACATTTTGCATGGGAACAATCTTTCCAAAGTTTTGGAGCTATTACATTTCCTCCCCGACACGGTCCCAAAACATCCTCCTAAACATATTTTACTGGTAACCATGTTAACTAGATTACTAATGCATTCATTCTTTCGATTTAAGCCATTATTCTGGTGAGCACTGCTTTATTTAGTCTTCTAGGGCAACAAGTAATACAAAAAAATTGTGACCAACTTTTTATTTTGTCTACATAAAGGGGGGTTACAGGAACAAAAAAATTAAATAAGACATGTAAAGATCAGCCCCCATCCGTCCGCCCGCATCCCCCCACCCCACCCTGAAGAAAGCATGCCTCCCACCCCTTCCCATCCCACCCAGCAACCGAGGTTGCTTATCAGTCCCCCTCCCACCCATCCATCCCCTGAGTCTCCCCTTAGATTCCCCCCAATCCCCCCTCCCTAGGGCATCAAGTTGTGACTGAAGAGGAGCTGCATGTATCTAGCTATAGTCGTCAAACAAATGAGCTACCAAATGTCGAAAATTATAATTTGCCCTCCCAAATGTTGGAAATTGTAAACATAAATGTATCTAAATTAGGGGTGTAAGTAGTCTAAGCCAGTAGGCTATACAGTCCAGTACGGAGTATCAGCAAAAATAATATTATGGAATTATTATGGTGGATGGAACTGCGCAGGTAGCCCACTTTTTGAAGTACTTTGTTTGAAAATCAGATGAAAACATCACACATCCTGCACAGACTGTGAAAAAAAACTGTAAACGAGATAAGATGTTTGCATGCCACAGTATTCCGTCTAAGATCAGCATATCCCGGGCATCTTATACATGTTTCTCATAACTGAAATAGACGCTTTTTTGGGTTGTTGTAAACTGGACGTGATGTTTTATACGCGTCAACCCAAAAAACAAATACTTGAGTATCCCGAATAAAAATAAGATATTGGTGTGCATATAAATGTGGTCATTGATGGAGACATTCAGAAATTGTAGACATGCAAAATTGAGTAGTCGGTGGAAGTAATGGTAGCAAAAAAACGAATGATGTGCTCTTGTCATGTCTAGAAGACAATGTTGCATGGTCTTATTCCATTTCTATACACAATCCACAAGTGTAAGTTAAGATAACTATAGGGGCAAAAGGTTGGGAAAAACGGGGCAATGAAAGAGAGTAATGTCATGAAGAATTAATAAGAGGGAAGGGGGGGAGAAGTTGAAAGGAGAAGGGAAAGGTTGGTGAGTCGAGGGGCGAGAGTGGGAGTGTTAGATGATACAGTATGTGTTTGGATGAGTATTCATGACAGTTTATCCATAAGCTACTCTACCCACTAACTTTTCCATGAGTAGCGTCTCATTCTCATCTCCTTCCTTAACTCCTCGAATACTGAGCTTATCTGTCTTACCGTCTCAAGTCAGTGGTTCAACATTCGCTTCCAAAGGTTTACCTTGGTGTTCATCCACCTTTTTACTCAATTACTGCACAGAGGTATGTCTACCTTTACCAGGAGCTCCAATATCTCAGACAATGAATGTACTCTAGAAGAGGAAGAGATGTAGAATGATACAAACAAGAAGTACGTGCAGAGTGATGTTTGGATGAGGAAATAGTTCAAATTGAGAAAAGGGTTTTTCCTACTCCTTGGAAAGCCACACTCTCTAACCCAACGCACAAATGCGCACGCGAACCACGCACGCACAGACACACTCACCCCATTATGCCACGTCACATTTACCTACACATACTGTACAGTACAGTGTGCGGGGAATACCAGCTAAACAAGTCCAATTCCCCTCAGTAATAGGGCAGACTGCTGTGAGCTGGTTTAAATATAGCCTCAGACTTAAAATACTATTATTTCTGTCCCGTGACAGTAGTGGGTCAGGGGGTCTGGTCCCTTTCCCTCTACCTCCCCTCACCCTTCACCCCCCTACCCTCCACCCCCCTTCAGCCCAGTGTATACATAGCTGCTCCAGACAAAATGTTTTGGTCAAATTAGAAGTTGAACCACATCCTCTGTGATTTAATCTGGAGCTGGACCCTGGGTGGCTGCACAAACAAACTCAGCTGCCCCATTAGAGACAGGCCCCTCTGTGGCGTCACTAAGGTGTACCCTCCCTCCATGCTTCCCCTCATGCCCCTGACCAAACTTGTTTCAAAGACTAAATACTACACGTTTCTACTTTAATCCTTATCCATCTCCATCTAGCATTGGACACCACAGGAAATGGTGGTATGGTTGTTTGATTACGTTGTACTTTTGATTCCCCTGCCTATGTCATGTCTTTGACTAGTCTGTTTACTATTCTTGGCAACGCCATATAACGCCCTAGTAAACAGAGTGTCCCGGTACCCTAGGGTTGGCTATGCCCTAATTCCTTGTTCACTATATTGAATAGGCTGTCCCAGTGCCCTCCCTGTCTGTGTGTCTGTACTCGGTTTACTCTGTTGTCTGAGGTGACTCAGTGTCTGGGCCAGTTATATAACTGACTGTGGAATAATAATCTCTCTCCTTTCCTTTCTCGGCTATCATCTCCCTTCCTTTCTCTTCTTTTCTCTCTCTTTCGCAGATGAGCCCTGCGTGAACACATCAATAAAGAGCAATTACACAATAAATATCTACTGAACAAAAATATAAATGCAATGTGCAGCAATTTCAACTATTTTACTGAGTTACAGTTCATATAAGGAAATCAGTCAATTGAAATAAATTCATTAGGCCCTAAGCTATGGATTTCACATGACTGGGCAGGGGTGAAGCCAAACACTGGGGAGCCAGGCCCAGCCAATCAGAATGAGTTTTCCCCAAAAAAACATCTTAATTACAGACAGAAATACTCCTCAGATTCATCAGCTGTCCAGGTGGCTGGTCTCTTCACCACACAGGTGAAGAAGCCAGATGTGACGATCCTGGGCTGGCTTGGTTACATGTGGTCTGCGGTTGTGAGGCCGGATGGACGTACTGCCAAATTCTCTAAAACGACGTTGGAGGCGGCTTATGGTAGAGAATTTAGACGGATCACCAGTAGAGTCTGAGATAGAACTTAAAATGTAGCTTGATTCAGCTTTCTTGATTGAGGAAGTACATCCATTTTCATATTACCTGAAAAGCTGCCAATTAGCTAGAGAGTCTGTTTTTCTAGCCTTGGCCAAGGCCTGAATTCTCATCATAACAAGATCTGAAAGTTCTATAGAGAACCAAGGATTTGTTCTATTTTTTACTCTAAGGCATTTAAAGGGAGCGTGTTTGTCTGCCAGAGAGATACAAAAATTCTAGAGCTAATTGAGGGTTAGGCATGCAGCTGATAGAGGAGAAGTCAGATGAATCGTCGAGGATCGGCAGGATAGTCAGTTTTACTAGTGCAAGTTTGGCAGCATGAGTGAAGGAGGCTTTGTTGCGAAATAGAAAGCCGATTCTAGATTTAATTTTGGATTGGAGATGTTTAATGTGAGTCAGGAATGAGAGTTTACAGTCTAGCCAGACACCTAGGTATTTGTAGTTGTCCACGTATTCTAGGTCAGAGCCGGGCAGGGTAGTGATGCTAGTTGGGCGGGCGGGTGCGGGCAGCGAACGGTTGAAAAGAATGCATTTGGTTTTACTAGCGTTTAAGAGCAGTTGGAGGCCAAGGAAGGAGTGTTGTATGGCATTGAAGCTCGTTTGGAGGTTAGTTAACACAGTGTCCAAAGAAGGGCCAGAAGTATACAGAATGGTGTCGTCTGTATAGAGGTGGATCAGAGAATCACCGGCAGCAAGAGCGACATCATTTATGTATACAGAGAAGAGAGTCGGCCCAAGAATTGAACCCTGTGGCACCCCCATAGAGACTGCCAGAGGCCCGGACAACAGGCCCTCCAATTGAACACACTGAACTCTGTCTGCAAAGTAGTTGGTGAACCAGGCGAGGCAATCATTAGAGAAACCAAGGCTGTTGAGTCTGCCGATAAGGATGTGGTGATTGACAGAGTCGAAAGCCTTGGCCAGGTCAATGAATACGGCTGCACAGTAATGTCTCTTATCGATGGCGGTTATGATATCGTTTAGTACCTTGAGCGTGGCTGAGGTGCACCCGTGACCAGCTCGGAAACCGGATTGCACAGCGGACAAGGTACGGTGGGATTCGAAGTGGTCAATGATCTGTTTATTAAGTAGGCTTTCGAAGACTTTAGAGAGGCAGGGCAGGATGGATATAGGTCTATAGCAATTTGGGTCAAGGGTGTCACCCCCTTTGAAGAGGGGGATGACCGCGGCAGCTTTCAACTGAGTGCAGTTTTGCACTCAGTTGAGTCAGGTTAAAGTCAAGACAGATTTTCTTAAAATGGTCTGAGGCCAAATTAGGTTAAAATCCCCTTCAGATGACAGAAAAGTTTTAAATACTTTTTAATAGTACCAAAAGCATCCGCCTGTGCAGTGGGTGGGTGGTGAATCCCTGCAACAGATAAATGTTTGGCATATGGCCAAAATACAATATATACATGCCATTTACCATCAGTAGACTGACAAAGCCAGCCAGGGAACAAGACAGAGGGAGAGACATTTTGATATTATGAAAATGTTTATTTTTTAAATCAACATAAAACACTCAACAATAAAGATGGAGTGTGTGTGTATGTGTGCATAAGTGTTTGCGTGTCTGTGTGTTCAGCAGCATCCCAGGTGTAGTTGCAGCCCTCCCTGTGTGTGTAGCTTCAGTAGCAGTAGGAACTCATCAGGCATGGAGTGGACGCCTTTCTTAGGGCCAACGTTGTCATAGTAATGATTGGGCAAAGGATTGTGGTTTAGATCCAGAGAGAAGGGCCAGAAACCGTAAATATGAACCTGACAGAGAGAGAGGTAGAAACTCAGAAACACACAACACAAATATGCACATACACACTCACTCACACCCTTACCTCTTTGCAGAGTTCCATGGCCACACTAACCAGGATCAGCCCGCTGCTGAGGCGTTGCTCTTTTAAGCCCTGCCCTTTCCACTTCTTGCTCAGATTAAACATGAAATTGGGGTTGAAGAATAACACCTTCTGATTGGGCCTCAGTGGTCGAAGGGCGTGGTAAACATCCAATGACGGTCTAGTACAGATTTGGTAGCTGAATGCCGGCAGGAGCAGGGAGGCGTTCCCATAAGCTGCGACACGATTGGCAAACGGTTGAGGGACCTTCTCCAGGTTGTAGTAACTATGGAAACACGCAATGGTTAGCTAGCTAACTTCACTTCTACTGATGAACAGAAGCTTTGTCTTTTATTAGTTTAAATCTATATTCAACCACAACAGCAGCCACACTCTTGATATTGTACAAATGATTTCTTACTTATAGTTGTGAAGCAAAAGTCCAGACTTTAAATCTTCATACTTCTTATTAATGTGACTTGCGTAAGCAGCCACACTTTAAATATTTTACAAATAATTTCACTTTTATATTTTTTTTGTGTTCTTTTGACTGGTCTGGAGTAGTGTGCTTGCACACAACGTTTTGATACTATTTATGATTCAACTTTTATTAAACTTATTAGACTTCATCCACTTTCATGGGATTTCTTCAATATTCTAAAGCTTCCGTTGTGACATCATCACTTCCTACATTCCATTCATTGTAAATGCAACAATATAACTTCTCCCACAAGTCAGCAACTTTGACCACTTTGCATCAACTTGGACAAAAAGTTAGTGTATGAAATTTTACAGCTGTTTTTGTAACCGCATCAACACCATTTTCTGTAACTTTCTCATAAACAACTGACATTTGTACCACTTTCCCAACAAGTTAGACAAAAAGTCTACTTCTCTGATTTTCTAATCTGAAAGCAGAACAGGAATAGCTTTTACCAATAAAGAGGTAGAGCTGTTTTAATAACCCATCAACTGCTTTCATGAAATATGCAGTAAGTCATGTCAGAAGCTTTCCAAATTCCAAAAGTAGTACATTTTGAAGTTCACTTTACTTGCTTTGTCTAGCAACACTATCATGAATCTAGCAGTTCAGAGTGCAGTGTTTATTTAGTTTCATAGCACAAACATGTGGTAGTATGTTTCTGTCACTGGCTAGAGCCATGGAGAGAGCAGGTCTGCCAAGGCAACTGCAGGGTGGGTGCCTAGTAACACGTGCCTCGGAGGGAGACGTCTTCATAGCGCGACAAATTCCCATGATTTGTGAATCTCTGTCGGACTGAACAGCTATCGCAACAGCTAAAATGGCTTTGAAAAAATAAGATGTCAGCTTATAGAGAGAAGTATCTACCAAAATAACTACATTTATGGCATGACCTGGAATGATACAGAAACATTTTCTAATCTTTCCCTGTTCTGGACGACCTGGAACAATACAGAGAAGATTTATAATGCTCACCTGCTTCATCCTCCTTAGCCCTGTGCTCTAAATAACTCAACTGGCTAGTTTGCCTGTCTGTAAAGACAAAAGGCGCGCTGTACATTGATCCTGCTACTCTGATTGGATTGAGCGAAACTTTCTCTGTTCACTCGCTTCATATTTCCCCCGATCACTTCTCATTGCACTTCGTTCAGTTTTCATACAACTGTAGTTTAGACACTGACCATAACTACTGACCACAACTACTGAACCACAACCACACAAATACTGACCACAACAACACAAATACTGACCACAACTACTGAACCACAACACTACTGACTACTACTGACCACAAATACTGTCCACAACCACACAACTACTGAACCACACACCTATTAAGCAAAATGACTGACCACTGCTGACCACAACTACAGACCACAAGTACTGACCACAACCACAAAAGTACTGGCCACAATTACTGACCACAAGTAATGACCACAACTACTGACCACAAAACTACTGGCACCACATAACTAATGGCCACAACAACAAAACTACTGACCATAACTACTGACCATAACTGCTGACCGCAACTCCTGACCACAACCACACAATTACTGACAACAACTAATTACCACACAACTACTGATCACATCTACTGACCACAACCACACAATTACTGACCAAAACTACTAAACCACAACCAAAAAAACGACTGACCACAACTACTGACCAAAACGACTGACCACTACCACACATCTACTGACCACAAATACTGACCACAAAACTATTGGAATCAAATAACTAATGAACACAACATAAAAATCTACTAACCACAACTACTGACCGCAACCACACAACAACTGACCACACAACTAATTACCACACAACTACTGACCACAACTACTGACGACAACCACACAACTACAGACCACAACTAATGAACCACACAACTGCAGTGCATTGGGAAAGTATTCAGACCCCTTGACTTTTTCCTCATTTTATTACATTACAGCCTTATTCTAATATTGATTAAATATTTTTTTTCCTTATCAATCTACACACAATACCCCATAATGACAAAGCTAAAACAGGTTAAAGATTTTTGCAAATGTAAACTGAAATGTAAACAGAAATATCTTATTTACATAAGTATTCAGACTCTTTGAGCTCATGTGCATCCTGTTCCCATTGATCATCCTATGAGATGTTTTTACAACTTGATTGGAGCCCACCTGTGGTAAATTCAATTGATTGGACACGATTTGGAAAGGCACACACCTGTCTATGTAAGGTCCCATTGGTCGACAGTGCATGTCAGAGCAAAAACCAAGCCATGAGGTCGAAGGAATTGTCCGTAGGGCTCAGAGACAGGATTGTGTTGAGGCACAGATCTGGGGGACGGTGCCAAAACATTTTTGCAGCATTGAAGGTCCCCAAGAACATAATGGCCTACTAACCACAACTACTGAACACAAATATTGATCACAACCACACAACCACTGACCACACAACTACTGACCACAACTACTGACCACATCCATACTGTAGGGCCCAAATAAACTGCAACAAACAAACAACTACTGACCACAACTACTGCTCTGGTCTCCTCAAGCACCTGTCCAGCTCTGGTCCTGGGTATAGTTAGTTAGCTCTGGTTTGGACTAGCTCTGGTCTAGCTCTGGTGTGCACAAAAATTATAACTACTTAAATGTGCATAAATTAGCATAGAATACCTGCCAACAATAATTGTAACTCTTCAAGCTAAAGACACCAAATCAACTTTCACATGTTCAAGGATCCTATCAACCAATCAATCAGTCTTTTCATCAACCTACTTTTAATTTACACTGAATGTTTTACAAAAGTAAATTGTGCATCTATTTATCTGAAACTGACAGCATGAATAATTCAGAGTTGCGTTGCCTTCCTAAGAGTGTTGTCCAAATTATTCTGCCTTTTATTCCCATCTTCTGACAGAAGGCCGCTATCTTTCTTCTTTCAGTTTTCATACGCAACAACTGTAGTTTAGTTTTTGTGATCTAACTGACCCACAATCGAAATGAAGAAGGTTGACGTAGTAATCTATCAATGTAATCAGACTAACTATTTTACTACATTTTACTTTGACAATATGTACGTGCTTTGCTTTAAATAGTAAAGAAACACATTTGAAACTTCATCCACAACCACAAAAATACCTTAAGAGTTAAAGCAAGTCCCAGCAATTGTAATTCATGTAGAATTATCTAGTTGTTATTATTATTATTATTATTATTATTATTATTATTATTATGTAAAACTTACGAAGCAAAAGTCCAGAGTAAAATTTGTGTTGTCATTCTTCTTCTGCACGCTACTCCTCTTACATAGTTTAAGCTAGAAACGCTGTTCAAACTTTAAAACGTGTATACTGATCTGGAATAGTATGCTTACATTTTACTTTTTAATATATTTTATACTTTTTAAACTACTCTACATGACCAAAAGTACAGTTCAAGTCGGAAGTTTACATACACCTTAGCCAAATACACTTAAACTCAGTTTTTCACAATTCCTGACATTTAATCCTAGTAAAACTTCCCTGTCTTAGGTCAGTTAGGATCACCACTTTATTTTAAGAATGTTAAATGTCAGAAAAATAGTAGTGAGAATGATATATTTCAGCTTTTATTTCTTTCATTCCCAGTGGGTCAGAAGTTTACATACACTCAATTAGTATTTGGTAGCATAGCCTTTAAATTGTTGAACTTGTGTCAAACATTTCGGGTAGCCTTCCACAAGTCTTCCACAAGATGGGGGAATTTTGGCCCATTCCTCCTGACAGAGCTGGTGAATCAGGTTTGTAGGCCTCCTTGCTCACACATGCTTTTTCAGTTCTGCCCACACATTTTCTATAGGATTGAGGTCAGGGCTTTGTGATGGCCACTCCAATACCTTGACTTTGATTTTCTTAAGACATTTTGCCACAACTTTGGAAATATGCTTGGGGTCATTGTCCATTTGGAAGATCCATGTGCGACCAAGCTTTAACTTCCTGACTGATGTCTTGAGATGTTGCTTCAATATATCCACATCAGGGTCTACAGTCAATCACGGACTACAAAAAGAAAACCAGTCCCGTCGCGGACCACGATATCCTGCTCCCAGACAAACTAAACAACTTCTTTGCTCGCTTTGAGGACAATACAGTGCCACCGACACAGCCCGCTACCAAAACCTGCGGGCTCACCTTCACAGCAGCCAACGTGAGTAAAACATTTAAGCGTGTTAACCCTCGCAAGGCTGCCGGCCCAGATGGCATCCCTGGCCGCGTCCTCAGAGCATGCGCAGACCAGCTGGCTGGTGTGTTTACGGACATATTTCATCCATCCTTATCCCAGTCTGCTGTTCCCACATGCTTCAAGAGGGCCACAATTGTTCCTGTTCCCAAGAAAGCTAAGGTAACTGAGCTAAATGACTATCGCCCCGTAGCACTCACTTCCGTCATCATGAAGTGCTTTGAGAGATAGTCATATCACCTCCATCCTACCAGATACCCTAGACCCACTCCAATTTGCTTACCGTCCCAATAGGTCCACAGACGACGCAATCACAATCACACTGCACACTGCCCTAACCCATCTGGACAAGAGGAATACCTATGTAAGAATGCTGTTCATCGACTACAGCTCAGCATTTAACACCATAGTACCCTCCAAACTCATCATTAAGCTCAAGACCCTAGGTCTCGACCCAGCCCTGTGCAACTGGGACGAGACGGCCTACAGGGAGGAGGTGAGGGCCCTCGGAGTGTGGTGTCATGAAAATAACCTCTCCCTCAACATCAACAAAACTAAGGAGATGATCGTGGACTTCAGGAAACAGCAGAAGGAGCACCCCCCTATCCACATCGATGGGACAGTAGTGGAGAAGGTGGAAAGTTTTAAGTTCCTTGGCGTACACATCACGGTCCACCCACACAGACAGCGGGGTGAAGAAGGCGCAACAGCGCCTCTTCAACCTCAAGTGGGCTGAAGAAATGTGGCTTGTCACCAAAAACACTCACAAACTTCTACAGATGCACAATTGAGAGCATCCTGTCGGGCTGTATCACCGCCTGGTACGGCAACTGCTCCGCCCACAACCGTAAGGCTCTCCAGAGGGTAGTGAGGACTGCACATCGCATCACCGGGGGTAAACTACCTCCCCTACAGAACACCTACACCACCCGATGTCACAGGAAGGCCAAAAAGATCATCAAGGATAACAACCACCCGAGCCACTGCCTGTTCACCCCGCTATCATCCAGAAGGCGAGGGCAGTACAGGTGCATCAAAGCAGGGACCGAGAGACTGAAAAACAGCTTCTATCTCAAGGCCAGACTGTTAAACAGCCATCACTGACATTGAGTGGCTGCTGCCAACATACTGACTTAAATCTCTAGCCACTGATGAGCTTGATGCTGGTTTCCAATAAATGTTGAGGGTCTTATTCTGGTGACATGATGATCGATGCTTGGCTGCCGTTTGATACTTATCCATAATAATGTCATAATGTAGGTAGCCTGTATCTGCGATCTGTTGGCTGGAACGCATGTGCCAAGACCAGAGTGGTCACATTTGCTATTCAATTTGTGACAAAACCATCAGTAGAGCTAAAAATGCAAACAGAAGCTTCTGGCAGTTTCTGAAGCCAACGTGGCATGTTGAGTTAATTTTCTTTCTATGAATTTGACTCTAGCGTTCAAACTGTTTTGGCTATAAACTAGTATGACCCCATTCCTGAAAGCTAAGACTCTCTGGAACATGCATGTGCCTTCTGTACCCCTCTATGATGATCACAGGCCACCTTAAAAAGGAGTGTCACAAAAAACACAATTTGTCCCAATAAGAACACAGTTAAATAGCCCTGTCATAGCCCTTCTAAGGATAGCCTTTCCACTCCCTGTTTATTCTTGCGCTTGGCAGGGTTTGAACCAGGTCTCCTGCATGTCACAAGACTGTGTTCTCTCTCTCACTCTCTCTCTCACTCACTCACCCACTGATCTGACTGGGGTTGATGGTCATCAGGTGGGTTTTGTTCCCCACATCCTTACTGTTGGTGACCGGACCCAGGTTAAACCTAGAGAGGAGGGAGGTGAGAGAGGGAGAGAGATAGAGAGGGGGAGAGGAGGGAAAGAAAGAGGAGGCAGGGAGAGAGAGGAGGCAGGGAGAAAGAGGGGGAGAGGAGAGAGGAGGCAGGGAGAGAGAGGAGGCAGGGAGAAAGAGGGGGAGAGGAGGGAAAGAGAGAGGAGGCAGGGAGAGAGAGGGGGAGAGGAGGGAGAGAGAGGGGGTGAGGAGGGAAGGAAAAAGGGAGAGGGGGAGAGAGAAGAGAAGTTAAGTGAGGGGGAAGAGAGAGGAGGAGAGCGAAAGAGAGAGATGTTGTTGAGGATGATGGTGGTGATGATTAAAGTTACCTGATGATGAAATCAGCACTGTCTATCTCTGCTCCACAGCTGCTGTTCTGCAGAATTCCTCCACTTCCCACCACGGCACAATGCCCCAACAAACCTTTACTCCAGGGTAAGGCCTTTGGCAGCATGCTGTGTAGATTCTTGTCGACTGTTTTAAATAACTTTTGGTTGGTCTCATAGCGGATCTTCTGGCCCAACTTAGTGTTCTGATTGGTCAGGATCATCTCACCTGTAGCGTTACAACAGGAACGTAAGATCACCCTGAGATAGGAGAGGAGAGAGGATGGAGGGAGGGAGGGAGAGCAGGAGAGGGAGAGAGATGAGATGCTCAAAGTCACTAGTGCACATTTTCAATTGGCCATATTAAAACGGTTTAATTTGATCCTGAGTATAGGTTATTTCCCTGAATCTGGAATCAAGGACTCATAACCCCAATCTTTAAGAACAGAAACAAATTTGACCCTAACAAATTTTACCCGGTGAACAGTAACCTGGGGAAGATTTTCTGTAGTATTATAAAATGTAAGAGTTCTAAACTTCCTTAATAAGCACAATGTCTTGAGTAAAAGCACACGATCGATCATATCTGCACCCTACACACCCTGATAGATAAATATGTCCAACAAAATAATAACAAAATGTACTCTTGCTTCATCGACTTCCAAAAAGCATTTGATTATATTTTGCATACAGGACTGTTCTACAAAGTTATTAAAAGTGGTGTAGGGGGTAAAACATATGACATAATTAAATCGATAGCATTACGTGCAGCATCAAAATTGGCAAGAAAATAACAGAGGCGGGGCCTTCTGAGCCCTGCACTCTTCAATATTTACATCAACGAATTGACCACTATTCTAGAAAAATCCTCAGCAGTGGGTGTTAGTCTCCACATTTCAGAGGTTAAATGCCTGCTCTTCGCAGATGAGCGGGCATCTTTAAAAGTGCTTTCCTCACCACTTTAAATAAGCATGCCCCACTCAAAAAAATTGAACTAAGAACAGATATAGCCCTTGGTTCATCCCAGACTTGACTGGCCTTGACCAGCACAAAAACATCCTGCGGTGTTCTGCATTAGCATCAAATAGCCCCCGCGATATGCAACTTTTCTGGGAAGTCAGGAACCAATATACACAGTCAGTTAGGAAAGCTAAGGCTAGCTTTTTCAAACAGAAATTTGCATCCAGTAGCACTAATTCCCAAAATGTGTCTGGTTCATCCTTGGGAGCAATTTCCAAATGCCTGAAGGTACCACGTTTATCTGTACAAACCGTAGTAACAGTAGTAATAGTACGCAACTATGAACGCCATGGGACCACGCAGCCATCATGCCGCTCAGGAAGGTGACGCGTTCTGTCTCCTAGAGATGTACGCACTTTGGTGCGAAAAGTGCAAATCAATCCTAGAACAACTGCAAAGGACCTTGTGAAGATGCTAGAGGAAACCGGTACAAAAGTATCTATATCCACAGTGAAACAAGTCCTATATCGACATAACCTGAAAGGCCGCTCAGCAAGGAAAAAGCCATTGCTCCAAAACCGCCATAAAAAAGCCGTTGTCCTCTGGTCTGATGAAACAAAAATAGAACTGTTTGGCCATAATGACCATCATTATGTTTGGAGGAAAAAGTGGGAGGCTTGCAAGCCGAAGAACACCACCTTGAAGCACGGGTTGGCAGCATCATGTTGTGGGGGTGTTTTGCTTTAGGAGGGACTGGTGCACTTCACAAAATAGATGGCATCAAGAGGAAGGAAAATTATGTCGATATATTGAAGCAACATCTCAAGACATCAGTCAGGAAGTTAAAGCTTGGTCTGAAATGGGTCTTCCAAATGGACAATGACCCCAAGCATACTTCCAATTGGAGTAGCCATCACAAAGCCCTGACCACAATCCTATAGAACGTTTGTGGGCAGAACTGAAAAAGCGTGTGCAAGCAAGGCCTACAAACCTTACTCAGTTACACAAGCTCTGTCAGGAGGAATGGGCCAAAATTCACCCAACTCATCAAATTAAATTTTATTTGTCACATACACATGATTAGCAGACGTTAATGTGAGTGTAGCGAAATGCTTGTGCTTCTAGTTCCAACCATGCAGTAGTATCTAACAAGTAATCTAACAAATTCACAACAGCTACCTTATACACACAAGAGAAAAGGAATGAATACGAGTATGTATATATAAATATAAGGATGGGTGATGGCTGACCGGCGTAGGCAAGATGCAGTAGATGGTATAGAGTACAGTATATACATATGAGATGAGTAATGTAGGATATGTAAACATTATATAAAATGGCATCGTTTAAAGTGGCTAGTGATACATTTATTTAATCAATTTTTTATTATTAAAGTGGCTAGAGATTTGAGTCAATGGGCGAACGGCATAGGCAAGATTCAGTAGATGGTTTAGAGTACAGTGTATACATTTGATATGAGTAATGTCGGATATGTCAACATTATATAGAAAAATTGTTTAAAGTGGCTAGTGATACATTTGTTACATCCAATTCCTATTATTTAAAGTGGCTAGAGATTTAAGTCAGTATGTTGGCAGCAGCCACTCAATGTTAATGGTGGCTGTTGAACAGTCTGATGGCCTTGAGATAGAAGCTGTTTTTCAGTCTCTCTGTCCCAGCGTTGATGCACCTGAACTGACCTCGACTTCTGGATGATAACAGGGTGAACAGGCAGTGGCTCGGGTGGTTGATGTCCTTGATGATCTTTTTGGCCTTCCTGTGACATCGGGTAGTGTACGTGTCCTGGAGGGGAGGTAGTTTACCCCCGGTGATGCGTTGTGCAGTCCTCATTACCCTCTGGAGAGTCTTACGGTTGTGGGCGGAGCAGTTGCCATACCAGGTGGTGATACAGCCTGACAGGATGCTCTCGATTGTGCATCTGTAGAAGTGTGTGAGTGTTTTTGGTGACAAGCCAAATTTCTTCAGCCTCCTGAGATTGAAGAGACGCTGTTGCACCTTCTTCACCCCGCTGTCTGTGTGGGTGGACCATTTCAGTTTGTCCGTGATGTGTACGCCAAGGAACTTAAAACTTTCCACCTTCTCCACTACTGTCCCATCGATGTGGATAGGGGGGTGCTCCCTCTGCTGTTTCCTGAAGTCCACGATCATCTCCTTAGTTTTGTTGATGTTGAGGGAGAGGTTATTTCTTTGACACCACACTCCGAGTGCCATCACCTCCTCCCTGTAGGTCGTCTCGGCTTGTTGGTAATCAAGCCTACCACTGTAGTGTCGTCAGCAGACTTGATGATTGAGTTGGAGGCGTGCTTGGCCACGCAGTCATGGGTGAACAGGGAGTACAGCAGAGGGCTGAGAACGCACCCTTGTGGGGCCCCAGTGTTGAGGATCAGCGGGGTGTAGATGTTGTTTCCTACCCTCACCACCTGGGGCCGGCCTGTCAGGAAGTCCAGGACCCAGTTGCACAGGGCTGGGTCGAGACCTAGGGTCTCGAGCTTAATGACGAGCTTGGAGGGTACTATGGTGTTAAATGCTGAGCTGTAGTCGATGAACAGCATTCTTACATAGGTATTCCTCTTGTCCAGATGGGTTAGGGCAGTGTGCAGGCGATTGCATCGTCTGTGGACCTATTGGTACGGTAAGCAAATTGGAGTGGGTCCAGGGTGTCAGGCAGGATGGAGGTGATATGATCCTTGACTAGTCTCTCAAAGCACTTCATGATGACGGAAGTGAGTGCTACGGGGCGATAGTCATTTAGCTCAGTTACCTTAGCTTTCTTGGGAACAAGAACAATGGTGGCCCTCTTGAAGCATGTGGGAACAGCAGACTGGGATAGGGACTGATTGAATATGTTCGTAAACACACCAGCCAGCTGGTCTGCGCATGCTCTGAGGACGCGGCCAGGGATGCCATCTGGGCCGGCAGCCTTGCGAGGGTTAACACATTTAAATGTTTTAGTCACGTTGGCTGTGGTGACGGTGAGCCCGCAGGTTTTGGTAGCGGGCCGTTTCGGTGGCACTGTATTGTCCTCACCCAATGGGACAAATTGTGGGAAGCTTGTGGAAGGCTACCCGAAACGTTTGACCCAAGTTAAACAAGACAATGCTACCAAATACTAATTGAGTGTATGTAAACTTCTGACCCACTGGGAATGTGATGAAAGAAATAGATGCTGAAATAAATAATTCTCTCTACTATTATTCTGACATGTCACATTCTTAAAATAAAGTGGCGATCCTAACTGACCTAAAACAAGGAATTTTTACTAGGATTAAATTTCAGGAATTGTGAAAAACAAAGTTTAAATGTATTTGGCTAAGGTGTATGTAAACTTCCCACTTCAACTGTATATCTCCCTCTCTAACTCTAAGCTGTCTGTCATTATTCGACCAAGGCGCAGCACCAACAGCAACATACACCCTAACAGAGTCAACTTCCCACAAACACTGGAGGGAAAAAGGGCTGCTTAACTTGTTAGGGAGTGGCAGCTGAGGGGTCGGTTTTGGAGAGCCTGGCGTGCCCAAAGTAAAATGCCTCCCATTCAGGCCCAGAAAATAGGATATGCATATATATGGTACCATTGGATAGGAAACACTCTGAATTTTCCAACACTGTTAACCATTTGTCTGTGAGTAAAACAGAACGCATATAGCAGGCGAAACCCCCGAGGAATTTCTGTCCTGGAAAAAGTGATTTTGACACATTGCTCATTTGGGCACCGCTCCCTCATGAAAATGACCATATAAGGGCATATGAATGCAGTACCCATCGCTTCCTTTAGATGTCAACCGTCTCGAGACAGTGTATTTTTTTCATTTTGGATGAATAACACCAGAGAAGAAGAGCAAACAAGGAAGTCACTCTGTCATGTAAACAGTACCCAGCGCGCGCGCCCGAGAAGTCATGCAGTGTCTTTTTTACCGTCGTTATCGATCAGTTTATATTCCGGTTGATTTATAATAGTAAATATACGTAAAAGTGTTCCTAAGGATACATTTAAAACTATGTTTGATTGTTCTTGGACAAGTTTATAGGTACAGATGAACGAGTTCGCGTCACGTTTTAATGGAGGAGTGGAAGCTGTCGTTTCTGATTATAACGCGCAAACCAAATGGAGGATTTATGGATAAAATACATTTCTTTTTCTAACAAAAGAACCATGGATTGTCTTCGTTGGACACTTAGGATGACCTCAGCAGAAGTTCTTCAACAGGTAATTGATTTGTTTTCGCTGTGAAATGTGTTATGTGTGTGCCATGATGGCTAATCAATACATGGCTATGGGAAAAATATGTGAGGTGCTACCATCAAACAATCAAATGTGCTGCTTTCGCCGTAAAGCCTTTTTGAAATCTGACAACGCTGTGATATTGCCAAGAAACAGAGCTTTTGATGAGTATGGAACACTTGTATATTGGTGGATGTTTAACAATTCAACTTTTGGATTTTGAATTTGGCGCCTTACATTTTACCTGGTAGTGTCGGGAGCAGCCTGCTAGCGCCCCAGTGATCCCTGAGAAGTTAAATATTGTTCCCAATCAGAGACAACGATAGACAGCTGTCCCTGATTGAAAGCCATACTCAGCCAAAACAAAGAAATACAAAAGAACCTAGAATGCCCACCCCAACTCACACCCTGACCAAACCAAAAAGAGACATAAACAGGCTCATCCAGGTCAGGGCGTGACAGTACCCCCCCCCCCAGGGTGGGCATCTATCAGCGGTGGCGGCTCTGGTGCGGGACGTAGACACCGCTCCACCTCTGGCTCCCTCAGCTTTGGTGGCGCCTTTGGGGTGGGGGCCCTCGTTGCGGGCCCCGGACTGGGCACCCTCGTTGAGGGCCCCGGACTGGGCACCCTCGTTGCGGGCCCCGGACTGGGCACCCTCGTTGCGGGCCCCGGACTGGGGACCGTCTCTGGAGGCTCCGGACTGGGGACCGTCTCTGGAGGCTCCGGACTGGGGACCGTCTCTGGAGGCTCCGGACTGGTCCGTGGAGCAGGCACTGGATACCTGGTGCTGGGAGCAGTGGCAGGACGTGCCGGGCCCTGAGGGCGCACAGGGGACCTGATGTGTGGAGCAGGGACAGGCCGTACCGGGCTCTCGATGCGCACAGGGGACCTGATGCGTGGAGCAGGGACAGGATGTCCCGGGCTCTGAGGGCGCACAGGGGACCTGATGCGTGGAGCAGGGACAGGCCGTGGCGGGCTCTGAAGGCGCACAGGGGACCTGGTGCGTGGAGCAGGGACAGGACGTGCCGGGCTCTGATGGCGCACAGGGGACCTGATGCGTGGAGCAGGAACAGGACGTGCCGGGCTCTCGATGCGCACAGGGGACCTGGTGCATGGAGCAGGGACAGGATACACTGGGCCGTGGAGGCGCACTGGAGGTCTCGAGCGTACAGCCTGCACAACCCGTCCTGGCTGAATGGATAATTTCGCCCGGCCACTGCGGGGCGCTGGCACAGGAACTACTGGCCTGTGGAGATGCACAGGAGACACAGTACGCAGAGCCGGCGCAGGATATCCTGGTCCGAGGAGGCGTACTGGAGATCAAGAGCGCTGAGCCGGCACACTCCTTCCAGGCTGAACACTCCTCTTAGCACGACAGATGCGGGAAGCTGGCATGTCGCGCACCGGGCTGTGAACACGCACTGGTGACACCGTCGCTTTCACCGCCACACGGTGCCTTACCAGTGTGATGCTCCCTCTGGTAAGCACGGGGAGCTGGCCCAGGTCTCCAACCTGGCCCAGACAAATTCCCTGTGTGCCCCCCCCAAAAATGTGGGGGGCTGCCTCTCGGGCTTAAAAGCCAGCCGTGTTCCCGCATACTTCTGCTGATCAGGTGTCCATACTCCATATTTCTCCTCATAGAAACGCAGCTCAGTCTTCGCTGCCTCCAGCTCCTCCTTGGGACGGCGGTATTCCCCAGCCTGCCTCCAGGGTCCCTTACCGTCCAAGATCTCCTCCCATGTCCAGGACTCCAGATAAGCACGCTGCTTGGTCTCTTGGTTGTGGGAAGTTCTGTCACGATCTTCATTAATCGACCAAGGCGCAGCGTGCCGGGTTGAGAAAAACATGTTTATTGTTAAACTCACCGAAACAAAACACAACACAACACAACGACCGAAGCTTAAATGGTGTCGCACCAACAGCAACATACACCCTAACAGAGTCAACTTCCCACAAACACTGGAGTGAAAAAGGGTTGCTTAAGTATGGTTCCCAATCAGAGACAACGATAGACAGCTGTCCCTGATTGAGAGCCATACTCAGCCAAAACAAAGAAATACAAAAGAACCTAGAATGCCCACCCCAACTCACACCCTGACCAAACCAAAAAGAGACATAAACAGGCTCATCCAGGTCAGGGCGTGACACTGTCAGAGCAGTTTACCGATCACTATACCTGTACACAGCTAATCTGTAAATAGCACACCCAACTACCTCATCCCCATATTGCTTTTTATCTTCCTGCTCTTTTGCACCCCAGTATCTCTACTTGCACATCATCATCTGCACATCTTTCACTCCAGTGTTAATGCTAAATCGTAATTGTTTTGCCTCTATGGCCTATTTATTGCCTTACCTCCCTACATTTGCACACACTGTACATAGATTTTTTTTATTGTGTTATTGACTGTATGTTTGTTTATGTGTAACTCTGTGTTGTTGTTTTTGTCGCGCTGCTGTCACCCACGGCACATGGTCTACAGCAGAACCTGGACCTCCTAGAGCAGTACTGCCAGACCTGGGCCCTGGCTTTAAACCCCAAAAAGACTAAAACTATTATTTTCCAGAGAAGATCCAGATCTCAGAGAATTAGACCAAAGTTCTCAATTGGTACAAAATATATAGAGTTACTAATTAATTAATTACTTATGTTTAAAAATAAGCTAAACTGGACACCTTAATGATGCAGAGTGAAAGCACCTATACAAATTTGGCTGAAACTAATTGAATGTGTCATTGAACCAATTGCACTTTATGGCAGAGAGGTGTGGGGTCCACCTGCAAAACAAGATTTCACCCAATGGGACAAACACTCCATTGAAACCCTGCATGCAGAGTTCTGTAACATTCTCCTACATGTTCAGAGGAAAACTACAAACAATGCATGCAGGGAAGAATTAGGCCAATATCCACTAATAATAAAAACTCAAAAAAGAGTTTTGGAAACATCTAAAATACAGTGACACCTTCTCATATCATTACCAAGCCCTGCAATACCAATAGCTGATAGAAGAAAAGAGTCCACTCATCCAGCTGGTCCTGGGACTGAGTTCACAAACCTGTTCAACTAACACGCTGAAGCCTTAGGACCAGAACATCCAATCAATCAGAATAAACCAAATTACAACACAGTCAAAACAAAACTGTATTAATTATTGGGAACAGGAGCCCAAGCACAAAGCAAAATGGAATGCTATCTGGCCCTAAATCGACAGTACACCGTGGCAACTATTTGACCATGGTTACTGATCAAAACCTTGACAAAGTACAAGCTCAGTGAGCACAGCCTTGCCATTGAGAAGGGTAGACACAAGAAAACATGGCTCTCTGTTGACAGGAAAGGCTGTGCAACCACTACGCCACAGCTGAACCTGAGACAGAGCTGCATTGCCTGACAAAATGCAAAACAATTAGAGAGTATAATTTCCCCTTATTCAAGGTTTCAAAGACCTTTCTGATTATAATAGGCTACCCGTCCTGTTGGGGGAGGACGCAGAGAGCTGTGTGTTGGCAGTGCACTACATTGCTGCCTGCCATAAAATGAGGGACAGTGTCTGACAAGACCAACCAACCTACACATGTCCTCTATGCTTATTGTTATTGTTTAATGTATGGTTATTTTGACCTTTGGTTATTGTTGTTACTGTTGTCCCGTTGACAATATTGATTCTAGTATTAATTATGTTCATATTTTTAAGTGTCCAAAGTAAGCTTTGGCAATATGTACATTGAATTGAATTGAGAGATTTTGAGAAAGATATATGGAATGAGACAGATAGGTGCTTGAGAATGGATGACAATATGTAAACAGGTACTGATCAGTGTCTATCACACAGTACCGGCAGAGCTCAGAGAGAGACGTGATCAGAAATTACCTGTAGAGTTTAGAGAGAGAGAGACGTGCTCATACATTGCCTGTAGTGCTCAGATAGACTACAGTGATCAAACATTACCTGTAGAATTTAGAGAGGGAGATAGAGAGGGAGGAGGGGGGGGGGAGAGAGTGAGGGGAGAGAGGAGGGGGAGAAAGAGAGAGAAAAACAAAAAAGAAAGAAAGAAAAAAAAGAAGAGAAACAAACAAAGTGTGAGTGTGCTGTATTTCTGATATATTTTACGGTTAAAATACACTACCAGTCCAAAGTTAATCTTTTACTATTTTCTACATTGTAGAATAATTGAGAAGACATAAACACTATGAAATAACACATATTGTCACGCCTGCTCCCGACCTACCTCTCTGGCGCTCAAGGGCGTTGGCCTGCCCTTCATTACGCACACCTGTCACCATCGTTATGCACAGCAGCGCTCATTGGACTCACCTGCACTCCTTCAATTTGTTGCCCAATCTATAACTGCTCCCCCCCAAAAAGTGTTAAACAAATCAAAATATATTTTATATTTGAGATTCTTCAAATAGCCACCCATTGCCTTGATGACAGCTTTGTACACTTGGCATTCTCTCAACCAGCTTCATGAGGTAGTCACCTGGAATGCATTTCAATTAACAGGTGTGCCTTCTTAAAAGTTAATTTGTGGAATTTATTTTGTTCTTAATGCGTTTGAGCCAATCAGTTGTGTTTCTTTGTGACAAGGTAGGGGGGTAAACAGAAGATAGCCTTATTTGGTAAAAGACCAAGTCCATATTATGGCAAGAACAGCTCAAATAAGCAAAGAGAAACAACGGTCCATCATTACTTTGAACATGAAGGTCAGTCAATGCGTAAAATTTCAAGAACTTTGAAAGTTTCTTCAAGCGCAGTCGCAAAAACCATCAATCGCTATGATGAAACTGGCTCTCATGAGGACCGCCACAGGAATGGAAGACACAGAGTTAACTCTGCTGCAGAGGATAAGTTTATTAGAGTTACCAGCCTCAGAAATTGCAGCCCAAATAAATGCTTTGCAGAGCTCAAGTAACAGTCACATCTCAACATCGACTGTTCAGGGGAGACTGCATGAATCAGGCCTTCATGGTCGAATTGCTGCAAAGAAACTACTACTAAAGGACACTAATAAGGAGAGACTTGCTTGGGCCAAGAAACACGAGCAACGGACATTAGACCGGTGGATATTTGTCCTTTGGTCTGGAGTCCAAATTGGAGATTTTTGGTTCCAACAACGTGTCTTTGTGAGACGAGGTGTGGGTGAACGGATTATCTCTGCGTGTGTATTTCCCACCGTAAAGCATGGAGGAGGTGTTATGGTGTGGGGGTGCTTTGCTGGTGACACTGTCTGTGATTTAATTAGAATTCAAGGCACACTTAACCAGCATGGCTACCACAGCATTCTGCAGTGATACCCCATCCCATCTGGTTTGGGCTTAGTGGGACTATCATTTGTTTTTCAACAGGAAAATGACCCAACACACCTCCAGGCTGTGTAAGGGCTATTTTACCAAGAAGGAGAGTGATGGAGTGCTGCATCAGATGACCTGGTCTCCACAATACCCCGACCTCAACCAAATTAAGATGGTTTGGGATGAGTCGGACTGAAGGAAAAGAAGCCAACAAGACAGGTGCATTCCAGGTGAAGCTGGTTGAGAGAATGCCAAGAGTATACAAAGCTGTCATCAAGACAAAGGGTGGCTATTTGAAGAATCTCAAATATAAAATATATTTTGATTTGTTTAACACTTTTCTTGGTTTCAACATGATTCCGTATGTGTTATTTCATAGTTTTGATGTCTTCACTATTATACTACAATGTAGAAAATAGTACAAATAAAGAGAAACCCTAGAATGAGTAGGTGTTATAAAACTTTGGACCGATAGTGCATATCAGACAGAGATATTGTTCCTCTTTGAGTGTGTGGTGTGTGTTAACTTACGCCTTGGCTGAAATGACGGTGAGGAACTTGAGTCTCAGTCTGTTACAGAGAAAAGCTGCATAACTGTCATACACACCACTCCTGACACACACACACACACACACACACACACACACACACACACACACACACACACACACACACACACACAGAGTTCTTATGGTATTTCACAAAACACTTCCACAAATAGCCACTGTTATGTAAATGCCAATTGAAAAGTACCAGTGGCCTAGCCTTTGCCCCATGTCAAAGCAGACCAACTGAGTGTCAGAAGTCTCAGTGTAGCGGGTAAGCAGAGTCAGGCGCAGGACAACGGAGATGAGTATTCACGTATATTTACTCAAAATACAAAACTACCAAAATTGGTAGTACAAATACAAGCTCACATAAACAAGAACCTCTAACAGAATAAACACGCACAAAACCATGGGGGAAACAGAGGGTTTAAATAAGGAACATGTAATCATTGGATAGAAACCAGGTGTGTATAATGAAGACAAAAAAAACATAGAAAATAAAAAGTAGATTGGCGGTAGCTAGAAGACAGGTGACGTCGACTGCCGAACGCCGCCCGAACAAGAAGAGGGACCGACCTCGGCGGAAGTTGTGACACTGAGGCCATGGCTTCAGTGACACCTGAGCCTTCTTGGTATTACACCGTGGTAAGTCCTTAGTGGGAATTCGCAATCAAGAGTGTTCGAAAATATACCACTTACATGTGAAATTTGCCCCATAGTTATTTTTATGAATCACATAAAATAAAGAAACTTACCTTTTGTGGTAGTATTTCCCTATGAGTGTGACAGACAGCAGAGAAGTAGAACACACCACAATGAATAGAACCAGAAATATACTATAACGCATGGTGCCAACTGCCACAATAACCAATCACCATCAAGTTACTTCTTCTCACTCCCAAGTTGATGTTCTACAGAATGAGGTGCTTCATCCTTGTAGATATAGATCTTCTATATTAGATCTTCTATATTATCTTCTATAAATAACAAGACATCTATAGCCTAATACATCGATTTTAAGTGTATTTTGCATTTAAGGCACAGACACAACCATAAGGTGTAACACTGTCCAACAGACCAACAGAAAGAGGAAGAGAGAGAGAGGGTGGGGGATGAGATGCGAGAGAATGAAAGAGATAAACAAATGTTATTTCATCGTCATCTTCTTTCCGTTCCTCAAACGTCAAATTTCGAAAGGGTTCCAAATTTCTTAATTAGACATTAACTCTGAATTTTTAAGGATAGGTTTACGTTTCGGTATTAACTCTTAAATCTTAAGGTTTGGCATTAAGTCCGAATGGTTAAGGTTTGGGATAGGCTTAAAACTAAAATCTCAAAAACAACTTTCTATTGCTGGATTCAAACTTGCAACCTTTGGCACCAGAGGCAGATCCTTACCCGTTTCCATGTCATCTCCTAATGTCCTCAGACATGGATGAACGTCGAATACTGACTTGTTACACACACATGCAATACACCTTTACTCCAGGGTAAGGCCTTTGGCAGTATGCTGTGCATTTTATTGTTTTATATAGAGAGAGGGATAGAGGGAGAGAGAGGGAGGAGGGATTGGAGAGGGAATGAGACTAAAAGGTGCGAGAGAATGAATGACAAGTTGCCAACAGGTACTGTTATGAATGAATTCATAAGATTTATGTTTAATGCCTAAATTATAACATGTTTAAAATAATATGTTTAAGTATTTACTAAGAATATTAAATCCTGAAAATATATGTACAGTGGGGCAAAAAAGTATTTAGTCAGCCACCAATTGTGCAAGTTCTCTCACTTAAAAAGATGAGAGAGGCCTGTAATTTTCATCATAGGTACACTTCAACTATGACAGACAAAATGAGGAAAAAAATCCTGAAAATCACATTGTAGGATTTTTAATGAATTTATTTGCAAATTATGGTGGAAAATAAGTATTTGGTCACATACAAACAAGCAAGATTTCTGGCTCTCACAGACCTGTAACTTCTTCTTTAAGAGGCTCCTCTGTCCTCCACTCGTTACCTGTATTAATGGCACCTGTTTGAACTTGTTATCAGTATAAAAGACACCTGTCCACAACCTCAAACAGTCACACTCCAAACTCCACTATGGCCAAGACCAAAGAGCTGTCAAAGGACACCAGAAACCAAATTGTAGACCTGCACCAGGTTGGGAAGACTGAATCTGCAATAGGTAAGCAGCTTGGTTTGAAGAAATCAACTGTGGGAGCAATTATTAGGAAATGGAAGACATACAAGACCACTGATAATCTTCCTCGATCTGGGGCTCCACGCAAGATCTCACCCCGTGGGGTCAAAATGATCACAAGAACGGTGAGCAAAAATCCCAGAACCACACGGGGGGACCTAGTGAATGACCTGCAGAGAGCTGGGACCAAAGTAACAAAGCCTACCATCAGTAACACACTACGCCGCCAGGGACTCAAATCCTGCAGTGCCAGACGTGTCCCCCTGCTTAAGCCAGTACATGTTCAGGCCCGTCTGAAGTTTGCTAGAGAGTATTTGGATGATCCAGATGAGGATTGGGAGAATGTCAGATGAAACCAAAATATAACTTTTTGGTAAAAACTCAACTCGTCGTGTTTGGAGGACAAAGAATGCTGAGTTGCATCCAAAGAACACCATACCTACTGTGAAGCATGGGGGTGGAAACATCATGCTTTGGGGCTGTTTTTCTGCAAAGGGACCAGGGCGACTGATCCGTGTAAAGGAAAGAATGAATGGGGCCATGTATCGTGAGATTTTGAGTGAAAACCTCCTTCCATCAGCAAGGGCATTGAAGATGAAACGTGGCTGGGTCTTTCAGCATGACAATGATCCCAAACACACTGCCCGGCAACGAAGGAGTGGCTTCAGAAGAAGCATTTCAAGGTCCTGGAGTGGCCTAGCCAGTCTCCAGATCTCAACCCCATAGAAAATCTTTGGAGGGAGTTGAAAGTCCGTGTTGCCCAGCGACAGCCCCAAAACATCACTGCTCTAGAGGAGATCTGCATGGAGGAATGGGCCAAAATACCAGCAACAGTGTGTGAAAACCTTGTGAAGACTTACAGAAAACGTTTGACCTCTGTCATTGCCAACAAAGGGTATATAACAAAGTATTGAGATAAACTTTTGTTATTGACCAAATACTTATTTTCCACCATAATTTGCAAATAAATTCATTAAAAATCCTACAATGTGATTTTCTGGATTTTTTTCCTCATTTTGTCTGTCATAGTTGAAGTGTACCTATGATGAAAATTACAGGCCTCTCTCATCTTTTTAAGTGAGAGAACTTGCACAATTGGTGGCTGACTAAATACTTTTTTGCCCCACTGTAATAGGTGTTACAGAAATAGGTCTAGAACTTTTCAAAAGACTAAGACATGGTGTTACTATTTTGCAACCTAAGCAGGATGGAGTTGATAACAGGGACAGACGGTTTATAACTGAACCCTATAACAGGAAAACGGTTTCTTCACCCAGGGAGGGGAGAAACGGTCAGAAAGCTGTTAGAAGTGATAAGATGTTATTTGTAAAACATCAGACATTACCTGTAGAGCTCAAATAGAGAGAGCAGTAATCAGAAGTTACATGGAGAGCTCAGAGAGAAAGAGATTACCTGTAAAGCTCAGATAGACTACAGTGATCGAACATTACCTGTAGAGTTCTCTCTGGGTGATGTTGGGTCTGTGAGGACAATTACTACACTACTACTACACTACTATCAAAATACTACTACAGTACTACTACTACTGTCACACTACTACTACTACACTACTACTACTACTACTACTACTATCACACCACTCTCACACTACCATCACACTACTACTACACCACTATCACACCGCTATCACACTACACTACATTCACACTACTACTACACTGCTATCACACTACTACTACTACTACTACTATGCTGCTACTACACTACTATCACACCACTATCACACTTTTACTACACTACTATCACACCACAACTACACTACTATCACACTACTACTACTACTACTACTACATTATAACACTAATATCACACCACTACTACACTACTTTCACACTACTACTACTACTACTACTACTACTACTATTACTACTACTACATTACAACACTAATATCACACCACTACTACACCACCACTACACTACTACTACACTACTATCACACTACTACTACTACTCCTATCACACCACTATCACACTACTACTACATTACCATCACACCACAACTACACTACTACTACACTACTATCACAACACAACTACACTACTATCACACTACTACTACAACTACCACATTATAACACTAAAATCACACTGCTACTACACCACCACTACACTACACTACTATCACACTACTACCTCTACTACTACACATACGTTACTACTACACTACTATCACACTACTACCTCTACTACTACACATACGTTACTACTACACTACTATCACACTACTATCACACTACTACTATCACACTACTACTACAATTACTGCTATCACACTACTACTACACTACTACCACACTACTGATGGTACACTGCTATCACAGTTCTACTACACAAATACTAGTAAACTATTATAACACTACTACACTACTGTCACACTACTGCTAGTACACTACTATCACAGTACTACTACATGACTACTAGTACACTACTATCACACTTCTACTACACTACAATCACACTTATACTACACTACTACTACTACTACTACTACAACATTAAAACACTAATGTCGTAACACTACTACACCACCACTACACTACTAGTACACTACTATCACATAACTATCATGCTACTATCCCAGTACTACTACACTACTAACACAAAACTACTAGTACACTACTACTACACTTCTATCACAGAACTACTAGTACTACACTACTACCACACTACAATCACACCACTACTACACTACTACTACACTACGACACTACTTTAACACTACTATTACAGTACAACTGCTACAAACACAAACACACACACGCAAACACACACTTCAGTACGATTACACTACTACACACATACATATATAGATGGCACACACAAATACTCATGTATTTGTGTTGTCAGGAAATGTTGTCAGGAAATGCAGCTCTGTCTCAGGTTCTGCTGTGGTGCAGTGGTTGCACAGCCTTTCCTCTACAGGGAGCCAGGTTTTCCTGTGTCGACCCTTCTCAATGGCAAGGCTGTGCTCACTGAGCCTGTACTTTGTCAAGGTTTTTCTAAGGTTTTGATCAGTAACCATGGTCAAATAGTTTGCCACGGTGTACTGTCGATTTAGGGCCAGATAGCACTGCATTTTGCTTTGTGCTTGTGCTTGTGTTTCCCAATGAGCAATGTAGTTTTGTTTTGATTGTGATGTAATTTGTTTTATTCTGATTGATTGTATGTTCTGGTCCTGAGGCTTCAGTGTGTTAGTAGAACAGGTTTGTGAACTCAGCCCCAGGACCAGCTGGATGAGGGGACTCTTTTCTTTGCTCAGCTCTTGGCATTGCAGGGCTTGGTAATGATATGAGAGGGGGTCACTGTATTTTAGATGTTTCCAAAACTTAATTGCTCTTTTTTGAGTTTTTATTATTAGTGGATATTGGCCTAATTCTGCCCTGCATGCATTGTTTGTAGTTTTCCTCTGGACATGTAGGAGAATCTTACAGAACTCAGCATGCAGGGTTTCAATTGAGTGTTTGTCCCATTGGGTGAAATCTTGTTTTGCAAGTGGACCCCACACCTCGCTGCCATAAAGTGCAATTGGTTCAATGACACATTCAATTAGTTTTAGACAAATTTTAATAGGTATTTCAATTTGAATTTGTTTTTTAATGGCGTAGAATGCCCTGCGTGCTTTCTCTCTCAGTTCATTCACTGCCTCATTAAGGTGTCCAGTTGAGCTTATTTTTAAACCTAAGTAGTTGTAGTGTGTGCAGTACTCTATATATTTTGTACCAATTGAGAACTTTGGTCTAATTCCCTGAGATCTGGATCTTCTCTGAAAAATCATTATTTTAGTCTTTTTGGGGTTCACTGCCAGGGCCCAGGTCTGGCAGTACTGCTTTAGCAGGTCCAGGCTCTGCTGTAGGCCATGTGGTGTGGGTGACAGCAGGCATAGGTCATCTGCGAAGAGTAGGCATTTAACCTCTGAATTGTGGAGACTAACACCAGGGGCAGAGGATTCTTCTAGAATAGTGGCCAATTCGTTGATGTAAATATTGAAGAGTGCAGGGCTCAGATTGCAACCTGGCGAAGGCCCGCCCCTGGGTAAAGAATTCTGTTCTTTTCTTGCCAATTTTAATGGCGCCGCGTATTGCCAGTATACATTGATTTAATTATGTCATATATTTTACCCCCTACACCACTTTCAATAACTTTGTAGAACAGTCCTGTATGCCAAATAGAATCAAATGCTTTTTGGAAGTCGATAAAGCAAGCATATATTTTGGTATTATTTTGGTGGACATGTTTATCTATCAGGGTGTGTAGGGTGTAAATATGATTGGTCGTGCGATGTTTTGGTATAAATCCAATTTGGCTTTTACTCAAGACGTTGTGCTTATTAAGTAAGTTTAGAACTCTTACATTTATAATACTACAGAAAACCTTCCCCAGGTTACTGTTCACACAAATGCCTCTGTAATTGTTAGGGTCAAATTTGTCTCCGTTCTTAAAGATTGGTGTTATGAGTCCTTGATTCCAGATGTCAGGGAAATAACCTACACTCAGGATCAAATTAAACAGTTTTAATATAGCCGATTGAAATTTTGCACTAGTGAGTTTGAGCATCTCATTTAGGATGCCATCAGGTCCGCATGATTTTCTATATTTGAGGGCCTGAAGTTTCTTATAGAGCTCCTGGTCAGTAATTGGGGAGTCCAATGGATTTTGATTGTCCTTTATAGCTGTTTCTAATCTATTTAACTTCTCATGAATTTGGCGTTGTTCTGCGTTTTTGTCAATTTGAACGGTGTTGTAGAGTGTTTTAAAATGGGTTGTCCATATGTCACCATTTTGTATCGCTAATTCCTCTTGTTTCGATTTTTTTTAGTTTTTTCCAATTTTGCCAGAAGTTGTTTGTGTTTATGGACTCCTCAATTAGTGTCAGCTGCTTGCTGTTGTACTGTGCTTTTTTGGTTCTGAGTGTACATTTATAGAGTTTTAAAGTTTCACAGTAATGAAGGCGTAATTCACCATTATTTGGGTCTCTGTGCTTTTGGTTTGATAGTGTTCTAAGTTTTTTCTTTATAATTTTACAATCTGCATCAAACCAGTTGGCATCTGTGGTCTTTTTTGTTTTGTTTTTTATCAATTTCAATTGTGCTTCTTTTGCCGTTTGCCTGAATATATAGTTTATGTGTTTAACTGCTAGATTGATGCCTTCTTTACTGTGAGTGAATGTGGTATCCAGAAAGTTATCTAAGAGTGTTTGGATATTTTGATTACAGGTTGCTTTCTGGTATTCTTCTGTGCTGTTTTGGGCCCATCTGTATGAATTTCTGATGTTGTACAGCTTACTGGGCTGTGAATGTGTGCTAGTTTCCATGTCTGTTCTTTTGAGGAACAACGTAATTTGGCTGTGATCAGACAGAGGTGTTAGCGACAGTGAATGAGCTGAGAGAGAAAGGGTCGATGTCTGTAATCATATAGTCTACTGTACTGTGGCCAAGAGGTGAGCAACAGGTGAATCTCCCCAAAGAGTCCCCCCGTAACCTACCATTGACAAAGTACAGACCCAGGCTTCTACAGAGCTGCAACAGATCCCTTCCGTTTTTGTTGACGGTGCTGTCACTGTTGTTTCTATGGGGGGAGATTAAGGCAGTTAGAAACAGTATGGCCTGTAATAAAGCTGTCCCCTCGTGTGGTCGTTAGATCAGGTAGTGTTCCTGTGCGCGCATTTGTGTCCCCACAGATGAGCACATTTCCCTGGGCCTGGAAATGGCACGTCTCTTCCTCAAGGGTGGGGAAGATCTCCTCTGAGTAATATGGAGATTCTGAGGGGGGGATATATATTGCGCAAAGGAACACATCTTTTTTCTGTCAGTACAAGTTCTATTTTTAGTTTTAACCAAATGTGATATTTACCAATTTTGAGGGGATCAATTAGATTTTGTAGTCGGGATTTGTACCAAATGATCAGTCCTCCAGAGTCTCTGCCTCTATTGACAGAGCTGTGTTTCTGTGACGGCACAATTACCTCTCTGTAGCCTGTGGGACAGTGAGTGACAATGTCAGCCTTACACCATGTCTCCTGCAAAATGATGACGTCAACATCTTTAAGATTTGTGTTGAACTCCAGTGCTAAACTCTTCAGTCCAAAGGTTGATGAGTTTAGGCCCTGGATGTTCCACATGCTAACTGATAGTGATTTCATGTTTCAAAAAGGAAGAATAGCAGTCAGAAATACAGTAACTACTAACTAATAGCTAACTAATAGGTTGTTAAGAGTGAGATAAACAGGGTAACCGCTAACATTTATATATAAATATTCCTATTAATTGGACATTTTAGTACAATAGGTGTGTGTGTCTGTGTGTGTGTGTGTGTGTATGCTTTCGTGTGTGTTTAGTGCAGTTTAGTGCAGATGTATTGGAGGAGCTGTTTAATCTCACTCAATCCTACAGGGTTCTCTTGTCCTCTGACGACCTCTGCGTAGCTGCGCTGGTCCTGCTGTTGGGCCCTGTGGAGTGGAGGGGGGCCAGGTCTGGGCCGGGGTGCTTTCTCTCTGGTCTGGTAGAGGTGGTGGTCTGGTGCGGGTAGTAGGCTGGGCCCGGTCCAGTCTGGTTAAATCGATGGAAGTGGTGATGCTCTGGTGGTGGGTGGGGCCTGTGGGGTGCGCTGGGTCTGGTGGGGCGTTGAGGGGGTCTGGGGCTACTTGGTGGTGCAGTGGTCTGGTAGGGGTCTCTGGGTGGTCCTCTGTCCAGTGCAACATAGGGTGTTTGTCTACCAAGTGCCACGTCCTTTAGAGACTTGGCAAACATCCCTACTGTCTGCTTCCTCAGGTGGGAGTGGTCGTGCAGATGCTCTGGGGTGATTGTTGGGTGGTGAGCAACGTGCACATTTGGGAGTAGGCCACACCCCTGGTGATGTCAGCGTTGACTTTCTGAATGGTACGGGATGAAAGTCTTTATGGGCAGCAGAGTGGAGATGGTGATGTGGGAGTTGGGGAACCGCTCAGAGGCCCTCTCTGCTACTCTGTTGACCTGGCTGCCTACTCTCTCCTGCTCCTCTCGCAGGTTGTTGGTGCCGGTGTGGATAATAATGTGGCCTGGTGTGCGAAAGTCAGGCTGGGACAGGATGTGGAGTGCATCCTGTGTTTTTGGGCACCATATTTTGGCCACCTTGTGGTGGGGGAAGAGTTTATCCTCTTGGATGAATTTCCCATTTGAGTCAATGAGGATGGCCACCTCAGTGGGTTTTACCAGAGTAGTTGGTTTACGGTCTGTGGCTGGGGTACACAGGGCCTGTGCACATGGAGGGGTGTGGGGGTCATGGGGGAAGCTCTCAGGGGGCCAGAGAGCTTCTCTCTGTAATAGGTGTCTCCATGTGAGCCTCCTTGTTGACTGGGGGTGTGGGTAAAGGCTTGTCGGTATGGGGGGTTGTGGGTAGAGGTGGGTCAGTGGGGGTGTTAGGGGTGGTGAGGGGCTGCAGCTTCTCTCTAGGAGTCTCTACAGTCTGCTCTCTGTGCTGCAGCACCCTCTTGATGACAGACAACTCCTTTGCCATCTCCTCCTTTACCTGCACTAGCTCTCTCCTCATGGTGGCCTTTACCTCCTCAAGCGCTGTGGTAAGGCTCTCTCTCTCTCTCTCTCTCTCTCTCTCTCTCTCTCTCTCTCTCTCTCTCTCTCTCTCTCTCTCTCTCTCAGAGATGCTGCTTCTGAACTCAAGTGAACTGAAGTGTCAGGGTGATTTGGGGACAGACAATAGCAAGATCAAAAGGTTTTCATGACATTAAAAGCAGACCGACACACACACTCAGACCGAACTATACAAACACCACAGTCACACACTCTCCCTCTAGCCATCTTGTTCTCCCTATCTCACTCTCTCTCTCTCTCTCTCTCTCTCTCTCTCTCTCTCGCTATTTCCATCTCTCGCTATTTCTCCCTCTCTCTCTCACATTATTTCTCTCTCACTCACTCTCTCTTTCTTTCTCTCTCTCTCTCTCTCTCTCTCTCTCTCTCTCTCTCTCTCTCTCTCTCTCTCTCTCTCGCTCTCTCTCTCTCTCACACACTATCTATATCCCTCTCTCTCTATTTCTTCCTGTATCTATAAACACACCCCTTTTAAACAATTCATATATTCAACAATTCATTGATCTTTCTTCTGAGCTATCTGAGCTCATTCAGATGAGAAATCAGGCCTGTGCCAAAGCAAGGAAAACTGACTGTAGTGGACTGGCAATCTTTCAGACAATTGAGACACAGATGTACTATCTCAATTAAGAAAGTGGCTCTGCTGGTGATCCTACAAAGTTTTGGAAAACAGTAAATACACTGAAGCGTACACATTCTTCTTCCCTGCCTAAGCAAGTTCTGTCTGACTCTGGCATCATAACTGAGAAGAATGGGATAAGTGATGCTTTTAATCATCATGCTATCTCGGGCAGGCTTTTTATTTGACAGAAACTGGTTTAATTGATCCTGGTCAGTCAATCAACTGCTCTTCCCTCTTCCAGCCTTGAACTGACGGGACGGTTAACCCGTCAACTTGTACTGATTATCTTTTTTTATTTAAACAATTTGCTATCTGTGATGTGCTAAATGCCTTGCTTAGGATTGATGTAAAAACAAAATCCACTGGGGCTGATATGCTTGAGCCATTATTGCTGCAGATCTCTGCCCCTCTGATTGCATTAACCCATATTTTTAACCTGAGGATAATAGAAAGTGGCCCATGTACACCCTCTTCACAGAGGTGGTGACCCTTGTGACCTCAATAATGATCGCCCTATTTCTACATTTTTGCCTAGATAAAATATTAGAATCCTTGATTAATTCTCAGCTAAGATCTTTCTAATCTTTTAAATATATTCTAAATGTACATCAGTCTGGTTTTAGACCAGGTCATAGCACTATATCTGTTGCATCCCTAGTTATAAATGAAGTGGTTAACTGTATGGATTAAAGGCAACATTGTGCTGCCCTCTTCATTGACCTGTCAAAGGCCTTTGATACTGTTGATCACTCACTGCTAATTCAGAGGCTTTCCTCAACTGACCTAGACAAGGCTGTATGGAACTGGTTTAAAAATTACTTGACAGATAGAACTCAATGTGTATCTACTGATGGTGTTAAATCAGGTCTCCTGGATATCCTACAGGGGTCGATTCTGGGTCCTGTACTTTTTTGATGAGTTAGTTAATAAGATGAGAATAAATGGGCTTATTCTATAGAAATAGATCCTGCCTCTTACTAAATAGTAGAAAGCAGATTATTCAGTCGATGTTCCTATCGGTCCTAGACTATGGCGACATAATCTACAGTTGAGGTCGGAAGTTTATATACACTTAGGTTGGATTCATTAAAACTAGTTTTTCAACCACTCCACAAATGTCTTGTTAACTGTTAGGGAGTGGCAGCTGAGGCGTCGGTTTTGGAAAGGCTGGCGTGCCCAAAGTAAAATGCCTCCCATTCAGGCCCAGAAAATAGGATATGCACATATTTAGTACCATTGGATAGGAAACACTCTGAATTTTCCAAAAGTGTTAACCATTTGTCTGTGAGTGAAACAGAACGCATATGGCAGGCGAAACCCTGAGGAATTTCTGTCCTGGAAAAAGTGGTTTTGACAGAGTGCCTCATTGGGAACCCCTCCCTCATGAAAATGACCATATAAGGGCATATGAATGCAGTACCCATCGCTTCCTTTAGATGTCAACAGTCTCGAGACAGTGTAAAATTTCATTTTGGATGAATTAGACCAGAGAATAAGAGCAAACCAGGAAGTGACCTTTTTATGTAAACAGTACCCAGTGCGCGTTCCCGACAAGGCGCGCAGTGTCTTTTTTACCGTCTTTATCGATCAGTTTATATTCCGGTTGATTTATAATAGTAAATATGCGTAAAAGTGTTCCTAAGGATACATTTAAAACTATGTTTGATTGATCTTGGACAAGTTTATAGGTATAAGATGAACGAGTTCTCGTCACGTTTCAATGGAGGAGTGGAGGCTGTCGTTTCTGATTATAACGTGCGAACCAAATGGAGGATTTATGGATAAAATACATTACTTTTTCTAACAAAAGAACCATGGATTGTCTTCATTGGACACTTAGGATGACATCAGCAGAAGTTCTTCAACAGGTAATTGATTTGTTTTCGCTGTGAAATGTGTTATGTGTGTGCCATGATGGCTAATCGATTCATGGCTATGGGAAAAATATGTGAGGTGCTACCCTCAAACAATCAAATGTGCTGCTTTCGCCGTGAAGCCTTTTTGAAATCTGACAACGCTGTGATATTGCCAAAAAACAGAGCTGTTGATGAGTATGGAACACTTGTATATTGGTGGATGTTTAATAATTCAACTTTTGGATTTAGAATTTGGCGCCTTACATTTCACCTGGTAGTGTCGGGAGCAGCTCGCTAGCGCCCCAGCAATCCCTGAGAGGTTAACAAAACCACAGTTTTGGCAAGTCGGTTAGGACATCTACTTTGTGCATGACACAAGTCATTTTTTCAACAATTGTTTACAGACAGATTATTTCACTTATAACTCACTGTATCACAATCAAAGTTAACTGTGCCTTTAAACAGCTTGGAAAATTCCAGAAAATGATGTCATGGCTTTAGAAGCTTCTGCTGTTGATGTACCTGTGGATGGATTTCAAGGCCTACCTTCAAATTCAGTGCCTCTTTGCTTGACATCATGGGAAAATCAAAAGAAATCAGCAAAAATAAATTGGAGACCTCCACAAGTCTGGTTCATCCTTGGGAGCAATTTCCAAAGGCCTGAAGGTACCACGTTCATCTGTACAAACAATAGCACGCACGTATAAACACCATGGGACCACGCAGCCATCATACCTCTCAGGAAAGATACGCATTCTGTCTCCTAGAGATGAACGTACTTTGGTGCGAAAAGTGCAAATCAATCCCGGAACAACAGCAAAGGACCTTGTGAAGATGCTGGAGGAAATAGGTACAAAAGTATCTATATCCACAGTAAAACAAGTCCTATATCGACATAACTTGAACGGCTGCTCAGCAAGGAAGAAGCCACTGCTCCAAAACCGCCATAAAAAAAGCCAGACTACAGTTTGCAACTGCACATGGGGACAAAGATCGTACTTTTTGGAGAAATATAACTTTTTGGCCATAATGACCATTGTTATGTATGGAGGAAAAACGTGGACGCTTGCAAGCTGAAGAACACCATCCCAACTGTGAAGCACAGGGGTGCAGCATCATGTTGTGGGGGTGCTTTGGTGCAGGAGGGACTGGTGCACTTCACAAAATAGATGGCATCATGAGGGAGTAAAATTATGTGGATATATTGAAGCAACATCTCAAGACATCAGTCAGGAAGTTAAAGCTTGGTCGCAAATGGGTCTTCCAAATGGACAATGACCCTAAGAATACTTCCAAAGTTGTGGCAAAATGGCTTAAGGACAACAAAGTCAAGGTATTGGAGTGGGCCATCACAAAGCCCTTGTCAGGGTCTTAGATTTATGTTTGGCCACTAGTAGGGTTCTTTTGTTTTGCTTTGTTTTATTTACTTTTGTTATTTGACATTTTTGGAGTTCTCACTGTTCTTTGAATCTTTTTCTAATTCCTTTTGGATTATCTTTGGACTTTTTGTTTTCTCTTTTTGGAACCTTTGTCATACCTTATTTGGGAAGGTTTTTGGAGTTTATTTTTTGGTAACATCCTAGGAATGTTTGGATGTCCCTTATAATTGAATAAAAGATTTGAAGACATTTCCCAGGACTGTCATCTGGATTTCTGCATTTGGGTTCACCTTTTTGACTGTTCAAGTTTTCACTCTAGTCCTAACCCTGAGACAGAAACACTCAGCCAGATATGGACCCAGCAGATTCATCTCATGCATAGGATCTTCGTGGGGCTGTTGCTCGTCGGGAAGCTGCCTTAGCCCAACATGAGACCCTGATGACAAAACATGATAGCCTGCTATCTGACGTTCTCACATCTCTTCAAGAACTGTTTCGGAGACTGCCAGCCAATCCTGCCATGACTCCAGTCCAAGCACCTCAACCAGCACCTCAGCCAATGCCTCCTAACCCAAGCTTCTTATCTGAACCCCGGTTACCTCCTCCTCAACACTTTTCAGGAGACCCTAGTGCCTGCAATGGCTTTTTGACGCAGTGTGCTCTCATTTTTGAGTTACAACCCTCATCCTTCCCTTCAGACAGGGCTAAGATAGCCTATATTATCACCCTTCTCTCTGGAAGAGCCCTGTCTTGGGCCACAGCCATCTGGGAGGCCTACATTCCTGTCTGTACCAGTTACTCTGCCTTTGTGGAAGACTTCAAACAGGTCTTTAATCATCCCCTTCGAGGTCGGGAGGCATCAGAGGTTGTTGTCCATCCAGCAAGGTAAACGCAGTGTGGCAGACTATGCCATCCAATTCCGCACTGTTGCAGCAGCTAGTGGCTGGAATCATGAGGCTCTCATTGTATGTTTCCAGAACGGCCTCTCAGAGGCCATCCAGGATGAGATTGCTACCATAGATCCTGTTGATACTCTTGAGACTCTAATTGAGGTGGCAATCCGCTTGGACAATAGACTTAGAGAGAGAGAATGGGCCCGTAAGTCTTCCTTCCCCATGCCTGTACACCTCACAACTCAAGCTTCCCAAGAAACCCCAGAGCCCATGCAGTTAAGAGGTACAAGATTGTCACCCTCTGAACGTGATCGGCGTATGAAAGAGGGCCACTGCTTTTACTGTGGACAGTCTGGACATTTCAGAACCTCCTGTCCTGAGCTTTCGGGAAAAGCTTTGTCCCGTGCAGACAGGGGAGGTCTGTGATGGGAGTTACTCAGATCTCTCCCCTAACCGACACTGGTCTTCACCTTCTGGTCACACTCTCCTGGAGCAGTGAAAAACATTCTCTGCAAGCTTGGGTGGATTCCGGTGCTGCTGGTAATTTTATGGATATTTCCTTGGCCAAGAAGTTGAGCCTTCCTACTGAATCCCTTTCGTCCCCCCTGGTTGTTACTGCTCTGGATGGGCGACCTCTGGGCCGTGGAGAAATCAATTGTCAAACACTCCCTTTACGTCTCTCCATTCTTCAACATCAAGAGGAGATATCTTACCATCTCATCCAGTCTTCTGCCTTCCCTATAATCCTGGGCTATCCCTGGCTTCTTCGGCACAACCCCCATATCGACTGGTCCACCAGCACCATCCTTGAGTGGGGACCCACCTGTCATGCTACATGCATCTTCCTGAGTGGTAGCCTTCGCCCATGCATTGGTTACAGAGGCCTCAACAGTATCACGATCTGTAATCGTTACCCCTTGCCCCTCATGTCCACTGCCTTTGAGTTGCTTCAAGGAGCCTCCATTTTCACCAAACTGGACCTGCGCAACGCATACCATTTGGTGCGCATAAGGCAAGGGGACGAGTGGAAAACGGCATTCAACACCCCTACTGGGCATTATGAGTATCAGGTTATGCCTTTTGGGCTCACTAATGCTCCAACTGTTTTCCAGGCCCTAATTAATGATGTCCTCCGAGACATGCTAAATCAGTTCGTTTTCGTATATCTAGATGACATTCTGATTTTCTCGGGATCCTTGCAAGAACACGAAAAGCATGTTCTAAGAGTCCTGGATAACCATTTGTATATTAAGCCTGAGAAGTGAGTTCCATGTTTCTGAAGTGCAGTTCCTAGGATTCATTATTACCCCAGGTAACATCCAGATGGATCCTAGAAAGGTCCAGGCTGTCACCAATTGGCCTACCCCCAACAATGTGAAGGAAGTTCAACGTTTTTGGGGGTTTGAAAATTTCTATCGCAGGTTTGTGCGGAACTTTAGTGCTGTAGCAGCTCCTCTCTCAGCCCTCACTAAAGGGAAAGGCACTAAAATTCTGTGGAGTTCTGAGGCCGAGGAGGCCTTCGAGGAACTTAAGCGCCGTTTCACCTCTGTGCCTATTCTGACTCTACCTGATCCTGAGAAACCATTTGTGGTTGAGGTGGATGCCTCGGATATGGGAGTAGGAGCTATTCTCTCGCAGCAAGGTGTGGACAACAAGCTTCATCCCTGCGCCTTCCTGTCACATCGATTAACACCTGCTGAGAGAAATTACGATGTGGGGGATCGAGAACTGTTGGCGGTCAAGCTTGCGTTAAAAGAATGGAGACACTGGCTTGAGGGGGCACAACACCCGTTCCTAGTACTCACGGATCACAAGAATTTGGAATACATCCAACAGGCTAAGCGGCTCAACTCTCGCCAGGCCTGATGGTCACTGTTTTTGAACCGTTTCCAGTTCACTTTGACCTATCGACCGGGATCCAAGAATACGAAACCGGATTCCCTGTCTCGAGTGTACTCCCCCACTGGTCATGAGGAGCCAGCAGGAACCATCATTCCGAACTCTAAGGTTGGGGCTCCAGTTAGGTGGGAGGTTGAGGCCACAGTAAGGAGGGCTCAGGCTCAAGAACCTGATCCTGGAGGGGGACCGGCTAATTGTCTATTTGTCCCGAGCCTTGTCCGTTCCCAGGTTCTCCAGTGGGGTCACAGTTCTCTCCTTACCTGCCATCCTGGTGCTGCTCGGACCCTCGATTTCCTCCTGAGAAGATTTTGGTGGGCTACCATTAAGGAAGACACTCAGGCATTTGTGGCTGCCTGCCCGACTTGCAACCAGAGGAAGGTACCCCATCAAAAACCTCAAAGATTGCTGCACCCTCTTCCCATTCCTCAACGGCCCTGGTCTCACCTCTCGATGGACTTTATCACCGGGCTCCCACCATCCCAAGGAAATCTAAGGCATGCAGATTTATCCCCTTGCCCAAGTTACCGTCTGCTAAGCAAACTGCAGAAATTGTTATTGAACACGTGTTCAGAGTCTTCGGGATTCCTCAGGACATTGTCACAGATAGAGGACCTCAGTTTTCATCCCGCTTCTGGCATGCCTTCTGTCGACTGCTGGGGACAACGGTGAGTCTGTCTTCTGGGTTCCACCCAGAGTCTAATGGACAAACTGAGAGACTGAACCAGGACCTAGAGACCACACTGAGGTGCATGACAGCTAACAACCCGACATCCTGGGCATCTTTCGTCATTTGGGCAGAGTATGCCCATAACACTCTGCGTTCTTCAGCAACTGGCATGTCTCCCTTTGAGTGCCAGTTCGGGTTTACACCTCCATTATTCCCTGACCAAGAGGCAGAGGTTGGTGTTCCTTCTGCTCTATGCTTTGTTCTACGCTGCCGCCTAACCTGGAGGAAGGCTCAAGCTTCTGCAGGTATCTCAGCAGTATCAGCGCCAGGCCAAACGTCGTTGTCGTGCGTCCCTGACTTGCGTCCCGGCCAATGGGTGTGGCTATCAACTAGGAACCTGCCACTGCGTGTGGTGTCCCGCAAGCTGACTCAACGCTTCATCGGTCCTTTACGCATTTCAAGGAAAGTTAATCGAGTTACCTACCGGTTATTCTTACCTAGATCATTAAAAATTAATCCCACCTTCCATGTGTCTTTACTGAAACCTGTTGTTTCTTCCCCTTTTACCCCCGCAGTCAGACCTCCCCCTCCTCCCCGGATGATTGAAGGCCAGCCTGTTTACACAGTTCATCGGATCCTGGACTCTCGTCGAGTACGGAGATCCCTTCAGTACCTGGTGGACTGGGAAGGTTATGGCCCAGAGGAACTCTCCTGGGTGCCCTCCCGGGACATCCTTGACCCCGAATTGATCAGAGAGTTTCACATTCGTCGACCTGATCGTCCTGGGAGGAACGTCAGGAGCCGTTCCTAGGGGGGGGGGGTCCTGTCAGGGTCTTAGATTTATTTTTGGCCACTAGAGGTCCCCATTGCGTCTTTGGTTAGTTTTCAGTCTCTGTCATTAGGTCTTATTGTTGTCACCTGTGCCTTGTTCCCTGTTTGTGTATTTAAGTTACCCTTCTCCTGAGTTCTTTGCTGAGTGTTTCTATGCCATGACCGTGTCTAGGTCATTCCCATGCTGTGTCTCCTTTGGAGTGTCCTTATTCTACTTCATGTAGGGTTCTTTTGTTTTGCTTTGTTTTATTTACTTTTGTTATTTGACATTTTTGGAGTTCTCACTGTTCTTTTGAATCTTTTTCTAATTCCTTTTGGATTGTCTTTGGACTTTTTGTTTTCTCTTTTTGGAACCTTTGTCATACCTTTTTTTGGGAAGGTTTTTGGAGTTTATTTTTTGGTAACATCCTAGGAATGTTTGGATGTCCCTTATAATTGAATAAAAGATTTGAAGACATTTCCCAGGACTGTCTTCTGGATTTCTGCATTTGGGTTCACCTTTTTGACTGTTCAAGTTTTCACTCTAGTCCTAACCCTGAGGCCTGACAGCCCTGACCTCAATCCTATAGACAATGTGTTGGCAGAACTAAAGAAGCGTGTAAGGAGGCCTACAAACCTGACTCAGTTACACCAGCTCTGTCAGGAGAAATGGGCCAAAATTCACCCAACTTATTGTGGGAAGCTTGTGGAAAGCTACCCTAAACGTTAAACAATTTAAAGGCAATGGTACCAAATACTAATTGAGTGTATCTAAACTTCTAACACACTGGGAATGTGATGAAAGAACTAAAAGCTGAAATAAATAATTCTCTCTACTATTATTCAGAAATTTCACAGTCTTAAAATAAAGTGGTGGTCCTAACTGACCTAAGACAGGGAATGTTTACTAGGATTAAATGTCAGGAATTGTGATAAACTAAGTTTAAATGTATTTGGCTAAGGTGTATGTAAACTTCCGACTTGAACTGTGTATGAACGCAGCTGCCACTTCATTAAAGCTGCTAGATGCAGTTTATCGTAGCGCACTGCGCTTTATTACGGGTGACAATTTTAGAACTCACCACTGCATTCTCTACCAGAAAGTTGGTTGGCCCTCTTTGTCATCAGCTGGTTGATACATTGCTATGTTTTCATTTATAAAGCCTTATTACTAAAGTCCCACTGTACCTAACATCTTTACTAAAATCTAGACATAAGAACTACCACACACGGTCTCAGGGATGGCTAACTCTTGAAATTATTTTGGTTTCTACTGAGTTAGCTAAATCACCTTTCAGTTTGCTTGCACTGTGTTTATGGAACAAATTTCAAAATGTTCTTACATTAGATGTTCTGGTGCCTGTAGGACAATTCAGAAAGCTGATTGAGGACCTTACTACTGATGAATGTGCTTGTTTTTTTAGACTTTACTAGTCTTTCTGCTTGCAATTTGGATTTTTATTTTGATGTGCGTCTTTTCTGCAATATCTGTAATTCAGGGCTCATCTGTAAAAGAGACTAAAATAATTATCTCTCTCTCTCTCTCAGATATGCTGCTACTGAACTGAAGTGAACTGAAGGGACGGGGTGAGTTGGGGACAGACAACAGCAAGATCAACAGGTTTTTATCATCAAGATACTGTAAGGTAAAGTCATGAAGAGATTCCAAAAAAATATTAAGAGTCAAATACAGAGACATAAAAGCAGACCTACACACACATTCACACAGAACTATACAAACACGTCTCTCTCTCTCTCTCTCTCTCTCTCTCTCTCTCTCTCTCTCTCTCTCTCTCTCTCTCTCTCTCTCTCTCTCTCTCTCTCCTCACAACACACACATACACATGCTCACAGATACACTCATGAACACACAATGTACAGTATCTGAGATCTATTAAGAGTTCATTTAGAAAACTTGCCACATCCCTTCTACTGGTGCCTACCTAGACTTGTATTGCTGCAACTACACATGTGAAGCTGCAAGACTCAGATGTCACTCATTGGCCCTTTTATTTATAGAAAGACCCACATACATCCCACCATTCATCATGAAGCGTACAGTGCCTTCTCTGTGTGTGTGTGAGTGAGGGGGGGATAAAAGGATGAGGAAGGAGATGACTGAGCAGTATAATCCCCAGGCTAACAGACATACTGGGGAGAGAAGGCCTCTGCATTAACAGGCCTGCTCTCAAGGGTAGCCCTATCCATCAGCCCTGATTGCCTGGCTGTGTGGTTTACAATGGAACCACACCACACACACACACTTTTTCAATTGGGGCCAGATACTGTATACATTAAATAGGCTTTGAGAATATTCAGGCCTCAACACATACCACACACACTTTCATACTACTCTAAATAATATAGGGTCATAGACACACATAAACAAACCACACACATTTTTGACGACGTAGGGGCCACACCACACCTAAATCTTGGATCTCCTCCTTTGAATTGGACTCCTTCGTCCTTCAGTGTTATTTCAAATGCCGTGGTTACATGGATCATCTCCGTTCAACACATCCACAGAGAGATTTCTCTCGGCCCTGCCTGACATAGTGGAAACATACTGGCACGCACACAGAGCCCACCCAAAGACACGCACCACAAGATCAACAAAACATGCAAATATCTGCTCGATCTATCACCTCAATCCCTCGTGTTTTTTCCACATGCATATGTGGTCGCATCATTAACATGAACACTAAAGGGCCTCCTGAGCTTCATTTCAAGGTTTCCCATTTGAACGGTAATCCTTCAGAAAAGAGAGGCATTGTTTTTTGATAGGGGACCGAAGGGGACCGAAGGGGACCGAAGAAGCAGTTGAAAATGTTTGACTTGAGAGGTTTAGCACCATGTTGACCATAAAGTCCTTTGAGCGTGAAATGGAAGGATGGGTATCCCCCTTCCCCCCCACCACCCCTTAATGATATCCTGACCCGAGGGGTGGGGGAACGATGGGGGCACCTGGAGAGAGTGTCCAGTCCTGCTTGCTGGCCCGACCAGGCGCAAAACAACAGCTGAAATGGCTAACACATGTGGCCCAGGCTATTACATTCTTTGTGAAGTCAGCAGTCGCTGGGGGTGGATAGGGCCTGCTGAAGACCTTAGAGTTGTTTGCGCTGTGTGTGTGTGTGTGTGTACGCACGTAAGTGTGCGTATTGGCATATCTGTGTGTTATCTCTGGGAATTTGTAAAAGCAACCCCAGAGAGTAACCTCTTAGCTTCTACATCCCCTGATTTATCAAACTCTTGCAGTTTTATGTGCAGAGCTACAGAAATGCTGCGACTTGGGAAAAGAGCTGACAGCATTGCTGTCGTGAGACCAAACCACTGAGACTTAAGTGAATATATAGCTGTTTGTTTTTGTAACAGAGGCCCTTATTCGGCATGACTTGTGTTTTTCCATTACATATTTTCCATTCAGGCCTAATGAATGGTATTAAATTATTCATTCTTTAATTTAATGACATGTACAGTATTGAAATAAATTCCGGTCATGTGTCTTTTTCACGAGTACAAAGCCTTTTTTCCACTATGGATTTAGACCGTCAGAACTCAGATTATAAGTCTGGTACACTTCTAATACCCTGCACACATTGTGCATGCAAGTACACACTATATTAACACACACACACAAACACACACAGAGAGAGAGAAAGATCCTACACCTTACTCACACGTTACTCAGACACCACAAAAACCCACTGTTCAAACACCCTGCCTGCACACACTGGGCCTGTTTGCACTCAGGCTTTGGCGAACGGGAATGTTGTGGTCTTTCAGAACCCAACTGAAATGCCAAACCGTGTGTGCCAAGATGTTGAAGTGCCTGGTTTTCCTCACACCCCTAACAGAGATGTAATCAGCAACCCTAGATCTCACACTAGGGAGTACACACACACTGGCATGCACACTAATGCACGCACACACACACACACACATTGACATTAAACATCAGCAGCAGGGAACGGGCTGTGTAAACAAAGGCTGGGTAAGGAGGAGGCCAAGCCTTCAAACAGTCCACACTCACCCCAGCAGCCTGGGATCAGCTCTGTTTATCAGAGGCCAGGGGTTAGGAGAGAGAGGAGTGGAGGAGAGAGAAAGATGGGGTGGGAGAAAGGTACAGTACGGAGTTAGACAGTATGTGAGCGGATGATATTGAGAGATTGAGATAGGTAGGGAGTTAGGACGGAGATGGTGAAAGAAAAAGCGACTGAAGTATGACACACTGAGACTTTGGAGAAATGAATATTGTTCCTTGGATATGGTCGCTATGTTTTTCTGGAAATCCCCTCCACATCACCAAAGGTTTCAAAAGCGAAACCTAATCTAGACTCCGGGTTCAATAACAATTCCAACACCAGCCCTTACAGATGACTCTTTAAAGGCATACTCCAGTCTCCTTTTCACCTTATTTAATACCTGATTTACTTAACAAAAGGCGCATCTCCATAGGTGGTCCAGATATCCTCATGACATGGTTATCTCTGACGTATAGAGAGATGGGGGGAACAGAGAAGGTGGGGTGGTGTGTGTGTTTGTGTGTGTGCATACATTTGTATGTGTTAGTCTTCTCCAAGACTGTGTGTGAGCTAGTAGGCACCAGTGCGAGGCCTGATCGCAACACTCAGCTGAAAGGAATGTCCCTCAGGCTCCAGCTGGGCTAAAGTCACCTGTTGGCTCTTGTCTGATACTGATTTAATGATGGAGTTGGAACACTCTTCAGCCTCACTATGACACTGCTCTGGGATTTTCCACACACACATACAAACACAAACACTAGGTAGTGCAAAAATGGAACTCCAGAGAAATAAGTTTGTCGACATCAGTCATTTTCTGTGTCTTTTATCGAATGAAAATGGATATTCTTTTCCTTCACTCTGCAGTCCGACTCATCCCAAACCATCTCATTTGGTTGAGGTTGGGGTATTTTGGAGGCCAAGTCATCTGATGCAGCACTCCACCACTCTCTTTCTTGGTAAAATAGCTCTTACATCGCCTGGAGGTGTTTTGGGTCATTGTCCTGTTGAAAAACAAATGATAGTCCCACTAAGGCCAAATCAGATGGGATGGGGTATCACTGCAGAATGCTGCGGTAGCCATGCTGGTTAAGTGTGCCTTGAATTCTAAATACATCCCAGACAGTGTCACCAGCAAAGCACCCCCACACCATAACACCTCCTCCATGCTCTATGGTGGGAAATATACGTATGGAGATCATCTGTTCACCCACACCTCATCTCACAAAGACACGGCGGTTGGAATAAAAAATCTCAAATTTGAAAAAAAATCAGCTAACCTTTAGCTCGAAAAAGCTCTTGCCGTTCGTATAACACGACTCTAACCAGAGCATACCGGACCTATTTTCTCTCCATATCCCCGGATTCCTACAACAAGCTCTGGATATTTTCACCTGGATCTTGCAGCTAGCTAGCTTGCTATCCGAGTGACTATTGGCTAACGTTGGTCCCGGAGAAAGCACCAATTAGCCTGAAGCTAGCCTATGCTAAGCCCATCTTCCGGCTGGCTGAAGAATCCCATCAGCCACTCCTGGGCTACAACACCTATCCGGACCCTTTTTTACTGCCGGTGCGGAGCCCCACCGGGCCTTCATGGCTGGACAACCGACGTTATCTGCCCGAGGGGGTTATTCAACCGGCCCTCTATCGCGACGTCACCTGAACGCCCATCAGCTAACTGCGGCCTGCTAACGTTTGCTGTCTAGAGCATATCGGCTGCTAGCTAAACAGGTCCATCGGACAATTTCTTGGGCCACTATTACCTATTTTGCCAATTGGCCTGGTTATAACAGAACGGATATAGCAGGCGAAAACCCGAGGAATTTCTGTCCTGGAAAAAGTGTTTTTGACACATTGCCTCATTTTGAACCCCTCCCTATTGAAAACAGCTGCACCTGTATATAGCCCAACCAACTACCTCATCCCCTACCGTATTTATTTATTTATCTTGTTCCTTTGCACCCCAGTTTTTCTACATTGCACATTCATCTACTGCACATCTACCATTCCAGTGTTTAAATGCTATATTGTAATTACTTTGCCACCATGGCCTATTTATTGCCTTACCTTCTTTATCTTGCCTCATTTGCACTCTTTGTATATAGATTTGTTTTTTCTACTGTATTATTGACTGTATGTTTGTTTTACTCCATGTGTCACTCTGTGTTGTTGTATGTGTCAAACTGCTTTGCTTTATCTTGGCCAGGTCGCAGTTGTAAATCAGAACTTGTCCTCAACTTGCCTACCTGGTTAAATAAAGTGAAAAAAAATTAAAAATAAACTTGAACTCTGTGGAGCATTGATTTGGGCTGCAAGTTCTGAGGCTGGTAACTCTAATGAGCAGAGGTAACTCTGGGTCTTCCTTTCCTGTGGCGGTCCTCATGAGAGTCAGTTTCATCATATTGACTGACCTTCATGTCTTAAAGTAATGATGGACTGTCGTTTCTCTTTGTTTATTATTTTAGTTGTTCTTGTCATAATATGGACTTGGTCTTTTACCAAATAGGGCTATCTTCTGTATACCACCCCTACCTTGTCACAAAACAACTGATTGGCTCAAACGCATTAAGAAGAAAATAAATTCCACAAATTAACTTTTAAGAAGGCACACCTGTTAATTGAAATGCATTCCAGGTGACTACCTCATGAAGCTGGTTGAGAGAATGCCAAGAGTGTGCAAAGTTGTCATCAAGGCGAATGGTGGCTACTTTGAAGAATCTCAAATATAACATATATTTTGATTTGAGTAACACTTTTTTGGTTACTACATGATTCCATATGTGTTATTTCATAATTTTGATGTCTTCACTACTTTTCTACAATGTAGAAAATATTAAAAATAAAGAAAAACACTTGAATGAGTAGGTGTTCTAAAGCTTTTGACCGGTAGTGTGTCTGTGTGTGCGTGTGCACTTGTGTGTATGTGTAAGCCTCCGATAACATTTCCCAATCATAAAACCTTTCCCTGGCTGGTTGCTCCTATGGGTGCGTCAGACCCAGAGAGACAGGAAATTGCAGTGGAATTTGGAGTTTATTACAACCGAGCCCGTTCAAAGGAAAGCCAACAAAAGAATCATACAAATCTGTACATTTATTAGACTGGAATCCATCTCGGAGCATACATCACTGCTGCTCTGAATTCCCTTATACCCCAGCAGAGCAATCACAGTATGAGCTCATAAATCAACCTGGGTCTCCCCGTCAGAAATACTACTAAGAAATACACATTTTATAGGAACTCTGATAGAACCAGTCACAGCAGATGACTGTTTCTCTACTCATTTCTCTACATTTCTCTACTCACATTGTTTCATGTAAAGTGAAACATGGAAAGCATTGACAGCCAGGACAATATTGAAGGCATAACTCTACTGTATGTGGATGGATGTGACAGATATGTGTTTTATTTTTGTCCCCCCCAGACTTTTGTGCGTGCAATCTGCACCTAGAGCCACTGGCATGTAACACAGACATACACAAGATACAGGGAAGTCATGTTACAGAGTTACAGGAGTCTTGATAAGTACACATAGTGCATGCACACACACACACACACACACACAAACTCCCACACACTGTCTTGTAGAGACAAAGACAACGGGGGAGAAACCGGTGTCCTGTTATCTGTTAAACTTGAGGCCAAGTCATGGAGTGGTACAACAAACACACACACACACACACTTCGGGAAACAGCAGAGGGAGCACCCCCCTGTCCACATCGAAAGGTCAGCAGTGGAGAAGAAGGAAAGTTTTAAGTTCCTCGGCGCCGGTTTACTTCCGGCGCCGACAGAGATGGCCGCCTCGCTTCACATTCTCAGGAAACTATGCAGTATTTTTTTTTTTATGTATTACTTCTTACATTGTTACCCAGGGAAATATTAAGTTTCATTACATACACCCGGGAGGAACTATTGGATATAAGAGCAACGTCAACTTACCAACATTACGACCAGGAATACGACTTTCCCGAAGCGGATCCTCTGTTTGGTCCACCAACCAGGACAATAGACTGCATCCCAGCCGGAGAATCAAAACAACGGCGGCGCCGGGAGAAGGGGGAAACGCAGCGGTCTTCTGGTCAGGCTACGTAGACGGGCACATCGTGCACCTCTCCCGAGTATTTTACTTGCCAATGTCCAGTCTCTGGACAACAAGGTGGACGAAATACGAGCAAGAGTTGCCTTCCAGAGAGACATCGGCGACTGCTACGTTCTTTGCTTCACGGAAACATGGCTCACTCAGGACACGTTATCAGAGTCGGTACAGCCACATGGTTTCTCCACGCATCGCGCCGACAGAAACAAACATCTATCTGGTAAGAAGAAGGGCGGGGGTGTGTGTCTTATGATTAACGAGTAGTGGTGTAATCATAACAACATACAGGAACTCAAGTTCTTTTGTTCACCTGACATAGAATTCCTTACAATCAAATGCCGACCGCATTATCTACCAAGAGAATTCTCTTAGATTATAATCGCAGCCGTGTATATCCCCCCCTCAAGCTGACACATCGACGGCACTGAAAGAAATCCACTGGACTCTATGTAAACTGGAACCCACATATCCTGAGGCTGCATTTATTGTGGCTGGGGATTTTAAGAAGGCTAATCTGAAAACAAGGCTCACTAAATTTTATCAGCATATCGAGTGTGCCATCCGGGCTGGTAAAATCCTGGATCATTGTTATTCTATCTTCTGTGATGCATACAAGGCTATTCTCTGCCCTCCTTTCGGGCAAGTCTGACCATGACTCCATTTTGTTGCTCCCAGCCTACAGACAGAAACTAAAACAGGAAACGCCCGTTCTCAGGTCTGTTCAACGCTGGTCTGACTAGTCGGATTCCACGCTGCAATGTTGCTTCGAGCACGTGGACTGGGATATGTTCCGGATAGCATCTGACAACAATATTGATGTATACGCTGATTCGGTGAGCGAGTTTATTAGCAAGTGCATCAGTGATGTTGTACCCATAGCAACTATTAAAACCTTCCCCAACCAGAAACCGTGGATTGATGGCAGCATTCGCGCAACACTGAAAGCACGAACCACTGCTTTTAACCAGGGTAAGGCGACCGGAAACATGACTGAATACAAACAGTGTAGCTATTCCCTCCGCAAGGCAATCAAACAAGCTAAGCGTCAATATAGAGACAAAGTAGAGTCACAATTCAACGGCTCAGACACGAGAGGAATGTGGCAGGGTCTACAGTCAATCACGGACTACAAAAAGAAAACCAGCCCCGTCGCGGACCATGATGTCCTGCTCCCAGACAAACTAAACAACTTCTTTGCTCGCTTTGAGGACAATACAGTGCCACCGACACAGCCCGCTACCAATACCTGCGGGCTCACCTTCACCGCAGCCAACGTGAGTAAAACATTTAAATGTGTTAACCCTCGCAAGGCTGCCGGCCCGATGGCATCCCTGGCCGTGTCCTCAGAGCATGCGCAGACCAGCTGGCTGGTGTGTTTACGAACATATTCAAACCGTCCCTATCCGAGTCTGCTGTTCCCACATGCTTCAAGAGGGCCACCATTGTTCCTGTTCCCAAGAAAGCTAAGGTAACTGAGCTAAATGACTATCGCCCCGTAGCACTCACTTCCGTCATCATGAAGTGCTTTGAGAGACTAGTCAAGGATCATATCACCTCCATCCTGCCAGACACCCTGGACCCACTCCAATTTGCTTACCATCCCAATAGGTCCACAGACGACGCAATCACAATCACACTGCATACTGCCCTAACCCATCTGGACAAGAGGAATACCTATGTAAGAATGCTGTTCATCGACTACAGCTCAGCATTTAACACCATAGTACCCTCCAAGCTCGTCATTAAGCTCGAGACCCTAGGTCTCGACCCAGCCCTGTGCAACTGGGTCCTGGACTTCCTGACAGGCCGGCCCCAGGTGGTGAGGGTAGGAAACAACATCTCCACCCCGCTGATCCTCAACACTGGGGCCCCACAAGGGTGCGTTCTCAGCCCTTTCCTGTACTCCCTGTTCACCCATGACTGCATGGCCAAGCACGCCTCCAACTCAATCATCAAGTTTTCTGACGACACTACAGTGGTAGTATTGATTACCAACAACGACGAGACGGCCTACAGAGAGGAGGTGAGGGCCCTCGGAGTGTGGTGTCAGGAAAATAACCTCTCACTTAAAGTCAACAAAACAAAGGAGATGATCGTGGACTTCAGGAAACAGGAGAGGGAGCACCCCCCTATCCACATCGATGGGACAGTAGTGGAGAAGGTGGAAAGTTTTAAGTTCCTTGTCATACACATCACGGACAAACACAGACAGCGTGGTGAAGAAGGCGCAACAGCGCCTCTTCAACCTCAGGAGGCTGAAGAAATTTGGCTTGTCACCAAAAACACTCACAAAGTTCTACAGATGCACAATCGAGAGCATCCTGTCGGGCTGTATCACCGCCTGGTACGGCAACTGCTCCGCCCACAACCGTAAGGCTCTCCTGAGGGTAGTGAGGACTGCACAACGCATCACCGGGGGTAAACTACCTGCCCTCCAGGACACCTACACCACCCGATGTCACAGGAAGGCCAAAAAGATCATCAAGAACAACAACCACCCGAGCCACTGCCTGTTCACCCCGCTATCATCCAGAAGGCGAGGTCAGTATAGGTGCATCAAAGCAGGGACCGAGAGACTGAAAAACAGCTTCTATCTCAAGGCCATCAGACTGTTCAACAGCCATCACTAACATTGAGTGGCTGCTGCCAACATACTGACTTAAATCTCTAGCAGCCACTTTAAATAATAGGAATTGGATGTAACAAATGTATCACTAGGCACTTTAAAGAATGTTGTGTATAATGTTTACATATCCTACATTACTCATCTCATATGTATATACTGTACTCCATATCATCTACTGCATCTTGCCTATGCCAGTCAGCCATCGCTCATCCATATATTTATATGTACATACTCGTACTCACTCCTTTACTCTTGTGTGTATAAGGTAGTTGTTGTGAATTTGTTAGATTACTTGTTAGATACTACTGCATGGTCGGAACTAGAAGCACAAGCATTTCGCTACACTCGCATTAACATCTGCTAACCATGTGTATGTGACAAATAAAATTTTATTTTATTTGACATCACAGACAAACTGAAATTGTCAACTCACACAGTGTGGTGAAGGAGGCGCAACATCGCCTTTTCAACCTCAAGAAATGTGTCTTGTCACCCAAAACCCTGACAAACTTTTACAGATGCACAATCGAGAGCATCCTGTATCACAGCCTGGTACGGCAACTGCACCGCCCTCAACCGCAAGGCTCTCCAGAGGGTGGACACCTACAGGACACCTACAGCACCCGATGTCATAGGAAGGCCAAAAAGGTCATCAAAGACAACAACCACCCTAGCCACTGCCTGTTCACACCGCTGCCATCCAGAAGGCGAGGTCAGTACAGGTGCATCAAAGCTGGGACCGAGAGCCTGAAAAACAGCTTCTATCTCAAGGCCACCAGACTGCTGAACAGCAATCACTAACTCAGAGAGGCTGCTGCCTACATTGAGACCCAATCACTGGACACTGGAAATGGATCACTAGTCACTTTATACAATGCACTCTAAACAATGCCACTTTAATAATGTTTACATATCTTACATTACTCATATCATATGTACAGTGGGGCAAAAAAGTATTTAGTCAGCCACCAATTTTGCAAGTTCTCCAACTTAAAAAGATGAGAGAGGCCTGTAATTTTCATCATAGGTACACTTCAACTATGACAGACGAAATGAGAAAAAGAAATCCAGAAAATCACATTGTAGGATTTTTAATTTATTTATTTGCAAATTATGGTGGAAAATAAGTATTTGGTCAATAACAAAAGTTTATCTCAATACTTTGTTAAATACCCTTTGTTGGCAATGACAGAGGTCAAACGTTTTCTGTAAGTCTTCACAAGGTTTTCACACACTGTTGCTGGTATTTTGGCCCATTCCTCCATGCAGATCTCCTCTAGAGCAGTGATGTTTTGGGGCTGTCGCTGGGCAACACGGACTTTCAACTCCCTCCAAAGATTTTCTATGGGGTTGAGATCTGGAGACTGGCTAGGCCACTCCAGGACCTTGAAATGCTTCTTACGAAGCCACTCCTTAGATTGCCGGGCGGTGTGTTTGGGATCATTGTCATGCTGAAAGACCCAGCCACGTTTCATCTTCAATGCCCTTGCTGATGGAAGGAGGTTTTCACTCAAAATCTCACGATACATGGCCCCATTCATTCTTTCCTTTACACGGATCAGTCGTCCTGGTCCCTTTGCAGAAAAACAGCCCCAAAGCATGATGTTTCCACCCCATGCTTCACAGTAGGTATGGTGTTCTTTGGATGCAACTCAGCATTCTTTGTCCTCCAAACACGACGAGTTGAGTTTTTACCAAAAAGTTATATTTTGGTTTCATCTGACCATATGACATTCTCCCAATCCTCATCTGGATCATCCAAATGCTCTCTAGCAAACTTCAGACGGGCCTGAACATGTACTGGCTTAAGCAGGGGGACACGTCTGGCACTGCAGGATTTGAGTCCCTGGCGGCGTAGTGTGTTACTGATGGTAGGCTTTGTTACTTTGGTCCCAGCTCTCTGCAGGTCATTCACTAGGTCCCCGTGTGGTTCTGGGATTTTTGCTCACCGTTCTTGTGATCATTTTGACCCCACGGGTGAGATCTTGCGTGGAGCCCCAGATCGAGGAAGATTATCAGTGGTCTTGTATGTCTTCCATTTCCTAACAATTGCTCCCACAGTTGATTTCTTCAAACCAAGCTGCTTACCTATTGCAGATTCAGTCTTCCCAACCTGGTGCAGGTCTACAATTTTGTTTCTGGTGTCCTTTGACAGCTCTTTGGTCTTGGCCATAGTGGAGTTTGGAGTGTGACTGTTTGAGGTTGTGGACAGGTGTCTTTTATACTGATAACAAGTTCAAACAGGTGCCATTAATACAGGTAACGAGTGGAGGACAGAGGAGCCTCTTAAAGAAGAAGTTACAGGTCTGTGAGAGCCAGAAATCTTGCTTGTTTGTATGTGACCAAATACTTATTTTCCACCATAATTTGCAAATAAATTCATTAAAAATCCTACAATGTGATTTTCAGGATTTTTTTTCCTCATTTTGTCAGTCATAGTTGAAGTGTACCTATGATGAAAATTACAGGCCTCTCTCATCTTTTTAAGTGAGAGAACTTGCACAATTGGTGGCTGACTAAATACTTTTTTGCCCCACTGTATGTACTGTATTTTATACCATCTATTGCACCTTGCCTATGCCGCTCGGCCATCACTCATCCATATACTTACATGTACATATTCTCATTCACCCCTTTATATTTGTGTGTATTAGATAGTTGTTGGGGATTGTTAGATTACTTGTTAGATATTACTGTTAGATATTATTGTTAGATATGACTGCACTGTCAGAACTAGAAGCAAAAGCATTCGCTAACCATGTGTTTGTGACAAATATCATTTTATTTTATTTGACACACACAAACACTGCCACAAAAACACTGCCACACAAACACACACAAACACTGCCACACACACACACAAACACTGGCACACACACTGCCACACACAAACACAAACACTGCCACACACACAAACACTGCCACACACAAACACTGCCGCACACACACATACATAAACACTGCCACACACACATAAATTGTATTAGCTATTGTATTGTTGACAGTTCAGAAGGGTTTCCAGACCTATTAAACCTTGTGTTTACGTTGCCAGGACATAGCTAGAAGTAAGGGAATGTTTTCTCCCTTTCCTCTGCTTTCTATCCAAATGCTCTCTCCTAATAACTACTCAGCAATAAAAGGGTTAATCCTAATCGCCAGAGTCCTTAGACACACAGGGGCTCTTTGTTCCACTGGGCAGAAAAATGCAGATAAAGTCTTGAAAAGAAGAAAGAGTTAAATCATGACCGTGGTCAAATAAGCTTTAAAAATCTTTTTTATTTGCTGTTTTGAAACGAGTTAGCTGCACTTCAAATGAAATGTTCTGAGGGTTTACTCTAATGTGATCTGTAAGGGATTAGGTGATATGAAGGAGGTGTGTGGATGCGGGCCTTGGTTCATGAGAGATGTATGTGTGTGTTATACTGTACAGTGCCTTCGGAAAGTATTCAGACCCGTTAATGGTTTAAACATTTTGTTGCGTTACAGCCTTATTGTAAAATTGATTGAATAGATGTTTACCCCTCATCAATCTACAAACAATACCCCATAATGACAAAGCAAAAACAGGTTTTTAGAAATGTTTGCTCATTTATGAAAAAGAAAAACTGAAATATCACATTTACATAAGTATTCAGGCCCTTTACTCAGTACTTTGTTGAAGCACCTTTGGCAGCAATTACAGCATCGAGCCTTCTTGGGTATGACACTACAAGCTTGGCACACCTGTATTTGGGGAGTTTCTCCCATTTTTCTCTGCAGATCCTCTCAAGCTCTGTCAGGTTGGATGGGGAGTGATACTGCACAGCTAATTTCAGGTCTCTTCAGAGATGTTCGATCGGGTTCAAGTCTAGGGCTCTGACTGGGCCACTCAAGGACATTCAGAGACTTGTCCCGAAGCCACTCCTGTGTTGTCTTGGCTGTGTGCTTAGGGTCATTGTCCTGTTGGAAGGTGAATCTGGAGCAGGTTTTCATCGAAGATCTCTCTGTACTCTGCTCCGTTCATCTTTGCCTTTATCCTGACTAGTCTCCCAGTCCCTGCTGCTGAAAAACATCCCCACAGCATGATGCTGCCACCACCATGCTTCACTGTAAGGATGGTGACAGGTTTACTCCACACGTGACGCTTGGCATTCAGGCCAAAGAATTTTAATCTTGGTTTTGTCAGACCAGAGAATCTTGTTTCTCATTGTCTGAGAGTCTTTAGGTGCCTTTTGGCAAACTCCAAGCGGGCTGTCATGTGCCTTTTACTGAGGAGTGGCTTCTCTCTGGCCACTCTACCATAAAGGGCTGATTGGTGGAGTGCTGCAGAAATGGTTGTCCTTCTGGAAGTGACCATCAGGTTCTTGGTCACCTCCCTAACCAAGGCCTTTCTCCCCCGATTGCTCAGTTTGAGTACTTATGTAAATAAGGTATTTCTGTTTTTCTGTTTAATAAATCTGCTTTTGCTTTGTCATTATGGGGTATTGTTGTAGATTGTAGAAGATGAGGATAGACCATAGTAGGAGGGTTCATACACTAGGAAAAGTACGATTTACTCCTAAACCAACAAAACCGGATTACAAATCCATTGAAAATGAAGTGTACAAGGTCAAGTGTACTTCATAAAAATACAAAATAAAACAATTAACATGGCACATTAAATACTGTACTTTGTTTTTGCCAGAATATATGCATATCCTTGTCTGAGTCACCTATGCCCTAAGGTGCTTTTCTTTTCATTCAGATGAACTGCTGTTTTAACAGACACGACTCACAGCCAGTCAAAACACAAACAGTATTCTGTGTTAGTTTCCCCTTGCTCCGCCAAAATAATATGAATCATAGCATACATTGTATTGTTGCCATCAGGCTTTGCCATTCAAACACTGCCAAGGCCTTTTAGTCACTCTCTATTTCAAGTGTGGTTTCACTGTTCAGAGTGCCAGGGAGTGGCAGCCAGGGCCAGAAGTCACAGAGTTCACAATACCACAGTGTCTGTCATTTCCTGTAAGGCCAGAGGAGATGTTCTTGCTGTGTGGAACAGGGCTGGGTCTCCCCCTGTCCAAGCTTGTTCAGGAGTTTATCCTGCTGTGTACCAGGAAATTGCTCCATTCTTAGGGAGAAACCACAAGTTTGTTTGTTGCCGTCCTCCTTACAGACACTGGAAAACCACAGACATACACAACAGCCCGCAGAGCCAGCATTACCGGCACACACACATGCGAACAAACACACACATGCTCACATGCACACGCATGCTCACATGCACACGCGCACTTAGAGGACAGGTATAGCCTTGACATGCTGACAAATGGCGGTGTGTATTTTTAGTGGCTTAGTGCCCAGCTATATTGTTCTCCATAGCAGTACTAGAGGCTGTTGGAGACCAGATGACGAATCTATGGCTCTTTAGTAGAGCCCTTTCCTGTTTACACTCCAGCGGCTTTAAACAACTACTGCAGTCTGACGCATTCTCTGTGCGTGTGTTTTCTATGTCCCTCTATACGCGTGTGTGCGTGTCCTACTGTCTATGTTTGATTTGTGGTTTTGTTATGTTTAAAAGCTCAATAGACACATTAGCTATGGTCTACAATTATGTATTATTTTTTTCAGAGCGTTTTTCTCTCCATTTCTTTTAGCTATGAACTCAGTGAGCTGTGCTGTTATTTCTATTCAAAACCCAAATTGCCCCCATCTGGAATGATAATAAAGACAGCAGCAGATAACATTCATCGGGGTGTGAATCATGATGAAAATAAACAGATAAGGTGAAGCTGACTTGTAGGTATGTATGTGAATGTGATTTATTTTGGTAGTATTACAGCAAGCAGCAGTGAACCAGATACACGTTTATAAAGTAGGTTGACCCTTACCATGTCCTCCCTTCTCTCCACACACACACACACACACATTACCCATGTGTGAGAATCCTACATCAGCCTCTGATCACTACCCTGCACTTGGAGAGACAGTACAAACATCATACCTATTAGCAGAGGAATCTTTCTTCTCTGGAGGTTTTAAGCATTTTTTCCTGTGTTTATGTATCTTTCTGTGAATAGCTGTATGTACAGTTGATGAGAGTGCCTATTTTCAGAGTGTGTGTGTGTGTGTGTGTGTGTGTGTGTGTGTGTGTGTGTGTGTGTGTGTGTGTGTGTGTGTGTGTGTGTGTGTGTGTGTGTGTGTGTGTGTGTGTGTGTGTGTGTGTACCCGTGCGTTCGAGTGTGGGTGAGTGTGTGTGTGTGTGTGTGTGTGTAGGGAGGATCCTGTAATGCATCCCGGGATACGATAAAACACCTTCCTTTGCTTGTTTCTCTCCATGTGCATGTTCTGTCCAATGTGACCCAGTCTGAGGGCACAGGGACCCGGCCTGGACGAGCTGTTTAAATCAGCCCTGAGTTATGGGCAATGGGACCCTCCGCCAGGTCACCCATGATACAAGTCAGTATTTGACGTCCATCCATGTCTGAGGACGTTGGGAGATGACGTGGAAACCGGCCACTAGGGGCAACTAGGGGATGGCGGATGGCAGATTTGGAGTTAATGCCTAAACTTAACCTTAAAATCATAGAAATTTGACGTTTGAGAAACATGGATGAATATCTAATTCTGACGTGAGACTGTATTTATTTTACAGTTTGTGCTTGGGTAAATAGAAAATTCAGCACCCCCGCCCCACTGGAGAACAGGCTAGGAGAGAACGCTAATGAACGCTCTGTCAAGATAGCGAAGACCAGCAGTGGAGGAGGAGAGGTGAACTGGAGGTGGATGGTTGATAAGACTACCAGTTACCGTAACGTACACCTTCCTGCTTCATTAGTTTCCACTCCCCTGGTTAGGCAACCAGTGGCAGACCTCTTTTTCCATCTTCAGCGCCAAATGTTATGACAGAACTAGAGACGACTACTTGGGGGTGAACTCACTTTACAGAACAACTCTTCATTGCGACTTTCAAAATGTGTCTCAGAATGTTAGTGCCGTGAATCACAATAACAACAACATAGCCAATTAATTCAGTATATACAGTACATGACAGCCTTCGCCAGTTTGTTGGAAAAGGGGTTGGGGAAAGACGTAGGTTCACTTTCCTATTCCTCCACCAACTCCCTCAGCTCAGCCACTAGGCCCTTACTGGAGCTGACTGCAGTTAGCCTCAATAAAACAAGGAGTTAACGTCAACAGTCAATCTGGAAGAACTTTAAACACCGCAAGCTGTACTGGATGTAATAGGGCGTAGCAATCAGTGTGTGAGTGCAGGTGTGCGTGTGTGTGTGCGTGTATTTTATGTGTGCGTGCTTGTGTGTTTGCCTGTGTATGTGTGTGTGTTTGTACCAGTGTCGTGTATTCATGGTTGTCAAGTAATAAATAACAATAAATAAATAATGTATCTTTTGTCTCTCTGTGTTTCATCATTTTCCTTCAATTCACAAGAGGCTGAATGTCTCACCGGAGAAAGCATTCAGCGAAATAGCGCCCCTCTGTCTCTGTATGTGTAGGCCATCTATCTGATGATGTCTGGTTAAAAAGAGTATGACATTGTTGCCGCCCATACCATTGAATGCAAGGGAAGCCAGCGAGCATTTCACCTCCTTTGGCTATTATGAAAAAAATACCAATCTGCATTGAGCTAAACTGAGTGAGCTCAACTGTGAATAGTCCAGGTGCACCAAAAAGGAGTGTCAAAGGAAGCCAGTTTGGATTTGGCTTCACACCAATCACATCAAATCGAAAGCAAACTGTTATTGACAGAAACAAATTAATTGTTGCATCTCGTTGTGTCGTTGTCCTCCGGTGGCTAGCTAGCTAAAGTTGTCCCTTTCCTAAATTAGCCATGGATGGAGATAGGGATATGGACTTCTGTTTTTACTTAATTCTCCATACTGGCCAATGATTATAACAGCGATTCTGATCCAACCATAATTCATACATTGTGCCCCTGGCCTGAAAGGATGGAAGTTCAATATGTAGCTACTGTAGATATAGTGGGCCAATGTTAACTAGCTGGCTCATTGTTGCCCATGAAAGGAAGTTAGGCTCGCGAGCAAGCATTTTATCCATGTAGCCTAGGACAACAAAAAATAAAAGTGTGTACTGTATGACAGAGTGACAGACCCTTTAGCCAACATGAAATTGGTGCCCCCCCACATTGACTTTGTACCCGTGCCCCCTGTATATTTATAGTTCTCAATGCAATTAAACACATCCCACATCAACCGCTGGTTGAATCAATGTTGTTTCCACGTCATTTCAATGAAATTACATTGAACTAACGTGGAATAGACGTTGAATTGACATCTGTGCCCAGTGGGATATATGCTCCGCACTCTCTCCCTTTTTTCCTCTCTCTCGCGCGCACTCGCACTCAAAGGCCTGAGGCGAGCTCTCCTGCTCCGACATACTCCATGGCTCGAGGCGCTGGCGCTCACACACCCCGCTCTGCCTGCAAGTGTGTATGTATGTGTGCTTCAGTATATTCGCATCCACATGGACCCTCCATAAGGCAAACGACAACCTGTAGCTGGATGTTCACGTACCCAGGGAAAAGTGTTTAACCCAACTGAAGTGTATACTTTAAAGGGCGCATCCAATCCAAGACAAATAATCCCCCAGGTTTTCATTATAAACCCGTTCTAGCCTTTAATGTCTAAATCAACAGGACTGTGAAGTAGCTGCTTTCAATAGTAATGCTAAGTCTGGTATCAAAGGGTAGTGTGGATATTTTTCACAGAAGTACCCTTGTGTGTTCTAATACATAGGTAGCGTTATGACTCATAAGGTATACTCTTCAGCAAATACATACATTGAGTACTTGTATACTATTGTGCCCCAGAGATGCATTTGATTCTCCTTCAAACTCTCAATCTAGGATGGGGTTTTTATACAACACGTGTACATTTTCCCACTATAACGCTTTCCAGTGTTCATTCACCTCCAAAATGAATGGATCCCTTAATAAAGATCAGCAAAAAAGACTGTATAAAATAAATAATACAATTACTCAGAGAAGTAATATATTTTTGTCAAAATGATTGGCACCCCTGTTTTCATTACCTGTTCTGAATACCCTCCCCTTGAGAGGATAACATTACTGAGCCTTTTTCTGTAATGTTTTAAAGTAGGTATGAGGTTATTTTCTGCACATGCATCCATCTTTTGACACCAATCTCGCTGGTGTGAGGCCAAAGACCTCTATTTGTGTCATATCTCTCTCGCTCTCTCTCTGTCTCTCACTCCCTTTCTCTCTCTGAGTGCGATTGAGATGAATCGAGGGATGGAGGAAATTCTAGTACTCTAGATTCCTCAACTTACCTAATGCCGCTCACAGTGTGGTTCGCTCTACTGCATTTGTTTTTGTTCTTATAAAAAAAGTAAGACGTTTTGGTTTGAAACAATATAAACCATACATAGACAAAATACAATAGACAGACACACACTAACAGCGATGACATCACACCTGCTCAGACCCGCTCTACTGCATTTCATTAGTGTGTGTGGAGGAGTGACACTCTTGACATTAAATGTGTGTGTGTGTGTATGCGTTTGCATGTGTGTGAGTGCACGTACACAAGTTCTTTGACACTAGACCTGGGGGTAAATACTATTTGAAAACTTTCCAAATGCTTTGAGCAAGTACATGTAATGCATTTGAACCGAGGTTGATTGAATAATACAGCTGTGTGAAATATGAGCCCAGTCATGTAATCTTCTGTTCATCTAACGTCCATCGACACGTCTATTCAGTGGCTTCACAGTCAAAAGACACACAGTGCTGTTGGTGAGAGTATCAGGCTATGCTGTATGTGTGAGCATGTGTGTGTGTGAGTTATTAACGGTATGTACTGTAAACTAACATGTCTGTGTAGATACATAAAATAGTCTAAGAAAGTTCTGGAAAGTGGCACACAGCCGTGTCCGCCTATAAGCATACCGGCATGTCCTAGTTCACAGGATCTGATCCTTCTACACTTACAATGGCACGCAAAGGGCACCCGATACCCGCCATCACTGCCAAGCTGTCCCATTGCCAAATTGGAATAGGTTGAAGTTGCCCCTAACCACTAATACATCAGATATATTTTTTCATTCCCATTGAGAAATGGAAAACCGATCCTAGATATGCGGTTATTAGGACCATTTGGGATCTAACCCATCATTTTGGACCAAATGGCTCCATTTCCTATCAATCTCAGTGAGAGAACTACCCCATCATTCTCACCAACCAGCACACATCATTTGGCTTCCCAGACTCTGCTGTTATGTTTTTTTAGCTGAGCGTGCATTTGGACTCTGGGAAAATCTCTTCAGCCATGGAAAAATAGCTTGAGTCATTATCACCTTAACATCTGCTAGAATCACTCAAGGCCAATGGGACTGTCTAATACTACCTGTTAGATAAGCCCATAGATGGACGGTGGAGCCTAACTCCCAGGTCAGTCCAAACACTAGGGGGCACTAACATACTGTGGTAGATGGCAGAACGTCCTCATTACTCTAGTGCGAGGGAAAGGGCTGTAGCGTACTCCATTCACTGGCAATGTTCCAGTCACTGTGTGAGATGGTGCGTGAATGGGTATGTGTGCATGCACGTGTGGTTCTATCTGTATGTGTGGTATGCCTGTTGAATGTAGGCTAATGGCTGTAAAGATTGATGTGACTGATTCAAAAGAACACTGACAATGCTGAGAAGCTGTACATTCCATTGGAGGCTGCTGAGGAGAGGAAGGCTCATAATAAATGGCTGAAATGAGGTCAATGGAATGGTATCAAACATGTGGTTTCCATGTGGTTGATGCCATTCCAAGGACTCCATTCCAGCCATTATTATCAGCCGTCCACTCCACAGCAGCTTCCACTGGTACATTCATAACGGCAGCGTGGTCAACTGGAGGTAACCATGAGTAATATACAATACCAGTCAAAAGTTTGGGACACACCTACTCATTCCAGGGATTTTATTTTTACTATATTGTAGAAAAGTAGTGAAGACATCAAAACAATAAAATAACACAGAATCATGTAGTAACCAAAAAAGTGTTGCATCAAAATTATAGAGATTCTTCAAAGTAGCCACCCTTTGCCTTGATGACAGCTTTGCACACTCGTGGCATTCTCTCAACCAGCTTCACCTGGAATGCTTTTCCAACAGTGTTGAAGGAATTCCCACATATGCTGAGTGCTTGTTGGGTGCTCGTTGAACATATAATTCCAAAATTATGGGCATTAATACGAACTTGGCCCCCTCTTTACTGCTATAACAGCCTCCACTCTTCTGGGAAGGCTTTCCACTAGATGTTGGAACATTGCTGCGGGGACTTGCTTCCATTCAGCCGCAAGAGAATTAGTGATGTCTGGCACTGATGTTGGGTGATAAGACCTAGCTTGCAGTCGGCATTCCAATTCATCCCGAAGGTGTTCGATGGGGTTGAGGTCAGGGCTCATTGCATGCCAGTCAAGTTCTTCCACACAAATCTCGACAAACCATCACTGTTTGGACCTTGCTTTGTGCACAGGGGCATTGTCATGCTGAAACAGGAAAGGGCCTTCTCCAAACTGTTGCCACAAAGTTGGAAACACAGAATTGTAAAGTAAACTATATACAAGTAACAATGGCTCTAGCTGTAATGCAAATCGTGCTCTAGCTGTAACGCAATCGTGCTCTAGCTGTAACAGAAGCAGTTCTTTCTGCTGTTCAAAATAAAGACTACAGATGGAGCGGCCATTGTAACAAAACGGGGAGAAGGCTGGGGAGGTGGCGAGTCCGACAGAGGCTGCCCCAGTAGTACCTGCAAGTATACCACTCCATCAGATTGGCCTTCAATATCATCCTAACAGAATGTTTTAGACATTTATCACTAATTTGAATCTGGTAGTGTTCAGCTATCTTCAACAGCTGTTCTTTAGTACATAATTCTAACAGTTAATCTGAAGGAATGCGAATTAACTAGTCTACATTAGATGCCATAGTCACCAGTAACTGCAAAAAAAATCTTGCTCTGCCCCTCAGCTGAGCACACCAGACCACAACAAGAGATGAGCTAATCACACTGGGCACCACAGGAGAGATCTGAGATATATAAAAAAAAAAAATCCCTTTTTCAGGACCCTGTCTTTCAAAGATAATTCGTAAAAATCCAAATAACTTCACAGATCTTCATTGTAAAGTGTTTAAACACTGTTTCCCCATGCTTGTTCAACGAACCATAAACAATTAATGAACATGCACCTGTGGAATGGTCGTTAAGACACTAACAGCTTACAGACGGTAGGCAATTAAGGTCACAGTTATGAAAACTTAGGACACTAAAGAGGCCTTTCTACTGACTCTGAAAAACACCAAAAGAAAGATGCTCATCTGCGTGAATGTGCCTTAGGCATGCTGCAAGGAGGGTTGAGGACTGCAGATGTGGCCACGGCAATAAATTGCAATGTCTGTACTGTGAGACGCCTAAGACAGCGCTACTGGGAGACAGGACGGACAGCTGAATGTCCTTGCAGTGGCAGACCACGTGTAACAACACCTGCACAGGATCGGTACATCCAAACATCACACCTGTGGGACAGGTACAGGATGGTAACAACAACTGCCCAAGTTACACCAGGAATGAACAAGCCCTCCGTCAGTGCTCAGACTGTCCACAATAGGCTGAGAGAGGCTGGACTGAGGGCTTGTAGGCCTGTTGTAAGCCAGGTCCTCACCAGACATTACCGGCAACAATGTTGCCTATGGGCACAAACCCACCGTCGCTGGATCAGACAGGACTGGCAAAAAGTGCTCTTCACTTATGAGTCGCGGTTTTGTCTCACCAGGGGTGATGGTCGGATTTGCGTTTATCGTCAAAGTAATGAGCGTAGAACACTGAGGCCTGTACTCTGGAGTGGGATCGATTTGAAGGTGGAGGGCCATAGTACTCGTTCTGTGCGTGATTTCCTGCAAGACAGGAATGTCAGTGTTCTGCCATGGCCAGCGAAGAGCCCGGATCTCAATCCCATTGAGCACATCTGGGACCTGTTGGATAGGAGGGTGAGGGCTAGGGCCATTCCCCCAAGAAATGTCCAGGAACTTGCAGGTGCCTTGGTGGAAGAGTGGGGTAACATCTCACAGCAAGAGCTGGCAAATCTGGTGCAGTCCATGAGGATGAGATGCACTGCAGTACTTAATGCAGCTGGTGGACACACCAGATACTGACTGTCACTTTTGACCCCTCCCCCCCCTTTGTTCAGGGACACATTATTCAATTTCTGTTAGTCACATGTCTGTGGAACATGTTCAGTTTGTCTCAGTTGTTGAATCTTGTTATGTTCATACAAGTATTTACACATGTTAAGTTTGCTGAAAATATACGCATGTTGACAGTGAGAGGATGTTTTTTTTTGTTGCTGAGATTATAAGGAGCTTCCCCAAATCCAACAATAACTCAAGCCTTCGTGCGGATTCACGGTGGGTAATTACGCACTATAGCCAACTGGCATGGAAAAAGCCATGGAAGCCATGGATGTGTCCCCGAAGCCATGGATGTGCCGACTGTACTCACCTCCTCAAACCGATGTCCCAACAGTGAGTAGAGCAAGAGTTTCCAGCCTGGGCAGGGGCCTGGAAACTAACCAATGGTACTCTCTCCAACACAGCGCACAAACTGTCCACCACAGTGGCAAGTTAACCAAACAACCAAGGCAACCAACCCTGGGTCTACCAAACAGCACAACTCAAAGCTGTAACAAAAGATGCTAACAAAGCACCTACAGAATTGATCAAAACACTAACTCCACATTTTCTCCCAAACCCAACACTCATACCAGTTAGCTCAACGAAACTAGTATTAGGCCTACTGGCATACTTTAACAGGCAACACACTTGTTTGATGACGTCTCCGGACAACCAAAAACACTTGTAAGTCTCTAAGGCACTTTACCAAACACTTCCAAGATGAGGCAGTGAATACCAACCAAAGCGCTTCCCAATTAGCCCACACTGATTATGAACCGGCTCAGATCCCATAACAAATAGGGAGGTAATACATATTTATTAAATAAAGTACACTATATACAAGTAGCAACAGTGTGTGCAGTCAGTAGATGCGTGCACAGATGGTGATAATGAGGGTTGTTGAGAGGTGCCTAAACAAATGAACGCAAAACAGCCCCAAATTGACACACCCAAAAACAACAATGTGTCTGCATGGAGAGAGTCTCCTCAATGTATGGTGGAAAGGTGTATTTATCCCCGGGACACACCCGGGCCCAGGTGTGTCCTATTTTGCTGACGACTCTCCCAGCTTCGCCCACCGACATCCTATTAAGGAAAACAAGAGCAAAGAGAAAGAATTTGGCAGACAGAGTGGGAGGGTCGTCACAATTGCTTCCAGAGGCAGTTTGGAACTCGGTAGTGAGTGTTGCAACCAAGGACAGACGATTTTGACTCACTACACGCTTCAGCACTGTGAGCTTGTGTGGCCTACCATTTTGACAAACGTACTTTTTTGGGAAGGTGGAAAGTCACGTTGAAAGTCACTGAGCTCTTCTGTAAGGCCATTCTACTGCCAATGTTTGTCTATGGAGATCGCATGGCTGTGTGCTCGATTTTATACACCTGTCATCAACGGGTGTGGCTGAAATAGCCAAATCCTCTCATTTGAAGGGGTGTCCACATACTTTTGTGTATATATATAGTGTATTTTTCTGGGTGACTTTAAACACATCATTTAGCCTATTAGGCCCAGAATTGGGCCTTATCAGGTAATTAGAAGCTGAGGGGCTAGAGAACAGTTTAGAACTAGACCTTAGACCCAGACAACAGGCGGTCTCTATTCCTTTCTGTCTCTTTCCTCATGACACTCTCCCTCCCTGTGTTTTGTCATCCGAATACAGCTGATGTTTACCCCTTTTTTTACCTTGTTGGTGTGTAGGTCTAAGGCACTACATCACATGCAGTGCTAGAGGTATTACTACAGACCCGGGTTCATTTCCCGGGCTGTGCCACAACCGGCTGTGGCCGGGAGTCCCATAGGACGGCGCACAATTGGCCCAGCGTCGTCTGGGTTAGGGGAGGGTTTGGCCGGTGGGATTTTACTTGGCTCATCGAGCTCTAGCGACTCCTTGTGGCGTGACGGATGCCTGCGGGTTAAGCTGGCGGGTGTTAAGGAGCGCGGTTAGGCGGGCATGTTTCGGAGGACGCATGACTCCAACTTCACCTCTCCCGAGCCCGTTCGGGAGTTGCAGCGATGAGACAAGATTGAAAATTGGGGAGAAAAAGGGGGTAAAATAAATACAAATTAAAAAAGAATTCAGCCGTCCTTGAAGTGGCGAGAGAGGAATGACGTCCAGACAATCAACAAGAAGAATCAAATATTCCCGTCTCCAGCCATATCTCTCTATCTCCTGTCTGTTTTGCCATGTGGGATCTGCGGGTGGCCAGCATACGGTGTGTGTGTGTGTGTGTGATCAAACACACCTGTGTCACTGTCAGGAGACACACCACACCACATTCTGACTGGCCCAGTTCCCCTCTGTCAGTGTAATGACAGTAGCTGGCCAAAACACACACAGACAAAGACCCAACAGCCTGCCATCTGATGCCTGGCCAAGTGAAATAACTAAACATTACTGGGCAAAAAATGGTTGAATAAAAAAATTGCTAAATGTCATCAACGTAAGGGAATGTTGTCTTTTTTTCATCCAACTTTTAGCCTAAATCAAATGACATGGTGAAATGTTTTGTTGATTTCACGTTGAATTCAAAAACTAGACGTTGAACTGACGTCTGTGCCCAGTGGGATGTGTCTCTGTATCGCTGGCCTTTTGGCGGGAGCGAAAGGGGAGAGAAGTACCGTTGGATGTGCGTGTGTGTGTGTGTGTGTGGTGGGGGTCCTGCGTGTTTTGTCCTGTCCTGTCCTGCATGTTTAGTTTTATTATGACTTTTTCCTATTGATTAGAATGAAAATGTGTATTCTGCCTTTCCCAACTCCACCAGATATGCAGACAAACACACTCACACACATTGAGAGGCACAGGGTCAGCCACAGTGCTGCACCCCTGGATTGAGAGCAATTGTGTTGGGTTAAATGTTTTTGCTTAAGGGCACAACAGCAAGAGATGGTACAAAGGATCAGAAGCCTTCCAGCTGCCAGTTCAGTTCCATTTGTATGTCGCCTGGGTTCAGTGCTTAAACCAGCAACCTTCCCGCAGCTGGTCCATCCCTCTAACCTCAAAGCTACTGCCGTCCGCCTATGTGCCTGACTCGGTGTTCTTTGCAGCTTTGCACTCTGTCTGGACTGCCCCATGTGCACCTGGTCATGGGTGTTATGCATGGCTCTGCATGACTTTGTGTGTGTATACATGTGGATACACATATTTCCATGCATGCACACAACCTTTCAGAGGCCACAGTGAAGGAATCTGGATTCAGCAGCGGTGAACCCCCATTTCCAACCCCCCTTCCTTCCCGCTCCTAACCCCACCACCATACAGCACTCACCCCCTGGACAGCAGAAACAGCTGAGGAATACATTATGGAGCTTGTGTCTGTTGCATCAAACACATTGGCAAAAACACGTTGAACTTTCCCCTACAAGCCTCAATGTCCTCCTACAGAGACACTTATGTATAGTGAACCAAAATATAAATGCAACAAGTTTTGGTCACACGTTTCATGAGCTGAGATCCCAGAAATGTTCCATACGCACAAAAAGCTTATTTCTCTCAAATGTTGTGCACAAATTTTTTAAATCCCTGATAGTGAGCATTTCTCCTTTGCCAAGATAATCCATCCATCTGAGAGGTGTGGCATATCAAGAAGCTGATTAAACAGCACGATCATTGCACAGGTGCACCTTGTGCTGGGGACAATAAAAGGACACTCTAAAATGTGCAGTCTTGTCACACAACACAATCCCACAGATGTCTCAAGTTTTGAGGGAGCGTGCAATTGGCATGCCGACTGCAGGAATCTCCACCAGAGCTGTTGCCAGAGAATTTAATGTTCATTTCCCTACCATAAGCCACATCCAACGTCGTTTTAGAGAATTTGGCAGTACGTCCAACCGGCCTTACAACCGCAGACCATGTGTAACCACACCAGCCCAGGACATCCACATCTGGCTTCTTCACCTGCGGGATAGTCCGAGACCAACCACCTGGACAGCTGATGAAACTGTGAGTTTGCACAACCGAAGACTTTCTGCACAAACTGTCAGAAACCGTCTCAGGGAAGCTCATCTGCGTGTTCATCGTCCCCACCAGGGTCTTGACCTGATGGCGTCATAACCGACATAACCCTAACAACAATATTGATGTATACGCTGATTAGGTGAGCGAGTTTATTAGCAAGTGCATCAGTGATGTTGTACCCATTGCAACTATTAAAACCTTCCCCAACCAGAAACTGTGGATTGATGGCAGCATTCGCGCAAAACTGAAAGAGTGAACCACTGCTTTTGACAAGGGTAAGGCGACCGGAAACATGACTGAATACAAACAGTGTAGCTATTCCCTCCGCAAGGCAATCAAACAAGCTAAGCGTCAGTATAGAGTCAAAGTAGAGTCGCAATTCAACGGCTCAGACACGAGAGGAATGTAGCAGGGTCTACAGTCAATCATGGACAAAAAGAAAACAAGCCCCGTCGCAGACCACGATGTCCTGCTCCCAGACAAATTAAACATCTTCTTTGCTCGCTTTGAGGACAATACAGATTCACCGACACGGCCCGCTACCAACACCTGCGGGCTCACCTTCACAGCAGCCAACGTGAGTAAAACATTTAAGCGTGTTAACCCTCGCAAGGCTGCCGTCCCAGGTGGCATCCCTGGCCGTGTCCTCAGAGCATGCGCAGACCAGCTGGCTGGTGTGTTTATGGACATATTTCATCCATCCTTATCCAAGTCCGCTGTTCCCACATGCTTCAAGAGGGCCACCATTGTTCCTGTTCCCAAGAAAGCTAAGGTAACTGAGCTAAATGAGGTAACTGAGCTAAAGGAGCTAAGGTACAGTGGGGCAAAAAAGTATTTAGTCAGCCACCAATTGTGCAAGTTCTCTCACTTAAAAAGATGAGAGAGGTAAGTACATTTTCATCATAGGTACACTTCAACTATGACAGACAAAATGAGGAAAAAAAATCCTTAAAATCGCATTGTAGGATTTTTAATGAATTTATTTGCAAATTATGGTGGAAAATAAGTATTTGGTCACATACAAACAAGCAAGATTTCTGGCTCTCACAGACCTGTAACTTCTTCTTTAAGAGGCTCCTCTGTCCTCCACTCGTTACCTGTATTAATGGAACCTGTTTGAACTTGTTATCAGTATAAAGACACCTGTCCACAACCTCAAACAGTCACACTCCAAACTCCACTATGGCCAAGACCAAAGAGCTGTCAAAGGACACCAGAAACCAAATTGTAGACCTGCACCAGGTTGGGAAGACTGAATCTGCAATAGGTAAGCAGCTTGGTTTGAAGAAATCAACTGTGGGAGCAATTATTAGGACATGGAAGACATACAAGACCACTGATAATCTTCCTCGATCTGGGGCTCCACGCAAGATCTCACCCCGTGGGGTCAAAATGATCACAAGAACGGTGAGCAAAAATCCCAGAACCACACGGGGACCTAGTGAATGACCTGCAGAGAGCTGGGACCAAAGTAACAAAGCCTACCATCAGTAACACACTACGCCGCCAGGGACTCAAATCCTGCAGTGCCAGACGTGTCCCCCTGCTTAAGCCAGTACATGTTCAGGCCCGTCTGAAGTTTGCTAGAGAGCATTTGGATGATCCAGATGAGGATTGGGAGAATGTCATATGGTCAGATGAAACCAAAATATAACTTTTTGGTAAAAACTCAACTCGTTGTGTTTGGAGGACAAAGAATGCTGAGTTGCATCCAAAGAACACCATACCTACTGTGAAGCATGGGGGTGGAAACATCATGCTTTGGGGCTGTTTTTCTGCAAAGGGACCAGGACGACTGATCCGTGTAAAGGAAAGAATGAATGGGGCCATGTATCGTGAGATTTTGAGTGAAAACCTCCTTCCATCAGCAAGGGCATTGAAGATGAAACGTGGCTGGGTCTTTCAGCATGACAATGATCCCAAACACACCGCCTGGCAACGAAGGAGTGGCTTTCAGAAGAAGCATTTCAAGGTCCTGGAGTGGCCTAGCCAGTCTCCAGATCTCAACCCCATAGAAAATCTTTGGAGGGAGTTGAAAGTCCGTGTTGCCCAGCGACAGCCCCAAAACATCACTGCTCTAGAGGAGATCTGCATGGAGGAATGGGCCAAAATACCAGCAACAGTGTGTGAAAACCTTGTGAAGACTTACAGAAAACGTTTGACCTCTGTCATTGCCAACAAAGGGTATATAAAAGTATTGAGATAAACTTTTGTTATTGACCAAATACTTATTTTCCACCATAATTTGCAAATAAATAAATAAAAAAATCCTACAATGTGATTTTCTGGATTTCTTTTTCTCATTTCGTATGTCATAGTTGAAGTGTACCTATGATGAAAATTACAGGCCTCTCTCATCTTTTTAAGTTGGAGAACTTGCACAATTGGTGGCTGACTAAATACTTTTTTTGCCCCACTGTAACTGAGCTAAATCGCCCCATAGCACTCCCTTCCATCATCATGAAGTGCTTTGAGAGACTAGTCAAGGATCATATCACCTCCATCCTACCAGACACCCTAGACCCACTCCAATTTGCTTACTGTCCCAATAGGTCCACAGACAACGCAATCACACTGCACACTGCCCTAACCCATCTGGACAAGAGGAATACCTATGTAAGAATGCTGTTCATCGACTACAGCTCAGCATTTAACCTCTTAGCGCGCCGATCCCTTTAGCGGGATCGTTTTCAGAGCAAACATAACGCGCCAAATTCAAAATACATATTCGTAATACATATTCGTAATATTTAACTTCGATATACAAGTGTTGCATAGTGTTGCATAGCCATCAAAAGCTCTGCTTCTTGGCAATATCACTGCGTTGTCAGATTTTAAAAAGGCTTTACGGCGAAAGCACTACATTTGATTGTTTGAGGCTAGTACCTCACATATTTTCCACATTAGCATAAATTCATATCCAGCTCGGTTCTCAAAATATCCATATCACAGCTAATATAAATCGCTTACCTTTCAAATAACTTCTTCTGAGGTCTTCCCAAGTGTCCAAACAAGATAATCCATGGTTCTTTTGTTAGAAAAAGTAAATAATTATATCCATAAATATCCGTTGTTTTTGGCACGTTACGTTCAGCTACTCCACCAAGCATTGTCAGTCTACTCGCCCGTTTACAGTGAAGGGATCGCGTTCAAATTATACCTCTCATCTTTTCACAAACAAATCAAATATCATTAATAATGCATCCTTATGTATTCTTTTATGAATAATAGCGATCATATTTTACAAGAACGGTAAGTGAAACGTTAAAAGACGAAAAGAAAGTTGGTCGCTGGGCGCGTTTCACGTTCGTGAACGTGCACGTCTGTTTACCTATTTTCCCTACCCGTAGTAATTCTCTCTCTCTAAGGATCTGGTCAGAGCTTTTTCCTCCATACCCTTTCCAGAGACTGTTGACATCTAGTGGAAGCCATAAGTACTGCAACCTCGGTCCTATTCCCCATAGAAAAAATATTACATGGGCTTCAAAATGAGAGGAGAGCCAAAGAAAAATAAATTCCGGACAGAAATTTCTCTGGTTTTTGCCTGCTAAATCTGTTCTGGAATAGCCACAGACTATATCTTAATGGTTTTATAAACTTCAGAGTGTTTCCTATCCAATAGTACTAAATATGTAAATATCCTAGTTTCTGGCCATGAGTGGTAGGCATTTAACTTTGGGCACGTCAGACAGGCGAAAATTCGGAAAATGGGACCCTAGCTGGAAGAGGTTAACACCATAGTACCCTCCAAACTCGTCAATAAGCTCGAGACCCTAGGTCTCGGCCCAGCCCTGTGCAACTGGGTCCTGGACTTCCTGACGGGCCGGTCCCAGGTGGTGAGGGTAGGAAACAACATCTCCACCCCGCTGATCCTCAACACTGGGGCCCCACAAGGGTGCGTTCTCAGCCCTCTCCTGTACTCCCTGTTTACCCATGACTGCGTGGCCAAGCACGCATCTCAATCATCAAGTTTGCTGACGACACTACAGTGGTAGGCTTGATTACCAACAACGACGAGACGGCCTACAGGGAGGAGGTGGGGGCCCTCGGAGTGTGGTGTCAGGAAAATAACCTCTCACTCAATGTCAGCAAAACAAAGGAGATGATCGTGGACTTCAGGAAACAGGAGAGGGAGCACCCCCCTATCCACATCGAGGGGACAGTAGTGGAGAAGGTGGAAAGTTTTAAGTACCTCGGCGTACACATCACGGACAAACTGAATTGGTCCACCCACACAGACAGCGTGGTGAAGAAGGCGCAACAGTGCCCCTTCAACCTCAGGAGGCTGAAGAAATTCGGCTTGTCACCAAAATCACTCACAAACTTTTACAGATGCACAATCGAGAGCATCCTGTCGGGCTGTATCACCGCCTGGTACGGCAACTGCTCCGCCCACAACCGTAAGGCTCTCCAGAGGGTAGTGAGGACTGCACAACGCATCACCGGGTTAAACTACCTGCCCTCCAGGACACCTACACCACCCGATGTCACAGAAAGGCCAAAAGATCATCAAGGACAACAACCACCCGAGCCACTGCCTGTTCACCCCGCTATCATCCAGAAGGCGAGGTCAGTACAGGTGCATCAAAGCTGGGACCGAGAGACTGAAAAACAGCTTCTACCTCAAGGCCATCAGACTGTTAAACAGTCATCACTAACATTGAGTGGCTGCTGCCAACATACTGACTTAAATCTCTAGCCACTTCATACATAGGAATTGGATGTAACAAATGTATCACTAGCCACTTTAAACAATTTTGTATATAATGTTTACGTATCCGACATACTCATATCAAATGTATACACTGTACTCTAAACCATCTACTGTATCTTGCCTATGCCGTTCGGCCATCGACCCAAATCTCTAGCCACTTTAATAATTATAATTGGATGAAATAATGTATCACTAGCCACTTTAAACAATGCCATTTATATAATGTTTACATATCCTACATTACTCATCTCATATATATATATACAGTGGGGCAAAAAAAGTATTTAGTCAGCCACCAATTGTGCAAGTTCTCTCACTTAAAAAGATGAGAGAGGTAAGTACATTTTCATCATAGGTACACTTCAACTATGACAGACAAAATGAGGAAAAAAAAAATCCTTAAAATCGCATTGTAGGATTTTTAATGAATTTATTTGCAAATTATGGTGGAAAATAAGTATTTGGTCACATACAAACAAGCAAGATTTCTGGCTCTCACAGACCTGTAACTTCTTCTTTAAGAGGCTCCTCTGTCCTCCACTCGTTACCTGTATTAATGGAACCTGTTTGAACTTGTTATCAGTATAAAAGACACCTGTCCACAACCTCAAACAGTCACACTCCAAACTCCACTATGGCCAAGACCAAAGAGCTGTCAAAGGACACCAGAAACCAAATTGTAGACCTGCACCAGGTTGGGAAGACTGAATCTGCAATAGGTAAGCAGCTTGGTTTGAAGAAATCAACTGTGGGAGCAATTATTAGGACATGGAAGACATACAAGACCACTGATAATCTTCCTCGATCTGGGGCTCCACGCAAGATCTCACCCGTGGGGTCAAAATGATCACAAGAACGGTGAGCAAAAATCCCAGAACCACACGGGGGACCTAGTGAATGACCTGCAGAGAGCTGGGACCAAAGTAACAAAGCCTACCATCAGTAACACACTACGCCGCCAGGGACTCAAATCCTGCAGTGCCAGACGTGTCCCCCCTGCTTAAGCCAGTACATGTTCAGGCCCGTCTGAAGTTTGCTAGAGAGCATTTGGATGATCCAGATGAGGATTGGGAGAATGTCATATGGTCAGATGAAACCAAAATATAACTTTTTGGTAAAAACTCAACTCGTTGTGTTTGGAGGACAAAGAATGCTGAGTTGCATCCAAAGAACACCATACCTACTGTGAAGCATGGGGGTGGAAACATCATGCTTTGGGGCTGTTTTTCTGCAAAGGGACCAGGACGACTGATCCGTGTAAAGGAAAGAATGAATGGGGCCATGTATCGTGAGATTTTGAGTGAAAACCTCCTTCCATCAGCAAGGGCATTGAAGATGAAACGTGGCTGGGTCTTTCAGCATGACAATGATCCCAAACACACCGCCCGGGCAACGAAGGAGTGGCTTCGTAAGAAGCATTTCAAGGTCCTGGAGTGGCCTAGCCAGTCTCCAGATCTCAACCCCATAGAAAATCTTTGGAGAGGGTTGAAAGTCCGTGTTGCCCAGCGACAGCCCCAAAACATCACTGCTCTAGAGGAGATCTGCATGGAGGAATGGGCCAAAATACCAGCAACAGTGTGTGAAAACCTTGTGAAGACTTACAGAAAACGTTTGACCTCTGTCATTGCCAACAAAGGGTATATAAAAGTATTGAGATAAACTTTTGTTATTGACCAAATACTTATTTTCCACCATAATTTGCAAATAAATAAATAAAAAATCCTACAATGTGATTTTCTGGATTTCTTTTTCTCATTTCGTATGTCATAGTTGAAGTGTACCTATGATGAAAATTACAGGCCTCTCTCATCTTTTTAAGTTGGAGAACTTGCACAATTGGTGGCTGACTAAATACTTTTTTGCCCCACTGTATATATATGTGTATATACTGTACTCCATACCATCTACTGCATCTTGCCTATGCCGGTCAGCCATCGCTCATCCATATATTTATATGTACATACTCGTATTCATTCCTTTACTCTTGTGTGTATAAGGTAGTTGTTGTGAAATTGTTAGATTACTTGTTAGATACTACTGCATGGTCGGAACTAGAAGCACAAGCATTTCGCTACACTCGCATAACATCTGCTAACCATGTGTATGTGACAAATAAAATTTGATTTGATTTGATAACCTACTTCAGTGGGCAAATGCCCACCTTCGATGGCCACTGTCACACTGGAGTAGTATGCATTTCACAGATGAATCCTGGCTTTAACTGTACCAAGCAGATGGCAGACAGTGTGTATGGCATTATGTGCGCGAGCGGTTTGCTGATGTCAACGTTGTGAACAGAGTGCCCTATGGTGACGGTGGGGTTATGCTATGGGCAGGTATAAGCTACGGACACAATTGTATTTTATTGATGGCAATTTGAATGCACAGAGATACCGTGACACGACCCTGAGGCCCATTATCGTGCCATTCATCCTCCGCCATCACCTCACATTTCAACATGATCATTCACGGCCCCATGTCGCAATGATCTGTACACAATTTGTGGAAGTTGAAAATGTCCCAGTTCTTCCATGGCCTGCATACTCACCAGACATGTCACCCATTGAGAATGTCTGGGATGCTCTGGATCAACGTGTACAATAGCGCGTTCCAGTTCCCGCCAATAATCCAGCAACTTCGCCCAGCCATTGACATTCCACAGGCCACAATGAACAGCCTGACCAACTCTATGCGAAGGAGTTGTGTCTCGCTACATGATATCTAGTGGTCACACCACATACTGACTGGTTATCTGATCCACGCCCCTACCTTTTTAAAAAAAAGATATCTGTGACCAACAGATGCATATCTGTATTCCCAGTCATGTGAAATCAATATGCTAGGGCCTAATGAATACATGTTGCATTTCTGTTGCATGTTGCATTTATATTTTTGGTCAGTGTTTATGGTCAGCTCTTCTCCTCTCCCATGCAGTATACACAATGTCTCTCCCACTGAGATGCACTGTTCTTATATAACAGTGGATGCATCACAAATGGCACCCTGTTCCCTTTATAAGTGCGCTATAGTGGCCAGGGCCCATCTAAAGTAGTGCACTACAAAAGGACTATGGTGCCATTTGGGATGAAGGTAGGGTGTTACTGTAGTAGACTCCAGAGGTGAACTTCTCACATGGGCAGGTTATTGGGTGAATGTAATCTGAAGTACAATGGGAATGAATGGGAACAAGGGAAAGTTCAACTACTGCAGGAGCTGAGGACAATAGAAGCCACACAGACCTCCTTTATCGGTCTGTTGGAGTTGTTTGAACAAGTGGGCAGTAAAGATAGATTGAGAATAAGATAAAAGGGTCTAGATACAGTGTTATTAGATACAATATTATTATATATTTGTGTACGTTACAATCAACACATACTAGTAACTATCAGAGGAGATGGATCATTCTTGACTTGTGGTGGGAATGGTGTCCCTGGACTTTGGCACCATGTAAAACACTTTAAATAACAGAAAGTAAACTGATATTTAAAAAGAAAACATATATAAGTCATTCATACTGCAAAACATATTTGTATGCGTTGTAGAAAATACTAGGGGCAAGCAAATTGGCTTGTCCTAATGGTGATGTGTAGTTACATGTTTTGAGTAAATCAATAGAAATGTAATGTCATGAATTGAATAAAAGCATTATATTTACTGAATAGATAAACAAAAAAACTAAGATTTTAATAATTAAAAATTAATACGTGTCCTTCAATAACATTGGTGTTATTGGCAATGCTGGTGTGTGTAGCTGGTGAAAAAGTCAGGCGCAGGAAAGCAGAGATGAGCGAACAACGTATTTAATAAAATACGGGAAAAACAGAAATACAAATCCAATGCACCCAGAAACAAACAGGCTAACATAACCAGCCGAAAATTCCAACAAGGAACAACAAACAATCACGCACACCGAACATAGGGAAAACAGAGGGTTAAATAATGAACATGTAATTATGTAATTGGAACCAGGTGTGAAAACAAAGACAAAACAAACATGAAAAATGGATTGACGATGGCTAGAAGACCGGTGACGTCGACCGCTGAAAACCGACCCCGAATAAGGAGAGGGACCGACTTCAGCAGGAGTCGTGGCAGTACCCTCCACCTTGACGGCCGGCTTCAGCAGCGCGCGGCCTCCGACCTCGGGGACGACCCGGAGGACGAGGCGCAGGGCGATCCGGATGGAGACGGTGGAACTCCCGCAGCATCGAAGGGTCCAACACGTCCTCCACCGGTAGCCAGCATCTCTCCTCCGGACCGTACCCCTCCCACTCCACAAGGTACTGAAGGCCCCCCCTCCGACGCCTCGAGTCCATGATGGCTCGAACAGCATACGCCGGGGCCCCCTCGATGTCCAGAGGGGGCGGAGGAACCTCCTGCACCTCAGACTCCTGGAGTGGACCAGCCATCACCGGCCTGAGGAGAGACACATGGAACGACGGGTTAATGCGGTAATCTGGGGGGGAGCTGGTATCTGTAACAAACCTTGTTCAGTCTCCTCAGGACTTTGAATGGCCCCACATACCGCAGGCCCAGCTTCCGGCAGGGCAGGCGGAGAGGCAGGTTTCTGCCTTCAGCAGTGAGGTAATTGGAGCCGCTATCTGACCAAAGCCCCAAATAAACCTTCGGTAATAGTTGGCAAACCCTAGGAACCACTGCACTTCCTTTACCATGGTGGGAGTCGGCCAATTACGCACGGCTGAAATGCGGTCACTCTCTATCTCCACCCCTGACGTGGAAATACGGTACCCTAGGAAGGAGATGGACTGTTGAAAGAACAGACATTTCTCAGCCTAGACGTACAGGTCATTCTCCAACAGTTGACCAAGCACCTTGCGCACCAGAGACACATGCTCGGCGTGTGTAGCGGAGTATATCAGAATGTCGTCAATATACACCACTACATACAGGCCGTGCAGGTCCCGGAAAATCTCGTCAACAAAGGCCTGAAAGACTGATGGAGCATTCATCAACCCGTACGGCATGACGAGGTATTCATAGTGCCCTGAGGTGGTAGTAAATGCCGTCTTCCACTCGTCCCCCTCCCGGATACGCACCAGGTTGTAGGCGCTCCTGAGATCCAATTTTGTGAAGAAGCGCGCCCCGTGCATTAACTCGATCACACTGGCTATGAGAGGCAGCGGGTAGCTGTATCTCACAGTGACCTGATTGATACCCCGATAGTCAACACACGGCCGCAGACCTCCATCCTTCTTCTTCACAAAAAATAAACTTGAGGAGGCAGGTGAAGTGGATGGCCGAATGTATCCCTGCCCCAGGGATTCAGAGATATGTTTCCATAGCCGCCGTCTCTTCTTGGGACAGAGGATACACGTGACTCCTGGGAAGTGCTGCGTCTTCCAGGAGATTTATCGCACCATCCCCCCGTCGATGGGGTGGTAATTGAGTCGCCTTCTTTTTACAGAAAGAGAGAGCCAAATCGGCATATTCAGAGGGGATGCGCACGGTGGAGACCTGGTCTGGACTTTCCACCGTAGTAGCACTGACGAAAAAACCCCAAACACCTCCCCGAGCACTCCCGTGACCACCCCTTGCCATCTGTTGCCACGAAATAGTGGGGTCATGACAGGCTAACCAGGGTAGGCCCAGCACCACGGGAAACGCAGGAGAATCAATAAGAAAGCCATGTCGCGTAACCATGTCAAGTGGAGCAGTGGCCTCCCTAATCAGCCCTGACCCTAATGGTCAACTATCTAGGGCGTTCACATGAAAGGGTATATCAACAGGAACAATGGGGATCCCTAAACTATGGGCAAAAGAACGGTCAATAAAATTCTCAGCTGCGCCTGAATCTACGAGCGCCTTATGCTGGGAATGCGGGGAAAACTCAGGAAATTCAATAAACACATACATGTCGGCAACAGGCTCTGGGTGAGCCTGGTGCCTACTCACCTGGGGTGTCACGACAGTGCCCTGCCTGCTACCTCAACTCCCTGAGGAACCTCTCCAGCACCGACCAGCAGTGTGCCCTCTGCGGCCACAGATGGTGCAGGAAATGGCCCCTCCTCCGGTCGCCCTAAGTGCGGCACCTCCCAGCTCCATTGGCGTCAGAGCAGAGGAGCTGGGGGATGGAACGGACAGGCTCCACTCCGGACGTCCGCGGGTGGCCAGCAGGTTGTCCAGCCGGATGGACAGGTCCACCAGCTGGTCCAGTGTGAGGGTGGTGTCTCGGCAGGCCAACTCCCGATGGACATCCTCGTGCAGACTGCACCGTTAATGATCGATCAGGGCCCTGTCATTCCATCCCGCGCTGGCTGCCAGGGTCAGAAAGTCCAATGAGAAATCCTGAGCGCTCCTCGTCCCCTGCCTAAGATGGAACAGATGTTCAACTCTGTGTAATGATCCAACGCCGCGTCTCCCTCACTCCATACGGCGTTGACCCATTCCAGAGCTTATCCTGAGAGGCAGGAGACGAGGGCGGACACTCTCTCACGTCCCGATGGAGCCGGACGGTCACCAGGTGGAGTAGGAACCCCTGGCACCCGGCACCCGGCCCATCATACTCCCTCTGGAGCACGAGCCGAATCCCGCTGGGACCGGGTGAAGGAGGGGTGATCAGCGGAGTTCTTCTAGGTGCTGGTGGACACGCCGGAGGAACTCCTCCTCTCTCCCAGCGCTCTAAATTCAGCAGGACGCGATCCATGGTGGCGCCCAGATGTTGCAGCATCTCCTCATGATGCTGGACGCTCTCCTCAACCCCTGGTATCGGGGTAATTGCTCCTGCTGACTCCATAAAGGGTGCGTGATTCTGTCAATGCTGGTGTGTGTAGATGGTAAAAAAGTTAGGCGCAGGAAAGCAGAGATGAGATGAGATGAGAAAACGATTTCAAAAACATACAATGTCATTGAGAAGTACTTCCTGTGGCAAATGGTTCATTGAAGGAGCGTGCATGCTGAGCGTGCATGCTGAGTCTGCACACTTTTTCAATATACTACCAATTTAAAGATATCTTTGGTAATATCATGTGTCTAAATCAAATGTGTCATTGGTGTTTGTTCTTTTTATGTAAAGGAAAATATAATTATGAGAAAAACAACTAATGATATCACGTAATTCATAGATCTTTGTATAATTGATGAACTCTGGTTTGAGTAACTGTGGCCTCTGTTTTGGAAAAGCCATCTTAAAAAAAAATCTCATTGGTGTTACCATCACTGGTGTTAATGCTCCTTAACGGTGTTACTGCTCCTGCTGGCAACTCCAGTGACTATCAGTACCTTTTTGTCTATGTAAGTGATTATCAAACTTCCTACAAATATGTTATCAACACAAAACCATTCAGTATTCTTACAGTAATATAACAGTACCTCACGATATATCTTAACCTGTCACGACTTCCGCCGAAGTCGGTCCCTCTCCTTGTTCGGGCGGCGTTCGGGCGGTCGACGTCACCGGTCTTCTAGCCATCGCCGATCTTCTTTTCATGTTCCATTTGTTTTGTCTTGTTTTATACACCTGGTTTCAATTCCCCAATTACAGTATATCACAAAAGTGAGTACACCCCTCACATTTTTGTAAATATTTGAGTATATCTTTTCATGTGACAACACTGAAGAAATGACACTTTGCTACAATGTAAAGTAGTGAGTGTACAGCTTGTATAACATTGTAAATTTGCTGTCCCCTCAAAATAACTCAACACACAGCCATTCATGTCTAAACCGCTGGCAACAAAAGTGACCTACCCTAAGTGAAAATGTCCAAATTGGGCCCAATTAGCCATTTCCCCTTCCCGGTGTCATGTGACTCGTTAGTGTTACAAGGTCTCAGGTGTGAATGGGGAGCAGGTGTGTTAAATTTGGTGTCATCGCTCTCACTCTTCCTCATACTGACTGGTCACTGGAAGTTCAACATGGCACCTCATGGCAAAGAACTCTCTGAGGATCTGAAAAAAAGAATTGTTGCTCTACATGAAGATGGCCTGGGCTATAAGAAGATTGCCAAGACCCTGAAACTGAGCTGCAGCACGGTGGCCAAGACCATACAGCGGTTTAACTAGACAGGTTCCACTCAGAACAGGCCTCGCCATGGTCGACCAAAGAAGTTGAGTGCACGTGCTCAGCGTCATATCCAGAGGTTGTCTTTGGGAAATAGACGTATGAGTGCTGCCAGCATTGCTGCAGAGGTTGAAGGGGTGGGGGGTCAGCCTGTCAGTGCTCAGACCATATGCCGTACACTGCATCAAATTGGTCTGCATGGCTGTCGTCCCAGAAGGAAGCCTCTTCTAAAGATGATGCACAAGAAAGCCCGCAAACAGTTTGCTGAAGACAAGCCGACTAAGGACATGGATTACTGGAACCATGTCCTGTGGTCTGATGAGACCAAGATAAACTTATTTGGTTCAGATGGTGTCAAGCGTGTGTGGCGGCAACCAGGTGAGGAGTACAAAGACAAGTGTGTCTTGCCTACAGTCAAGCATGGTGGTGGGAGTGTCATGGTCTGGGGCTGCATAAGTGCTGCCAGCACTGGGGAGCTACAGTTCATTGAGGGAACCATGAATGCCAACATGTACTGTGACATACTGAAGCAGAGCATGATCCCCTCCCTTCGGAGACTGGGCCGCAGGGCAGAATTCCAACATGATAACGACCCCAAACACACCTCCAAGACGACCACTGCCTTGCTAAAGAAGCTGAGGGTAAAGGTGATGGACTGGCCAAGCATGTCTCCAGACCTAAACCCTATTGAGATCTGTGGGGCATCCTCAAACGGAAGCTAGAGGAGTGCAAGGTCTCTAACATCTACCAGCTCCATGATGTTGTCATGGAGGAGTGGAAGAGGACTCCAGTGGCAACCTGTGAAGCTCTGGTGAACTCCATGCCCAAGAGGGTTAAGGCAGTCCTGGAAAATGATGGTGGCCACACAAAATATTGACACTTTGGGCCCAATTTGGACATTTTCACTTAGGGGTGTAGTCACTTTTGTTGCCAGCGGTTTAGACATTAATGGCTGTGTGTTGAGTTATTTTGAGGGGGACAGCAAATTTACACTGTTATACAAGCTGTACACTCACTACTTTACATTGTAGCAAAGTGTCATTTCTTCAGTGTTGTCACATGAAAAGATATACTCAAATATTTACAAAAATGTGAGGGGTGTACTCACTTTTATGATATACTGTATATGTTCATTATTTAACCCTCTGTTTTCCCCATGTTTTTTGTGCGTGATTGTTTGTTCGTAATGCGGTCCGTTATTGTGGGCTCGATTATTTGAGTTGTATTGGAATTTTGAGTAAAATACGTTTATTACTCATATCTGCTGTCCTGCGCTTGACTCCTCTACACCAGCTACACACAGGCTCTATTACATAACCAAATCCTACTGTATTACATTTGTCAAGTCTGAACAAATGATGTGCAGCAGAGAAACAGAAGCTATACAGACAATACAGGGGAAAATACAAAAATTTGACTTTTGCATTTCAATTGGGTGTCGGGAGAGGAATTGTAACACATTCCATGGCATTTTCTGTTTTAAGATGTAATAAATGATTGAAGTTGCTTTGAATAATAATGTATCAAGTCATCAGTGGGGCGGCAGGTAGCCTAGTGGTTAGAGCGTTGGACTTGTAACCGGAGGGTTGCAAGTTCGAATCCCCGAGCTGACAAGGAAAAAAAAAAAATCTGTCGTTCTGCCCCTGAACAAGGCAGTTAACCCACTGTTCCCCGGGCGCCGAAGACGTGGAAGTCGATTAAGGCAGCCCCCCGCACCTCTCTGATTCAGAGGGGTTGGGTTAAATGCGGAAGACACATTTCGGTTGAAGGCATTCGGTTGTACAACTGACTAATAATGGTGACTTTGACTTTTTATTACATTATGCGCGGTGTAAAAGCACAAGTTATTGGTGTTTTCTATATGTTATGGTATTTTTACCAACCTCATTGTAACAGTATTCCAAAGTAAAAATGTTAAGGATATAATTATTACATATTAATGACTCACCTTCAATTATTGTTGACGATACAAAAAAAACTGGATTGTACAGTTAGAAAAGTGTTGCACAATACAACTTTACACATACCTGATTAAGTTAAAATAAAAAAATATAAACCTTTCTTCAAATTATCATTACCCTTGACGTATCTCCTTGAATTGATGTACAAATTGAATTGACGGAAAAAACATAATAGAATGCCCGAATTAAGGTGAGTAACACCAATGACAACAAGGCAGCACAAGCATTTCAATTAATCTATTCAAATTATTGAAATTCATTAAGCTATCATTCATGATCTTTAATAATGTTAAGAAGTTCATTGTACAATAAGTTTTGGTAAAGAAAAATGAAATCATTTAAAAAAGAATTGCAAGTTGAAATCAACACAATTCAAGAATGACTCTGATACTGGGAGAGACACTCTGATGCTATATGTTGCAAGGGGGTCTGTGTTTGTTGGGAGGATCACTATATTATGGTTCCTACTATGAATTGAGTTACTAACCACTGATACTGGGTCAGATATTTGTCATCCCCTAATGTTTATTTTTAGAAATGAAGGATAGGGCAATCTGATCCTAGATCTGTGATTAGGGCAAACCTCACACTGGTGGTTCTGGGGGCCTGTGACAACAATTTTGGACCCCCTTGTGGCCCCCCTAAATGTGGAGTATGAAATCATTTTTGCATAACAAATTTTTGCTATCGTTCTTTTTTTACATCCGTTATTAGACAGTTGGCAACGTGGAACACTAATTAAACCCACACATTTACTAGAGGGACATGGTCTTTTGCCTACTAATGCCTGCAATGAAGTGAAGAAAACAATATGACAACAATAACGTCTAATGTAACTGGCCCCTCTAACAGTACAACTGGCCCTAGCTTGGCCCCCCCAGTTGAAAGGGTCTAGAACCTCCACTGAAACCTCAAGCATTGTATTGCGGTATCATCATCCATCATGATGTTTTTGAGCTCTGTGTTCTGTGAGCTCTGTGTTGATCTAGAATGGCAGTGTGAATACGGGTGAATGGCTAAGAGAGTAATGCCAGCTAAGGGCTTAAGACTAGGGCTGGCAGCAGTAGAGGAAGGACATTTCCAGGCCATGGTTTGTATGAAGCTAGTTTATTGAAGGGACATGGCAGCATAACTTACTGTAATGTATTGTGGGAGGACGGCACACAGCAGTGTCTGGGTAATCTATTGTGGGCCCATGGCTGTATTGTTGGCGGCTGGGCTGTGTGTGGGATAGCGGTGTGTGTGTGGGTAGTCTATTGTAAGGCCCTGGCATTGGACAAACATGTTCGCAGAGTGTTAATCATTGTGTGAGTCAGTTGATGGTCTATGCCAGCTCTCTGGTCTCGCTGGCCGTGGCTCCCTTCATTAAAGACTTGACCAGGGCGACAGGACAATGGATCTACTGTCAGCCTAGTGAATCAATCTCAATCTCTCTCTCTCTCGCTCTCTCTCTCTCTCTCGATGTGTGTGTTTCTTTCTCTCTGTCCCTCTCTCTCTGTTGCTCTCTCATTCTCTCCCACAACTCTGTTTTCTTTCAACTCAAAACTTTTTCCCTCAAAACCGCAAGGACACAAATGCAGACCTTTCTGTTTTCCTTTACCGACTCCCTCTTTCTCCCCTAATATATAACGTAAATAATAATATTTACCATTTAGCAGATGATTTTATCCAAAGCGACTTACAGTCAAGCGTGCATACATTTTTACGTATTTGTCACAAGTGCCGAATACAACAGGTGACAGGCTTCCACCTTACAGTGAAATGCTCACTTACAAGCCCTTAACCAACAATGCAGTTTTAAGAAAAGTACCTACAAAAAAAAAGTGTAATTACAAATAAATCAAAGTAACAAATAATTAAGAGCAGCAGTAAAATAACAATAGCGAGGCTATATACAGGGGGTACTGGTACAGAGTCAATGTGCGAGGGCACATTGAGGTAATATAGGTCGAGTTATTTAAGTCACTTATGCATAAATAATAACAGAGAGTAGCAGCAGCGTAAAAGAGTGAAGAGGGAGTAGTCTTAGCCTGGTGTTACAAGTGCCACGCTCTACCAACTGAGCTATAAAGGACCAAATTACCCTTCTTTTCCTCTTTCTCCCTCTTTTGTTGCAATGAAATTATCGGTATAGTGGTTACTTTGTCAGAGCCCTTCAGTTTGAACCTGAAAACATTTAAACTGTGTGTTTCGACCCTGCAGTGATGTACAGTGATGTACTGGGCCATACGCACTACCCTCTATAGCGCCTTGCAGTCGGATGCCAAGCAGTTGCCATACCAAGAGGTGATGCAGCCAGTCAGGATGCTCTCAATGGTAAAGCTGTATAACTTTTTGAGGATCTGAGGGCCCATGCCGGAAGAGGAGTTGTCGTGCCTTCTTCACGACTGTGTTGGTGTGTGTGGACCATGTTAATTCCTTAGTGATGTGGAAACTTAGGAACTTAAAGCTCTTAAAGCTCCACTACAGCCCAGTCGATGTGGATGGGGGCGTGCTCAGCTCTTTGTTTCCTGTTTCCTGTATTCCTCCTTTGTCTTGCGGACGTTGAGGGAGAGGTTGTTGTCCTGGCACCACACTGCCAGGTCACTGACCTCCTCCCTATAGGCTGTCTCATCCGTGACCAGGCTCCACCTTTGTGTCATCAGCAAGCTTAATGACGTTGTTGGAGTAGTGCAGGCCACGAAGTTGTGGGTGAACAGGGGTACAGGAAGGGACTAAGCACGCAACCCTGAGGGGGACCCATGTTGAGGGTCAGCGTGGCGGAAGTGTTCAACAACATAATGCCTTCCAAGCTCATCACTAAGCTCAGGACCATAGGACTGAACAACTCCTTTTGCCTTTTCTATTATATAAATTTTTCTCTCTGCATTGTTGGGAAGGCCCGTAAGTAAGCATTTCACTGTCAGTCCACACCTGCTTTTTACGAAGCATGAGACAAATACATTTTGATTTGATTAGTGTCCCGCTCCTTGAAAGTGGCAGCTCTAGACATTAGCTCATTGCAGATGTTTTTTGTAATCCATGGCTTCTGGTTGGGATACAGTGGGGAAAAAAAGTATTTAGTCAGCCACCAATTGTGCAAGTTCTCTCACTTAAAAAGATGAGAGAGGCCTGTAATTTTCATCATAGGTACACTTCAACTATGACAGACAAAATGAGGAAAAAAAATCCTGAAAATCACATTGTAGGATTTTTAATTAATTTATTTGCAAATTATGGTGCAAAATAAGTATTTGGTCACATACAAACAAGCAAGATTTCTGGCTCTGACAGACCTGTAACTTCTTCTTTAAGAGGCTCCTCTGTCCTCCACTCATTACCTGTATTAATGGCACCTGTTTGAACTTGTTATCAGTATAAAAGACACCTGTCCACAACCTCAAACAGTCACACTCCAAACTCCACTATGGCCAAGACCAAAGAGCTGTCAAAGGACACCAGAAACCAAATTGTAGACCTGCACCAGGTTGGGAAGACTGAATCTGCAATAGGTAAGCAGCTTGGTTTGAAGAAATCAACTGTGGGAGCAATTATTAGGAAATGGAAGACATACAAGACCGCTGATAATCTTCCTCGATCTGGGGCTCCACGCAAGATCTCACCCGTGGGGTCAAAATGATCACAAGAACGGTGAGCAAAAATCCCAGAACCACACGGGGACCTAGTGAATGACCTGCAGAGAGCTGGGACCAAAGTAACAAAGCCTACCATCAGTAACACACTACGCCGCCAGGGACTCAAATCCTGCAGTGCCAGACGTGTCCCCCTGCTTAAGCCAGTACATGTTCAGGCCCGTCTAAAGTTTGCTAGAGAGCATTTGGATGATCCAGATGAGGATTGGGAGAATGTCAGATGAAACCAAAATATAACTTTTTGGTAAAAACTCAACTCGTCGTGTTTGGAGGACAAAGAATGCTGAGTTGCATCCAAAGAACACCATACCTACTGTGAAGCATGGGGGTGGAAACATCATGCTTTGGGGCTGTTTTCTGCAAAGGGACCAGGACGACTGATCCGTGTAAAGGAAAGAATGAATGGGGCCATGTATCGTGAGATTTTGAGTGAAAACCTCCTTCCATCAGCAAGGGCATTGAAGATGAAACGTGGCTGGGTCTTTCAGCATGACAATGATCCCAAACACACCGCCCGGGCAATGAAGGAGTGGCTTCGTAAGAAGCATTTCAAGGTCCTGGAGTGGCCTAGCCAGTCTCCAGATCTCAACCCCATAGAAAATCTTTGAAAGTCCATGTTGCCCAGCGACAGCCCCAAAACATCACTGCTCTAGAGGAGATCTGCATGGAGGAATGGGCCAAAATACCAGCAACAGTGTGTAAAAACCTTGTGAAGACTTACAGAAAACGTTTGACCTCTGTCATTGCCAACAAAGGGTATATAACAAAGTATTGAGATAAACTTTTGTTATTGACCAAATACTTATTTTCCACCATAATTTGCAAATAAATTCATAAAAAATCCTACAATGTGATTTTCTGGATTTTTTTCCCTCATTTTGTCTGTCATAGTTGAAGTGTACCTATGATGAAAATTACAGGCCTCTCTCATCTTTTTAAGTGAGAGAACTTGCACAATTGGTGGCTGACTAAATACTTTTTTTCCCCACTGTATTTCATTGTACCATCGACCAGCCCTGTTCCAGGTCTCGTCTGTGGTCAAGGCGTGACCACACCCTCTCCAGTTGGGAGCTGCAGAGGGACTACGAGGAGCTGCTGTATGAGATAGAAGAGATCAGGAGGGCGTACTTTAGGTCCACCCGGGCTGAGTCACCACCGTAGGAACACCTCTACCACCACCACTCTAGCCCCCCCCTTCCCTGGCTAAAGCCATCGTCTCCGCCATGGGCGCACCACCGCCGGCATTACTGGAGTTGGCCCGTAGACTCCCCTGAAAGTCACTACTCCAGGCCCTCCCGGCCTGACTGTTCGCCACCTCCACTGGACCATTGGGAACTCCACTACAGTGGCTTGCGAAAGTATTCACCCCCCTTGGCATTTTTCCTTTTTTGTTGCCTTACAACCTGGAATTAAAATAGATTTTGGGGGGGTTTGTATCATCTGATTTACACAACATGCCTACCACTTTGAAGATGCAAAATATTTTTTATTGTGAAACAAACAAGAAATGAGACAAAAAAACTGGAAACTTGAGCATGCATAACTGTTCACCACCGCAAAGTCAATACTTTGTAGAGCCACCTTTTGCAGCAATTACAGCTGCAAGTCTCTTGGGGTATGTCTCTATAAGCTTGGCTCATCTAGCCACTGGGATTTTTGCCCATTCTTCAAGGCAAAACTGCTCCAGCTCCTTCAAGTTGCATGGGTTCCGCTGGTGTACAGATATAACGTTTGACTAAAACATAATCATTTCAAACCTTGCTGACATTTGCATATGATCACATGTCGCATGAGTCTCCCAAGTGGTGCAGCGGTCAGGGGCACTAGAGTGCTAGAGGCATCACTACAGACCCTGGTTCGATCCCGAGTCCCATAGGGCGGCGCACAATTGGCCCAGCGTCGTTCTGTTTAGGGTTTGGCCGGTGTAGGCCGTCATTGTTCTGACTTGCCTTGTTAATAAAGGTATTAAAAAAAAAATCTATTATACTTGGGAATAGATTTATTGAATTAAAATCACTTGGAGCTGATTTCCTGTTTTTAGTATTTTATGTCCAACAACAATAAAATAAAAAAGTTAATCAAGTTTCTTTTTTTCTTTTTTTTTATGCTCAGAAAACTGGGGGGGCAAATTAAAGCACCCGCAGAACAAATTTCGGCACACGGGCCTCCAGTTGGGGAACCCTGACCTAAACCATCTATACGGGAACAACCATTTCAATAACAGGTGCAATACGTTTAACTAACAGATCTTTGTGTTGCATAAGATTGAGTCAATCAATGTACATGCAAAAACACAGATATTGAAACAAACAATTCTACAAATCAAACTGCAATAGAGCATGCTGGGAAATACTGTATGATAATGATGGGCATGGTACAAATTTTACTCTACACAGAGTGAAAATGACACAGTCACACTAAACTCTGGTAATTAACACCAACAATGGGGTTCTTTTATGCCACTGAGTGTTCATTTCACTCTTTGCAGAGTTTATGTGAGTTTGTGTGTGTGTGTGTGTGTGTGTGTGTAGACCCCAGCCCATGAGACTCAACCTCTTTTCAGCCCCAGTATCTTGTTCACCTGTCCCTATGGATCAGAGCTGTGGGCCAGGCCAGGGACCAGGCAGAATGGGGGGGTAACAGCGAGGTGTGGGGGTGCCTCTATTGAGGTCTGTGCTCTTCATGCGGGGCGTAACTGGGATCAAAGAGCCACTGACACCCCTGGCTCCCCGGGGCCGTATACCCCTGTACCCCTTCCTCCCCTCCCCTCTCCTTCTCACCCCTCACTCCCTCTCTTCTTCCAGCAACAAAGCAAGCAGCCATCGATTGTGTTAGGAAGACAGGTGGGGATCCAGGACTGCAGTACAGGGGGTGTCACCAGTCTCTCATCGCTGCATCTGGACCAGTCAGTCAGTTGTAGCTATCTGACTGTCCAGAATAAAAATGAAGAGAGACTTCCTCTTTTCCATCCTCTGATTCCCCTAAATACTGTTAACCCCCTCATTCACTCAACAGACAAGTCACAAGACCCCCCCTCCCTCTTTCCCCACACACACACAGACACACCAGTCTCCAGCATCAGTTAACAGATGGGGTTTGTGTACGATTCCCATATACAAGGAGAGCAGAGGTTTCATAAGACTTGAAAGGCTCAATAACCATTCCCTGCCTTGACAATGGCAGTGGAACAATATATCACCCTTAAGCCTGGTTTCTATAGCATGTGTTCAATAATGGTCAAAAACATAATTGCATGCGTACACATCTGGATGCGCTTCAGGGTTCGTGGTGACCTTCGCCGGTTCATCTCCCGAACACAGGAAGCTGGCTGGGGGGTTAACAGGAAGTGAGGTCATAGTGGAGGTACAATTTGTCGTGAAGCTCTCAGGAAGTAAATCCTTTGGAGTTGACACAAAGTGCATTGTGTCTTTTGGAGGTGAGGGCCTGAGAGGAAAGGCCTGTCAAAAGTCTAATGAAGACATAGTAATTACTCACTAAACATCCCAAAGAAGCTGGGGAAAAGAAGATAGCAATGAGAAGGAAATAAATGTATGCAGCTATACTATCTCTATTCCTCACAGCATTCTTTCCTCCTCATCCCGCATGACTCTGTCAGCTTCATGCCCACTGGGAAATTACAGCCTGCAGGCTCACCAATCACGAAGCATGTCTCTCACAAACCCACCAATCACAGGTCTCGTGGGCTGTCACCGTGCAGGGTGGTTGGCTCAAGGTGGTCATTTTCTCCTGCAGCCTGTACTTACAGTAGGGCCCTGGGAACAGGAGGTCAGCCATCATGGCGCCCAACGTAACGTACCCTCTCAGAGCCAGAGACGCTAGGTTTCCAGATGTTAACAGTCAACTCCACACTCACTTTCTTACTAACCATAATTCATTTCCGTGGGAGCAATCTGAAGATGCATACAGTAAACGTATGTTACATATTGTATATACGAAAAGTTGATATTCTGAAGTATGAAATTTATGGAGCATTTGTTCCAGAACTCTAATGGCAAGCTGCCAACGTTTACAGCGGGCAACTTAAAATAGGATTCCCAGACTGCTGAGTATGATGCTGCCACTAACAGAGTAGTTATTCCAAGCAGTAGTGAGTATGACACATATCTTTAGGAATGAGATTCTGCTGGGTGTTAGTAAATTGTAAATTTACTTGTATAATCTCTAAAGTACATTTTGACAGCGTCGTTTGTCATCTGTTGCCTCAACCAGCTGTTAGGTAGTTAAAGAGCCTTTAGCGTAAACCGTTATCATTTGAGAACAATCAGCTCCACAAATGTGTGTGTGTCAGTGTATGTGTTTGTATGCGTGTGTGTGTATTCGTGTGCCTGCTGTGCGTGTGCGTGTGCGTGTGCGTATGGGCATGTGCGTGTGCCTACGTAGTGTGTGTGTGCCTACATAGTGTGTGTGTGTTTGTGTTTTTCCAGGAGTCTGGGCTGGAATCTGCTGCCTCATGGCGAGGCCGTGGTGTTGCGGTGTCTGTCTAATCACTGTATTTAAGACTGTGTGTTCACAGGCCTGAGCTGCCGCGCCGAGTCTAGCTGATGGGGAGACCCACAACTGGCTCTAACCCCTAAACCTCTGCACCTCTCCCAACAGACACACACACACGCGCACACACACACACACACACGCGCAGGACAGAAGACAGAGACTAAGAACCCAATCAAAAAGATCAGAGAGAGAAAAAGCCATCTATCTTACTCTTTAAAAGTTGATGTTAGCCAAATGTTCAACCTTTCAATTATGGTAATTAGATATGTGTTTTTCTCTCTCCTCCTGTTAGTGTTGCTGAAAATGGTCCATTTGTACACGCATTGAAAGTCTGGGATCCTCCTGTGTGACTGAATGGGCTGGATTATGATAGAGAGCTGGGTAGAAATTGCGTGGGGTCTAGTCTGGTTTAAGAGTGGGTCAAAGGGGAGAGTGTTTGTGTGCGTTACTAAGTGGGTTGGAAAATGGTTTCAAGATCCACTCAGGATTTCTTATGACTCCTAGAACTGTTTCAGTATCAAAATATAGACATTTTGAAATGCAATGACAAAAGAATGATGCAGAGTGACTGATACCTTAGACAGTCAGATAAGATAGCTACCATAAGCAAAGTGTTGTTCCAAACGAAACAGCAGTGGAATTTGAGTCTGTGTTGAGGGTACGTGTGGGTTCAGAGGTGATGACCTATTAGTGTTTATGTTGGGGGAGGGGCTTAGTCAGGTCAAAGGGGAAATCATGGAGTAAAGGAGTGTATTCAGGAAGTATTAGGTGTTGTTTGACGTTTTAATATGTGTGTTTGGAAGTGCAATGGAGGGTGTAGGTATTCACAGAATGAGAAGCAAGAGACCTGTTGTGTGCTTCTGGTTTTCTATGTCTGCTTGTGCTTATGCTTGCTTGCGTATGCCTGCCTGTATGTTTGTGAGTTTGTGTAGGTGCTTGCGTGCGCACGTTTGTGTGTGTCCAGAGGTGCTGTGGTGTAAGCAGGGTACTGAGATAACTCTTGCCCTCCTGTCAGAGCTCTGAGGTGGCTGACCTGTGACTCCAACATGCAGCTCCACCCACCTCCACCGCTGCAGCCAGGCTATGAAGGGAGTGACTGGAGTCTGGAGAATATCACACAAACACACACACACAGGCACAAACTGCCACACCGACATATTCAGACACTTACACAATCTCATACAGACACAACAAACACTTCATAATCATCCTTTGCTGTTCTTTCAACCCACAACTGTGCTGGCTACTAGAATCATTATGTAGACTAGTCTCTCTTTCAAACCTTTCCTCTCCTGTATGTTTTTGATCTGATTCTATTCCCTCCACAGACGTCACCAGCGTTACTTCCATTTCCTAGCTGAACTGTTTATTTTCATGCTTATCCCAGTGTGATGATACGTTTATATAAAACTAATATGGAACAAATGAGTTAGAGCTGCAGCACAGGCACAGAGGCTGCGCTGCTTCCAGACACATGTGCTGCTAGCCTGTGTGTGTGTGTGTGTGTGTGTGTGCGCGTGTGCGTGTGCGCGTGTGCGTGTGTGTGTGTGTGTGTCTGTCTGTCTGTCTGTGTGTCGACGTGTGCGTGTCTACATGTGTGTCTGCGTACGTGTGTTGTGCGTGTGTGTGTTTAAGGGAGTGTTGACTCTGTGCCAGGGGAATGGCTGGAACGCCTTCAGAGCACAGACAGCCCCACACAGAGAGGACTGACTGTTACAGAATTATGGGTTAGGTCAAACAGAGCTGCCCTGCACTGTTCTACTGTAGAAGAATGTTTGTCAGTGTGTGGGACAAAGCAGCTTTTCCTTAAATGTTGGTATTTTGTGTATTTTTCTGTGGGGCCTTATCAAGACGTCCCATATCTCTCTTACCTTTTCTCTCTTTCTCTCTTTCTCTTTCAGTCTCTCCTTCTTTTAATCTTTCTCTCTCTTTCTTTCTCTCTCTCTCACTCACTCACTCACACACACACAAACACACACACAAACACACATTTGTGTTTAAGGTTAAGGTTAGGCATTAACTCTAAATGGTTAAGGTAAGGGTTAAGGTTTGGGATAGGCTTCAAACAAAAATATAAAAAAACGATTGTCTAATACTTGGATTTAACACGCAACCTTCGGATCCGGAGTCAAGGGATTACAATGTCAACTTTCTATCGCTGGATTCAAACATGCAACATTTGGAATCAGAGGCTGATGCTCACCACTCACTGTTGCCCCTAGTGGCCGGTTTCCACCTCATCTCCCAACGTCCTCAGACATGGACGGACGTCGAATGCTGACTTGTATCACGGGTGACTTGGCTTAGTCTCTGACCAACTCCTTCCCTTCCTCTGGTTGTTGTTATTTTTATGACTGAGTCATATCACTGTCTGTCTGTCTCAGTATAAACCCTGCTGATTTACTCACACATTCAAAAACAAACACGCACACACACAATTCATTTGCACACCGCCCTATGATGTGAGCAGACTGGAACTTGTCGCGGGATAGAGCCATCATATTCAGCACGTACGCTCGCCGCAAGCGAAACAGAGCTGGCAATACATACCCTTTGGCTCTACATACACCTAACATTCACGCTGGCTCTCTCCCAGAGACAAAGGTGCAGCTTAAATATTGCTCACTGGAAAATATGGACACCTTGTCATTGCAGCTGGAGCAATGAAACCATTTTGTTAGGCTATGCCGAACACTCTGAATGTGACTCATTGTGTGATTTATGCCCTGGTTGATTTCATCTGACCTGGTTAAGATTGGATAGACATCAGAGTGATCCAACAGGAAACACACGCACGCACACACACACACACACACTCACACAGTAGATTGATTCAACAGAAGACCACCCCTTGTTTCAGGTGTAGGATTCTGACGGCTAGTTTTTGTTTTCTGTGTCGGGCAATGGTTTAGTAATAAACCATTTGAAAACAAGGGCAGTATTACCTGTGTTTGCCGACCACTTAGGACATTTGCGGCCTGCGGCCCATTTGATTATCTTAGGGGTGAGTAATGTGTGTGCTGTGGTCACGGCCTGGCGATGGATGGAGTCATTAATCCTTCAGGAGTGAGTGTGTTGAGTCATGATGGCCCTGGGTGAGGGGCTATGGGAGGGGATTATATTTTAGGCTTTAGGGGTTAGGTTTAGGGTTACAATTAAAGTTAGGGGTCAGCATTAGGAATAGGATTTACGTTTAAGTTTAGTTTTAGGGTTTGTGGTTAGTGTTAAGGTTCGGGTTAGGGTTAGGTTAAGAGTTAGGGTTAGGTTTAGGGTTAGGGGTTGAGGAAAATAGGATTTTGAATGGGAATACATTTTGTGTGTGTGTGTGTGTGTGTGTGTGTGTGTGTGTGTGTGTGTGTGTGTGTGTGTGTGTGTGTGTGTGTGTGTGTGTGTGTGTGTGTGTGTGTGTGTGTGTGTGCGTGTGCGTGCGTAGGACATACTGTAGCCAAGAGTTGGACAGACAGACTGGTTTGTTTAGTCATAGTTGTCGTCCTTTGACTAAGTTGACTAAAATGCACTTATGTAATTTGATGTACTGCAGTGCACAGTGCAGTGTATATCTGTTGAAGTGGTGGCAGTGTGTGTGGGTCAGAGTGTCCAAAGACTATGGCCACTGTGTCCAGTCCCCTGTCCGCTTTCAAGGAGAAGACTGAAAACATCCAACCAACCACCTTCAAACCAGTCCTCTCTTAGTTTTTCACCTCAAACTCCCCTCCACATACAAACCCAATCTCCAGACCCCCCAGAGCTCCATGATAAGCCCTTTTAGTTAGTCAGTGGAACACAGAGCAGGCCCCCAGCCCAGGGCCCAGAACAGAGCCCAGACCCCAGCTCAGAGTCCTCCAGCCTGCTGAGGGCTGAAAGCTGAGAGGGAGGGTGGGAGATGAAAGGAGCCACCGTGGGTCCAGCTGAAGCCGTCATCCATCACAATCAACACGAGCAGCGGGCCCAATTAGGCCCCGGAACACTCAGGGCCATGCGTTGATTGTTAACGCTGTGAAAACAGAGAGAGGTGGAGGAGCGATGATGGCCGGGGACAGAGGGATGGGGAGGGGGAGAGAGAGGGAGAGAGGGTGGAATGGAGAAAAGGGGGAGACCAGGCGACCCCATTTCATCCCTAATGGGCTCTGGAGAGCAATGTTACCCATGAAACAGCTGACCTGTGGCGAGAGGGCAGCCACACCTTCCCCAAACACACATCATACTCTCTCACATACACACTCAAGCACACACCAATGCACAAAAGCATACACACAAACGCACGTTTGAACTAACACACACAGAAATCCCAAATGTTCTTTTCCCCTATCACGCTAATCATTTAGTTGCCTCAGTGCTCTCATTGAAAAGCCATTAAAGTTTGTGGTCCACTTGGCCAACACCATCAACTTTCCATCTTTAGAATGGTCAAGTTACACAAAACAACTACATCCCCTGAACCTACTGTGGTGTACTGAACAGGTAAGATCAAATCAAATCAAAGAAAATCTCATTTTATTTGTCACATGCGCCAAATACAACAGGTGTAGACCTTACAGTCTAATAATGTACATGTAGGTAGAGAAAACGATATGACAACAATAACATCTAATGTAACTGGCCCCTCTAACAGTAAAACTGGCCCCAGCTTGGCCCCCCCAGTTGAAATGGTCTAGAACAGCCACTGACCATTTGCCGTGTGGTAGCAGAGAGAACAGTCCATGACTAGGGTGGCTGGAGTCTTTGACAATTTTTAGGGCCTTCCTTTGACACCATCTGGTATAGAGGTCCTGGATGCCAGGAAGCTTGGCCCCCAGTGATGTACTGGGCCGTACGCACTACCCTCTGTAGTGCCTTGCGGTCGGAGGCCATACCAGGCAGTGATGCAACTGGTCAGGATGCTCTCGATGGTGCAGCTGTAGAACTTTTTGAGCATCTGAGGACCCATGCCAAATCTTTTCAGTCTCCTGAGGGGGAATAGGTTTTGTCGTGATCTCTTCACGACTGTCTTGGTGTGCTTGGATCATGTTAGTTTGTTGATGATGTGGACACCAAGGAACTTGAAGCTCTCAACCTGCTCCACTACAGCCCCGTCGATGAAAATGGGGGCGTGCTTTGTCCTACTTTTCCTGTAGTCAACAATCATCTCCTTTGTCTTGATCACGTTGAGGGAGAGGTTGTTGTCCTGACACCACACGGCCAGGTCTCTGACCTCCTCCCTATAGGCTGATCAGGCCTACCGCTGTTGTGTCATCACCAAACTTAATGATGGTGTTGGAGTCGTGCCAAGCCATGCAGTCATGAGTGAACAGGGACTACAGGAGGGAACTGAGCACACACCCCTGAGGGGCCCCCGTGTTGAGGATCAGCGTGGAGGATGTGTTGTTACCTACCCTTACCACCTGGGGGCGGCCCGTCAGGAAGTCCAGGATCCAGTTACAGAGGGAAGTGTTTAGTCCCAGGGTCTTTAGCTTAGTGATGAGCTTTGAGAACACTATGGTGTTGAACGCTGAGCTGTGATGTGATTGGCTGATGTGACTGGCTGATTTGACTGGCTGATAGACCAACATTCTCACTGATAATACTGGTTCTGTGTTTCAGTATTAAAGACTGCTATGTTCAATAGGTAAAACGGGTCTGATCAAATGAAATATACAGTACATTGAATCCTTAACCTCCTCATCCCCTTTAAGATGAGTTGTTTAAACACTTAAAATGTGGTTGTATAAAGATATGGTGGCATATTGTTTAATGTAGTTTGTTCTGAATAACGTACATCAGTTGTAACATACTGCACTCTGCTTAGTTCATCCACTGACTCAAGGTTTGGCTCAGTTTTTTGTTAGGTATTTTTTGTCATGTGCTGCTTTATGTGCCAATGTCTAAGCAAAACCTTCGGTTCCAACTGTTTCTGGTAATATAATCGAACTTCTTTTGGTTTAATAAGTGAAACCGATTCGGTTCAGGTTTTGACTTTATGAGTGTGTGTGTGTGTGTGTGTGTGTGTGTGTGTGTGCTTTATGCATAAGTGCGTTTGTGTGTAATGGCGCATGAGAGTTTGTGTGTGTGTACGTATTTGTGTACGTGCACATTTATGTTTATGCATCTGAGCGAATGAGTGGTAAAAGCTTGGCCTATTTTTATCTAACACCTGTTGAAGGGTCCTGTTCTCTTTGGCCTATATTTATCTGCAGGCAGAGCATAGTGGGCCCGGAACTAGGTTTGGGGGAAATTAAAGCAGGCCTCTGTGTTTATCTCTTCCCTTTTCAGAGTGTGGGACTTGAAAGGCTGTTTTGGGGAATGTGAGATGGCAGCCGTGGGCCAGCCGTGGTTGTTGAGAAGGGAATGTGACGGTTGAGAAGGCATGTTTGGGAAGTACAGAAAGGGGGCATGGATGTAGCTCTGTGATCCCTCCATACCCTTATCTTTGACACAATACACCCAGTCCTTACCGCTGTGCCATGCCCCTATTTAACAATGGCTTATCTGTCAAGGCTGGTGACAGGACTATAGGTGTGGAATTGCAATTGTGTGTGGGAATATTCTGCGTCTGTTTCTGTGTGTGCATGGTGTGTGTGACAGGTTTTGGGATGTGTGTGTGTGCGTGCATGCGTGCTTGTGTGTGTCAGTGCCTCCTAACTGAGCCCTATTTGGTCGGTTGCCAAAGATGTATGGGAATCTCTCCACTCAAAACACGCACGCACACACACACACACACATTCTTTCCGGAAACATGCCCTATGGAGACAGGGATGCAGACAGACACACCATGACACCGTTTGCATTTCGGTGGGGTTAGTGGGTACAATGATTTTCTTTCAGGGTGCCGGAGGGGTAGAGGAAGGGTACAACACGCCTTTCTCCACACATTCCAGGGGATCAGAGGAAGTACCATGTCCTGCCAGCTGTGGACTAGCAGTGCATTCGGAAGGTATTCAGACCTCTTGACATTTTCCACATTTTGTTACATTACAGTCTTATTCTAAATTTGATTAAATTGTTTGTTTCCCTCATCAATATACACACAATACTCCATAATGACAAAGCAAGAACAGTTTTTTTGTAAATTTTGGCAAATTCATAGAATAAAAAAAAACGGAATTATCACATTTACATAAGTATACAGACCCTTTACTCAGTGCTTTGTTGAAGCACCTTTGGCAGCGATTACAGCCTCAAGTCTTCTTGGGTATGACGTTACAAGCTTGGCATACCCGTATTTGGGATTTTCTCCCATTCTTCTCTGCAGATCCTCTCAAGCTCTGTCAGGTTGGATGGGGAGCGTCGCTGCACAGCTATTTTCAGGTCTCTCCAGAGATGTTAGATCGGGTACAAGTCCGGGTTCTGGCTGGCCCACTCAAGGACATTCATAAACTTGTCCCTATGCCACTTCTGCGTTGTCTTGGCTGTGTGCTTATGGTTGTTGTCCTGTTGGAAGGTGAACTTTTGCCCCAGTCTGACATCATGAGCACTCTGGAGCAGGTTTTCATCAAGGATCTCTCTGTACTTTGCTCAGTTCATCTTTCCCTCAATTCTGACTAGTCTCCCAGTCCTTGCTGCTGAAAAACATCCCCACAGCATGATGCTGCCACCACATTATCTGTAGGGATGGTGCCAGGTTTCCTCCAGACGTGAAGCTTGGCATTCAGGCCAAGAGTTCCGTCTTGGTTTCATCAGACCAGAGAATCTTGTTTCTCATGGTCTTAGAGTCCTTTAGGTGCCTTTTGGCAAACTCCAAGCGGGCTGTCATGTGCCTTTTACTGAGGAGTGGCTTCGGTCTGGCCACTCTACCATAAAGGCCTGATTGGTGGAGTGCTGCAGAGATGGTTGTCCTTCTGGAAGGTTCTCCCATCTCCACAGAGGAACTCTGGAGCGCTCTCAAAGTGACCATCGGGTTCTTGGGGACCTTCAATGCTGCAGGCCAGTGGTGGAAAAGTACCCTATTGTCCTACTTGAGTAAAAGTAAAGATACCTTAATAGAAAATGACTGAAGTAAAGGTGAAAGTCATCCAGTAAAATTCTACTTGAGTAGAAGTCTAAAAGTATTTGGTTTTAAATATACTTAAGTATCAAAAGTAAATGTAATTGCTGAAATATACTGAAGTATCAAACGTAAAAGTACAAATCATTTCAAGTTCCTTATATTAAGCAAACCAGACGACATCATTTAGACATAACACTTAGACATAATTTACAAACGAAGCATGTGTTTAGTGAGTCCGTCAGATCAGAGGCAGTAGGGATGAGCAGGGATGTTCTCTTGATAAGTGTGGGAATTTAACAATTTTTCTGTCCTGCCAGCATTCAAAATGTACTTTTGTGTGTCAGGGAAAATGTATGGAGTAAAAAGTATATAATTTTCTTTAGGAATGTAGTGTAGTAAAAGTAAAAGTTGTAAAAAATATATAAATAGTAAAGTAAAGTACAGACACCCCAAAAAACTACTTAAGTAGTACTTTCAAGTATTTTTACTTAAGTACTTTACATCATTCCTGCAGACATGTTTTGGTACCGTTCCCCAGATCTGTGCCTCGACACAATCCTGTCTTGGAGCTCTACGGACAATTCCTTCGACCTCATTGCTTGGTTTTTGCTCTGACATGCACAGTGAACTGTGGGACCTTATATAGACAGGTGTCTGCCTTTCCAAATCCTGTCCAATCAATTGAATTTACCACAGGTGGACTCCAATCAAGTTGTAGAAACATCTAAAGAATGATCAATGGAAACAGGATGCACATCAGCTCAAATTTCTAGTCTCATAGCAAAAGGTCAGAATGCTTATGTAAATAAGGTATTTCAGTTTTTTACTTTTTTACTTTGTCATTATTAATTCAATGTTATAATTACATGTATAATTAATTTAAGCAATTTTAAAATAAGTCTGTAACGTAATAAAATGTGGAAAAAGTCAAGGGTTCTGAATAATTTCCGAATGCACTGTATCTGCCACCCATGGTTGTTGTACACTACACATACATACAGTACATACAGTACACTCACAGACTACACAAGAGTACATGTGATAGACCACAGGAGGTTGGTTTGCACCTTAATTGGGGAGGACGGGGTTGTGGTAATGGCTGGAGTGGAATCGGTGGAATGGTATCAAATACATCAAACGGCATGCGTTTGAGGCCATGTGTTTGATGCCATGTGTTTGATGCTATTCCATTCGCTCTGTTCCGGCCATTATTAAGAGCCGTCCTCCCCTCAGCAGCCTCTTGTGGCCGTGACGATACCAAGTGTTGCAATATTATATATGGCAATAATGAAAACACAAAGCAGACCGAACTCTTTGGTCCTTGAAAACCTGCTGTATATATAATATTGTGTGCTGTACCTTGGAAAATAAATAAATGTGACACTGGATGACAACATAATAATGTTTGTTTCCAATATAGGGCTGTTTTCCTAAACAAGTTATTTCCACTTTGTGTTTTGTTTCCTTGCCATGACACTAACGAGTATCCCGACATTGGTATCGCCCAGGCCTTAATACAGTATGTATCCTGGGTTTACATGTACACATCTGTTTTTGGATACATATGGATGTGTGCCATATGAACATACATAGCATAATAACGCGCAGCTAGCATGCTACATGTACCAACATGATCTCACAGTTTTACCAATTTGACTTCAGATTCTGATATTTAGCCACTCTAAACGTCAAATTTGTAAGTGGCTCCAAACGTCAACTATTCAAAGTGTTTTGACACCCTGGGTTGATTCCTCCTGCTCAGCATCGTTTCCATTTCTCTAAACGTCAAATTTTGAAATTTCCAAGTTAAGGTTTGGATAGGGTTAAAACATAAAGTTTAGGGATAGGGTACATATATTTTTTTTTTTATGATTGTCTAATACTGGGATTTAACACGCAACCTTCGGATCCGGAGTCATGGGATTACAACGTCACAACGCCCTAGCAAAACCCAAGCCTGCTTGATGGTAATAGTGCTCACTGTTCCCCCTAGTGGCCGGTTTTGAAAACCTTTCCCGACGTCTTCAGGACATGGACAGATGTCCAATTTCTAAGTCAATCTTGAGTGATCTGCCTGACATGTACACTGCTCCACTTGTATATTGCTTTTTACTGCATGTATGCTATGTGCTACTATGATTGTATTCCTATTGATCTCTACTTTGTCCTGGCATGCTCTACAGTGGGGTCGCGGGGGTATTTCAGTGGGGTCGCCAAAATGAAAATAAATCAAAAAGAAGAAAGAGTACAGATTATTGTATGGGACAATATACACTGAGTGTACAAAACATGACATAGATGAACCCAGGAGAATCCAAGTGAAAGCTATGATCCCTTATTGATTTCACTTGTTAAATCCACGTCAATCAGTGTAGACGAAGGGGAAGAGACAGATTAAAGAAGGATTTTCAAGCCTTGAGACAATTGAGACATGGATTGTGTATGTATGCCATTCAGAGGTTGAATGGGCAAGACAAAAGATTTACGTGCCTTTGAACGGGCTATGATAGTACGCACCGGTTTGAGTGTGTGAAGAACTGCAATGCTGCTGGATTTTTCATACTCAGAAATTCTGGGGTAAAAAATGGGGTCCCTGCTGAAAAGGTTTGAATACCACTGCCCTACAGTTACCTGTATGAGTATGTCTGTGAAGGCTGTTGATCTGCTAAAGTCTGCCCTGGGGTGTCAGTTGCTATACCTGCCAATCGTATCGTTAGATTTTTTATACTCTCCCTCAGGCATTACTGTTGAGATTTGTTGGCCCATGAGTGCCCGAAACCTTCCAAACAGCTCCAACTCAGCAAATACTCCAAGCAAGCAAAAAAACTTCACTTGGGATATTTGTTTAATGAGACTCTGCACTCGTTCAAGAGTAAAATGAAATTGCACTGAGTGACAATTGAATTACATGGTTCATTCTGGAATAATTGTTCTTACTGTAATTAGACTAGTATTTAGACGCTAGTGCCTTGGGCTCCAGGCCTGTTTCCTCAGAGTCTCTCTGGGGTGGAAGCCACTTAAAGGGGCACCTGTAGTTGAATTGATCATTTGCTCGTTTAGCAAACATTTATTCAAAGCAATTTACAGTCAACACATATATTCAGTATGTGGCACATTATTTATTTAACCTTTATTTAACCAGGGAAGAGCCTGGACGTTATTTTACAACGGCAAATCAAACCCTTAAGTCTAGTGTTGCAAACATCATTCTCCCAACAACTGAGTCATCAGAACTAGAAATCACCTCTAGCCTCTGAACCATTCCTATGGTACTCTATAGTACAGCTCTGTCAACACAGGCCGAGACACAGTCACTGGGACTTCTCACTCTCCACTGTGGAGGAAGGTGACCTCTAACACCTAACCCCTGGCTCCAGATGTGGTCCAGTTTTGGGACATTAGCCCTGCCCTGCCAGCCTTGAAGGACTGTTTTGGAACGGAATCTGGACCTCTTTAATTCCATTCATCTGGGACTTTAAAATGCTGACAGGTCTAATGTTGTCAGCTAGGCCTCTTTATACACACGCGCACACACACACAGGCCACTATAGGGCAACCCTTAAATTGTTGTTGTTATCCAAATGGAGTTAGCCTCATGCAATTTAGCCTAGCTTCAATGCACACGGCCCACAATGTTCTGCTTTATTGGAACTCAAAAGGTGGCTCATTCAAATGTACGTTAGGGATGGTGCCAGGTTTCCTCCAGACGTGACGCTTGGCAATTCAGGCCAAAGAGTTGAATCATGGTTTCATCAGACCAGAGAATCTTGTTTCTCATGGTCTGAGAGTCTTTAGATGCCTTTTGGCAAACTGAGGAGTGGCCACTCTACCATAAAGGCCTGATTGGTGGAGTGCTGCGGAGATGGTTGTCCTTCTGGAAGGTTCTCCCATCTCCACAGAGGAACTCTAGAGCTCTGTCAGAGTGACCATCGGGCTCTTGGTCACCTCCCTGACCAAGTTCCTTCTCCTATGATTGCACAGTTTGGCCGGGCAGCCAGCTCTAGGAAGACTCTTGGTGGATCCAAACTTCTTCCTTTTAAGAATGATGGAGGCCACTGTGTTCTTGGGGACCTTCAATGCTGCAGACATTTTTTGGTACCCTTCCCCAGATCTGTAACATAACAAAATGTGGAAAAAGTCAAGGGGTCTGGAATACTTCCAAAGGCTCTGTATGTTACGAATGTGTTGTGCTTAAGCTTCTGGAGTGCATCTTTAAGGGAAATTACATAATGCAATAGGAAATAATGCGTTAGGGGAAAATTGCATTTGGATCAATGGAGGGGATGGTTGTCATTGGCTAATGGCTGGGCGGTGTGTTGTGTAACCTAGTTTCAGAGACAGAGAGGAGTTGAGAGAAGAGTCACCCAGTGTGCAGGCTCTTTGTCTGGGCCTGGCCTGCAGTGATGCTCTCCCTGATCTGGAGCCTAGCCAGTCCTTGAAAGGGAGCCAAGTGTGCTGAAGTGGTAGCTCTGTCTTTTCGCACCACACAAAGAGGGCTTTCTCTACAATAGGCTAGAGCTCACAATGAGAGGTTGGACAAAAAGAGAGGTCCACACACAGGGACCGCTCCCTCCCTCACACACACACACACACACACACACACACACACACACACACACACACACACACACACACACACACACACACACACACACACACACACACACACACACACACACACACACACACACACACACACACACACACACACACACACACACAACCCCACCATCCACTCATCCTGTCCCCTATTTCAAGATCCTCTGATAGTGCTGTGTGAGCAGTTATGTACCTGTCTGCTTCTGTGTGTGTGTGTGTGTGTGTGTCTGATGAGGCCTTTACAGGGTAAAAGTACCCTCAGAAACATTAAGGTCTTGTATTCCACCGAGCATACAGTAGCTAGCCAGCCAGGCATGGAGTATCAAGTCCATTGATGCTGCTCTGTGTTCTACCTCCAGGCAAACCAAAGGCCCATTGTGTAGTACCAAATAGATGCTTTCTCTCTGTCTCTCTTTCTTCCATTCTCTTGATTTCTCTCCATCTCGGTCACTCTACTTTCCTCTGTTAAGTGCTTTGCATGCCATGGTAAGGGGAGAGAGTAATTTATACATTCTTCGGGTAAACGTATCACGGTCGTATTATCTAATGCGTCTCTGAACAACTCTTAGCAACAAATGTGTTGTTGCTGGCTGTGTTTATGTCTGTCTACACGAAGAAAATGTGTACCGGTGTTTTCGGAAAGTATTCAGACCCCTTGACTTTTTCCACATTTTGTTACATTACAGCCTTATTCTAAAATGTATTAAATAGTTTTTTCCCCTCATCAATCTACACACAATACCCCATAATGACAAAGCAAAAACTGGTTTTTAGACATTGTTTTTTAAGAAATATCACATTTACATAAGTATTCAGACCCTTTACTCAGTACTTTCTTGAAGCACCTCTGGCAGCAATTCCAGCCCCACGTCTTCTTGTGTATGACGTTACAAGCTTGGCACACCTGTATTTGGGGAGTTTCTCCCATTCTTCTCTGCAGATCCTCTCAAGCTCTGACAGGTTGGATGGGGAGCGTTGCTTCACATCTATATTCAGGTATTTTCAGAGATGTTTGATCGGGTTGAAGTCCGGGCTCTGGCTGGCCCACTCAAGGTCATTCAGAGACTTGTCCCGAAGCCACTCCTGCGTTGTCTTGGCTGTGTGCTTCCTGTTGGAAGGCGAACCTTCGCCCAGTCTGAGGTCATGAGCACTCTGGAGCAGGTTTTCATCAAGGATCTCTCTGTACTTTGTTCCGTTCACCATTCCCTCAAGTGTAACTAGTCTCCCAGTCCCTGCTGCTGAAAAACATCCCCACAACATGATGCTGCCACCACCATGCTTCACTGTAGGGATGGTGTCAGGTTTCCTACAGACCTGACGCTTGGCATTCAGGCCAAAGAGTTCAGTCTTGGTTTCATCAGACCAAAGAATCTTGTTTCTCATGGTCTGAGAGTCTTTTTAGGTGCCTTTTGGCAAACTCCAAGCGGGCTGTCATGTGCCTTTTACAGAGGAGTGGCTTCCATCTGGCCACTCTACCATAAAGGCCTGATTGGTGGAGTGCTGCAGAGATGGCTGTCCCATCTCCACAGAGGAACTCTCCCTGATTGCTTAGTTTGGCCAGGTGGCCAGCTCTAGGAAGAGTCTTGGTGGTTCCAAGCTTCTTAAATTCATTCAATGCTGCAGACATTTTTTTGAAACCCTTCTCCAGATCTGTGCCTCAACACCATCCTGTCTCTGAGCTCTACGGACAATTCCTTCGACCTCATGGTCTGGTATGCATGTGGGCCCCTTGCTCTCGTAAAGACATGGGCAGTAATGAGAGAGGGAGGAAAGGGCTTAGTCAAAAAGGAGCTAGCCCCCCTACTCTTTCACCACTTAAACTGTGGGCCAGTCTGTAGTAGACAAATACATGCACAACACACACACACACACACACAGCACACAAAAACACACATTGTGACACAAAATAAACACACATACAGCGTCACTTTCGTTTACTGCTGCTTACACACAAAAGAGACACACATCAGTGAAGGCTCCTCAGAGGAGGAACAGGAGGAAAATAGTAAATCATTAACAAGTTATCCTTTTTAGATAACACTATACTAAGTATACTCACATGTCACCAAGTAATTAGGGGCGGCAGGTAGCCTAGTGGTTAGAGCGTTGGGCCAGTAACCAAAAGATTGCTGGATTAAGTCCCCGAGCTGACAAGGTAAAAATCTGTCATTCTGCCCCTGAGCAAGGCAGTTAACCCACTGTTCACCGGGTGCCGAAGACGTGGATGTTGATTAAGGCAGCCCCCCACACCTCTCTGCTTCAGAGCAGATGGGTTAAATGCAGAAGGCACATTTCAGTTGAAGGCATTCAGTTGACTAGGTATCCCCCTTTCCCTAATTAATTCAAACACACTGTGTGGCAATGAAGGTCTACAGTAGCCTCAACAGCACTCTGTAGGGTAGCACCATGGTGTAGCCGGAGGATAGCTAGTTTCCGTCCTCTTTTGGGTACATTAACTTCATTACAAAACCTAGGAGGCTCATGGTTCTCACCCTCTTCGTAGACTTAAACGGTAATTATGACAAATTCCGGAGGATGTCCTCCAACCTAGAGCTCTTGCAGCATGAACTGACATGTTGTTTACCCAATCAAAAGATCAGATAATTAATCTAATACTGAAAGCATAAGCTACAGCTAGCTAGCACTGCAACGCATACAATGTGGTGAGTAGGTGACTCAAAGAGAGAGAAGAGTTGAACAGTTTTGAATAAATGTATTTCTTCCAAAATGGAGGAGAAGCAAGAGAGTGAGCGAGAGCTAGCTATGTTTTCCTAGTATTTTTTTCTCTCACTTTAACCTATTTAACTAGCGAATGCAACTAACTAGTTTAGCCTACTCAAACACCCGGCTCAGAGAGGGATGCTATGTTAGCTAGCTGGCTATGGATAGCCAACTCTGGAACTCTTCCAAGTCAAGGTAAGCTTTAGGTTTTATTAATTTATTGCCACCGGGGCCCGCTGTTGTAACTGCTAAACTGTACTGTATGATTGTAGCGGGTTTACTAACGTGTTAGTTCTATTAGCTATGTTGACTATGATGTTACCTAATGTGGTGACAATGATGTAGGGTGTATGTAGATAGAGGTTAGCGGTTATGATAAGGTTTGGCTTGGAAACGTTTTTTTGCCTGGTCACAGACAGCTGGTGTGTTGTGCGCTGAAGTCCACAAGCAAAGGAAAAAGGTGAGAGGAGGAGAGCGCATAGATGCAAGAAGGAATTACAACGAGCAAAGTGATCTTGCTGTTTGTATGTGGCTGCTATGAAAGTGAACTGTGTTTACGTGTGATCAGGAATATATTCATTCCGACGATTCTATTGAAAAGAGTTTCTTAAATGGAAGTAAGCGGAACGAAACAAGGATGCAAATACCAGTATTTATCAAATAGAAACTCTCATTTGTAACTGCTGGACTAATGATTACACCCTAGATCAGCTAATTCCAGGCAAGAGTGTGCAAGGCACACTGTCACCTTGATTACTCAAATTGTTTTCTCGACCTGTGCACCTACGTTGTAAACTTTCACTCATAGGCTTGGTTGTAGCAACCTCATTATGGGCAGTGGTGGAAAAAGTACACAATTGTCCTACTTGAGTGAAAGTAAAGGCACCTCAACAGAAAATGACTCAAGTAAAAGTGAAAGTCACCCAGTAAAATTCTACTTGAATAAAAGTCTAAAAGTATTTGCTTTTAAACATACTTAAGTATCAAAGGTACAAGTACAAGTACAAATCATTTAAAATTCCTTATATTAAGCAAACCAGACATCATCATTTTCTTGTTTTCTTTTTGTTTAAAGATAGCCAGGGGCACACTCCAACACTTAGACATCATTTACAAATGAAGTATGTGTGTTTAGTGAGTCCGCCAGATCAGAGGCAGTAGGGATGACCACGGATGTTCTCTTGATAAGTGTGGGAATTGGACCATTTTCCTGTCCTGCTAAGCATTCAAAATGTAACGAGTACTTTTGGGTGTCAGGGAAAATGTATGGAGTAAAAAGTATATACTTTTCTTTAGGAATGTAGTGAAGTAAAAGTAAAAGTAAAAAAAATATATATAAATAGTAAAGTAAAGTACAGATACCCCAAAAAAACTAATTAAAAGGCGTCCCGCTAGCGGGACAACTTCCGGTGAAACTGGAGGGCGCGCAATTCAAATAAATAATCAAAAACATTATGGATATTAAACATTTAGGTACATACTGTACAAGTGTCTCATATCGGTTAAAAGCTTAAATTCTTGTTCATCTAACTGCACTGTCCGATTTACAGTAGGCTTTACAGCGAAAGCATGCCATGCGATTGTTTGCACCCCACATCAAAATGCGCCCCACATCAAAATATTTTCCATCGGCACAGGTTTCATAAATTCACAAATAGCGATTAAATATTCACTTACTTTTTGAAAATCTTCCTCTGATTTGTCATCCAAAGGGTCCCAGCTACAACATGTAGTGTCGTTTTTTTTGTATAAAATCCTTCTTTATATCCCAAAAAGTCAGTTTAGTTGGCGCCATCGATTTGAGTAATCCACTCGTTCAACATGTAGAGAAAGGAATCCAAAAAGCTACCGCTAAACTTTGTTAAAACAAGTCAAAATACATTTCTATATAATCCTCAGATACCCTAAAATGTAATTAAGCTATAATATTTCATACGGAAAGAAGTATGTTCAATAGGAAAACGATATTAGCAGGTGTGTGTCCTCTTGATCGCGCGCATACACGAATTTCCAAGTCTGTGACCCTGTAGTAAAACTCATATTTCTTACTCGTTTTGGAAGAAACAAGCCTGAAACCTTGAACAAAAACTACTGACACCTAGTGGAAGCCATAGGATTTGCATACTGGGAGCTAGATTACATTCTTTCCCTATACGTTCCATTGGAAGAGCAATTCTGGTTGGTTTTTTCTTTGGATTTTCTCCTACCATATCTTTTGTGTTATAGTCTCCTACATTATTTTAACATTTCTACAAACTTCAGAGTGTTTTCTTTCCAGTGCTACCAATTATATGCATATCCTGGCTTCAGGCCCCGAGCAACAGGCAGTTTACTTTGGACACGTCAGTCAGGCGGAAATTGAGAAAAATAGACCCTAGCCTGAAGAAGGCAGTACTTTCAAGTATTTTTACTTAAGTACTTTACACCATTGATGATGGGTATAGGGAAAATTTGAGTATCATTTAGTAGCCTAAATCTATCGTTGTTACATTGAGCTGAATGAATGGAATATGAATGACAGTCATCCAATATGCTTTAATAGAAATAAGTCCATGCTCATTAAAAAAAAATGATCGTCCTCCCTCATCATAAACGGCACCGACCGCCACTGACACATATATAGCATAGACACGCATGCCATCTCTCCTTGACACTCACGCATGCAAACACTCACAGAGACACATACAGTACAACCTTGTACAGTGCCTCATAAACTATTGGTTATACACAAACACCCACACACAGACAAGCATGCTCTTTTTCACTCACATGCACTCTCTGGCCCACCAATCAGTCACATGTATTTGGATAGCTCTTTTTACAATGTGTAACTCACAACTAAGCCCCTAAGAGCAACACAACCCCAAGAGGAACTCAAACAAACATATTATGGTACCATATAGCTAAGTGAAATGACTCTGCCTCTACTCTGCATGATCTGTGTCGTGGTCAATTCCTGTAAATTCCTTCAAACTGTCTTGCTCTCTCTCTAACAGACACACACGCCCACATACAAACAAACACACACACACACACACACACACACACACACACTGCCTTTATTAATTTACAGTCACAGAGGAGTAGGTGATATTCTTCAAAGGGAGATGAGATTAGAGGAGATGGGTAATGGGTAGGAAGATATCTGTGAAATCCCTACAGGGTCAGTCTTTAACCCAGAGGTGATCTGTGAAGTGTCAGAGGACTCCCTCCACCTGGGCCTGCCAGCCTGCTGCAGTAGATGGAGGGGTGTTGTGTGTCTTTTTACTGCCTGTGAAATAAAGATGGGGGAGGAGAGGAGGGTGGATTGACATGGGGAAAGAGTGGGGTTGTGGGATACTGATCCCCCTCCTATCGATATAACCATCCATCCAGATGCACATACGTACATGCGCACACACACTGATACACAAAAAAGCATGCATGCACACATACACACCCTGGCCCTACCCCTCACACCCCTCAAGACCTGATCCCAGCCCTGTTCCCTCATCTCTCTGGGGCCTGAGATAACCAGGTCAAGACCCACCGGGGGTGAAAGGTCAGGGCCTGTGCTCATGGGGAACACATGGAAAGGATGAAGAATGTCTGGCTTCTATAAACCGTGAGCAGGAATGGCATTATTTATGGGCTCACGGAAGACATCACCACCCCCGAATCCACCCACCACTACCCTTAGCCCCTAGAGAGAGAGAGAGAGAGAGAGAGAGAGAGAGAGAGAGAGAGAGAGAGAGAGAGGGAGAGAGAGAGAGAGAGAGAGAGAGAGAGAGAGAGAGAGAGAGAGAGAGAGAGAGGGAGAGAGAGAGAGAGATGTCTACTGTCAAACACATTCTAGATACAAACATCAGAGCTAGAAACCTCTTCAGAGCTAGAAACCTCTTCGCAAAATGTATTTTAAAGCCGTATGTTGTTACAAAGTTTGTTTTGACTTGGAGAGATAAAACAAATGGTCTGATGTTCACTAACTGTGACTCAAGCAATGCACATGCCGTTCGATACACATATACAGTACAGAATGTACTAGAACAAATATACACATTTGCTATGTGCACACATAAACACAGCCAGCAACAGCACATGTGCTGCTAATAGATGTTCAGAGATGCAGCAGAGCAAGGCCGACCAAAGCCTGCGTTTTGTTTTCTTGGGGAACTTAGTTGTGGTCTCAACTTACTGCGAAATTAAAATACACAAGATGCAATTTCAAAATGTGGTATAGCATCAGCAGTTTTCCACTTCTAATGTCAGTCACTGACAGTCACTGAATTAGCCCATGTTGGCAAAACATTTTTTAATGGAAGGTAAGTTAGTCTAGCCAGCTATCAAAACCTACTAGACTAATCATCTCCCAATTACCGACCGGGCACGCAGTGCCTATGCACAGGGGGCCCTGGCCTCCAGGGGGCCCCTACTGATTTTGTTAGTCACTCTCACTCAGATATCATATGAACATGGCATAAGTCATCGCAAAAGGTGTAGAATGGCATGAAATTAGCTTTAAAACTGCAACAACAACAAAAAATCACCTCATGTCAAAATGTATATATTTGCAGGATATTAACTTTTTTTTAAACTGCAACATTTTCTTTACATCTCATTGCAAAATGTGTAAAATTGCAGAAAATGTACTTTAACACCGCAAAAAAAAGTATCCACTGCAATGTCATCATGTAAAAACTATTGCACTGGCATTTTCTAGCCCTAACACCAGGTTCGGCAATTTACCTGTCTAACATCTCTCTAGCGCGCTGAGGTGGGAGAGGTGGAAATATTTGAGGTGTTTCCATAAAAACAAGTGCAAAAGTGACAATTTCATGCAGCGTTAATGGGAAGTTTTAAGACCCACAAAAAGCAGGCCTTAGGGATAATGCAGTTGATAACGGCTTGGATTTGGAGAGGGGAAGAGCAGCCTATCCAGCCATGATGCACAGTACCCATGGAAGGAGAGATATGCATTTTGTGCCAGTGAATCATAAAACAACTATTTGTTTCCCACCATTTTGTTTAATTTGATTTAATTTGATTAAAAACCAAGCATAGACTCCCCTCCCTTTTTATCCTGGCCATTAGCCAGGATAAACGGTCCACTGAAAGTTTTTTTCTTTATTCACAGTTCACATACCTGCAATTTCGCTTGTTCAAGTAGGCTATCGATCCCCATTTTCAAAAAGCGCCCCTCACCCGATTACAAAAGACATGCTCCTCCAAACTGTTCAGTCCTCCTATTTTTTAAAAGCTGCCTCACACATAGGCAATGAGACAATAGACAGGAGCATAGTGTTTTTTTTATAGACGTGTGAATGTTATGCGTAAAGAAAATGTCTACATGTTCACACAGTGCCATGGAACGAGAGAAGCGGTTTATGATATCATGCTTCTGACATGATCCTATTTAGAAATATTGTTGTTGGTTTAAAAAAGAGATCAATGAATTAGATTGTTTAATTGTTCAATTAGATTCCAAATCAAACTTATTAGAAAGATTCACCGTTCATGGGTTTATGGTGAGAATGTACATGGCTTGAATGCAATGCAATTTCGTCTGCTATTTCTGGAGAAGTACAAACATGACCTGTAAGATGGTTCTATGATGTTTAGAAAACATGACATTTGCGAGGAGTGTAATGGTGGGTGGACATTCCCCCTTTCTCTTTAAGTTTGGATGCATAAAACCGTCCATAGTCTAAGTTGCCTTGTCTGTATTATACGTCCACAGGGGGCAATTAGACATAGCCTTTTTAAAACAAGATGTTGTTTAGTTTTTATTAGAATTGGATTAGAATGATCTTTTTAGGCCTTATCAAAATCCTAGTGAATTGAATCTTGCATATTGATTATGCATGTCCATGTCCAGACTGCAATTTACGGTAGGCCGGGCCCCTATATCAGTATTAATGCTATAGCCTATGTTTAACAATGTATTTCCATATTGAAACAACGCATTTACAACAATGTGGACTATAAACATGTTCAACATATTTAGCAAAATGGGGTGAACTAGGCTGTAACGGACTAACATTCGAATTGGAGTACATAAAAGATACATAAAAGATACATACATAAAAGACTAATACTGGTAATCAGAATGTGTTGTTAGGTGTCAAGTTATACGGCTACAATTTGATTCATGTTTGAAGTTTGATCTTAAGAACGCTTACTAAGCTATTGTGTAAAGACCTTAAAAAGATATTATTTACATTTTATATTTCTAAATACATGTTTATTTGGTCGGCCCGCAGCCGACCACCCAAAAGTTTGAGCACCCCGGTTGTAGAGGATACGATTGTGACATGTACCCTGAAGAATGTATAAATAACTTTCTCTCCAATTGCAGAGAATTCAACAGAGAAAAGTAGAGAGAAAAGGATGGATAGAAATCAGGAGAAAGAGAGAGAGAGCGAGAGAGACAGAGAGAGTAGAGACGTCATGTGTTCTGGCCTCTCATGTCTTCATTGCTCTCATCTGAGCGAGGTGGAGAACTTGAGGAACACACCCCTCTCTCCCATGGTCAGTGCTGACCAGTGTCTTGTCCCTTCTCTGAACATCCCTTTGTGTCTGGGCTGGGTGGTGACAGTTGGGGGATAGAGCTGGAGTGGAGGCGGTGTAGGGGCCCACACTAGGGGCTACGGAAGGGCCGTTGAGCTCATCACCTAAAAAGACAGAGACAATAGACCCCGGAGATAATAAAGACAGTCCTAGTTAAAGAGGGCGGCAGCAGACAATACAGTGGTAATGGGCCTTTACAGAGCCGTAGCCACAGCGATGGACTTTATCACCTCTCCACTTCCTTCCTCTCCTCTCTTATCAACACACAGGAAAGAAAACAACCCCCCCACCGTCCCTCCCCATCACTTCTCCTCTCTGTCTCTCCATCTCCTCCTCCTCATCTCATCCATCGCTTCACAGCTGCAGTCAGGAAGGAGTCGGCCCTCCTCCTCCCTCCTTCCCCCTTATCTGTGTGTTTTTATATGTAGGGGGGAATGAGATCTCCTCAATATCGGAGCACATGCTGTTTTTGCCCCTCCGCCTTCATGTTTATCTCCACATTTGACTCCCTCTCTCATTTCAAAGCACTGGGGAGCTTTGCTGGAGAGGGGGAAGAGGGATAAGAAGGATGGGGCGGGCCGGTCAATGGGTTACCCTAACTACTTGCCTTGTCTCACCTTTCTTTAGGTTTTTCTGCCTGTTCTTCTGTCAGTGTGTGAGTACACAGGGTATATGTTTGTGTGTGTTTGTAGGTACATTCCTGAGCACCTGTGTGAAACTTAACAAGTGTTCCAGCACTAATGACAGTTTGAGCAAACTCTTTGCAGTCCAGCCTCTTGCTTCTAATGCCACACACACACACACAAACACGCACACACACACACACACACACACACACACACACACACACACACACACACACACACACACACACACACACACACACACACACACACACACACACACACACACACACACACACACACACACACACACACACACACACACACACACTACCCTGCTTTAATGGTCTACTGCCCAGCCTCCCCCTCGATGCCAGCCTTAGTGATTTGATGACAGTCTCCATGGCAATGCTGAGCATATTAGCACAAATCGACACTGTGTGTGTGTGCGTGTGTGCGCGTGTGTGTGTGTGCGTGTGCATCTGTGCGTGTGTTTGTGGGCTCCCTACTGCATTTTCATTAGAGTAATCCCAGCCAAGCTTGGCCTAGCATAAATAATCACTTTAGGAAAGGTTCAGACAGAATTGGTATGTGTGAGCTTCCATCTCCCAGTCCCAGGGAAGTCCTCTGCATTAGCCTTACCCATTCTACCGACATCTCTAAACAAAGGTCAGACCCTCTTTTAAGTGTGTTTCTAATGGGAAAATAATTTCAACTGTAAGAGGAGAGGAGAGGAAGAGGAAGAGGAAGAGGAAGAGGGGTAAGACAGAAGTGAAGGGGTAAAGGACGGTAGGAGAGGTGAAGTAAGGAGAGAGGACAAGGGAGGACAAAAATAAAAAGAAGGAAGAAGGAGAAAAAAAGGGATTTATATCTTTAAGCAGGATCCTTTAACATGGCCACTGGTCTTGTTATTGGGATGTCAATCGCTCCAATGATCTGAGCTCGCACTCCTATTGGTGCCTATGAGGCCTCTTTGGGTCAAATTAGCTCCACTCTCTACAGTTTAGGAGGGCTTATGGGGACACCTGGCCCTCATGTGGGGCCTCTGAGACCCAAAACCGCCGAAGAGTAACCACAAAGCTCCAATCACATTCCACTCCCAGACTCAACACAACCACAGCCCTACTCAGGGAGAACTGGGATATTTTCAATGTAAACACAGAGAGTTTTTTTGTTTTGTTAATGGCCTAACGGTTTCCCCTGGATTGTGTGTAGGGTCCTAAGGGTTAAAAACATGTGTTAGAGTGCTCTAGATTTCTGGACTGGTCTCAACAGGTTTCAAGGTTGTCCTACTGTACAGGCTTCATCATAAATTGTGTAAAAGTCTGTAATGTAGAAGACTTGTTTGACTAATTTGTGTGCAGTACTACAGGTTGTTTGCCAAGTCCAATATCCCCCAGTATGCCAAGCCTAAAGAGAAAAAGAGAAGTGGACAATGGGATAGGGAAAAGAAAGAGGAAATGGTAAGTGACAGTAAAGGAGAGAAAGAGAGGGAGAGACAGAGCAGAGACAGGAAGAGGAAGGAGTTGGGGAACATGTGTTGCTGTCAGTCTCTTTTTTAATCCCCTGCATTTTCTCTGCTGCTCTTTCCCACGTTCTGAGTGTTAATTGATAAAAACAGGGAGGGAATGAACCCCTGTGACTAATCACCATGGCTCGGCCGCTGTATGTGTGTGTGTGTGTGCGCGCGCACGGATGTATGTGTGTGTTGTGTGGCTGGACAGAGGACTTCTGGGCTCCCAGGGGAGTGGAGCAGGTCTCTGTTTCCCTGTTAGTAGTAGTGAGCCCTCAGGGTATTGGCTCTGTAGATAGCCCTCTTGACTGTGTGACTGGCACTCCTAGCATACAGTCTGCTGCTGGGCAATGCCAGCACTGTGTGATACTGTCAACTGTCTCTGTCCTGCTCCAACTCACATTACAACAACAAACACCACAACAGCAACATAACGTTAGTTCATATTTAGCTAATTTACTGGGTTGTTCGTCAACTCTTAATTCATTGTTCTGTCCAGTTACGCAATTGAAGATGTTTTGGTTTCTCTGAAATTGTTTCTTTGTTCGTTTTTTGTGGCAGCCAGATAGCTAACTGATTGTTCCTTTCCCTAAAGTTTCTGGTCTCTCATATCCACATTTCCTCCAAAGCCATTCATGTAACCTCTCACGACTACATCCTCAATCATACACACCCCGCAGCCCCATCACTGCCACACACTGTAACCTCCTGACAGCCTCACTCCCACATACAGTACAATAGCTCCCTCACTCCCACACACTAAGGGCTCGATTCAATCAATAGCGCTGAAGATCTGAGTTTTAGAGCTATTGAAATGTAAAGATCATTTCAGATTGAGCTGACATATGCAGCAATTAAATTTCAATCATGCAATGGGCTCTATTTTGAGCTGGCGTTAAGGCGGCGGTAGTGTCAATCGCAAGTTAGTTTGCAATTTTGTCATGGTAAAACTGGCACACTGGCATTTTCCAGCCCTAACGCTAGGTCCGGCAATTTACCTGTCTTATATCAGCTCACTTGCGCTGGGTGGAAATATTTGAGGTGTGCACTTAAAAACATGATCCTGCCTCCCGAGTGGCGAAGTGGTGTAAGGCACTGCAGTGCTTGAGGCGTCACTACAGATCCGGGTTTGATCCTGGGCTGCGTCGCAGCCGGCCGCGACTGGGAGACCCATAAGGCAACGCATAATTGGCCTCGCGTCGTCCGGGTTAGGGGAGGGTTTGGCCGGCCGGGATGTCCTTGTCACATCACGCTCTAGCGACTCCTGTGGCAGGCCGGGCGCATGCACGCTGACACGGTCACCAGGTGTACGGTGTTTCCTCCAACACATTGGTGTGACTGGCTTCCGAGGATAAGTGAGCAGTGTGTCAAGAAGCAGTGCGGCTTGGCGGGGTCGCATTTCAACCTTCACCTCTCCCGAGTCAGTACGGGAGTTGCAGCGATGGGACAATACTGTAACAGCCAATTGGATATCACAAAATTGTGAAGGAACAAGAGTAGCATAATGTGCTTTTGGTGCCTTTGTATCTAGACATGTCTTTTTATTTGATAAAAAATAACAAGCATAGCAAAGCATTCGCAAAGCATTCAAGATTGTCGAAAAAGGGTTTGGCTCCTGAGACCGCTTGGAAATAATTCAGATGTAAAGTTTGAGAGGAGTAAAACAGTGAGCTGACATTCCCTTTTTATCTATGCATTGTAGGCAGACCCACATTGTTTTAGCAATGCAGGTCCCGTTTTGGCCGTGTGTAAAACCCCCTCCATGATGTAGGGTATGTGTCCATGCCCATCATAATACGAGAGATAAGACCCTCGGTGAATACCAGTGAACCTGGTATTCAGAAGTTATCTGTCACCTGTAAAAATGTCTTGTTTTCCGTTTGATATGTTCAAAACCCTAGCCCTCCCTAAGGCCTAGTATCATTACATTTCCATGTATTTATTGTTGTTGATTAAAGAAAACAGATAGCTTGGTTTTCCTAACATTTTATTACAACCAAACTTATTAGAATGATTCACCTTCCGGGTTTTATGGTGACAACGTTCTTTGGCGCGCTTGCAATGCAACTTCTGGAGATGTGTGAATGCGATGTGGCCTGTAAGATGGTTCCTACTATGGTCATAAATCACAGACCAATTTGGGAGGAGTAGAACGGTGGACATTTTTTCTATTTATATTGGATCTTTGTCCAACTCCTGTGAGAAGTTTGGATGTGCAGTAAAACCCTCCATAGTCTGTGTTGTTTTAATATTATATAGCCACGGGGAGAAATGATGGTGCCAGTAAGTGTGACATCACCTATTTAAAACAAGTTGTTGTTTCATTTTGTTTAGAATTTGATTCAAATTATTCGTTCTCTTTTTAAGCCTTTTTAAGCCTTATCAAAAATACATGTAATCTTGCTTATTGACAATGTTTGGTATGTCGATGCTCAGCCATCATGCAATTTACAGTAAGACTACTCTCTATATCAGTGTGAATGCTATTGAAGCCATGCAATTACTAAGAACAATGTGGACTGCAAATGGGTTCAAGTTAACTTATTTAGTAAATACACATTTTGTTATTTCATTTCTGTAAGCCATTTAACAAACTATAATGGACTAACATTGGAATTGGAGTTGATTCCAAGGTAATACATAAAAGAGAATAAATACACAACTTGGAAAAAAACACATAAACTATATATACACACAAAAGTACAGTACCAGTCAAATGTTTGGACACAGCTACTCATTCAAGGGTTTTTCTTTCTTTTTTACTATTTTCTACATTGTCATCAAAACACCAAAACTACAAAGTAACACATATGGAATCATGTAGTAACCAAAAAAAGTGTTAAACAAATCAAAATATATTTGAGATTTGAGATTCTTCAAAGTAGCCACTCTTTGCCTTGACGACAGCTTTGCACATTCTTGGCATTCTCTCAACCAGCTTCATGAGGTAGTCACCTGGAATGCATTTCAATTAACAGGTGCGCCTTGTAAAAAGTTGCTTTATTCTTAATGCATTTGAGACAATCAGTTGTGTTGTGACATGTTAGTGGTGGTATACAGAAGATAGCCCTATTTGGTAAAAGACCAAGTCCATATTATGGCAAGAACAGCTGAAATAAGAAAAGAGAAATGACAGTCCATCATTACGTTAAGACATGAAGGTCAGTTAATCCCAAACTTTTCAAGAACTTTGAAAGTTTCTTCATGTGTAGTGACAAAAACTATCAAGCGCTATGATGAAACTGGCTCTCATGAGGACCGTCACAGGAAAGGAAGACCCAGAGTTACCTCTGCTGCAGATAAGTTTATCAGAGTTACCAGCCTCAGAAATTGCAGCCCAAATAAATGCTTCACAGAGTTCAAGTAACAGACACATCTCAACATCAACTGTTCAGAGGAGTGTGAATCACGGTTGAATTGCTGCAAAGAAACCACTACGAAAGGACACCAATAATAAAAAGAGACTTGCTTGGGCCAACAAACACGAGCAATGGACATAAGACCGGTGGAAATCTGTCCTTTGGTCTGATGAGTCAAAATTTGAGATTTTTGGTTCCAACCGCCGTGTCTTTGTGAGACTCAGAGTAGGTGAACAGATGATCTCAGCATGTGTGGTTCCCACCGTAAAGCATGGAAGAGGAGGTGTGATGGTGTGGGGGTGCTTTGCTGGTGACACTGTCAGTGATTTATTTAGAATTCAAGGCACACTTAACCAGCATGGCTACCACAGCATTCTGCAGTGGGACTATCATTTGTTTTTCAACAGGACAATGACCCAACACAGCTCCAGGCTGTGTAAGGGCTATTTAACCAAGAAGGAGAGTGATGGAGTGCTGCATCAGATGACTTGGCCTCCACAATCACCCGGCCTCAACCAATTGAGATGGTTGGGGATGACAAGTGCTCAGCATATGTGAAAACTCCTTCAAGACTAGCATTCCAGGTGAAGCTGGTTGAGAGAATACCAAGAGTGTGCAAAGCTGTCGTCAAGGCAAGGGTGGCTACATTGAAGAATCTAAAATCAAAAAAATATTTTGATTTGTTTAACACTTTTTTGGTTACTTAATATTTTGCTTTTACAATGTAGAAAATAGTAAAAATAAAGAAAAACCCTTGACTAGGGGTTTCCAAACTTTTCTCTGGTACTGTTTGTGGACACCCCTTCAAGTTAGCAGATTTGGTTATTTCAGCCACAAAATCGAGCACACAGCCATGCAATCTTTATAGACAAACATTGGCAGTAGAATGGCCTTACTGAAGAGCTCAGTGACTTTCAACGTGGCACCGTCATAGGATGGCTCCTTTCCAAAAAGTCAGTTTGTCAAATTTCTGCCCTGCTAGAGCTGCTAGAACAGCTGTTATTGTGAAGTGGAAACACGTGCTGAACCACGTAGCGAGTAAAAATAGTCTGTCCTCAGATGCCACACTCACTACCGGTTCCAAACTGCCTCTGGAAGCAACGTCAGCACAATAACTGTTCGTCGGGAGCTTCATGAAATGGGTTTCCATGGCCGAGCAGCCGCACACAAGCCTAAGATCACCATGCGCAATGCCAAGCATCGGCTGGAGTGGTGTAAAGCTCGCCGCCATTGGACTCTGGAGCAGTGGAAAACGCATTCTCCAGAGTGATGAATCACGCTTCACCATCTGGCAGTCCGACGGACAAATCTGGGTTTGACGGATGCCAGGAGGACGCTACCTGTCCAAATGCATAGTGTCAACTGTAAAGTTTGGTGGAGGAGGAACAATGGTCTGGAGCTGTTTTTCATGGTTTGGGCTAGGCCCCTTAGTTCCAGTGAAGGGAAATCTAAAACGCTACAGCATAAAATGAGATTCTAGACAATTCTGTGCTTCCAACTTTGTGGCAACAGAAATGGTTTGTAGAGATCGGTGTGGAAGAACTTGACTGGCTTGCACAGAGCCCTGACCTCAACCCCATCGAACACCTTTGGGATGAATTGGAACACCAACTGTGAGCCAGGCCTAATCGCCCAACATCAGTGCTTGACCTCACTAATGCTCTTGTGGCTGAATGGAAGCATGTCCCCGCAGCAATGTTCCAACACCTAGTGGAAAACCTTCCCAGAAGAGTGGAGGCTGTTATAGCTGCAAAGGGGGGACCAACTCCATATTAATGCCCCTGATTTTGAAACGAGCAGGTGTCCACATACTTTAGTTAATGTAGTATGTTTCGCCATGGAGCACGTTCTGATTGGTCAGTGAGGGGCCAAGTCTCTACACACCCATTACTTGTTGATCCAGCAAGTGTGCCGATAATTGTGAAAGTGAAAATATCAAATGTATTTCTGACACACCCCTGAACATATAGCGCTACCGCCTGATCTTTGATTTACCATAGCATTAGGTTTGTTAATCGTGCCCTATCTTTCCTCACTCATACACCCACAGATCCCTCACTCCCACATCCGGTACAATGGCCCTCACTCTCACACACCTCTCTACTCCCACACACACCAGCCCCCAGGAATATCTCTGATCGCTTGTGACTCATCAAGAGTCAACAGGAATCAGACCTGGGCCTGTACCTGACACAGCATTGCCTATCCTATTCTGTTTCTGTCCAGGCACAGAACTGTCTAACTTCTCAAACCCAGGTCCAGATAGACAGACATATATACTCACAGACAGACAGACACACAAACAGAGATATCGGGAGACCGAGAGACAGACAGACACACACCCTGGTCTCTTCTAGGACTGTTCTATTGCTAATTGGAGCAATCCTAATGCAGGACAAGTAAATCCCAGTCATTAGTCATTATCCCTGCTAGGACAGGAAACACTGGACAGCTTTTACTGCTGGATCTCTGCAACCATACCTGTGGCTATGGGCCTTTTGCTCTCACACACACACATGCACAACCACACACACACACAGAGAGAGAGAAACACACACACATACACATGAATACATACACTGCTTTCCTTTCCTGCCTCGCTCTCTATTTTTAGTATCTGTGTGCTTTTTTAATTTCCACATAGTAAACAGTAGGTCTCCTAACGAGGGGAAATAAATGCTCACTCCTGGACAGGATGGAGAGCTACAGGGAGCTGACCCAGAAATAGAGTTCTGTGTTAGGCTTATAGCTCTTGGAAGACTGGCCCCTGACCGGCTCCTGGATTCCATCACATATCCAGGAGAGCACAGGTCTTCCGCCTAATGGAAGCAGAGTTTACACTGTTGTCGTGTCGTTCTTTCTCCCTCTCTCTACCTCACTCCTACTTTCCTTCTCCATGTCATTCCTGTGGTGCTGACGAGAGGAATTCCCCTTCCTGTGTAATGCCTGAATGTGGCCAGGGAGGGATAGTGGAGGGAATTTTATTTTTATTTAACCAGGCAAGTCAGTTATGAACATATTCATATTTTACAATGACGGCCTACTCCGGCCAAACCCTCCCCTAACCGGGACGACGATCACGGCCGGTTGTAATACAGCCCGGGATCAAACCAGGGTCTGTAGTGACACCTCTAGCACTGAGATGCAGTGCCTTAGACCACTGTGCCACAGAGCCCAGGGAAGAGGGGAAGGGGGTGTGGGGGTGGGGGGTTGTAGTGAATGGGGCCTTTGTGGAGCACCTGCTGGCTGACAGTGGGGAGATCCACTCGGGGCTCATCTTCACCCCGCCACACCCACTCTGTCTTTCATATGGTAAGACCTCCTAATGGCTTTAGCCCTCACACTCTCTCTACAGCGCTACCCACAGCAACCCAGCGCTGCTGCCCTGGCAACTGCTTCTGCTTCACTGAACCTCCCCCGGCAACTGCTTTTTACTCCCAATCAGTTCAGGTTGAATTCTGGCCATGCTTAGACTGGGAACAGAGGCGGGAGAATAGAGATGGGTAGAGTTATACATGTGCATGCACGCGCACACGAACACACACACAGACACACACACACAAAACTTATACAATACAAAAACATACTAAGGTTTCCATCTATCTCAACACATACACTTCTACTGGAAATAAACACAACTGGAAATCATACACTTACATTAAAATGTTCTTTTTCGCTTCTCTAAATCACAATACACACTCACACATGTACACACACGTACACACACGTACAAATACTTACACACACGGAAGAGACACACACACACTTCTCCACACACTGTGGATAATTAGGTGTTCCTGTCAGTTGTCAGTTAGTGGGGGAGAACAGCACACAGATTCAGGGTCAGCGAAATTAAGATTGTCCTTTCAACTCGCTGGTTAGAGATTTGCATTTGAATTCATTCATGGGGGGCTTAGATTTATGCCTGTGTGAGTGGTGCCCAGCAGTGGTCCTTTTTCTGGGCAGGCAGGGGACAGGCCTAACTCTCTGACTGACTGTCGGACGGGGAGCTCTCTCCCACACATGAATATGTATGAGCCACTCAAAGCAGCTTTCTCACAGTTGGAGAAAGTAAACGGCAGAGAGAGAGAAAGAGGAGAAACCACTGCTGGCCACTCACTTCATGTGGAAATTTGAATTATTTACAGAACCTCAGCTCAGCAGCCTCAGAGAAATGGGCGTTGCGTTCAGCGAAAGTTGACAAGATTTAAGGATTAGCCCAGCTCAAGCTATTGTCTCAGCACACATTTAGAATTGTATATACATCATTATACATCTCTGATGCACGTGAACAGTAAATTGCAATCGCAAGAAAAGAAAGTTGTTGAAAGCGTTAGAGAAAGGGAATGCGTGTGGGTTTTCTCACAGCTCACATCTCTGCACTCCCCTATGACAGAACTCATACAACGACTCAACAGAAAGAAAATGGTTGGTCTGAAAAAAAGAACAGGGCAAGCCAACGAACACTCCGTTTATCAGCCTGAGGACAGGGATGGAGTGACATGGAGGAAAGGTTAGAGAGAGAGAGAGAGAGAGAGAGAGAGAGAGAGAGTCATATATATTTATATATATATATATATATATATATATAGTACCAGTCAAAAGTTTGAACACACCTACTCATTCAAGCGTTTTATTTTTACTATTTTCTATATTGTATAATAGTACTGAAGACATCAAAAGTATGAAATAACTCATATGGAATCATGTAGTATTTTTATTTTTTATTTTATTTAACTAAACAAGTCAGTTAAGAACAAATTCTTATTTACAATGACGGCCTACCGGACGTGCGCCGCCCTATGGGAATCCCAATCATGACCAGTTGTGATACAGCCTGGAATCTAACCAGGGTCTGTAGTGACTCCTCTAGCACTGAGATGCAGTGCCTTAGACTGCTGCGCCACTCGGGTGCAAAGCTGTCATCAAGGCAAAGGTGGCTACTTTGAAGAATCTCAAATATAAGAAATGTGTTCAACACTTCTTCGCTACAATTCTACAATGTAGAAAATAGTAAAAACAAAGAAAAACCCTTGAATGAGTATGTGTGTCCAAAGAGAGGGAGAGACAGAGAGAGTGAGAGAGAAAGAGACAGAGACAGAGAGAGAGACCAAACCACACAACTAACATTGGACACTTTATGGAACACAAAGCCTTCACTATCTCATCCTGGAATATCCAAGGCCTGAGGTCATCTGCCTTTGGCCTAAAGAGCAGGAGCCTGGACTTCACCAAAGAAAACAGAAATACAGACATTGTCATCCTACAAGAAACATGTTTATGGACCCACTGGTTGCTCTCTAGGTTACAGAGAGCTGGTAGTCCCATCCACAAAACTACCAGGAGTAAAACAGGGAAGGGACTAATTTGGTAGAGAGCAGACCTAACTCACTCTATTAAATTAATCGAAACAGGAACATTTTACATTTGGCTAGAAATTTAAAAGGACATTTTATCAACAGAGAAAAATGTCCTGTGTCCTACCTATTTCCCCCCTCTAGAATCCTATACTTTAATGACAGCTTCTCCATCCTGGAGGGGGAAATCAATCATTTACAGGCCCAGGGACAGTAAATCTCAGTAGACAAAAATTATTGGTGTTACAATAAAGGTCCAGTTGCAATGACCACAAATAAAAAATCCATCTCGATACAGTTGCCCTAGAGCACACAAAAAACTATACATACCTCGGCCTAAACGTCAGCGCCACAGGTAACTTCCACAAAGCTGTGAACAATCTGAGAGACAAGGCAAGAAGGGCCTTCTATGCCATCAAAAGAAACATAAAATTCGACATACCAATTAAGTTTTGGCTAGAAATACTTGAATAAGTTATAGAACCCATTGCCCTTTATGGTTGTGAGGTCTGGGGTCCACTCACCATCCAAGAATTCACAAAAGTTTGACTTTGCATGCAGAATACCACAGTGTGCCATCACAGCATCAAGATTTGAGACTTGTTGCCACAAGACTTGCCACCAGTTAACAACAAAGACCATTGTAAATACAACCCATATTTATGTTTATTTATTTTCCCTTCTGTACTTTAACTATTTGCACATAATATGACATTTGAAATGTCTTTATTATTTTTGAACTTTTGTGAGTGTAATGTTTACTATTCATTTTTGTATTGTTTATTTATTTTTTGTTTATTATCTATTTCACTTGCTTTGGCAATGTAAACATATGTTTCCCATGACAATAAACCCCTAAATTGAACTTGAACTTGACATTTTAATTGAGAGAGAGAGAGAGAGACTAGAGAGGAATACTTGAGAAGTACAGTGTCATGTCATGAATACTTATATTTACAGTGTCGCTGATGACATGAACTGCAGACAAAGACATTACTCAGGGAAGGTTTGACTGAACCGCTTTGTGTTTGTGAAGCTCGTACAGTATACACACATGCTCTATAACACATGCTAACACACCCAAACTGCTTGCACACACAAACACTTAAACTCACACTCTAGCACTCTGTCAGGCAGACACGCATTTTGTTTTTAAGAGCTCATGCACTAACTCTCTCACTCAATCACAAGCACACACTCACACTCTGTCTCACACACAAGTGCACACACACACAGTGGGAAGCTGTCATTGAGGAGCCTGTTGGTAATATGCTGACTACTTGGATGAATCAGAAGAATGTAGTGAAATAGGAGATCACCTCTGTGGAGTCAGTCTCCTCTCCCTCTCTTTCCCTCACTCTCTCTTAGGACGTTGTCGTGACTTTGACCCATCTCCCCATGTCACATCCAGGTTTGAGTTTTACAGGCTGGCGTGTTTAGTTTCGTTTTTGGTGTAGGGTTTTTGAGTTCTAGGTTGTTTATTTCTATGTTGGGTTAATGGTTCCCAATTAGAGGCAGCTGAGTGTCGTTACCTCTAATTGGGAACCATATATATGTTTCTGGTTTTGCACTAGGGTTTTGTGGGTTATTGTTTGTTTAGTTCATAGCGTAAGTGTTTGTTCTATGTTATGTTCGTATGTTACGATCTTCGTTCGTTTCGTTTATTATTTTCCCAGTTACGATTAGAAAATAAAGTATGTATACTGGAAGCATCGCTGCGTCTTGGTCCGTCTATCGTGAAGATCGTGACAGAATAACCCACCAGAAAAGGACCAAGCAGTGAAAGAGCCAGGATTTCTGGACATGGGAGGAAATCCTGGCTGGAGAGGGACCCTGGAAAAAGACTGCGGGGCATCGTCGCCCCAGGGAGGAGATGGAAGCAGCGAGGGCAGATCGGAGCATGGATAGGGAGAGATATTCTGGAACACGCCTGGCTAGAAAGCCCGAGAGGCAGCCCCCCCAGAAAATTGGGGGGGTCACATGGGGAGGTTGGCCGGTTCAGGGTGGACTCCTGAGCCAACTCCTCGTGCTCTTTGGAGGGAGCGTTGGAGGGAGCGTCGCACTGGAAAGACGCCGTGCTATGCAGTATTGCACACGGTGTCTCCAGTGCGCATTCATAGGCCGGTGCGCGACATTCCAGCTCCACTCATCTGTCAGGCTAGGGTGAGTGTGCAGCCTGGAAGAGTGGTGCCGGCTCTGCGCGCTAAGTCTCCAGTGCACCTTCGTGGACCGAGATATCCTGCCCCGGCTCTGCGTGCGGTGTCTCCGGTTCGCGCCCACAGCCCAGTGCGCGACATTCCAGCTCCCATCATCTGTGAGGCGGGTGAGTGAACAGCCGGGAGTAGGGTGCCGGTTCTGCGCACCAGGCCCCCTGTACGCTTAGAGAGCCCAGTACGTCCAGTCCCTGTTCCACGCTCCAGGATCCCTGTGCGTGTCGTGGACCCAGCACGTCCTGTCCCTGTTCCATGCTCCAGGATCCCTGTGTGCGTCGTGGACCCAGCACGTCCTGTCCCTGTTCCACGCTCCAGGATCCCTGTGCGCGTCGTGGACCCAGCACGTCCTGTCCCTGTTCCACGCTCCAGGATCCCAGTGCGCATAATGAGTCCAATACGGCCCGTTCCTGCTCCCCGCACCAGAGTTCCAGTGCGCATCGTGAGTTCAACACGGCCCGTTCCTGCTCCCCATACCAGAGTCCCAGTGCGCATAGAGAGTCCAATACGGCCCGTTCCTGCTCCCCACACCAGAGTCCCAGTGCGCATAGAGAGTCCAATACGGCCCATTCCTGCTCCCCGCACCAGAGTTCCAGTGCGCATCGTGAGTCCAACACGGCCCGTTCCTGCTCCCCGCACCAGAGTCCCAGTGCGCATAGAGAGTCCAACACGGCCTGTTCCTGCTCCTCGCACCAGAGTCCCAGTGCGCATCGTGAGTCCTACACGGCTCGTTCCTGCTCCCCGCACCAGAGTTCCTGTGCGCATCGCGAGTCCAGCACAGCCTGTTCCTGCTCCCCGCACCAGGTCCCCTGTGCGCATCGCGAGTCCAGCACAGCCTGTTCCTGCTTCCTGCACCAGGTCCCCTGTGCGCTTCGTGAGTCCTGCAAGAACTGTTCCGGCTTCTAGGCCTGGGCCTCCGGTGCGTGACCTCGGGCCAGCACGGCCGGCACCGGAGCCGCCACCTAAGACTAAAAGGCCCACCCGAAGACCCCCCCCCCCCATGGACTTTTGGCGCGGTCGGAGTCCGCGCCTTTGAGGGGGCCTGTCACGTCCAGGCCTGAGTTTTACAGGCTGGCGTGTTTAGTTTCGTTTTTGGTGTAGGGTTTTTGAGTTCTAGGTTGTTTATTTCTATGTTGGGTTAATGGTTCCCAATTAGAGGCAGCTGAGTGTCGTTACCTCTAATTGGGAACCATATATATGTTTCTGGTTTTGCACTAGGGTTTTGTGGGTTATTGTTTGTTTAGTTCATAGCGTAAATGTTTGTCCTATGTTATGTTCGTATGTTACGATCTTCGTTCGTTTCGTTTATTATTTTCCCAGTTACGATTAGAAAATAAAGTATGTATACTGGAAGCATCGCTGCGTCTTGGTCCGTCTATCGTGAAGATCGTGACACCCCATCTACCGTTCCATTGTACTCCCTGGACTCTGGGTGAGTAGTGGAATCCCACTGGGAAAAAACTAGTTGAATCAATGTTTCCACGTCATTTCAACCCCAGAAATCAATGTGATGATGTTCAGTCTGTCACACCCTGATTTGTTTCACCTGTCTTGTGCTTGTCTCCACCCCCCACCAGGTGTCTACTATTTTTCCCCATTATCCCCGATGTATTTCTACCTGTGTTTTCTGTTTGTTTCCTAGTCTTTCCGGTTCTGACCGTCCTGACCCCGAGCCTGCCATTCTATCCCTGATTGACTCTGCCTTGGATTACGAACCTCTGCCTGCCCTCGACCTGCCCTTCGCCTGTCCCTTTGTTATAATAAATATTCGGAGAACTATTCACCTCCTGTGTCTGCATCTGAGTCATATCCTGAGATGTGATACAATCAGCGTAGAAAACTGGATTTGCAAAAAGTCATCAACATAGGGGCATTTCATATTCTTTTTAACCTTTTAACCTGAATCCAGTGACATGGTGACATTTGCTGTTGATTTCACATTGAATTCATGTTAGTTGGTAACTCAACCAAGTGTAAATCAAAACTAGACATTGAACTGATATCTATGCCCAGTGGGATGACCTGTGGTACTGTGGTATGGCCCTGTCTCCTCCCTCATCTCCCCCACCCCTTTGTCATGGCGCTGTGGTTTCAGTTGTCTGGATGGATGCTCTGTCGACATGGAAACTGGCCTCTCTCTCACCGTGGCTTGGTGGTGTTTGGAGAACCAGGGCTATATGTCCTTTCAAGGGGGCAGGGGTTGGTGGTTGGTACCTGAATGAAGTCAACTAAGGGATGGGGGGATTGAAATGGTGAAGTGGTTTCTGGGGGTTGGCTCCCCCTTGTCTCGCCCATTCCTCCTCCGTCTCCCCTGACCCATAATGAGCATCTGTGGCAGTGTGACCCGGTTCTGGCTCCAGGAGCCAAGGGCCCGCTGTGAGGCCACCGCTGGGCCACAGCGAGACACTGCGACCACTTTCCCATGGCCCAGCACTCTCCCAGCCCCGTCATTACACTTTAATATCCTATAATACACTCCCCAACCCCTGTCTCTGCTCGAAACCGGCGGAACCAGGGGGATTCTATCCACACCGAGCACACACACCGCAAAGAACCCAGAATACCCAATATCCCCTTTTTATGTGTAACAAACCAGCACATACTATAGCTGCACAACTGCTCACATCGATGGCTGTCAGACCGCTAAATATAGGCTACTGTGAGTTTGATAAACAAGCATCACTGTCGGTTTAGGCTCAGCAGTAGAAGAGCAAAAAGTATGCTTCTAGCAACTAAAGTTGTTTTTCTGTTTGAAAAATCAGCGTGTCATGTCCCATTAGCTAATTAGAGTCATTGCAGGCCTGGCGATGCTTAACTAGGCCTTAAGTTTCTCATGGAAAGAAGAGATGAGTTTAGTTAGATTTAGTGTCTGCTGGAAATAAACCACACAGATTATTAGTAGGCTACAGTATCACTGAGCCTTTGGTCAACAGGAAAGGGAGTAGGCAGGGGGAAGTGGGGTGGTGTGGAGGAATGTGTGTGTGAGAGACAAATCTGTTTGTTTTTCTGGTTATAGTGTGTGTCTAAATAGTGTGTGTGTGTGTCTGGATGAGTTATAGTGTGTCTAGGAACCCTGTGTAAATGCTTTCATCCATATATGTGTATGTGTGTGGTTCTCTGTGTGGCTGTGGGAGAGAGCGTGGTGGGAGAGACAGGGAGAGATAGCTTGTGTACCGGTTATCAGGGGGTTAGAGTAGCCCAGTGAAGACCTCGATTCACAGGCCCAGGAGCTAATGAGAGCCAAGCTATGTTCTCTCCGCTCTGCCACCCGGCCCTGTCTGTCCCTCTGTTCTGTTCAGGCCCTCCTGTATGCTCCACTCCCCTCTGCTCTCCCACAACTCTCCTCCACTCCCTCCCTTTATGTTCCCTTGTCTGAAAGTGGTGGGGAAAGGATTTGGGGGGAAGCAGAAGGCTCACCAAGTTTAATTTGCTGGATTAAAACAGAGACAGAGCAAATATAGTGGACATCAAATCAAATCAAATCAACGTTTATTTGTCACGTGAGCCGAATACAACAGGTGTAGACCTTACAGTGAAATGCTTACGCACAGGCTCTAACCAATAGTGCAAAAAAAATGTATTAGGTATTAGGAAATGAGACAGAAGGAGGATAGAGGGAGAGAGACAAAAAGAGAGGGGGAGAGAGACAGGGGAGAAGGGGGTGAGAGCGACAGGGAGGTGGGATAGAGAGAGCTGCAGGATGATGGCATGTTTTTGGAGCTCCGGCAAATACTACGGGTTTGTTGTTATGAGAGAGACCATTGGCATGGGGCAGATGGACATTTTCAGGGTGTTTGTAGCCAGAGATTATTAGTCAGGCATGTGTCTGACTAATGTGAACTGGGTATGGTCCATCCTGAACACAGACAGGGTCCAGCGGATTAAGACGAGGGTCATCCCATCACAGCGTGACTTCAACTGATCAACTCTGACCTCTGATCCCACACACTGGGCACACGGGAGATGGATAGACTCCCCGGTCGGTCAGTCATATGGGTGTAAGTGTGTGCGTGTGTGTGTGTTTGTGTGTATGTGCATGCTTGTGTGTGTGGCCTGGGGGTGACTGCAGTGCTATGTGAGCTGTGTAATATCAGATCTGGGCTGTGTGGAGAGCCATTGTCCCCTTATATCCCTCCATCCTGCAGGTGCACTAATGACCGTGCATACCCTGTGAAGGAGAGATGAAGTCACAGAGTGAACACAAACACACACATAGACATACACATACAATATACATACACACACACAAGCTTAGACTGGAATTGAATGCCTGGAATTCACTTTCTCAACACACACAGAAAGCAGAGCTATGGAGTGTGTGTGTATATACTATATATATGCTTCTTATGTGGCGGCTTTTGAGCGGCTCAGACAGGAGCGGTCACAGAGAATGTGGCTACCCCCTGGGCTGTGTGTATCAGGTCACAGCTGCTAAAACAGCCTGCAAACACAATTTGCCTGTTTGTTTGGGCCTCCAGGCAAATAAACTCTGCTAAACCCAACCTCCTAGCTAGCATCTCAATGAACCTGTAGCTTTGGTCAGCACATTCTGTTCCTAGTTCAACTAGCTCTCACAGTCTCGTGTCAGAATTAGGCATTCGTTGGGCCTCCCGGGTGGCGCAGCGATCTAAGGCACTGAGGTGTCACTACAGACCCGGGTTCGATGTCGCCACTACCGGGAGACCCATGAGGCCCAGCATCGTCCGGGTTAGGGGAGGGTTTGGCTGGCCGCAATGTCCTTGTTCCAGCGACTCCTTGTGATGGGCCGGGCACATTCACACTGACTTCGGTGGCCAGTTGTACGGTGTTCCCTTCGACATATTGGTGCTGCTAGTTTCCGGGTTAAACGGCTTGGCAGGGTCGTGTTTCGGAGGATGCATGACTCTCGACCTTCAACCCTCCTGAGTCCTTACGGGAGCTGCAGTGATGGTACAAGACTGTAACTACCAATTGGGGAGAAAAAGGGTTAAAAAAAAGATGCATTAACTCTGAACTTTTAAGGTTAAGGTTTGGGACACGCTACCTTTGGCACTTGAGTCTTATGCCGCTCCGCAATCCCCATCCACAACACCTTGGCAATACTGGAACCTACTTGAAGGTAAAGCTTTCACTGTTGCCCCTAGTGGCCGGTTTGCATGTCATCTCCCGACGTCCTCAGACATGGATGGACGTCGAATACTGACTTGTATCACGGGTGACCTGGCTGTGCTAGCTAGTCAAATATATGCTTGGAAAGCTTGTTGTCATTTCTGCCTGTTTCATGTGTTGCATAAGCCTTCTGTTCTCCCAATGGCCCTCTTTGGCCCTCCTTGGCCCACTCTGGCCAACTTCGGCCCTGCCTGGTGTCTGACCTCCTGTTCATTAGACTCATTAGTGTTGGGTCTCTGGCTCCTAGACTACAACTCCCCTGGGGAGGGAAGGGTTGGAGTGTGTGTCTGTGTCTTCTCTGGAGCCGGAACACAGCCTGACTGTCTGTCGTCGCTGCGCAGATGTCCAGAGGATTACGTCACATTGACCACACCCTGCTCCCCACTACTCCCCTGCTCCCCCACCTCGGAACCCCCATATACCCCAATCTTGAAACCTCACAAAGTCCTGTTTCACCCTGGACAATGAGCTTGGATGTATTACCAGCTCTGCACTAATATCTCTTATACACACACACACACACACACACACACACACACACACACACACACACACACACACACACACACACATTGCTCTCACACTGACCTTGTTCCCCATGACTTCATCTGTCTTTGCCTCATCTATATTTGGGGCAGGGTCCGTGAGACTACACAGCCCATGATGCATTGGAATGTGTGCTGGTGCTGATTGGTGTGGGCCAGAGGAGACACTGCAGACCCGGAGGTCCCCAGAGATATCACAGGAGGCCAAGCATTGCTTCACTGAGAGAGTGCACTGCAAAGGTCAACTTGTTCGATGGTTTGTTTGTTGCTTTATAGTGAGGAGATGTCATCAGCAAAATCACATTACATTCATATACACGAAGGATATCTCAGGTCTAATAATGTCAAAGATTTGTCTTTGGCAAGATCTTTAGCTTCATATACATTTTTTGTTTCATGCCCTTCTGCACTGTACCTCAATGTCTCCCATAACACTGATCCCAGTGCTGCTCTGTGTCTCCCAGATGGTTCCCAGTGTCTCAGGTCACATAAAGCTGAATGAATTGAGCATTGACTGACACAGACGGTATGAGTACATGAGCGATCCATTGGGTCTAGTAGCGTGATGGAATCTGTTTTCACTGTTCTGGAATCTGATGTTCTAGAACAGAGAGTGGACCAATGGTGACCCTGTACCCCTATTCACTCCCTGACCTTTTAAGGAAACCTCACCTTTGACCCCTCACAATGGTGGGGTTAGATACTCCCCTTTCCCTTTCGCCTTCTCTCTCTCTTTCCTTCTCTCTCTGTTTCCTTCTCTCTCTATTTCCTTCTCTCTCTCTCTTTCCTTCCCTCTCTCTATTTCCTTCTCTCTCTCTTTCCTTCTGTCTCTCTTTCCTTCTCTCTCTCTTTCCTTCTCTCTCTCTTTCCTTCCCTCTTCCCCTCTTTTTCTCTCTTCTCCAATCTTCCCATCTGCATTCTAACAGAGTGCAGTCATCTCTGAAGGATGAATCGCTGGCACTGTTCAGACCATGACTGAGGCAACAATAGAGTAAAACTCCTCCGAAAGAAGAGAAAAGCGGGGTTTATGTCTGTCCGCACAGAGAATGAGGAAGGGATGACATGGACTGGCTACAGATGCGAGACAGAGAGGGTAAATTAGAAAGAGAGAGAAATAGTGAGAGAGGGGGACAATAACACAGCTTCCCCCAAGGCTTGTGGGATAGGGTCAGGGGTCGTCGCAGCTGAGAGAGATTCATATCCGAGCCCTGTTGCCCCTTCAACCCTTTGGCTGTTATGTCCCTTATTTCTCCCCCATCCCTCTCTCTGTGTGACTGCTCTGTTATGTCTCATCCAGCCGCAGATCCCCAGGTTTATATTAGCACTGGAAGCGGAGCGCTGAAATGCAGGGACCATGTCTACCCAATCCCAGTCAGGCAGAACAGGGAATCAGGGGCAGGCAGGGGGCTGCTAGCATACTGGGGCATTTAATGGTAAGATTGATGGTATTTTGGATCTTTGACTCATGCTTGTGGAGATCGGCTAAATCAGATTTGGTTCTGTTGGGGTTAGCTGACTGGTTAGGGATTCTGTGTAGTTTCTGTAAATGTCTCGTCGGTTGTGAGTAGTAGACTAGCTTACTGATAGAACCAGGGTTTAAGATAGGATGGCAGGAGTAGTACTACTTGTCATAGAGTTAGGCTGGGGTAGACTACTAGAGTATAGCGCTCTTACTGGTGATTGACTCACCCTTGGCTGCTGCTGAATGCATCTCTTGTCATCGACTTTGGGAGTAGTGGGCTGGCTACGTAAATAAATATAGCCTGTATTACAGTAATGGGAGGCAAGCCGGGGCACGGGTGGGCTAAGTTGAGGCATGGGGAGGGCAGGGGACCAGGCTATGGCATGGGGGACAGGCTGAGGAATGGGGACACTGCTGCCGGGTCGTATGCCTGGTATTAACATGAGCCTAATCATTCCACTGATTTGCAGCACTTCCTGCTATATATACACAAGCCTGGATATTTTGCGAGACGCTGGGGGGGTTGCGAAACATATACTCTTCTACCCACCCACATGCATATTTACAGAGGGAGTGGGGAGAGCAGGATTTTCAGGCTGGATCATGGTGATCGTGTCCAGCCACTGTGTTCTTAAAGCTAAGAATATCTAAAGCTTTTTCCAGTCATCGATGATACCTGTCCTGCCGACTAGGCCAATAGTATCAGTCCATCCTTGTGAATTGTTCTCACATAGGTCTACACAGAGCAGGGTCATTGGAATGGACTACTGGGTTGGACTACTGGGTTGGACTACTGGGTTGGACTACTGGGTTGGACTATTGGGTTGTATGAGACCCAGAGGTGGGCCAATAGAGCCCTCCAACATGCAGGAAGAATGCTCGCCAACGCAAATAGAACAGGGCTGTTGGCAAAGCACGTCCCTCTGTCCCTCGGTTACACAAAGAGAGAGGGAGAAGGAGAGAAAGATAAAGAACATGAGAGAGAGAAAGAGGTTGGGAAGAAAGAGGGAGAAGTATTATTTACTCCCTCACTCCATTTATTATTATCTCTGTTTATTATGCTTCAGGGTAACTGTGGATTTTATAATTCAATATGACCACAAGTCCTTGAGGAGGGTAACAGAGATGTAGAGGGAGGTCAGGATAGGGGTGTGGGGGAGGTATCTGTTTCTACACACACAAACACACCCGTGTCCAGGCTAAGCCCCATGTCGCCTCTCTCCTCCCAGCACCAACTCTGACCTTCTCTCTCATTAGAACGCAGGGCAGCCCAGGGGTCAGGGGTTAGAGATCAGGGCAGCTCCAGAGACTAGACAATGGCCAAACCACCACCTGGAGTAAATCAAGGTCTCTTTCTGGAAGATTAGCCGTGACAGCCGCCATTACAGGGGCCAAATAAACAGCCCCTGGAGAACAGCAAGGGCTTGTGGGTAGCCAGGGGGGACACACAACCCCTTCAGTGTCCGAAGGACGGCCCACAACTCACTCTGCCCCGGTAGGTCGTACCGCATGTGTGAGTGATTAAAGGTGGACGCTGAGGTAGGGGTGAGATGGGGGAAACGAGGGGGAAAGGGGGAGATGGAGGTGTGGGTTGTAGGCCGAGGAGTGAGGGGGTTGAGGGGGTTGAGGGGGTTTCGGTGAAGGGAAAGCTTTGTTTTTGGACTCGTATTTCATGGGTTAGACTTCTTGTTTGTTAGTCCAGACCCTCTAGATGTGTTTATGTGCGAGGGGAGCGAGGGGAGCCTGAGGTGGAAAATACAAATATATTCCCTCCTTCCCCCCCCCTGCTTTTTCTGTGGATGGAAGATTTTTCTCAAATGATGTAGCGGACGTAGTGTCGAACCATGTTGTGGATAATAAGACAGAGATATGACTACAGAGACCGTCAGCTTAGCTGTCTCCATTGAAACATCAGTGTGATCGTTTAAAACTGACCACTGGCCTCTGTGAATGATTTTGTTTATGTGCATTCTTTATGTGTGTGTGTGCGTGTGCATGTGAGTATGTCTGTGCAGCTGAGGGGTTCTTTGGAGGGTCCATGAGTATGTGTGGGTTTGTGTTTAACTTAAGGGAGGCGAGGGGGTAGGTGGGGAGCGACTCGGTCAAGCGGTCAGGAAATAAGTCCATCCACATCCCATTGAGGGGTTTGATGGTTGGTTTTTGGTAATCTCCCACATGCCAGTCTCCCCCTTCCTCAGCCATGCACCCTGTCATTACAGTGACAGTCAGGTCCTGTTTAACCCCAATCACCCGTGGTAATAACCGTCTTAATAACCCACTCCGCATGTAATATTTCACTGCTGTTATGATGAGTATGTCACTCCACATTTCAACCACGGAAAAAAAGACTCAGAAGCAGCCACAGGCTAAAATCACTATGTGAACTTTGTTCGGAGATGACGTGTGCTTACATTGACCACAGTGGTGATAAAAAGGGGTTGAGATAAATTGGGGTGAGTATTTTCCTTGTGTGCTTTATTGAAGGACACAGCCACTGGACAGAGGAACTCTGCCTAGAAGCCAGCATCCCCTTCACTGTTGACGATGAGACTGGTGTTTGTCAAACAATATATGGGGGATTGGAAGTGATGCAGACAATTACATTGAAAATGTAAATCGATCTGCAATATTAAAGCTGATCTATCCCCTAACAAAAAAAAGTTACAAAAAAGTATTCTGACCCTTTGCTTTGAGACTCGAAATTGAGCTCAGGTGCATCCTGTTTCTATTGATCATCCTTGAGATGTTTCTACAACTTGATTGGAGTCAAATGGTAAATTCAATTGATTGGACATTATTTGGAAAGGCACACACCTTTCTATGTAAGGTCCCACAGTAGACAGTGCATGTCAGAGCAAAAACAAAGTCATGAGGTCGAAGGAATTGTCCCTAGAGTCCCCAGGTAGGATTGTTTTAGAGGCACAGATATGGGGAAGGGTACCAAAAAATATCTGCAGCATTGAATGTCCCCAAGAACACAGTGGCCTCGATCATTCTTAAATGGAAGAAGTTTGGAACCACCAAGACACTTCCAAGAGCTGGCCGCTCGGCCAAACTGAGCAATCGGGGGAGAAGGGCCTTGGTCAGAACCAGATGGTCACTTTGACAAAGCTCTAGAGTTCCTCTGTGGAGATGTGAGAACCTTCCAGAAGGACAACCGTCTCTGCAGCACTCCACCAATCAGGCCTTTATAGTAGAGTGGCAGACGGAAGACACTCCTCAGTAAAAGGCACATGGCAGCCGGCTTGGAGTTTGCCAAAAGACACCTAAAGGACACTCAGACCATGAGAAACAAGATTCTCTGGCCTGATGAAACCAACATTGAACTCTTTGGCCTGAATGACAAGTGTCACGTCTGGAGGAAACCTGGCACCATCCCTACGGTGAAGCAGGGTGGTGGCAGCATCATGCTGCAGGGATGTTTTTCAGTGGCAGGGACTGGGAGTCTAGTCAGGCTTGAGGGAAAATGAGCAGAGCAAAGTATAGAGAGATCCTTGAAAAAACCTGCTCCAGAGTACTCAGCACTTAATGCTGGTGCGAACGTTCACCTTCCATCATGACAACGACCCCAAGTACACAGCCAAGACAATGCAAGAGTGGCTTCGGGACAAGTCTCTGAATGTCCTTGTGGCCCAGCCAGAGCCCGCACTTGAACCCGATCGAACATCTCTGGAGAGACCTGAAAATAGTTGTGCAGCAACGCTCCCAATGCAACCTGACAGAGATTGAGAGGATCTGCAGAGAAGAATGGGAGAAACTCCCCAAATACAGGTGTGCCAAGCTTGTGGCGTCATACCCAAGAAGACTTGATGCTGTAATCGCTACCAAAGGTGCTTCAACAAAGTACTGAGTAAAGGGTCTGAATACTTATATAAATGTGATATTTCAATTTTTAGCAAACATTTCTAAATCCCTGTTTTTGCTTTGTCATTATGGGGTATTATGTGTAGATTGATGAGGGGGCAATTTAACAGAATAAAGCTGTAATGTTACAAAATGTTAAAAAAGTAAAGGGGTCTGAATACTTTCCGAAGGCATTGTATAGTGTATCTCTAGCTTAAACAGATTCTTATGGGGATTTCTGGTTGATATGCTAATTAGATGTGTTGATATGCAAACGTAGACTTTAGGGGGTTAATGTTTGTGTCTGTAATCCATTACCCAAAAACCCATGGAAATATCTCATTGTACAGCACACACACACAAAGAAGCATGCACGCACGCACAAACACACACACACACTCCCTCCCCTACAGTACACACACATCCACACTGTTTTAATGAGACGGAGACAAGCCCACGGCCCTCTGCCCCTCTACCAGACAGAGTGAGAGCCTCTGGGGGAGTGAAACCAGGAAACCCTACTCTCAGGCAGTCTGCGCCGCCCGGTGAGAGAAGGAAGCCGGCCTGGGAATCCGCTAATGTAGCGCTTATACGGGTCTGCTACATCAGAGAGACAACCTTGGGCAGGTCTCAGCTTGTTAAAGGGCCAAGAGACAGAGACCTGCGGAGAGAAGCCGCTGGAGAGAAGACTACCGGGCCAGGGATGGGCCAGGCAGACCCTTTCATTCCCTGCCAGAGCCAGATTACTTCCAAATGGACCCAGAGAGCCTGGCCTGGCTGGAGAGAGAGAGAGAGACAGACAGAGAGAGAGACAAAGAGAGAGAGAGAGAGAGAGAGAGAAACTGTGGGATGGAAAGAGAGTTGGGGATGGAGAGAGAGAGAGAGAAAGGGGGGGTGGTGGGGGGGTGCCGGCCCTATGGTTCACAGAGAAAATAAAGCTGCCATCAAAATCTAGACAGTAGAGACCAAGTGGAACCATTTTTTCCCACTGACTAGTTGGATCCTGAACAGTAGGTAATACAAGATCATACAATTCTTATGACAGCTAGATTGTTGTTATCTGTAACTTGTTTGTCCCCTCCCACATAAAAAATATGACCGTTTACTATAGAATACTACAGAACTTACTATAGAATTCTGTAGTAAACTGTAGTATACTGTAGAATACCATACTGCACAGTATCCCTCGGTCATGTGTAGTACTTAATAGTAGTACTTAATAAAGCATTTTCTAGTATACTGTAGAATACTATAGTAGAAAATACAGTATTTTTCCACAAACAAAACACTAGTAAATACAACAGAAATGTCTGCCAAAACACTACAGTCCACAAAAAAAACTACATTTTTATAACTATAGTAAATACTACAGTATTTAATCAGCATAAAACCCTGCCCATTCCCCTTCCCCATATCCCAATTTGTGCCTCCCTTAAGTGAGACACCGATATGCCAAGTATAGAGCATATATTGTGTTCTCTAAAGATAATAGAAAAAAGCAGAAGCGTTTAGCTCTCTGTTCAGAACCCAAACTGACCTACAGGTTATAGAACATTAGTTATTGGGGGTTAGCTGCATTGCTCAAGGGCAGAACGTCAGATTTTTTTCACCTTGCTGACTCAGGGATTCAAACCAGCAGCTTTTCAGTAACTAGTCCAACCACTAGGCTACCTGCTGTGGTAAAGTGTAGAGTTTTTGCGGACTGTAGTGTTTTTGTGGACATTACCGTAGTATTTACTACAGTGTTTATTTTGTGCCGATAATACTTTTATCGGCACATTTTATAGCAAATACTGCACTTGATCGAGGGATACTACAATGTGTAGGATAGTATTCGACAGTATACTATGTTTTACTATAGAATTCTATAGCAAGTAGTGTAATATTCTATAGCAAACTGTCGTATTTTGTCATTTAGGGAGGATCCATAGTGCATTGTGTATGTTCCCTCACACCCAGTACCCAGACCACAGCCTCAGAGCTAGACAGGGTGAGGATCATCTCAGAGTGCTGTGTCATCCATCACATCAGCCATAGAGAGCTGCAGGCTCGGCAGGCCAGTTCAACCACAAGGTCCACCTATTCTACCACCACTCCGTTAGACCTATCAGCAGACTCAAAGAGCACTTCCTCTCCAGGAGTGGATATCAAATCACAAACACACATAGGAAACCACGAGCACATGTAATGTTTAGTTCTATGTGGTCGTTTCGGACTGTTTCCGAAATGTGTGTTAGTAATCCAGGGCATGCAGATAGGTAAAACATTATGTCTTTTAGTAAGGACTGTTTGCACCTATCCAGGACAGAGACATGCACATGCACACACAAAACAAACACGCAAAAGCACATACTCTCACACACACGTACACACACACATGCACACAAAGAGAGGGAGAGAGATCCCACACAGATCCTCTCTCGGACTCAGTCAGAATGATCTTGGTCTGGAAAGATATCCCACAAAAAAATACTATATTGTAAACGGGGTGGTTCGAGCCCTGAATGCTGATTGGCTGACCAACGTGGTATACTGTATCAGACCGTCTACGACAGGTATGACAAAACGTATTTTTACTGCTCTAATTACGTTGGTCACCAGTTTGTAATAGCAATAAGGCACCTCGGGGGTTTGTGGTATATGGCCAAAACACCACGGCTAAGGGCTGTGTCCAGGCACTCCGCGTTGCTTCGTGCATAAGAACAGCCCTTAGCTGTGGTACTGTATATTGGCCATGTACCACATCCCCCTCTGGCCTTATTTCTTAAGTATGCTATGGTTTAAATACTATAGTATTCACTGAAGAGTTTTTGCAAACTTTACTGTAGTATTTACAGTTAACTACAGTATAAATAGGGGAAAATAATAAAGAAGAGAAAATATATTTAAAAAAATATATTTACTACCGTTCAAAGGTTGGGGGTCACTTAGAAATGTCCTTGTTTTTTAAAGAAAAAGCTACTTTTTTTGTCCATTAAAATAACATCAAATTGATCTGAAATACAGTGCAGACATTGTTAATGTTGTAAATGACTATTGTAGCTGGAAATGGCTGATTTTTAATGGAATATCTACATAGGCGTACAGAGGTCCAATTATCAGCAACCACAGGTTGTATTAAAGTCTGAATTTAAAATGTATTAAATTTAGATTTTGTGTCCCTGTCCTAAAAGTGGAATTATGTATTTTTTTAAATATTTTTTTTTTATTAAAATGTAAAACTGAAATGTCTTGAGTCAATAAGTATTCTACCCATTTGTTATGGCAAGCCTAAATAAGATCAGGAGTAAAAAGATCACATAATACGTTGCATGGACTCACTCTGTGTGCAATAATAGTGTTTAACAAGATTTTTAACCTCTACAGGCACCGGGGCTGTATTCGGAGGTTTGGAGAGTCTGGCGTGCCCAAAGTAAAATGCCTGCCACTCAGGCCCAGGATATGCCCATAATTAGTACTATTGGATAGGAAACACTCGGAAGTTTCTAAAACTGTTAAAATAATGTATGTGAGTATAACAGAACTGATATAGCAGGCGAAAACCCGAGGAATTTCTGTCCGGATTTTTTTTTTTTGTGACATGCCCTCACTTTTAATGTCTGCCTATGGGATTCTCAGTAAAATAGGACCCAGATTGCAGTACCTATGTCTTCCACTAGATGTCAACAGTATTTAGACAAGGTTTCATGCATTTATCATGGAAGAGAGACGAATAGAAGAAGAATATGTAAGAGGATGGAGGAAGTCACTTGAGTTTTTTGTGCACGAGACCGTGAGCGCGCTCCTCTGTATTTTCCTTTTCTATCGTTTAGGATACTATCCGTGTGAAATATAATCGTTTATATATATAAAAGTATACATTATAAATTATGTTTGATTTGTTTGGGCAAAGTTGATAGGTATAATTTCAAACAAACATGGATTGTCTTGCTTGGACACTTCGGATTGCCCTCAGCAGAAGATCATCAAAGGTAAGCGATTTATTTTACCTCTTATATGTGTTTTGTGAGACCCGCGCTGGTTATGATATTGTGCTAATGCATCAAATATGTGAGGTGCTATCCTCAAACAATCAAATGTAGTGCTTTCGCCGTAAAGCCTTTTTGAAATCTGACAATGCTGTGATATTGCCAAGAGTCAAAGCTTTTGACGAGTATGCAACACTTGCATATTTATGAATGTTTTATAATTAAACTTTTGGATTTTGAATTTGGCGCCTTACATTTTTTCGGGTAGTGTCGGGAATGGGGCGCTAGCACCCCAATGATCCTTAAGTAGTTTTTAATGACTACTTAATTTCTGTACCCCACACATACAATTATATGTAAGGTCCCTCAGTTGAGCAGCGAATTTCAACCACAGATTCAACCAGAAAGACCAGGGATGCTTTCCAATGCTTCACAAAGGGCACCTATTGGTAGATGGGTATAAATAAAAAAAGCAGACATTGAATATCCATTATGGTGAAGTTATTAATTACACTTTGGATGGTGTATCAATACACCCAGTCACTACAAAAGATACAGGCGTCCTTCCTAACAGTTGCCAGAGAGGAAGGAAACCACTCAGGGATTTCACAATGAATGTCACGAATGTCATGAATGTCAGTTCCTCTCCTTGTTCGGGCGGCACTTGGGGTATTGGAAGCCTGAGCCTACTGGAATAACCGTGTTACCAGGATCCTGCATCAATCAACCAACCTTTCCCTCTCACTCTTTCTCTCTTTCACACACAGCAATACACCACACACACACACACAGAGAGATACACATGCAAAGAAAGTCACACAGAGATACACACGTACAGACACACACACACACAGATTCACATGTGCACATGCAAAGACACACACACAGAGATACACACGTGCAGACACAGACACACACGTGCACGCACACAGACGGTGGTGTAAGAGCACAGGAGGGTTGAACATTTTACTGGAATGGTCAGTCATTCTTTTCTTACTCAATTCGGTCTGATCATTTTTTTTATTTGTTTCATGAATCTACTTGTCCCTCTTCCTAACTCCCTCCCTTCCCTTCCCTTCCCTCTCCCCTCCTCCCTCCCCTGCAGCCTGGTCTGTGTAGTGTTTTACCGTGCCGGTCACTCTGCATGTGCTCTAGATTAGGCTCTTTGTTCTTTGTGGTCCTTCTATGAGATAGGCTCGTTAATCACACACTTTTACAGTACTCCACTCCTCCATTCCTCTTCTCTTGCTCACCTCCTGCCATCCCTGGCCCGGATGTTAATTCTCACTCCTCCAAAACCGCAGTACTGTTAGTCAAAATCATATGGAGACACCTCAGTGGGGTCCAGACATAGGCCCTATAGCTGTCAACCCATTCTGGAGGTGTTTTATTTTTCATGTCACTGGTGAAGATAGTTTGTGTTAAATTCATCATAAATAGAGCAGAGGTGCAGCAACACTCTCTTACACTGTAAATTAGAACAGCATGCCAGAAGTTGAGTTTCTGTGCAGGAGGCCCCAAAAGAACAGTTTCTCTCGCTTTCTCGCTCTCGTTCTCTCCCTCTTTCGCTCTCGCTCTCTCATACACACACAATCAAATCCACACACAAATCCACTCTAAGCCCCCTTCCTAAAATATCTCTCACACGCTAGGGCTCCACTCTCATCGTTCTGAGCTTCCCCCCCAACCCGCCATGTCCCTTCACCCCATTGGTGAATTAGCATTTTCCACAGCTCACTTTTGTCTTAGCTGAGCTGCCCCCTCTCTCCCCGCTGGTATGTGGCCATCATTAATCTGCAGCTAGCTCTACAGACCTGACCCCCCAACCCCCACCCCACCCAGCTCAGCTCAGGGGGCCGCTGGGAAAGGGGCCCTTCACAACTCATGTGTAGTCCTCTCCTATCCCCTCCTCCTCTCCTCCTCTCCTCCTTGCTAGCTTGCTCGCGGTCACACGTACTAATGGAATGCACTCATTAGCATCTCAGTCGTGTTCTGCCGTGCAATATCGGGTCAGGCAGGGGAACGAACGGCTCTTTTGTCGATTGCTTTTAGAGATGCAAAATGTGATACCATTTAAGATTCCAGGCCCCCCTTCCCTTAATTATAAAAAGTGTCCCACCATCAACACCCACTTTTAAAATAGTCTGATGCTTATCCAATGTGGAGTAACAACCTGTGCCAAGTCTATGCCAATACAGCGCCAGTCTGTGCCCCCTTCCTGCCCACGCAAACACCATGGGGCCATACTTGCGAACATTAGAAAAAGTTTACATTTAACCTGGGCCGCCCTCTCAAAATGCGCATCAGCCAATTTCAATCAACATGTAATGGATTACAAAAAATGTAACTGTAATCCGTTACGTTACCAGCAAAAATATTGTAATCAGATTACAGATACTTTTGAAAAAGTAGGATTGCTTTTATATTCAGACAAGATGTTTGCGAATAAATCTTTGACACCTTTCTGTTTTCTCAATGACATTCATATGAGCATTGAAAAAAGGAGCAAGTTTAAGTTTGTTCTGCCTGAGCATGTCTGACCACAAGTCAGAGACAACTATGATGACACACCAAATGCGTTTGATGGATCACGGGAAAAGAGCAGGAATAGGCTTTTGTAGGCTACAGTCCAAGCTATGTCTTCCAATGGGGCGACTGCTGTCAGCATCCAAAGATTATCCAACTTGAATAAACGCTTGGAGGTAAGGTTGACAGCAGTGATGTAGTCTACGGCGATACGGATATCACTTATTATTGATATCTATATAGCACATTGATGTGAATCACACTGCTGTTCTCTCATTTAGGTACAAACACTGTATTGCCTAAAATAAAACAATACTTCTGATATCATGGATGGTCAGTCCCTGAATCCATAGCTCTGTGTACTAACTGAGAGTGGTTACATTTCTCCAGGCCCATCCCTCAGATTTTTACCAAAAGAGAGGCCGCTTTGTTATGGTTTCAACTGTGGATTAAATAGCTGCACATTATCGAGATATCAAAGTGTCACCAACAAAAACGTTAACAATAGGACTATAGCAAGTGCAGCATATGGCATAATGTTTTCAGACGCAAATAATACTTTCCGTAGTGCTCAAAGCATGCCATTCCATGAGAGCAGAATTTATTTTTCAACTCGAAGCATTGAGCCCAATCAGTCCTCCATGACAACAAAATCATAAACCACAGAGTATGCTAATAAGTTCTTCGTTTTTCGGTCATGCTCAGGTAAAATCTTTTGAATAAACTATACTTCCATAATTCCAAGTTCTATTCTTGAAGATCAAGGGCTATTAAATTATTTTGAATGACTGGAAATCTGACAGACTTTTGAAATGTAAAGATATAACCAAATCGTATTATTATCTGTAGTAGAAAGCAACAGGTTAGAAGAAGCCTACGTAACCAACACATAAAGTAAAACGCAACAGTCATTTATGACCAGTTAATTAAACTCTAACATTGATTTATCCTGCAATAGATGTTGTTCAATTGGTAATATACATTTTTGTCTTTTTCTAATCAGATTATGCTACTGAGTTTAGGTAATCCAAAAGTTACGTTACTGATTACAGTTTTGGACAGGTAACTAGTAACTGTAACGGATTACATTGCTAAAGTAACCTACCCAACCCTGTGCATGATGCATCCTTGACTAGGCTACTAGCTACTAACGTTAGACAAAATTTCACATATATGACAAAATCTCTAATTTTTGCCTATTCGTTTCACACACATGCATGTGCTTTCTCAGCAGTAGTGGTGTAGTAGGATTATACAACAAGTAGGATTATAGTCATACATCATTAAAAAAAGTTGAAGACGCTTTTGGTCTTGTCATATAGCTGTAATTTACCCCTTAATGCTGTCACTAATTGGTGGCGTGATCCATTAATGCGTTAAGTTTGAATCCCCCTCGAGGCAAGGTTATAATTTGAGGAAAAAACACTCCCTTGTTGGTCCTAGAGTCAAATAATGCACATGTGACAAAATAGATGATTATAACAATGCATATAAAACGTTGTAGGCCTATACTTAGTTGTACACATCCATGTTATCTAGCCTATGCAATAAGACCATTAAAAGGATCGGCCCCTTTTTTTTCAATTTTCACCTAAAATGTCATACCCAAATCTAACTGCCTGTAGCTCAGGTCCTGAAGCAAGGATATGCATTTTCTTGGTACCATTTGAAAGGAAACACTTTGAAGTTTGTGGAAATGTGAAAGGAATGTAGGAGAATACAACACAATAGATCTGGTAAAAGATAATACAAAGAAAAAAAACCCTGTTTTTTTGTATTTATTTTTGTATTTTTTTGTACCATCATCTTTGAAATGCAAGACAAAGGCCATAATGTATTATTCCATCCCAGGTGCAATTTAGATATTGGCTACTAGATGGCAGCAGTGTATGTGCAAAGTTTTAGTCTGATCCAATGAACCATTGAATTTCTGTTAAATGTTTTGTATCAAGACTGCCCAAATGTGCCTAATTTGTTTATTAATAACTTTTAATGTTCAAAACTGTGCACTCTCCTCAAACAATAGCATGGTATTCTTTCACTGTAATAGCTACCGTAAATTGGACAGTGCAGTTAGATTAACAAGAATTTAAGCTTTCTGCCAGTATCAGATATGTCTATGTCCTGGGAAATGTTCTTGTTACTTACAACATAATGCTAATCGCATTAGCCTACGTTAGCTCAACCGTCCCGCAGGGGACCCACCAATCCTGAAGAAGTTTTAACTTCTTAATAGCAGTGTGTATTTCTGCAAGGCTAAAGAAAGACAGCTCCTTATTAAATGTATTCTTAATCTACATTTTCATGCTGTTGGCTGCACTTCCCTTCTCAACACAGTAACACAATAAATGTAATTCAACATTTCAAAGGGGGACATTTTATAGGGATTTGAACCCTTGTCACAATCTGAGGCAATTATGAGAAGCTAGTCAAACGCACGTGATCTAGTTTCTTTGATTATCAGAGCGTGCCATTGGACTTCGGTTAAGTATGCTTTCATGAACAATAGTTGGATCACGTCCAACTACGTCAACGATTTGAATTGGCTAGCTGTGCAGGTTAGCATAGGGCTAAATGTGTCAGGTTATCTAATAGGAAGAGCTAAGATGTAGCATTTTATCATGTAACTACATGAATGATTTTAATTGGCTGATGTTCATTTTGAGACGGATGTCCAGGTTAAACTTAAACTTTTTCTAATGTTTGTAAGTATGGACCCAATGAGACTGACCTCTTCCCAGACTAGCCAAATCTAGTCAAAACCCAGCTAGCACATAACGTTCTGAGAACCAAATGTTTTTTAGAGCTTGGTGATAGTGTGCGCCACCCTATGGGACTCCCAATCACTGCCGGTTGTGGTACAACCTGAATTTGAACTAGGGTGTCTGTAGTGACCCCTCTAGCACTGAGATGCAGTGCCTTAGACCGCTGCGTCACTCGAGAGAATTTTCAGTGGGGTAAAGTACTTAAGTAAAAATACTTTAAAGTACTACTTAAGTATTTTTTTGGGGTATCTGTACTTTACTTTACTTTACTATTTATATTTTTGACAACTTTTACTTTTACTTCACCACATTCCTAAAGAAAATGATGTACTTTTTACTCCATACATTTTCCCTGGCACCCAAAAATACTCATTACATTTTGAGTTGCTTAGCAGACAGAAAATGGTCCAATTCGCAGACTTATCAAGAGAACATCCCTGGTCATCCCTACTGCCTCTGATCTGGCAGATTCACTAAACACAAATGCTTTGTTTGTAAATTATGTCTGAGTGTTGGAGTGTGACCCTTGTTATCCGTAAATTTTAAAAACAAGACAATTGTGCCATCAGGTTTGCTTAATATAAGGATTATTTTATTATTTGTACTTTTACTTTTACTTTTGATACTTAATTAAGTATATTTTAGCAACTCCATTTACTTTAGATACTTAAGTATATTTAAAACCAAAAACGTAGTAGTATTTTACTGGGTGACTTTCACTTTTACTTGAGGAATTTTCTATTAAAGTATGAACTTGAGGACATTTTCCACCACTGAGAGTTTGCAAAACGTATGATACGTTAAGAATTCTTGCTAGGTTGCTAGGTGGCTAACATTAGCGAGTCTAGGGGTTAGGGTTAGGGTAGGCTAAAAGGGTTAAGGGAAAGGTTAGCTAAGGAGTTGAAAAGCTGCCTGTGATGAGATTCAAACTTGGGTTGCTAGACTTCATGTTATATGCCCACATTTTTACATTTAGCAGACACTCTTATCCAGAGCAATTAGGGTTTTGTGCCTTGCTCAAGGGCACATTGACAGATTTTTTTTTCAGTTACTGGCCCAACCGCTTAACCGCTAGGCTACCTACCACTCTACTTTCATTTCTGCCTGAAGTAAACATCTGTCTTATGCAACTATTTAAATTCATGTTATCAGAACACTAAGAAAAAGTTATATAAAAAACACAAAAAAACAGTAACATTCATAGAACATTCGAAGAATGTTATGTAAAAACATATACACTCAACAGCAACAAAACTCTCTCAATCCTCTAACTTCTTAAGTGTGTTCAGGTGTGTTTGCCACGCCCACTAATTGGCCACACCTGATCTTAATGAGTGCCTGTTTCCTTTTAAACAGGTCTGTTTTAATAGACTAAAATGAACAGCTTTGTATGAGGAAAAAAAAAACATGGTATCCTAGCTCCAACCTGGTGGTGCAGTGGACTAATTTCATGAGTAGAGAACAGAAGATCATAGGTTGAAATCTCACTGACTCTGTGCCACAATAAAAAAAACGCATGCGTTTGCATGATTAATGATTTATTTCCATGTTTCCTATCTGTGCTTGGAGTTCCAAACCTAAACTAGCAGTGTTATTAAAAGTCTTATTGAAACATGTTCTCAGAACATTAATGAAATCACCCAGTGAAACATTCAGGGAAACTTTCAGGGAACCATAGCAAAATGTTCTTAGAACCTCCCTGTAAATTAAAAATGTTACGTTCCTTGAACAGGTGAACATTTTCACTTCCATTCTCATTCTTACTGGTCAGAAAACTTAGGAAACCAGTAGGGAATAGGAAATCAGTCAAACGTACAGTACCGATCAAAGGTTTGGACACACCTACTCATTTAATGTTTTTTCTTTATTTGTACTATTTTCTACATTGTAGAATAATAGTAAAGACATCAAAACTATGAAATAACACATTTGGAATTAAGTGTTAAATAAATCAAAATATATTTTATATTTGTGAAATATACAAATATAAACTCAGCAAAAAAAGAAACGTCCCTTTTTCAGGACCCTGTCTTTCAAAGATAATTTGTCAAATCCAAATAACTTCACAGATCTTCATCATAAAGGGTTTAAACATTGTTTCCCATGATTGTTCAGTGAATGGTAGGCAATTAAGGTCACAGTTATGAACACTAAAGAGGCCTTTCTACTGACTCTGAAAAACACAAAAAGAAAGATGCCCAGGGTCCCTGCTCATCTGAGTGAACGTGCCTAAGGCATGCTGCAAGGAGGCATGAGAACTGCAGATGTGGCCAGGGCAATAAATTGCAATGTCCGTACTGTGAGACATCTAAGACAGCGCTACAGGGAGACAGGACGAACAGCTGATCGTCCTCGCAATGTCAGACCACATGTAACAACACCTGCACAGGATCGGTACATCCAAACATCACACCTGCGGGACAGGTACAGGATGGCAACAACAACTGCCCGAGTTACACCAGGAACAATAGGCTGAGAGAGGCTGGACTGAGGGCTTGTAGGCTTGTTGTAAGGCAGGTCCTCACCAGACATCACCGGCAACAACGTTGTCTATGGGCACAAACCCACTGTCGCTGGACCAGACAAGACAAGACTGACAGAAAGTGCTCTTCACTGACGAGTCGCGGTTTTGTCTCACCAGGGGTGATGGTCGGATTCACGTTTATCGTTGAAGGAATGAGCGTTACACCGAGGCCTGTACTCTGGAGCGGGATCGATTTGGAGGTGGAGGGTCCATCATTGTCTGGGGCGGTGTTTCACAGCATCATCGGACTGAGCTTGTTGTCATTGCAGGCAATCTCAAAGCTGTGTGTTACAGGGAAGACATCCTCCTCCCTCATGTGGTACCCTTCCTGCAGGCTCATCCTGACATGACCCTCCAGCATGACAATGCCACCAGCCATAGCGCTCGTTCTGCGCGTGATTTCCTGCAAGACAGGAATGTCAGTGTTCTGCCATGGCCAGCGAAGAGCCCAGATCTCAATCCCATTGAGCACGTCTGGGACCTGTTGGATCGGAGGGTGAGGGCTAGGGCCATTCCCCCCAGAAATGTCCAGGAACTTGCAGGTGCCTTGGTGGAAGAGTGGGGTAACATTTCACAGCAAGAACTGGCAAATCTGATGCAGTCCATGAGGAGGAGATGCACTGCAATACTTAATGCAGCTGGTGGCCACACCAGATACTGATTGTTACTTTTGATTTTGACCCCCCACCCTTTTGTTCAGGGACACATTATTCCATTTCTGTTAGTCACATGTCTGTGGCACTTGTTCAGTTTATGTATCAGTTTTTGAATCTTGTTATGTTTATACAAATATTTCCACATGTTAAGTTTGCTGAAAATAAACGCAGTTGACAGTGAGAGGACGTTTATTTTTTTACTGAGTTTATATATATGTATATACACTGAGTTTACAAAACATTCTGAACACCTGCTCTTTTCATGACATATACTGACCTGATGAATCCAGGTGAAAGCTATGATCCTTTTTTGATGTCACTTGTTAAATCCACTTCAATCAGTGTAGATGAAGAAGAGACAGGTTAAAGAAGGATTTGAACGGGATACGTTAGTAGGTGCCAGGCGCACCGGTTTGTGTCAAGAACTGCACTGCTGCTTGGTTTTTCACACTCAACAGTTTCCTGTGTGTTTCAAGAATGGTCCACCACCCAAAGGACATTCAGCCAAAGGACAACTGTGGAATGCATTGGAGTCAGCATTGTATATATATATTCCGGTCTCTGACATTTCTCATTCTGATATTTCTTAATTTCCTAATTTAATTGGATTATGTTATTGTTTTTTTATTACTGCTAGGTATTACTGCACTGTTGGAGCTAGAAACACAAGCATTTCATTCCATCTGTGATAACATCTGCAAATCTGTTTACGCAACCAATGAACAAAATTTGATTTGGTCAAAAGCGCTGGCTAAATCACATTTGTTTCACCTTTATTTAAGCAGGGTCACCATTGAGAACAGGGTATCTTTCACAAGGGGAGCCATGTACCATTTCATAAACTACAAGATATAATACAATATAAAACAAGTAAAATACAGCAGAACACAACTATTCAAGAAATGTATATTTTGGAGAGGGGCTGGGGAGAGGGGCTGGGGATGTGTGGCAATAGGGTAAGGGGGTGGAGAGGGGTACTTCAGGCAAGTCTCAGCGGCCGTGATTGTGCTGTAATCGGGGGGGTGGAGGGGGGAGTAGGGGGTTATTCTGACTCAGAGCTGTGCTCTGTGGCCAATAATTAATGTGCTCTGTTGTGGGGGCTTGACAATAGGGGCCTTTCAGGCTGCAGTGGGGCCCCTGTCCCTGTCCTGTCCTGTGGGCGCATTGTTACCCCTGCCGTAACTTCTGCCAGCTGGGCCGAGGTGGAAACTTTAGCACAACGGGGGCCAGAGACACCCACGACCTGTGTGTGTGTTTGTGTGAGTGTGTGTTCGAGCCTATGCGTGAACGTGTAAGTGAGTGCATGTGTGTTAAGGTTCATGGAGTCAGTGCAAGAGACTGTTGTCTGCCAGACGGTGACGGAGTGAAAAGTCTTTAGCTGGGATGAGCCGGGTTTGTGATGATGTTGCGGGCCTTCCTCAAGCACCGCTTAGATGGAAGGGAGCATGGCTCCAGCGATGTACTGGGCCACCTGCTGAAAGGCCTTATCGTCACGAACGGGGCAGTCGAATGCTGAACTACAGTCAATGAACAGCATTCTTACATAGGTGTTCCTCTCGTCCAGGTGTGACAGGGCCGTGTGGATTGCAATGGAGATGGACTTTTCCGTGGATCTGTTCAGAACGGTAGACATGTTGGAATGGGCCCAGTGTGTCTGGTACGCTGATGACCAGCCTCTCAAAGCACTTTATGATGATCACCTTGGTGTTCTTGGGCACTGGAACAAGGGTGGTTGTCTTGAAGCATGTGGGGACTTCCCGCTCTGGCCAGATTGGATTAGTGAGCTTTTGTGGACAGTCCAATACTTTCTTGTGTATTTGATATGCAAATAAGAACGGTATCACTTAGGTACGATCAAAGGTTCCAAAGTAGAAAGTAAACCCACCACAGCAACTCACTGTATGGATATCAGAAGGCTATTTCCCACATACAGTTACCATGGCAGGCATTCCTTCACACATACACACTCATGTAACATAGAATAGACCTCTCACAGACCTATCACCACGGCCGTGACTGATCCAGAGCTGATCCAGAGTCAGTCTCCACTTCAGTCCTTAGGGGACATCAATGGAGGGTTACGGTATGTGGTAACAGTGGTGGTAACAGTGACACATATGGACCCAGACCCCAGTAGACCTATTCTCTGAGCCCAGGTCTCAGTGTGGCGCCGTCTAGCCCACTGATCCCCAGAGAAGAGAGAGAGAGAGAGAGAAAGAGTGAGCGAGAGAGAGAGAGGCCAAGAGAGAACGAGAGAGACTGGTGCTGCTGGATTCAGACCAGAGCAGGCCGGACCAGACCAGCGTACTAGTACACCCAGCCAGCCAAGCCAGCCAGGCACAAGCCCAAAGAGCGGGCTCCATCAAACTGCTCGCTGGACCGGCAGTAATGGTCTAGCTGGCAGGCGGCCGCCCCAATGTCCTCCACCTCTCCACCTCTCCTCCTCTCTTCCTCCCTCCTCTCCTCCTCTCCTCCTCTCCTCTACTCCTCTCCTCCTCTCTTCCTCTCTTCCTCTCTTCCTCTCCTCCTCTACTCCTCTCCTCCTCTCTTCCTCTCTTCCTCTCTTCCTCTCCTCCTCTACTCCTCTCCTCCTCTACTCCTCTACTCCTCTCTTCTTCAACTCCTCTCCTCCTCCTCTCTTCCTCTCCTCCTCTACTCCTCTCTTCCTCTCTTCCTCTCTTCCTCTACTCCTCTCCTCCTCTCTTCCTCTCCTCCTCTACTCCTCTACTCCTCTCCTCTCTTCTTCTACTCCTCTCCTCTCCTCCTCTCTTCCTCTACTCCTCTACTCCTCTCTTACTCTCTTCTTCTCCTCCTCTCTTCCTCTACTCCTCTCCTCCTCTCCTCATCTCTTCCTCTATTCCTCTACTCCTCTCCTCCTCCTCTCTTCCTCTACTCCTCTACTCATCTCCTCCTCTCCTCCTCTCTTCCTCTCTTCCTCTAGTCCTCTACTCCTCTCCTCCTCTCTTCCTCTACTCCTCTACTCCTCCGTCTCCAGCACAAGCAGAGCAGCCTAGTCCAGAGACCTGCCAGTGACATTCAGACTGACCAGAGTATGACAGGACAGACAGTGATCACAGGGTTACAGGAGAGCGGGGGAGAGAGGGGGAGGGAGTGAGGGAAAGGGAAGAAGGGAGAGAAAGAGATAGAGAGGGGTTGTTGGAGAGAAGTGGAAAGAGGACGAAATGCAGAGGTAAAAGTTGATGTTTTCTCAGGTTTGGTCAGTAGAGGGCACTGTGGTTGTCTCTCTGTCTCTAACTGGGCCTTGTATACAGAGCTGCTTGCGTAATCGTATGGCGGAAAGCTTCTGACAAATGCTCACGGTGGTTAGATGTCACTTGAGACTTTGTAACAGTGATATAGTACAGAGCTGCCTGTATCTCTCCAGAGACAGGGCCTATTCCAGTACACTTCATTTGGCATGGGGACATCAGATGCTCCACAAACACATTAGCTCTGGGCTTTACAGAGTAAACCTAGAGAGGATCTGACCTTATACAGTCAGGCAATGGATACTCCACGGCATCAGATTTTTACTGCTTGGGTAGATCTGTGTGTGTGTGTGTGTGTGTGACTATGGGCATCTGTTTCTATTTCTGTGCCCTTGGCCTTGTGTCATGTTATGTGTTTGTGTTTGTCTGTGTGTGTGAGTGCCTGTCAGTATCCCGTTTTGATTCAAGATGCATGTGTTTACCATGTGTGTGTTCGTGCGGAGGTGCACGCTTCAGTGTGTGTGTGCATTTGTGTGTGTGTGCGCCCTTGGCCTTGTGTAGTTGCCCCTGCTGCAGATTCCTTGAGTGACTGCTCTTGCCAGCCCCACAGTCCCACCCAGCCTCCCCAGCCAAGCCTAGCCACAGATCAGTGTTAGCTGTTTATAGCCCAACCAGGCCACATGGACAGGTGCTAACCAGGCTGATAGCACAGACACTCTCTCCCGCATGCAGCCAGACAACCCAGGGGTCACACACACACTAGCCACCCTCTCAGGGCCACAGCCGCAGAGACACAGACAGGGAACTGTGTGAACAGACATTCTCCTCACCTGTCCCTCTTAGGACAGCAGTGGCTCCCTGGGAACAACATTTATCCCTCTGAATAATGTACTCATTGATCTAGTGTTACAGTAACTGACAGTAAGTGCCTACTGTATGCGTATGTGTCCGTATTCACGTCACCTTTGTGTAGCTGCAGTAGAGGTATATCACTTTGTGTACTTCCATGCACAAACGTCCCTTACCGTAATACCGACAGCTATGGTTACATACGTGGGTAAATACAATCCGTTAAAGAGAAGGAAGAGAGAAAGGGGCAGTTTCTATCCCGTCTGATCTGTGGCGGTCACAGTTTTCCAAGTGAGGCGGAAGGGAATTACCTGGGTTGACAAGGAGAACTGTGGCATCCCGGTCCCTCCTAATCTGCAGCTTGGAGGCCTGGCCTAATCTCATTTCGAGCATGAGAGACACAGGATGACCAGGAGCTGTGCAGGCTCTACCTCACTGAGCAGACTGAGGGGAGGCTGAGGGGACAAAGGTGGCCGCTCCGCTTTGATGTGACAGAGGGGACAGGGGAGTGGGTAGTCCCTTCATGGTTGGCGAGGTATGGGGTCAGCCAGGTCACCCGTGATACAAGTCAGTTTTCAACGTCCATCCATATCTGAGGACGTCGGGAGATGATGTAGAAATTGGCCACTAGGGGCAACAGTGAGCGCTGTTATCTTCAAGTGGGTTTCAGTTCTGGCATTGTGGATGGTGGATGGGCATTTACATCTGCCCCTTGCTCCAAAGGTTGCATGTTCAAATCCAGCATATAAGTAAACTCAGCAAAAAAAGAAACGTCCTCTCACTGTCAACTGTGTTAATTTTCAGCAAACTTAACATGTGTAAATATTTGTATGAACAAGATTCAACAACTGAGACATAAACTGAACTTGTGCCACAGACATGTGACTAACAGAAATGGAATAATGAACAAAGGGGGGTCAAAATCAAAAGTAACAGACAGTATCTGGTGTGGCCACCAGCTGCATTAAGTACTGCAGTGCATCTCCTCCTCATGGACTGCACCAGATTTGCCAGTTCTTGCTGTGAAATGTTACCCCACTCTTCCACCAAGGCACCTGCAAGTTCCTGGACATTTCTGGGGGGAATGGCCCTAGCCCTCACCCCCCGATCCAACAGGTCCCAGACGTGCTCAATGGGATTGAGATCTGGGCTCTTCGCTGGCCATGGCAGAACACTGACATTCCTGTCTTGCAGGAAATCACGCACAGAACGAGCACTATGGCTGGTGGCATTGTCATGCTGGAGGGTCATGTCAGTATGAGCCTGCAGGAAGGGTACCACATGAGGGAGGAGGATGTCTTCCCTGTAACGCACAGCGTTAAATTGCCTGCAATGACAACAAGCTCAGTCCGATGATGCTGTGAACACCGCCTCAGACCATGACGGACCATCCACCTCCAAATCGATCCCGCTCCAGAGTACAGGCCTCGGTGTAACGCTCATTCCTTCAACGATAAACGTGAATCCGACCATCACTCCTGGTGAGACAAAACCGCAAATCGTCAGTGAAGAGCACTTTCTGCCAGTCCTGTCTGGTCCAGCGATGGTGGGTTTGTGCCCATAGGCAACGTTGTTGCCGGTGATGTCTGGTGAGGACCTGCCTTACAACAAGCCTACAAGCCCTCAGTCCAGCCTCTCTCAGCCTGTTGCGGACAGGCTGAGCACTGATGGAAGGATTGTGTGTTCCTGGTGTAACTTGGGCAGTTGTTGCCATCCTGTACCTGTCCCGCAGGTGTGATGTTCGGATGTACCGATCCTGTGCAGGTGTTGTTACACGTGGTCTGCCACTGCGAGGACGATCAGCTGTCCGTCCTGTCTCCCTGTAGCGCTGTCTTAGACGTCTCACAGTACGGACATTGCAATTTATTGCCCTGGCCACATCTGCAGTTCTCATGCCTCCTTGCAACATGTCTAAGGCACGTTCAAGCAGATGAGCAGGGACCCTGGGCGTCTTTCTTTTGGTGTTTTTCAGAGTCAGTAGAAAGGCCTCTTTAGTGTCGTAAGTTTTCATAACTGTGACCTTAATTGCCTACCGTCTGTCAGCTGTTAGTGTCTTAACAACCGTTTCACAGGTGCATGTTCATTAATTGTTTATGGTTCATTGAACAAGCATGGGAAACAGTGTTTAAACCCTTTACAATGAAGATCTGTGAAGTTATTTGGATTTTTACGAATTATCTTTGAAAGACAGGGTCCTGAAAAAGGGACATTTCTTTTTTTGCTGAGTTTATTTTTTATATTTGTGTTTGAAGTCTATTCCAAACCTTAACTCTTACCTTAACCATTCAGAGGTAATGCCTAACCTTAAAAAATTGGAGTTACCGCCTAAACCTAACCTTAAACACTTCCAAATCTGAAGTTTGAGACACATGGATGAACGTCTCATTCTGATGTGAGACTGTGAGAGCTGGTAGATGGGGTAGGAGGCTCTGAATGTAGGGGTATGGACCAAGACATTCTAGTACCTCTCTAGGGTTTCTTTTTTCCAATGTGTCCTCTAGACTCGTTACTGTACCTAAAATACTGTCTATCATTTAACACCCCTCACTCTACTGTGTGTACTTCAATGTATATAGATGGAGACCAGTCATTCTACTCTACTGTGATTTGTCTCAGTCAGAGGTGTGTGTGAGAGACGAGGTGTAGGACCATTGTTTACCTATGCTGGAATATCTGTGCTGTCATGCACCAGCCTGTCTGTTTGCATTGGAGGAGCCTGTCTGTGCGTTTGTGTGCGTTTGTCTGTGTGTGTGTGTGTGTGTGTGTGTGTGCTCGCGTGTGTGTGTGTGTTCATACCATATGTGTGTGTGTTGGTGGTGCTGTCTGTTAGCTGATCTGCTATAAGGTGTGTGGAAGTGGGTGAGTGTATAGTGTGGGTGTAGGGTGACAGGTAGCAGCGTTTCTGTAAGGCGAAGGAGTCTGGGGGTGTGTGGGGAGGTGAGCTGGGAGTAGAGGAGTGTGTGGGCATCAAGCTTTCACAGTCTCACTACAGAATTTGAATTTCATCCATGTTTCTCAAACGTCAAATTTCAACGTGTTTAAGGTTAAGTTTAGGCATTAACTCCGAATGGTTAAGGTAAGGGTTAAGGTTTGGGATGGGCTTAAAACAAAAATATCAAAAACAACTTTCTATTGCTGGATTCGAACATGCAACATTTGGAATCAGAGGCTGATGCTTACAGCACTCACTGTTGCCCCTAGTGGCCGGTTTCCACGTCATCTCCCAATGTCCTCAGACATGGATGGATGTTGAATACTGACTTGTATCACGGGTATACTGCCTGGTGTGGGACTGACTGACTGGAACTTCAACAAGTCTCAGCCTGTCAGGGACTGCTCTACCAGGCTGTGGCTGTAGGGGTTTGGATAGGATGCTTTGGGGGAGGGAAAAAGCTGGAGGGTGGAGGGGGAAAGGGATGGTTTGATTGATGCAACGGGTTGTTCTCTTGCTGGACTAGGTTTGGGTTACTTTCTGTCTGCGAAGTGTCTGTCTGTCACCCTGAGGTCAACAAACAGCCCCTAGCCCAGTATGCTATACTACCCCTGACCCTGACCTTGCCCTCGTCCCTGCCACCAATCCTATCCTGTCCTGCTTCCCTGACCCTGCTCTCACCATATCCTCTGCATGGCGTACAATGGCGCCAGGAGGGGATGGCTACTGTTTTACGGGCTCCTAACCAACTGTGCTATTTTGTTTGTTTTTTTCGCATTGTTTGTAACTCATTTTGTACATAATGTTTCTGCTACCATCTCTTATGACCAAAAATAGCTTCTGGACATCAGAAAAGCGATTACTCACCTCGAACTGAACAAAGATTGTTTCTTTAATGAGTCCAACGCAAAATATATACTGCTTTGTCAAGACAAGACCCAAATCCCTGTCATCAGCATGAAGAAAAGACCGAGGAAAAGGGGGAGGAGGGCAGGGTGCCTTGTAAGAATTTGCTGACGAGTAGGTAAACCACCACTACCCTCGGTATTATTGGCAAATGTGCAATCATTGGAAAACAAACTGGACAAACTTCGATTAAGACTATCCTACCAACGGGACATTAAAAACTTGAATAGCTTGTGTTTCACCGAGACGTGGCTGAACGACGACACGGATAATATAGAGCTGGCTGGCTTCTCGGTGCATCGGCAGGACAGAGCAGCTATCTCTGGTAAGACGAGGGGCGGGGATATGTGTCTATTTGTTTAATATTAAAGAAGTCTCAAGGTATTGTTCACCGGAGGTAGAATACCTCATGATAAGCTGTAGACCACACTATTTACCAAGAGAGTTCTCATCTATAATATTCATAGCCGTCTATTTACCACCACAAAACAATGCTGGCACTAAGACTGCACTCAACGAGCAGTATAAGACCATAAGGAAAAAAAGAAATAAAACTCCTAGACCACCTTTACTCCACACACTGAGACGCGTACAAAGCTCTCCCTCACCCTCCATTTGGCAAAACTGACCATAATTCTATCCTCCTGATTCCTGCTTATAAGCAAAAACTAAAGCAGGAAGTACCAGTGACTCGCTCAATATAGAAGTGGTCAGATGACACGGATGCTACGCTACAGGACTGTTTTCCTAGCACAGACTGGAATATTATCTGGAATTCATCCATTGGCATTAAGTAGTATACCACCTCAGTCATCGACTTCATCAACAACTGCATTGATGACGTTGTCCCCACAGTGACCGTCTGCACATTTCCCAATCAGAAGCATTCCTCCCCGCATTGTTTTGTGGTGGTAAATAGACGGCTATGAATATTATAGATGAGAACTCTCTTGGTAAATAGTGTGGTCTACAGCTTATCATGAGTTATTCTACCTCCGGTGAACAATACCTTGAGACTTCTTTAATATTAAACAAATAGACACATATCCCCGCCCCTCGTCTTACCAGAGAGGTACCGGTACCTGTATATAGCCTCGTTATTGTTAGGTAATTTTCTTGTGTTGCTTTTTGATTGTATTTATTTTATTTAGTAAATATTTTCTTAACTCTATTACTTGAACTGCATTGTTGGTTAAGGGCTTGTAAGTAAGCATTTCATGGTAAGGTCAATATTGTATTCAGCGCATGTGACAAATATAATTTTATTTTATTTCATTCCTCTCTAGGTCACTCAGAGAGTGGACATGGAATTACAGTTTGTGTGTGATTGACTGTACTGTATATGCCAATATGTGTACGTATGTACGTCTGTCTGTGTGTCTTTTGTGTGTTTCAATGTATAAAGTTTGCCAAAGTTTGTGTATGTGTTCTTGCCAAATTTGAGACCGGAGGTATCTGAGTCTGCCATTGGGCTTTGGTTACAGGATACAGACCCTGCCAAGTAGGCAGACTGATTCTAAGTTTGGAGTCTTTATGCAGCCTGTTGTTTACAACCTCAATTCAAAGGCAAGACGTAAAGCCAAAGTTTTTCTATTGTCTTATACAAGCAAAACAATGTCTACCCATGGTATATGTTATGTTACATGCTGTGAAGTCGTCACAAATAGCTTGTCTGTATAGTAGTTCACATTAAGGGGACTTTGACTATTGTAAGGCCTTCCGCAGTATAACGTTTCAGGTAAGACCCAAGTGCAGACTGTGTTGAAGTAACAATGTTTATTACAGCAACAGGGGCAGGCAATAGACAGGTCAAGGCAGGCAGGGGTCGATAATCCAGAGTAACAGGAGACAAAGGGCTGTGAGACACGGATTTACATCTCGATACATGAAAAGTAGGAAGTATACGGAGGGTACGGGCAACAGAGGACGAACAGCAGAGGGGCTAATGATCTTGGAGCAGGGGGGAAAGGTCTCGGTTGCAGGGGATGTGGCCACGGGGCTATAGTGGCATGCCAGGGCTTAACATCTTTAGGTACCTGTTGGTGTTGCAGAAGCGAAGTGGCCCAAGCCTTACTGAACCCCTCCCGGAGGTCCTGGTATTTCGCGGGAATGGTGGAGAGGTCCGGGCAATTTCCAAGCCCCCAGGAAGACGTCCCGAGGCAGGCAGAGCTGATTTCAGGCAATGAGTGTGGCAGAACGGGCTCCAGCCCACGGTGGCACCAGTAGACCAGTCAATCGAGGGATTGTGTTGCTGGAGCCAAGAGAATCCCAATACCACAGGAACCTGCGGAGACTCAATTAGCAGGAATTGGCTCGTCTCACTGTGGTTCCCCGACACTCGCAGGTTGATGTGGCTGGTATGGTGGGTGACCCGGCCTATAGAACGCCCGTCCAGCGCTTTAACATTCATGGGAAAGGAGAGGGGTTGAGTGGCGATGCCCAGCTTGGACGCCAGGGTAACGTCCATAAGACTCATATCGGCCCCTGAGTCTATGAGTATCTGGAGAGACTTGGACTGGTCGCCCCACAGCAGGGTGGCATGGAGATGGGGGCGAGTAGGGGGAGAAGCTAAATTGTCTTTAGGACCCACCAGAGTACTCATTCCTACCAGAGTTAGGTCTCTTGAAGGGACAGGTAGACACATAATGACTGGCAGTACCGCAATACAGACAACTCTGAGTGTTAAGTCTGCGTACGCGTTCGGCTGGAGAGAGCCCTGCCGAGCTGCATCGGCTCGGGAAGATGTAAATCGGCAGTCTTCGGGGGCTCTTGGAGGAACTCGGATAAGCTCGGAACCTTTCGGGGACGTAGACACCGGGGACTTCCAGAGTCCATCAGATGCAAGGTGGGATCCTTGAGTGAGCAATTGGGACCGCAATCAGACCTCTTCTCCCTCCTACGTTTCCGTAGCCGTCCATCGATCCGGATGGTCAAAGTGATGAGTGAGGCAAGATCCGTCAGTAGGTCTTGGGCTGCAAAATCGTCCTTTACTTCCTCTGATACGGAACGTGTCCAACAGCGCTTCTGGGTTCCAGGCACCCTCCGCTGCTAGAGTGCGGAATTCCACTGCATAGTCTACCACACTGAGGGAGTCCTGCCGAAGCTGGAGTAACCTCCGGGCAGCCTCTCGCTCGGACACCAGAGCCTCGAAAACTTCTCACCTCTGCCATAAATACCTAAAAACTGAGGCAGATGGTGGATTGTTGCTCCTACACTGCCATGGCCCAGGCGAGTGCCCTCCCGGACATCAGCGTAATAATGTAGGCTATCCTTGAGCGGTCCAAGGAGTACGAAGAAGGCTGCAGCTCGAAAATGAGGGAGCACTGGGAGAGAAAGGCCCGGCAGGTTCTGGATTCTCCATCGTAGCGATTCGGGGGAGGTAAGCGGGGTTCCGTGGGTTGCCTAGTAGGCAACCCACGTAATTGCTCCTGCAATGCATCCAAAGCTAGGTCGTGACGTTCGGCCACGGCCTGGAACCCTCCATCAGACCGCGAAGAAACTCCTCATGCCTACCAATGGTGGCTCCTTGGGAGGAGATGGAATTGCGGAGCTGGTCCATGTCTGCTGGGTAGGTTATGGCCAGTTCATACTATCAGGAATCAAGTAAGACCCAAGTGCAGACTGTTGAAGTAACAATATTTATTACAGCAACAGGGGCAGGCAAACGACAGGTCAAGGCAGACAGGGGTCGATAATCCAGAGTTGTGGGGCAAAGGTACAGGATGGCAGGCAGGCTCAGGGTCAGGTCAGGCAGAGGTCGGTAATCCAGAGTAGGGGCAACGGTACAGGACGGCAGGCAGGCTCAGGGTCAGGGGCAGGCAGAGTGGTCAGGCAGGCAGGCTCAGAGGCAGGACAGGCAAGGGTCAAAACCAGGAGGTGAAAAAAAGAGAGACTGGGGAAAAGCAGGCACTGAGACAAAAAACGCTGGTTGACCTGACAAACAAGAAGAACTGGCCACAGACAAACAGAGAACACAGATATAAATACACAGGGGATCATGGGGAAGATAGGCGACACCTGGAGGGGGGTGGAGACAATCACAAGGACAGGTGAAACAGAACAGGGCGTGACACACACGGGTATTCAACCGACTCAACCAAGCTACTCTCTTACATGCTGGTAATTGACAAAATAAAGGAAACACTTGAATAAATTAGGGATACAAAGTATATTGAAAGCAGGTGCTTCCACACAGGTGTGGTTCCTGAGTTAATTAAGCAACTAACATCCCATCATGCTTAGGGTCATGTATAAAAATGCCCAGTTGCTCCTTATTATTTGGCTACCATGGCTAGATGATCTCAGTGACTTTGAAAGAGGGGTCTCAAAGGAGCACATGGGGTTTAAAGGGAGTGTGTGTCTCAGTCCCCAGATCTCAACCCAATTGAAGGGTTTCTGGATTCTGGAGCAGTGCCTGAGACAGTGTTTTCCACCACTGTCAACAAAACACCAAATGGTGTGTGTGTGTGTGCGTGCGTGTATGCGTGTGTGTAAGTTCGTGTCTGTATGCTTGCACGCATGACACGTGTGTGCGTGTTAGTGTGGTTCTGTGTGTCTGTGAGATTATAATAGTGTGTCCTGTCATTCCACATTAGCGGCCTGTTTGTTCCCAGTGCTGATGTTTGTCCTGGGCCCCTGAGAGAGACAGACCAACGTAGCATAACAGGGGGGGTGAGGGGTTAGTCCATGGTCGATCCCCACTCCACCGCCATGGTCCATTCCTTAATGGGATAAGAGGACCACGGTAGCCGACGGAGACAAGGTCAAGCTGAGGTGCTGCCAACTCTGGTTAAGTTCAACAGTGTTTCCCCCCTATGGGACAGGTGCACTATCATGCCATCCAACTTGCACTCTTCTGGGTTGTCCGCTGCTTTATGTCGTCAGGGTTTCTTTAAAAAAAAGCTTCCTTCTCCCTTTCTCTCTCTGTCATTGTGACTCTCTTTCTCTCTCTCACTATCTTGCTCTGCCTCTGCCTCTCCTTTTTCACTGTCTCCCTCTCCCTCTCTGTTGTCTACTTCATTCCTCGCTGACCCTCCTGCTGACACTCGACCCCTGTACAAAACTTCCCTCCAGTCTGCTCATCAACGTGACAACACTTTTTAAGGAGATATCCTGTTTTGCTATGTCCCTTTTGACCCTGTAATGCCCACCATCTCGAGTCTTATTGGTCTATTAGATGTACTGTATATTACATGTTAGATATTAGACACTGGGAGTTTATATGAAATAAGAGCAAATGAAATGAAATGAAAGTTGATTGAGCATGTGTGTGGTTTAGAGACAGGAAGTTTAGATGTGGTTCAGACTTATCAGTAGAGAGGCGGTGTACTGCGTTGGATGATGAGTGTGTTTTATGAGCAGGGAGGTGCATTGTGGATACTCACTATCAGCTAGCCTTCACAGATGACCCAGTTAGAGAGAGATATGCAGGCCACCTGCTCCAATACCAACACAGTGAATATTAACTTTTATAGTGACAACAACATGAAACAAGACAAGAACAGAGCACAATCTGGGATTTACAACAACAATATGCAACATTTCACAAAAGCAAAACAATAACTTCGATGTTGCCATTCTTATAGAATTCGGTTGCCGGTAGGCATTATATTAAGAGCATATTAAGGCAAAGTACAAGTGAGTGGAGGTACTCAATCAGAGCTGCATATGCCTATGAGTTAACAACGTTTTGTTGTTCTCTTGAATTCTACTGCACATTTTCCAATGTTAAACCGAGGAGTAATGTTGCTTAGTTGAGCAATAGAATTCCAGTCATGCATTTCTGTGTGTGTGTGTGTGTGAATGTGTGTCTATGTGTTTCTGTAGAGAGTAAGAGATGTGGGGAAACAGGTTAGTACAGACAGTAAGTACAATACAAAGGAGAGTAATCTGAGTGAGTACTGTAAGTTGTATACTCAGTGCCTCTTTACAAACGGTTAACACACTAACCTGCAATGTCACAACAACAGAGAGCGACAGAAATAAGAGAAAGCGAGAGGCTACAACTCCAGATTGCTGTGAAGAGGAAACCAGAGCGGTGAGATAAACAGGTCTTATCAGGCGATGTTCTGCGCATCACAGGCCTGTCAAACCACATTGTGCGTAAATGCAGCCATGGCCCGTAGCCTCAGTGTGCTGATGGGGAGAGATGAGCGAGATTCCTGCACCAGCTGGGACAAACACACTTTCACACTGACAGAGCTGCACAACAGAACATCACGCACCATGCCTGCCCTGCATCATATCGTGTTGACATGTTGATGTGCGCTATCGCGTGTGTGATTGTGATTATCTGCACGCGTGCGTCCGTCCATCCGCCAGCACATGCGTGCATGTGTTTGCATGCGACACCGTGTGTGTGTGTTTGCTAGTGCGAGCACTGCACAACCTAGGTCAACACACAGGCCCCCCAGTAGCCAAAACGGTCCAACCACAGGCCAGAGTGGAGTGGAGTAAATACCGAGGAAAGCAGTAGACAGACAGCAACATGCATATATGTCAGGGGACGCTGGTTATCCGTGATGCATAAGTCAATACATTGCATTCAATGCAATAAAGATATCTGTCGACTGTACTCAGTACCTCATGCTCCTTCAGAGAGGAGAAGTCAGTATTGAGGCCTTTTTCATTCATCTACCCTGCTCTGTTTGCCCAAAGTGGCTCAGTTCCCTGTGTGATTCACACAAACACACACATTTGCAGTCTATTTGTGTCCGTGTGCGTTGGTGAGAGCTAGCGTGTGTTTGTGTGTATATGTGTGTGTGTGTGTGTGTGTGTGAGAGAGAGAGGAACAGCGAGAGGTACAGAGAGCCCCACCACCACTTTGATAGGCATGTCATCCACACTGTATCTCTCTCAGAGGGCAGTGAAAGAGGTACCCACCCAATCGACTCACTATTGTGGTTGGAACCACCACCGGTGGTTTCCTGTCAAAACACAGTAACCATGTTCGCCAGGAGAAACAGAGGAACGAGGTGTACTGATGCTATTGTGACCCCAACCTCTCTCTCTCTCTCTCTCTCTCTCTCTCTCTCTCTCTCTCTCTCTCTCTCTCTCTCTCTCTCTCTCTCTCTCTCTCTCTCTCTCTCTCTCTCGTATTTTTCTCGGTGTGTGTCTCGGTGCAGTCTGTGTGGCTAGCTGAGCGTGCTACAAGGCTCCAGTCGCAGCAGAGACTGGTGGACAGCAAGACTTACAGACCACCGGGCCTTTGAAGAGACTTCCTCTCAAAAGCAACCGATGCTGCTCACAGTCAAACACAGTTGATCAAAACAAACCGTGTTGACGGGAGAGCACGTGTTAGAACATCAGCGAACAGCTTGGGTTACTTGAACATTTCCGCATTATATCGAATGAAGTGTCAATGAGTCATTTGTGTTTAAAAAAAAATATATATGTTAAATTGCAACATCCCAGTACACTTTCACCCAATTCCTTCATATAGTACAGCCATCCTCCCTCCTCCTCTGTCCCCCACTCCCCACTGCCAGAACAACCCCATTGTCCCTGGTGAGCAAGGATTGTGATTTTTACAGCTCCCCCCGTAAGAATAGTCTTAGGCCAGACCGTTTTCTTTATGAACTCACCAATCTTCTTTTACAATCCCTAAATGAATGGGATAGGTGGGCTCACTTGAGAAAGAAAGTGAAGGAGGAGAGAAAGAAGAGTTGACATAACAAAAGACTTGGTCTCTATAAGCCTCCTCCTGTTTCTAGTGGCAGCCAGGCCGGGGCCCTGGGAGCTCCACGCCACGTCACTTTGATGTTACCAGCAGGCTGGGATCCTGTCAAGTGCAGGGTGGGGGGTGGGATGGGGAGTGAAGGGTGATGGCAGTGGCCAAAGCTGCCGTGATGGGCTTCGGAAGTGGGAGATAAGAGAGGCACAGCTGGACAGACGGGAATGATGAGAGAGAGAGAGAGAGAGAGAGAGAGAGAGAGAGAGAGAGAGAGAGAGAACTTGTGTGAGTGTGATGTTTACTGTTCATTTTTGATTGTTTATTTCACTTTTGTTTATTATCTATTTCACTTGCTTTGGCAATGTAAGCATATGTTTCTCATGTCAATAAGGCTCTTTGCATTGAAATGAATTGTGTGAGAGAGCGAGAGAGAGAGAGAGAGAGAGAGAGAGAGAGAGAGAGAGGGGCACACATACATCATATCCCTGGTGTTGTTGTCAGTCACCAGTGGGCTTGTAAAGAGCCCCTCTGTTCAGTCGACACCCCTATTATCTGCTAATGATCAGGTGCTTCCGTTCATACCCTCAGGAATCAATCAAGTTAAGTGTGTGTGTGTGTGTGTGTGTGAATGTTCAACTGTGCGTGCTTGCTTGTTGTGAGTCCATGTCTCAAAGAAAGTGGTTTTCTTGTAATCTTATCTTGTTTATTTCCAAAAGGACTCATATATTCATGAATGCAATGTTTTCAATGAAATAATGTGATGATTCTTTGAATCTTTGATAATTTAACACAAGTTGTCTGTATTAATTCACTGAAATAAACAGATTAAAGCTGCAATATGCAACAGTGTTTTATTTCAAAAGCTCTAACACTGTACGTCGCTAGTGGTTATCCAATGTGATGCAACAGTAACAATATGTATTCATTTTTCCTGTGGGGTCAGAATTTCCTGACAGATTTATGGTGCTTTCAAGACAACTGGGAACTCAGAAATAACCGAGGTCAAATCATGATGTCTGTGATCTTCAGTTCGGAATGTCCCGAGTTTCCAACTTGGATTTCTGAGTTGGATGAACGCTTAAAAAAAAAAATCCCAGTCAGAGATAGTTTATTTCCTGTCAAGTGCAGGGTGGGGGGTGGAGGGGTGGGATGGGGAGTGAGGGGTGATGGCAGTGGCCAAAGCTGCCGTGATGGGCTTCGGAAGTGGGAGATAAGAGAGGCACAGCTGGACAGACGGGAATGATGAGAGAGAGAGAGAGAGAGAGAGAGAGAGAGAGAGAGAGAGAGGGCTAACAGTCTTGTGACATGCAGGAGAGAACTTGTGTGAGTGTGATGTTTACTGTTAATTTTTGATTGTTTATTTCACTTTTGTTTATCATCTATTTCACTTGCTTTGGCAATGTAAGCATATGTTTCTCATGTCAATAAGGCCCTTTGCATTGAAATGAATTGTGTGAGAGAGCGAGAGAGAGAGAGAGAGAGAGAGAGAGAGAGAGAGAGAGAGAGAGAGAGAGAGAGAGAGAGAGGGCACACACACATCATATCCCTGGTGTTGTTGTCAGTCACCAGTGGGCTTGTAAAGAGCCCCTCTGTTCAGTCGACACCCCTATTATCTGCTAATGATCAGGTGCTTCCGTTCATACCCTCAGGAATCAATCAAGTTGTGTGTGTGTGTGTGTGTGTGTGTGTGTGTGTGTGTGTGTGTGTGTGTGTGTGTGTGTGTGTGTGTGTGTGTGTGTGTGTGAATGTTCAACTGTGTGTGCTTGCTTGTGTGCGTATGTGAGTCCGTATGTGAGTCCGTATGTCTCAAAGAAAGGGGTTTTCTTGTATTCTTATCTTGTTTATTTCCAAAATGACTCATATATTCATGAACCGCTGTATTCATTTTTATTGTTGCATCACATTGGATGACCACTAGCAACTTACAGTTGGAGCTTTTGAAATAAAACACTGTTACATATTGCAGTTTTAATCAGAAATAACCGAGGTCAAATCATGATGTCTGTGATCTTCAGTTCAGAATGTCCCGAGTTTCCAACTTGGATGACCGCTTAAAACTATTTTTCCCAGTGAGAGCTAGTTTTTTTTCAGAGTTACCAGTTGTCTTGAACGCACTGAAGTCGGAAGTCTGAGATTTCAGAGTTCCCAGTTCTCAGTAGTTTTGAACGCGGCATTAGTGCTGTGCATAATGAATGACAAGACTTCCGCCATGAGCTGATTGGCTGGCTGAGGCCTATATTAAATCAGATCAAGCGTTAACCGGCGATTGCCGACACCCGCAATAGCTGATGTTTTAGCGGTGTCTGAGGTGTAACTGCGTTGGATCTGTCAAATCAATGAGCAGCTGCCCTTGATCATTGTCACGAAGCCACACCCATCCCTATTCACGTTAGAAGTTCAGAACCAGAAAGTGTAAGACATATAGAAATAATTATGCTCAAATTGAACATCATTTAATTAAATAATTAGTATTTCTATCAGCCTAATTGAGGTGTAGATTACATCTCATATTCCAGTGTTCAAACTTGTAAACAGGGCTGCGTGGGATATCTCTTAACTTCTTAGGGAGCGGCAGCTGAGGTGTCGGTTTTGGAGAGTCTGGCGTGCCCAAAGTAAAAGGCCTGCCAAACTAGGATATGCACATAAATAGTACTATTGGATAGGAAACACTCTGACGTTTCTAAGAGTGTTAACATATTGTTTGTGAGTATAACAGAACTGATATAGCAGGCGAAAACCCGAGGAATTTCTGTCCTGGAAAAAGTGTTTTTGACACATTGCCTCATTTTGAACCCCTCCCTATTGAAAGCAGCCATATATGGGAGTAAGATTGCAGTACCTATTGCTTCCACTGGATGTCAACAGTCTCTAGACAGTGTTTGGTGATGTTAGGTTGCTCTGGATGGTAATAGAAGAAGAATTTCTAACTAGTCACCGGATGTAAACAGAAGAGGAGGCGCGTTCACGGGCTCGCATGCGATGTGGTTTTCCTTTCCTAATCCGGTTAAAATATTATAGTAAATATACATAAAAGCGTTCCTAAGGATACATTATCAATGATGTTTGATTGTTCTTGGACAAGTGTATAGGTATAGGTTGAACAAGTTCTCTTCACGGTTCAATGGGCGAGTGGACGCTGTATTTTATGAACATAACGCGCGCCAACCAAACAGAGATTTATGGATATAATAAATGACTTTTTCTAACAAAAGAACCATTGGATGTCTTCGTTGGACACTTGGGAAGCCCTCAGCAGAAGTTCTTCGAAAGGTATGGGATTTTATATTAGCGATTTTATGCGTTTTATGAGACCCGCTTTGGTTATGGATTTATGCTAATGCATAAAATATGAGAGGGGCTATCCTCAAACAATCAAATGTTGTGCTTTCGCCGTAAAGCCTTTTTGAAATCTGATAAGGCTGTGATATTGCCAAGAAGCAGAGCTTTTGATGACTATGTAACACTTGTATATTGATGAATGTTTAATAATTAAACTTTTGGATTTTGAATTTGGCGCCTTACATTTCACCGGGGCTAGCGCCCCCACTGCTCCCTAAGTAGTTTTAATGCAACTCCTTGCAGCCAATGGCAATGTCCGCTTTAGGTATAATGCCAGGAGCCACTTGTGGATTTGACAGCTCTAACGCAGTTCCACCTCTGACAACGCCAAAACAACCTCTATGTGGACTTCGACTAAAGCGGATCTGATTGAATAGAGCCCTGAGTTCGGACCAGGAAGAGACGTCAATATCAACTTCCTTGATTTATTTATCTATAAAGTTTCAAAGACAAGCAACCAAAAAATACACTACATGACCAAAAGTATGTGGACACAGGCTCGTCAAACATCTCATTCCAAAATCAAGGGCATTAATATAGAGTTGATCCCCCGTTTGCTACTATAAAAGCCCCTACTCTTCTGGGAAGGCTTTCCACTAGATGTTGGAACATTTCTGCAGGGACTTACTTCCATTCAGCCAAAGGAGCATTAGTGAGGTCAGGTACTGATGTTGGGCGATTAGGCTTGGCTCACAGTCAGCGTTCCAATTCATCCCAAAGATGTTCGATGGGGTTGAGGTCAGGGCTTTGTGCAGGCCAGTCAAGTTCTTCCACACCGATCTCGACAAACCATTTCTGTATGGACCTCGCTTTGTGCATGGGGGCATTGTCGTGCTGAAACAGGAAAGGGCCTTCCCCAAACTGTTGCCACAAAGTTGTAAGCACAGAATCGTCTAGAATGTCATTGTATGCTGTAGCGTTAAGATTTTCCTTCACAGGAACTAAGGGGCCTAGCCCGAACCATGAAAAACGCCCCAGACAATTATTCCTTCTCCACCAAACTTTACAGTTGCCACTATGCATTGGGGCAGGAAGTGGTCTCTTGTCATCATCCAAACCCATTTTCGTCCGTCGGGCTGCCAGATGGTAAAGCGTGATGTATCACTACAGAGAACGCTTTTCCACTGCTCCAGAGTCCAAAGGCTGCGAGCTTTACACCACTCCAGACGACGCTTGGTATTGCGCATGGTGATCTTAGGCTTGTGTGCGGCTGCTCAGCCATGGAAACCCCTTTCATGAAGCTCCCGACGAAAATGTATTGTGCTGATGTTGCTTCCAGAGGCAGTTTGGAACTCGGTAGTGAGTGTGGCAACCGAATACCCACTACGCGCTCCAGAACTCGGCGGTCCCGTTCTGTGACCTTGTGTGGCTTACCACTTCTCGGCTGAGCCGTTGTTGCTCCTAGACGTTTCCACTTCACAATAACAGCACTTATGTTGAAGTCAGTGAGGCCATTTTACTGCCAATGTTCGTCTATGGAGATTGCATGACTGTGTGCAAAATGTTATACACCTGTCAGCAACGGGTGTGGCTGGAATAGTCAAATCAACTAATTTGAAGAGGTGTCCACATAATTTTGTGTATATAGTCTATATGTTTCTCATTCCTCCGTATACACACATGTACACAAACAGAAAATAACAAAACTAAGTTATAATCAAGATAAATATTACTTTGTTGTCTCACATCACAAAGAATGGCCTGTGTGTTACGTGTCTGGCAGTGCCATACAAAGAACACCAGAATGGCACCTTGGCACTGCCAGGTCGTCAGCACAGGGCCAGTCTACTAAGCCCTTATCCCTGCCGCTTCTCAGTCAGTTTAATGGATGCCAGTGTGAATGCCCCATGAATGGCCCATGGCACCAGCACAAGCCTCTGAAGGGCAGTGGGCCTGGACAGACAAAACCTGTAAAGAGTGCGAGAGAAAGAAGGAGAAAGAGAGAGTGAAACTTTTGAAAGAAACCCTGACGCCATAAAGCAGTGGAGAGCCCAGTGTCCCGCCACGGCCAGACAGCCTCCAAACAAGAACCCAGACGGAGGAGGAGAAAAAAAACTGCCCCTCTTCCCACTTTCCTTCCCCCTGCCAGCCCAGCATTTACATTAGAAGAGGAAGGGCACAGTGGTCCTGGAGAGGGGGAAGAGAGGGGGAGACAGAGGGACTATTGGGGGCAGTAAACACTGCAAGACTATCGCCATGGAAGCCCGCGCGGTATTTTGAGGCATCTGCCCCGGACCTCTACCAAAGCCAAGTACCCCCCTCACTCCCCCCACTCGTCTGCCCATTGTAGCCTGCCCACCACAGCAGATGTGTACAGAGGAGAATCCTGGCCTTGCGTGAGTGATCCCCTGGGTGGGGGTGCAGGGGTGCAGGGGTGGAGGGTGGAGGGGTTGGGGGGTTGGGGGACGGAAAGGGTGTTTGCCCTTGAAATTATGTTGTGTAACCCAGGCTTTGGGATCTAAGTCCTCAGCCAACCAGCTAGCCAGCAGCCAACAGCCAGCAGCCAGCACCTCAAGAGAACCTCCTCTTCTCTCTCTCTGCCTAAAGGAAGCTAAGGATGTGGGGAGCAGGAAAGGAGGAGGAGGAAGGGGAAGAGAACAGGTGGGTTTGAATGGTGCTCCAGATTGAATGCACCAGACCTTTCAGTGTGCTCTTTCTTGAGGCATGTTTTATAAAAGGTCAACTGTATGGGAGATCCGGGAGAGAAAACATCTGTCTGTATAGTATAGCGATTCCCACATTAGAATTGAGATTTACTGCTAAATTTCCTCACAGGAAACTTCAACATTTTATGAACAGACCCGCTATATTTCCCGCTATACACCATGGCTTATGTAGTGGACCATGTTCACTGTAAATGTGAATAGGTTACAAATTGCCATGTGTTATTGTAAATGATCACAGTTGAAATTGGGTTTATACCCTGAGTCTGTGTCAACATCCATTACTACCCCAGGCTGCTGTGCCACCGTACAGCTGCCTACCTCCCTCTCCCACCCCAAGGCGCCAACCGCCCAACCCTCCAGCATTCATCCAAACCCTTAATGTGAAGAATACCCCCCACCCCTCCCTCCACCCTCAATCCGTGTGGCTCTCACTTTCGTCTCTACAATGTGAGGCCCCCAGAGGAGTCTGAAAGGGGAACTGTGGATGGCTGTAAAACAGAATCCCATTCAGTGGCCATGTATAGGCCTTTTATAGGAATTCTGTTCGTTAGCCCTCACCCATTTATTCCACAATTCACTCAGGGGGAGAGAGAGAATGGGAAGCAGCTGAAAGATGGACAGAAGGGGAAAGAGAGGGAGAGGGAGAGGGAGATAGAAAAGGTGTGGAAAAACAAGCCTTCAGAGTCCCTCGCACAAAAGACAACGCGGAGAGGGAGAGAAGGAGGACTAGAGAGAGATAGGGAGATAGAGAGACAGAGAGGGAGGGGGGAGAGAGAGGGAAAGCGAGGGAATGAGAGGGAGAGAGAGAGAGCGGGCAGCGGCTGCCAGGCGCTAAGAAATTGATGGTCGATTTGTCCTTGTTTGTGGCCAGTTTGTTGTTAAAGGAAGAGGTGAAAGGGAGGGCCAGTGGAAGCAGCAACAGATTGCAGATGCCTCTATTGGAGCCTTGTGAAAAGCATCTCCCTCTCCCCGATGCAGTTCAGAGCCACCCCAGAGAAAAGGTATTTTTTACAGTAAAGGGCTGCCCAGCACATTGTGAGCCACTCAATGGGTTCTGCTGAGACTGAGAGAATACAAGGAGGCCCACTGTTCAGAGCCCCATGCAGCCCTCTTTTAGAGAGCGAGAGACAGAGAGGGCCTTGCTGGGGCCGGGGCCCCCGGGGGCTTACAGGGAGTTTAGAGGGCCCAGGCTGAATGGAGATGGAGGCTTTTTAACTTAGACATTGTGCTTTCTCCAACGAACGGGACACTTTTGGAAATTCCTATTTAGATCAAAGAAAATGTCTTCATCCCAAATGAACTTAGACTGGTGTTGGGGGGAGGCAGTGTTAGAGGTTGGCGGGAAAGTGTGTGTGTGTGTGTGTGTGTGTGTGTGTGTGTGTGTGTGTGTGTGTGTGTGTGTGTGTGTGTGTGTGTGTGTGTGTGTGTGTGTGTGTGTGTGTGTGTGTGTGACAGGCTCCTGTGGTGTGTGGGTGCTTTGGCTGGGACAGTGGGGTGTCTGCCGAGCATGGGGGCTTATCCATCCCCTATTAGTGATTGTCTGGGGTAACAATGCTGCCCTGCCTCAGGTAAGGACCCAGCAGATTAGTGCTTATCAGGGACTGTTAAACCACCTGTCAATCAACTCAGTTGCCCACAGAACCGAGGTATACCTCCAGCTGTTTCATGTTTTGGTGTGGAAGGGTTGTGTGTGTGCTGCTGCCCACCTGAGGTCAGTAGTGTGATTCCTTCCCCTCTCATTCCCATGACAACACTCACTCACACTTGTACCCATTCACTTGTTATAGACGGGTTGGTTGGTCAGCAACAAAACTGACATGTGCGCAACTATGGGGAAAAACAGACTTCGATTGTTGACAACATGTAAACTATATTTAGTCTCCATTGTTTATTGAAAAAATAAATACATTTGAACAATGAGCACTTGTCGTCTCTCAAATACATTGTTACAGTTGTTGGTTATCTAGCTAGCGAATATTAGCCATGTTAGTATTGACATGACATGAGTAAAAAACACCTCAAAACAATACACGGTATCAAGAACCAGATAAAACTAGCTGAAATGAGCCAGCTACGATTCCCCACATGGCAGCTTCTTGTCATTGTTAATAGCTATCTGACCGTTCAGATTCATAACAAAGCACGGCTTCCGACCCAACTGATACTCGCGCATCAGCCAACCCCTATATAAAGTTTCCTCACAAGGGAAAATATGACAATTTCTCTCTTTCACACACAATTGCTGTCTTTCACAAACATTTACAGGCTCCTATACCTATCCTGGGATCTCATTAATTCTACCCCTGGTTACCCTCAAACTACAAAGAGAAACAAACTGTTTAACAGTACTGGAGGAATTTCTATCCCCAACACACATTCCATAGTCCGAACAGGAACCAGCTCTTCCTGCAGAATCCCCCTCTTTATCTATGATGATAGAAAGAGAGGGAGAGAGAGAGAGAGAGAGAGAGAGAGAGAGAGAGAGAGAGAGAGAGAGAGAGAGAGAGAGAGAGAGAGAGAGAGAGAGAGAGAGAGAGAGAGAGAGAGAGAGAGAGAGAGAGAGAGAGAGAGAGAGAGAGAGAAAAAAGACAAAGAATAAGGGAGGGAGGGAGAGAGAAAAAGAGAGAGAGAGTGCAGAAAGCTTGTTTGGGACACCTCTGACTGTGAGGTTGATCCGATTGTTAGTCAGTGACCTCAACAGGAAAGTCTCAGTGGTTTACTGCAGCCCCCATTTCAAATTCCTATAATAAAAATAAAAAACATGGCTTATCTGGGGCTGTCTGGGGGCCCGAATGCTTTGGTGTGTGTTACGCAGGCTTTCCAATGGCGTAGAAAAGAAAGAGGGGAAAACAGTGTGAGAGAGAGAGAGAGAGAGAGAGAGAGAGAGAGAGAGAGAGAGAGAGAGAGAGAGAGAGAGAGAGAGAGAGAGAGAGAGAGAGAGAGAGAGAGAGAGAGAGAGAGAGAGAGAGAGAGAGAGAGAGAGAGCGCTAACACAGTCTTGTGACATGCAGGAGACCTGGTTCAAACCCTGCCAATCACAAGAGCAAGATTAAACAGGGAGTGGAAAGGCTATCCTTAGAAGGGCTATGACAGGGCTATTTAACTGTGTTCTTATTGGGACAAATTGTGTTTTTTGTGACACTCCTTTTTAAGGTGGCCTGTGATCATCATAGAGGTCAACAGAAGGCACATCCATGTTCCAGAGAGTCTTAGCTTTCAGGAATGGGGTCATACTAGTTTATAGCCAAAACAGTTTGAACGCTAGAGTCAAATTCATAGAAAGAAAATTAACTCAACATGCCACGTTGGCTTCAGAAACTGCCAGAAGCTTCTGTTTGCATTTTTAGCTCTACTGATGGTTTTGTCACAAATTAAATAGCAAATGTGACCACTCTGGTCTTGGCACATGCGTTCCAGCCAACAGATCGCAGATACAGGCTACCTACATTATGACATTATTATGGATAAGTATCAAACGGCAGCCAAGCATCGATCATCATGTCACCAGAATAAGACCCTCAAAATGTATTGGAAACGAGCTCATCACCCTGCACATTCACCACCCTGTGAAGTTCATCATCACTTATTTAGTCTGTAGCCTAATACAGGGTTTCCCACACTCGGTCCTAAGGCCCTCCCTGCGTGCACGTTTTGGTTTTTGCCCTAGCACTACACAGCTGATTCAAATCATCAAAGCTTGATTATGAGTTGATTATTTGAATCAGCTGTGTACTGCTAAGGCAAAAACCAAAACGTGCATCCGGGGGGGCCAGGAGCAATTTGTGGGGAGACCTCGGCTTAATAAAGTTGTCTGGAGCCATTTACAAAATTGTACCAGCATTTCATGTTTCCATCAGCCCAGTTGTGACGTTTTTCATGCGTCAGGTAATTCATCCGCATGAAATGGTTGGATGGAAACCTGGTGAGTGAGCATTTCATTCTATCTGCTCTCCTCTACTTTTCCTGGCTGGCAAAGTACCAGGATGTTGTCTCTGGTTTTGAATCTGAATTTAGAGAACTACATATTAATGTCTGAATACATATATGAAACTTTGATCAACTTGAAATGATATTTGTATACTTGATACACAGACAAGGAATGCAATATCTACCATATTGAAACTGAATATATAAATATTGAATTTGAATTTGAATATTAAATTAAATTGAAATTGAATTTTGAAACTGAATGCAATAGTCACTCAATTCAGTTTCAAAAAAAGAAATGTTAAATTTATGAATTCAATGATTCAATTTGTGCATTACAAATTGTGTTAAATTCAAATTCGATATCCTAATAGAAAATCAAAATTATGGAATTCAAATACAATTTCTGTTAGTACATAAATCGCTCCATACCTTAATACAGTCATCATACAGTCAGAATACTGTATATATATGACACACCAAAATATTAGGTTATACAAAGTAGGAAATATATGTTGGTGTTTTCATAATATGGTAGGTCTTGATAGATAACTAGATACCAATTGAATTACCCAACATGCACCGGTAGAGATGTAAACTTGATTAACTATCGGGTGGAATGTTTTGAAAGCGAGCACTGTAAAACCACAGACAGGTTTAGAGTGGAGCAACAGCTGGAGGATAGGGACAGCCATGATCTGCTGAACCGGTTTCCTGCCATTGTTTGGTTAACATTCACATTAGCACACAAGTGAAAAGGAAAAAGACTAAAAGAAAGAGAAATAAAGGCCAGCTGACATTGTGGTGAACAGACGGAGCTCTGTCACTTAGCCCAGTGCCACTGCCACCTAACGGGCCCCAAACGGGTCCTCCTTGCTCTGGGATTTCTGGGTCTGGTCACCTTGTCTCACTTGCTGCCACTCTGTCTCTCTATGAGGCAAGATGTGTAAATAATGATTGATGTAACCGGGCGGTAAGTTCTCGCATACTACTGTCGTGTCGCCCTGGTTACACCGATGGGTACATGGTGGTTGTCTGGGTGATGGCGGGAGGGGCGAGCCATGGCGAGCCTGGTTAAGGGATTGGTCCAATCTGCCAGGCCCCTGTGTTTTGGTATAGCACCAGCTGACCTGAATAACAGTGAAAGAAGCTCTCTGTTGTTCCCATCTCTAATAGGAGTCTGGTTGTGTGTGTTCGCTCCAAGGCCGTGGCTGCCCGTGTGTATCAATAAGCCTCACATCACTAGCTCTCTCTGTGTTGTTGGGTTTCATGTGGCTGCCTGCACAGACAGAGAGCTGAGTCTCTTTACAGATCTCAGATCAGCTGCAGCAAAGTAATCAGGCTAAGCCAAAGCACAAAGACACTCTTATCTGTGGTGACTCATAGTTTTAAACAAGCCATGGAAACTCAATAAATAACCCACTGACAGACAGGTTTCAGGGTAAGATATGTGTTGGCCCAGGTTCCCATACACGCAATACCTCATCTCATACCAAAGTGCAGCCCTTTTCAAAGTTTGCAACCATTGACTACTGGCCCTGCCTTCAACCATAACCATGACAAGAGTGTTCTAGAATCTAGATTAGAGTGCAGATTGAGGTCCAAAAGGGGTTTGACCGTGACTGACTGTCAGGTATGGAGGGAAACGCCAAGCTAGTCCCAGTATGTGGGTCACGTCTGTCATTGGCTAATCCTGTGTGATGCATTCTTGTTTGAACAGCCACCAGGTTCTCAGACCTTTGGTTATGTAACTAGTTAATGGATGCCAAGACACCAGAGAGAGTGAGAGAGGGTGAGAGAGAGAATGCCCTCGATGCCCCCTGGCTTGGCTTAGGAAGACATCAGTCCAAGATGATGGGTTGTCTGGGGTTTGATTTGGTGGCAGGGGTGGACTTTCTGACAGAACACTCTCATCTTTGAATCCACTGCACCTCTGGGCTGAAATGAATCCACTGCACCTCTGGGCTGAAATGAATCCACTGCAGCCCGGGGCTGAAATGAATCCACTGCACCTCTGGGCTGAAATGAATCCACTGCAGCCCGGGGCTGAAATGAATCCACTGCACCTCTGGGCTGAAATGAATCCACTGCAGCCCGGGGCTGAAATGAAAGCCGAGCGTCACTGAAAGCGACCCACCAAAGCCCTGACCAGAAAAGGCTATTGACTGAGAAAAAACCTGGTCGGCCTCCCGAGTGGCGCAGTGGTCTAAAGCACTGCATCGCAGTGTTAGCTGTGCCACTATAGAGCCTGGTTTGAGTCCAGGCTCTGTCGCACCCGGCCGTGACCGGGAGGCCCATGGGGTGGCGCACAATTGGCCCAGCGTCGTCCGAGTTAAGGGATACTTTGGCCGGCAGGAATGTTCTTGTCCCATCGCGCACTAGTGACTCCTGTGGCGGGTGTTTCCTCTGACACATTGGTGCGGCTGGCTTCCGGGTTAAGCGGGCGTTGTGTCAAGAAGCAGTGTGGCTTGGCAGGGTTGTGTTTCGAAGGACGCATGGCTCTCGACCTTTGCCTCTCTCGAGTCCGTACGGGAGTTGCAGCGATGGGACAAGACTGTAACTAACAACTGGATACAACAAAAAAGGGGTAAAGAAAGCAATTGAAAAAACAAGGTCGACTACACTTTCAGTACATTATTGAGTGTAACCTATAGAACAGACAACTTCAGTATTAATACAAGTCAAATCAAAAGGGGAAAAATACAATCAAAATCTCTGTCTTATAGTCAATCTTTCTCTTCAGTGGGGATAAGTAGACAGGAATCAGAGGGCTGGACTCACACTGACAGATGCCATGCAGATTTATAGTGCTCCATTACTTTCATTGCAACGGTGTGTGTGTGTGTGTGTGACGCCGTGAACCATCAGATCCTCCTCTCCACCCTTTTAGGGCTGGGCGTCTCAGGCTCTGCACACTTTTTTGATTGCATCCTACCTGGCAGGCCACTCCTATCTGGTGACGTGGAGAGGATCTGTGTTAGGACCACTTATTCTCACTACTGGTGTCCACCAGGGCTCGGTTCTAGGCCCTCTCCTCTTCTCTCTATACACCAAGTCACTCGGCTCCGTCACATCCTCGCATGGTCTCTCCTATCACTGCTATGTGGATGACACTCAACTACTTTTCTCCTTCCCCCTTCTGACACCCATGTGGCGACATGCAACTCTACGTGCCTGGCAGATATCTCAGCTTGGATGTCGGCCCGCCACCTCAAGATCCAGCTCGACAAGACAAAACTGCTCTTCCTGCTGGGGAAGGCCTGCCCGCTCAAAGAACTCTACAGTGTCGCCCTCCCAGAGTGCAAAGAACCTTGGCGTGACCTATGACAATACCATGTCATTCTCTGCAAACATCAAAGCAGTGACCCGCTCCTGCAGGTTCATGCTCTACAACATCCGTAGAGTACGGCCATACTTACAGTTTTTTTTCCAACTGCTTACACACGTTTTCAAAACTGTCTCTTTTTTTCAAAACTCTACACACAATTCCCAAAACTGCACACACAAAATGCAAAATGCCTCACATCTCCTTCAAAATGTAACACTGCATTCAAAATGCCATAAACACATGTCAGAATGAAGCATTTGCATCAAATGGCAAACGCTGCTTTCATAATAGTACATTTTTGGATATACCATGTAAACACAGTTGTTTTAAATCTAAAGCTCTTTGGTCTTTCATTGGCTTATATCTACATTTCAATACAATGTTCTACAGTGAAAGTAATCCGCTGAGAGGGGTAACAAGTACACTGTAAACACCAATGCAATGTAGAAACAGAAAATATTTATTAGGCCGAACATTACTGTTGTATACAGTAGCATACAACAAAACCATAAACATATGTAAACCAAAAGCATATTCTTTAGAATACAGTAAAGAACACAATTGTGTGTGTGGGGTCCCGGGGACAGTCCAGGAATTGGTAGGGGGGGCAGTCACCAGTGCTAAGCTACGCTTCATCTCTTCTCCGGCCTGGGTCTGGCCACAATACTTCGCCCACATCACAAGATACGTTTTCTCTTGCCAATTATCGAGGGAAGTATCTCCTAGCATGGCGTATCCAACCTTGGACAGAGGCAACCTCTATGTCCCCACATGCGTCCTCCATTGCCTGGAGAAGCGGCATGCGGGCATAGGCGATCATACACTTTCCAGCGCCAGGCTGAGAAGAATTCCTCTATGGGATTTAGAAAAGGTGAATATGGGGGTAGGTACAAAACTACAAATTGTGGATGGGTGGCAAACCAGTTTTGGACCAGAACAGCCCGGTGAAAACTAACATTGTCCCATAAAACCACAAATCTAGCAGGCTCCTGATCTGGATCAGGGACAAGCATTGTGTAAATTGCATCCAGAAAAGTGAGCATATGGCCGGTGTTGTACGGACCCAGTGTGGCATTGTGATGGAGGACCCTGTTTTGAGTGATGGCAGCACACATAGTTATATTACCCCCACGCTGTCCAGGGACATTGGTAATTGCCCTCTGTCCTATTACATTTATTCTGCGGCGCCTGGTTTTGGTGAAGTTGAAGCCAACCTCATCCACATAAATAAATTAATGGCGAATTACATGGGCATCCAGCTCCAATACTCTCTGTAACAGACAAAAGGATATACAGATGAGTAAATATGGTATGTCTGAAGTACTGGAAGTAGTGTTGCATACATACCTCTACAAAGTCATGTCGCATATTCTTGACTCTGTCAGAGTTTCTCTCAAATGGCACCTTGTAAAGTTGTTTCATCATCACTCTGTGCCGTTGGAGGATGCGTTGTATGGTCGACAGGCTTACAGCATTGATGTTGTTAAATATGGTGTCAATATTCAAGATATGCTCTCTTATCTCTCGAATCCTAATTGCATTGTTGGCCAAAACCATATTTATAATTGCAGTCTCTTGTACATCTGTAAACAATCGTCCTCGTCCTCCATGATGTCTTTGCCTTTCCACTCTGTACAGAATTCAAACACAGTATGTGTTCAGCATAGGAACTGTAAACAATGTACAAAAAAATGTAGTACAGCGTGATAACCAACCTCATTCATTCAATGCAGTGCAGTAAATGGATGGCTTAGAGTTACAAATGTTTATGCAATACTATGCAGTCATACGTATTTTACAGTACATTACTGTAATGCTAAAATAGTCATTAGAAAGTTGCATACCTGTTCTCATTTCTGAAGGTTCGAATTATGGACGCCACTGTAAATCGACTCAAGTTGGGCTGGACTCTCAGTCCAGCCTCTCTCATGGTCAAACCGTGGTTGATCACATGATCAACAAGTGTTGCCCTAATCTCATCAGAGATGGCTCTCCTTCCTTCTCTTCTTTGCCCTCGTCCTCTTCTTCCTTATCCTCTCCCTCCTACTCCTCTTGCTCTCTGTCCATTGTTGGCATCCATTGTTCAAAACAGGTAATCTGACCTTTGACCTATTTATAGGCCTATACTACAGTAAAGCAGTGATTGGTTAGTGATCAGTTAAGCTATTAGTGTTTGCACATGTGAGGAGTGTGTGTGTGACCTGGTGAATAAGTGTAGCATTTTGATTGGTTGTGTTTGGAAAAGGAAAGCAAGTCACTTCCTGTTAGATGTTTGTGTTTTAGGTAGAGAATTGTGTGTAGTGTTTTGAAAAAAGTGTTTTATGCAATTGACAACTGAGTCAAAGGCTGAGAAATAGCTTATGGTTTTGGATATTTGGTGTGTAGTTTTGCACTTTGAGTGAGAGGTTTCAAAAATCGTGTGACATGAAAAGATTTTGTGTGTAAGGAGTTGGAAAATACTGTAACACAGAGAGCGGTGCAGGTTCTAATCCAGTCACTTGTCCTCTATAGTCTGGACTACTGCAACTCGCTGTTGGCTGGGCTCCCCGCTTGTGCCATCAAACCCCGCAACTTATCCAGAATGATGCAGCCCGCCTGGTGTTCAACCTTCCTAAGTTCTCTCATGTCACCCAGCTCCTCCGCACACTTCACTGGCTTCCAGTCTAAGCTCGCATCCACTATAAGACTTACCTACCATAGTGCATCCACTACAAGACCATAGTGCCCCTCCCTACCTTCAGGCTATGCTCAAACCCTAAACCCCAAGAGCCACCTCAGGTCTCTTGGCCCTCCCACCCCTACGGGAGGGCAGCTCCTGCTCAGCCCAGTCCAAGCTCTTCTCTGTCCTAGCACCCCAATGTTGGAACCAGGTCCCCCTGAAGCTAGGACAGCAGAGTCCCTGCCCATCTTCCAAAAACATCTGAAACCCTACCTCTTCAAACAGTATCTTAAATAATCCTCCTCCTCACCACTCCATAAAATAAAACTTAACCAGTACTTGCACTTGATAAATCAAGAGAGAGAGAGAGAGAGAGAGAGAGAGAGAGAGAGAGAGAGAGAGAGAGAGAGAGAGAGAGAGAAAGAAAGAAAAAGAAAGATAAGTTTTCACTTGTCACAGGTAATTTGCCTGTGTGGTTCATTTAGGGAGGAATTTCTTGGCAGGTTTTTGTTCCGAGTGTGAGATAAGGTGTGTGTGTGTCTGTGTGTCTGTGTGTCTGTGTGTGTGTGTGTGTGTCTGTGTGTCTGTGTGTGTGTGTGTGTGTGTGTCTGTGTGTGTGTGTCTGTGTGTGTGTGTGTGTGTCTGTGTGTGTGTGTGTGTGTGTCTGTGTGTGTGTGTGTGTGTGTGTGTGTCTGTGTGTGTATTTTGCCAAAACCAACATTCATCTAATTTCACTCTGCTGTTTAACCTTTAATTTGCCATGGTGAAGGCTCCAACTTCAAAACTGATGGAAAATAAATAATAATGGCAAAACACCTACAGCAGGGATCATCTAGATTCAGATTCAGCCACAGGACAATTTTTTCTTCAGCGGATTGTCAGGGGACCGGAACATAATTACAAATAATTTGTAGACTGCAAATTGCCCGCAAGAAGCCCAAACAGATATCATATTTGACTGAAGCATAATCATTTCAAACCTTGCCTACATTTGTATACGATCACATACACTGAGTGTACCAAACATAGGGAACAACTTCTCTTCCCAAGACATAGAGTGAACAGGTGAAAGATCCCTTATTAACGTCCCCTGTTAAATCCACTTCAATCAGAATACTTTTAAGGTTTGAGGCAGTTGAGGATTGTACGTGTGCCATTCAGAGGGTGAATGGGCAAGACAAAATATTTGAGTGCCTTTAAACGAGGTATGGTAGTAGATGCCAGGCGCACCGGTTTGAGTGTGTCAAGAACTGCAACGCTGCTGGGTTTTTCACGCTCAACAGTTTCCCGTGTGTATCAAGAATGGTCCACTACCCAAAGGACATCCAGCCAACTTGACACAACTATGGGAAGCATTGGAGTCAACATGGGCCAGCATCCCTGTGGAACACTTTCGGCACCTTGTGGAGTCCATGCCCTGACAAATTGAGGCTGTTCTGAGGGCGAAAGGGGGTGCAACTCAATATTAGGAAGGTGTTTGTAATGTTTTGTACACTCAGTGTATATCTCTCTATTATGCGTGGAAATACTTTGGAACAGATTTCCAAAAGTAAAATCACTTGGAGCTTGTTGCTGATATTCAGTTCACTATTAAACTCACAATAACAGTGGCAAATTGCCACTCTATATTAAGATGGCTGGCACACACACACACCACACCACACCAAACAATCCATTGTCTGGCAACTATCATCCGAGGACCAACAGTATGCATCATTGACCAAAAGTGAGTTATAATCTGATGTTTCTGTCTTACTACGTACTTTGATTCGTGCTATAGTTTTAACTGTATTTAAACATTACTTTTGATGTCTTGTACATTTCACTATTGCTACTTACAGCACCCTTTTGAGTATCAGTATATGGAAAATGTGTATTGATGAATTGTGCCAAGGTAATTGTATCCTAATTTATGCTTATTGTGGATTTATGTTGGTTTGATAACTGCCACTTGTTTCCTTTGTTCCTAGAACCAGTCCTGATTCTGTGTCTCTCTGACAGGAGCCTTTTGGCGGCCATCACCATTCTCACTGAAACCACCCAGTCCTTTCAAAACTCTTACAGAGCTGATTTGCTGGTGTTTTAGTCTTTTATGTCCAACAAAAATGTACATATATTATTTTGCTTTGAACTTTGGGGTGGGCAAATAAAATCACCCACAGGCCAAAATTGGGACGCCAGTTGGGGAACCGTGACTTACAGTAAAGCAGCATTAAATGTTAACCCTTTCTTTGATGGTCCGTCCTGTCGCCCAGCCTGAGGCCCATGACCCAAAGCAGCGTTGCTCTGGCCTGTTACATAAAGCCTGGCTCCTGGGCCAACAGTCCTACTAACTGACTATGCGGGCCTGCCGACCAGACTGCCCAGTCACAATCACTGCCTTTGCCCCCTGTAATTATTAACCAGTTGGTGGTAATCTGATCGCCTTCTATTGCACCTGTTTATGTAATACTAGGGTAGGCCCGCTCCCTCCCTCCCTCCCTCCCTACCTACTGCCCCTCCTTCTTCCACATCCCACAAACCGCCATTGTTCTCATTCACATGGAACATTGACTAGGGACAAAGTGTGTGTGCGTGCGTGATTTCACATCCATTCCTGCGTTTGTGTTTAACTGTCTCAGCCATGAACACACAACACCTGATCTACTGTAGAATGGCCTAAGTTTAAGATAATGGCGTATGTGTAGAAATCTTATCAGCCCTATAATGACCGTGGTGCTGTAATGACTGACCATGGTAACCTAAATAACTGCATAGTTGGTTTGGTTTCATCACACAGCTGAGACGTTGACTTTATTCTTCACAGAACAAACAGGCTCTAACTTTACCTAAAATCAACATGTACTGTATGTATGCCAGCTTAAGCATTGAAGACAAGAAAAGGCAGTATTGTTTTCAATGGGGTTACTGGTATGGGTGTGTACTGTGTCTCAAGCATCAATATCGACATGTGGTTGCTGTGTTTGGGCTGTGTCAGCAATTGAAAGGGGCCTGAACCCGCTGATTTGGCCTCGTTTTTTTGGCTTGCTCCTGAAGAAATGCGGGCAGCCAGGAAACATGGGACCATCACTTTACATGTTGCGTTTATTTTTTTGTTCAGTGATTAGCAATGTGCACCTTTCATCTTTCATTGTCATTCCCAGCCAATACAGATATTTTGACTATCAGGATTTTGTCTGATGGTAATGGGGTAACCTTGGCATGTCTGTGGTCATACCTTCCTGTGTGGTGTCCCGTACGCAACAGGAGTTCCCTGATCCTGGTGAAGAATAAACAGAGTTTCTCCCTCCCCATATTGACTGATTCCATTCAATGCAATAATAAAAATGACAATACAAGTGAAAGTGTAGTAAAATGTTAATGCCCATCTGTCAGTCTGGACATCATTGCATCATCTTGCAAGTCTCCATGCTGGCTCCATACATGTTTCTGTGAACACACATAATCACTGTTCTATTTCCAATGGCAGTTATGAGAGGTAATATCTCACACACAAACAGGTACTATGTTGAAGTTTGAACAAGTCAGACTAAACCTACCAAATTCCGTTCTCCCCATGGACCACCATTGGTGAACAGGCAAGAGGTGAGGCTGGAGGTGAGGTCTTTGCCAGAGCCCCATCGATGGGCATAGCAGCGTAGCATCAGCTCCTGACCCCTGATCAAAGATACTGGTCAGTCACACACAAACACACAGAGAGCACTGATGACATTATCAATGGTGGTTATGATTCGCCTGGTGGAACCAACCTGATCGCTGCGGTCACCTTTCTGTTTCACTTCGGATACCATAAAATGTGACGCGATCAGGCTGGTTCCACCAGGCTTGGTTATGCCCTGGACAATATATACATCTAAGAAGTAGAAAATAAGCAATAAATGATGTTGGTTTACATAAATTATGTTTCACAATTGGGTTATCAAATGTATCAAAGTAATGAAGTGTGTTATCTTCTGTATTTGAACAAATGACGAGCCTGTGAAAGCTGTTGCCGCTGACAGGTAAAGGTTTCCAGACAGATACTTGCCAACATGCAACTGACTGTTCCATTCATTGGAATTTTTTGAATTACCTAGGCAAGTCAGTTAAGAACAAATTCTTATTTACAATGACAGCCTTGGAAAAGTGGGTTAACTGCTTTCACATAACACACATTACCTGTCGTTGTTGATGAAGCTTGCTCCTGCGTCTTGCCTATGCCGTTCGGACATCGCTCATCCATATATTTATATGTACATATTCTCATTCATTCCTTTACACTTGTGTGAATAAGGTAGTTGTTGTGAAATTGTTAGATTACTTGTTAGATACTACTGCATGGTCGGAACTAGAAGCACAAGCATTTCGCTACACTCGCATTAGCATCTGCAAACCATGTGTATGTGACCAATAAAATTAGATTTTGATTTGTCTGTGTCATCAGGGCAGTAACTAAGGTCGCTATCAGAGACCACATGATAGCATGTCCTTTTCTTTTCATAGGAGTGGGGGGGGTTGCACGTGGAGCTTGGCAAAGGGGGCATGACTTGTTGACATAATTGTAAACCTTAATTTACTCGTTGTGACGCACTGAGCTTCCAAACTCTGTTTTAGACTAGACTGACTTTATGACCAAAATGATCCTATTTACACTTTGTAGTCAATTTTCATAGTAGGATAACTGTTTCTGACTCATATAGATGCCACATAGCCAATTTTTAAAGGGATTCGTTGTTTTTTAGGGGCAGTCACTCTTTAAGTGTTGTTTTAGGGAACATTTGCAGCCTGAACGGTGTTGAAAATGTGTGTGATGTGTGAGCTATGATCACTATTGTGCAACACGTCGGAAGATTGTTCATTCAATGTTTCAATGTGTTTGTTGTATTGGTCACTATTCAAATAAGCCATACATTTAACAAAATGAAATATTCTGCTCAATATTTAATCAGTTAAACCTAAATTGCAAATGCAAATTACATTAAACTCATGACCAGATGTACACTATTATTTCCAGTGTAAGAAGTCAAAATAACTTTTTGTTGGAGTTAAACTTGGCCTTTGACTTGAAGCATGGAAACTAAGAGTTCATTAAAGGGGAAGATTTACTTGCCCAGGGTTACAGGACCAGTCAGTCATTTTTCTGATTCCAGACATACTTAAGACTGCAGCAGTCCCTTTCTCTGAAGCTGTGCTTTTTTCAGCTGAGTTTAGAAGGGAGAGAGAGAGGACGGAGGGAGAGAGACGATACAGTGATGTGTTGCGGAGAGAGAGAAAAGAGCTTGTGACTAAAGTTTGAGAATGAAAGATAGTCTACTGTATAGTTAGGCATAAACATTGAGGCTTACTGCGAGAAAGAGATGGGTAGAAACAGTTATGAAGTTACCACTAAGGAGCATGAGATGAACTGACCGCTGAGTTGTGTGTAGGGAGTTTGGGGTCACTCTCCGGCCTCCTGTCAAGCCCATTAACCTGCCGTTATCTCACGCTCCACTGACCACATCACATCACCTTTACGTAACTCGTCTTCAGTAACCTCGCACACACACAAACTCCTCTACTCATCACAATAGGGCCAGGAGTTTTTCCTCTTTCCTGACCCTGTGAACTGAACAGGAAAAGCTCATTGCCAGGTCACATGCTAAGAAAAAACTCCAGATCCTCTCTGTAATGTTAGATGGTCTAAGCTTCTAGAAGGCATTTTGGCTCTAGTGTCTCCCTGTCTCTGACAGCCAAGTGTAAAGTATCCTTCCGCAGTGCAGGGTCAGTGACTCAGCTTGAGACAATGACAATAATGAGCTTTCTTCACAGTAGAATGGAAAAAGACACGTATGCAGCTCACCAGCAAAAAAAAAAAGCACTGCTTGGATGGTTAACATACTTTCATGACATTCATGACAGTGAGGCAAAACTTTGCTGAAGGCCAAAGGACACACACACACTAGAGGGTGTCATGTGGGCTAAGGCACTGTGAAGAACACACACACACTCACACACACACATAAACCAAAACTCTCTGGCAGCAACAAGAAAAAAACACTGTTTAGAACGCCCTTGTTATGGACAGGGATAAACACACTATGCACGTTTGCAAATACACCAAACAACGAGTGTTTAAAAAAAGCAAGTGCCAGGCCACAGAAATCACAGCTTTGCCAGGGTTATGTTCCATGTGAACACCATAGGGAGGAAAAGTGGCAGTTTACAGTGCCAGCATGTCTGTAAAAATGACAAGTGAGCTGAAAACCACAGGCAGGCTCTGCCCCTCAGTACCTCCTGTTGGGGCCTGCAATGCCCTACGGAGAATCCTTCACTACTATAAGGCAACATTTTCCCACAGTGCACTATACCCCTCAACAAGACTAGGGACAGAGAGGAAGAGGCAAAGTGAGAGGTTTTACTCTGTCCAAAATAAGGAAGGAATTTTTGAATGGAGGTCAATGAGAGAGCCTCTAATTTGTTTAACAAAAAATGTAATTGCTAATTTGCTACGTGAGGCTGTCACAAACACAATAATGGCACAGATACATAGATTAGTCCTCTATCTGTATGGCTTGCTGTACATACGCATATCTGCCCTCTCATTGGTTAGAATGGTCCCACCTGACTTCGCCTCATCCAGCCAGCCTTCCATCTTTATTTCCATTATTAGAGCAGTCACTCAAATTGATTTAATAAGCAAGTAGAGACATTCTTGGGGATCACAGATCGATTACCGGTGAGTTTGCATCCTACGTACAGGCAGTGAGGAGAGGTGGGTCTCAGGAGGACGGTGGGGTTGGGGATGATATAGAATAACGTTTATACAGTGAGGGAAAAAGTATTTGATCCCCTGCTGATTTTGTACGTTTGCCCACTGACAAAGAAATGATCAGTCTATAATTTTAATGGTAGGTTTATTTGAACAGTGAGAGACAGAATAACAACAAAAAAATCCAGAAAATGCATGTGAAAAATGTTATAAATTGATTTGCATTTTAATGAGGGAAATAAGTATTTGACCCCTCTGCAAAACATGACTTAGTACTTGGTGGCAAAACCCTTGTTGGCAATCACAGAGGTCAGACGTTTCTTGTAGTTGGCCACCAGGTTTGCACACATCTCAGAAGGGATTTTGTCCCACTCCTCTTTGCAGATCTTCTCCAAGTCATTAAGGTTTCGAGGCTGACGTTTGGCAACTCGAACCTTCAGCTCCCTCCACAGATGTTCTATGGGATTAAGGTCTGGAGACTGGCTAGGCCACTCCAGGACCTTAATGTGCTTCTTCTTGAGCCACTCCTTTGTTGCCTTGGCCGTGTGTTTTGGGTCATTGTCATGCTGGAATACCCATCCACAACCCATTTTCAATGCCCTGGCTGAGGGAAGGAGGTTCTCACCCAAGATATGATGGTACATGGCCCCGTCCATCGTCCCTTTGATGCGGTGAAGTTGTCCTGTCCCCTTTGCAGAAAAACACCCCCAAAGCATAATGTTTCCACCTCCATGTTTGACGGTGGGGATGGTGTTCTTGGGGTCATAGGCAGCATTCCTCCTCCTCCAAACACGGCGAGTTGAGTTGATGCCAAAAAGCTCCATTTTGGTCTCATCTGACCACAACACCTTCACCCAGTTGTCCTCTGAATCATTCAGATGTTCATTGGCAAACTTCAGACGGGCATGTATATGTGATATCTTGAACAGGGGGATCTTGCGGGCGCTGCAGGATTTTAGTCCTTCACGGCGTAATGTGTTACCAATTGTTTTCTTGGTGACTATGGCCCCAGCTGCCTTGAGATCATTGACAAGATCCTCCCGTGTAGTTCTGGGCTGATTCCTCACCGTTCTCATGATCATTGCAACTCCACGAGGTGAGATCTTGCATGGAGCCCCAGGCCGAGGGAGATTGACAGTTCTTTTCCGTTTCTTCTATTTGCGAATAATCACACCAACTGTTGTCACCTTCTCACCAAGCTGCTTGGAGATGGTCTTGTAGCCCATTCCAGCCTTGTGTAGGTCTACAATCGTGTCCCTGACATCCTTGGAGAGCTCTTTGGTCTTGGCCATGGTGGAGAGTTTGGAATCTCATAGATTGATTGCTTCTTAATCTGTAATGTTCAAGAATTTAAGAGGTTTGTGGATGTATTTATGGATAAGCCTGAGAGTTTGTGTGCAGGAAATATGGTTAAAACCATGGTTGGATTTTGTTTTGCCAGTGTATGTGGCCATACGGCTGATCAGGAAGAGCGAGTGGGGGGGTGCGATGTTTCTGAAACTAGTTGTACAGTATCGAAGACTAATGGAACTGAGGTGGAATGTATAGCGGTTAAAGTGTGGAGTGTCCAAGGTAGAATTACAGTAATTAACTTTTACAACCCATGCCGCTGGAGATTGGAGCACTTGATGAGATAATGGCTGAGGTCAAGGCTCCTGTGATATGGGTGGGGTGTTTTAATGCACACAACCCGCTTTGAGGTAGTGCCAATATGGATCGGAAAAGGAAAGTTATTGAAGAATTCCTCAATAACCACGGATTAGTCTGCATAAACAATGGAGGTGATTGGGTTTTCACATTCTGAGCTGGTTTGGCCGAAAACTGACCTAGACCCCCGGACTCTGGAAAAGCTCGATGTGAGGAATTTGCAGAGAAATGTCTAGAAGAAGTGAGTAAGGTTAATGGTGACTGATCCATTGAAGAATGGAATGAATCCCTGTGTTCAATTATAATTCAAGCTTCTGTACTTACTATCCCACAGAAAAGCCCCCCCTAGGGCACAGATCTGTGTGCCCTGGTGAAACAACGATTGTGATGATGCGGTTTGTGCTATAAATTTGGCACACAGGGCCCTGAGACAATATCCAATAGAGAGTTCAGTGGTGGACTATGAAGAGCTAAGGGAAGTAGTGAGGAAGGTCATTAACCTCTCCAGGCACTGGGGCAGTATTCGGAAGTTTGGAGAGTCTGGCATGCCCAAAGTAAAATGCCTGCCCCTCAGGCCCAGAAACTAGGATATGCACATAATTAGTACTATTGGATAGGAAACACTCTGACGTTTCTAAAACTGTTAACATAATGTCTGTGAGTATAACAGAACTGATATGGCAGGCAGAAACCTGAGGAATTTCTGTGCAGATTGTTTTTGTGACATGCCCTCACTTTCAATGTCTGCCTATGGGATTCTCAGTAAAATAGGACCCCGATTGCAGTACCTATGTCTTCCACTAGATGTCAACAGTATTTAGACAAGGTTTCATGCATTTATCATGGAAGAGAGCCGAACAGAAGAAGAATATGTAAGAGGAGTGAGGAAGTCACTTCAGTTTTTGGTGCGCGAGACCGTGAGCGTGCTCCTCGGTATTTTCCTTTTCTATCGTTTAGGATACTATCCGTGTGAAATATAATCGTTAATATAGATAAAAGGATACCTAAGGATACATTATAAATGATGTTTGATTTGTTTGGGAAAAGTTGATAGGTAAGCGATTTATTTTAGCTCTTTTATGTGTTTTGTGAGGCCCGCGGTGGTTATGGATTTATGCTAATGCATAGAATATGTGAGGTGCTATCCTCAAACAATCGAATGTTGTGCTTTCGCGGTAAATCCTTTTTGAAATCTGACAACGCTGTGATATTGCCAAGACTCTAAGCTTTTGATGACTAAGCAACACTTGTATATTGATGTTTTATAATTAAACTTTTGGATTTTGAATTTGGCGCCTTACATTTCTCCGGGTAGTGTCGGGATTGGGGCGCTAGCGCCCCAATGATCCTTAAGTAGTTTTAAGGGAGCTAAGCGGAAATGTTGGAGGAAATATTGGGGGAAATTGGGGGCGGTACACCAGTGGGAGAAGTGTCGGTGGTGATTTGGAGAATGTCTGGAAATTACAAACGGTTGGGTGTGCCAGTATTGGAGGATGGAGAAGAGATTGCCGTAAATGATAAAGGTAAAGCTGAATTATGTGTCAAAGCATTTCAGGCTATGACATGGACAGTATTGATGTCAGACCAGAGCAACGTGTTTTTAACAACGAATGATCTGCACCGGGCGATACAATGATGAGGAAACACGGCCCCAGGTAAGGATGGGCTGTGCTATGAACAACTTGGATGATTTGGTACTGGAGGAGGTACTGGCGTTTATTAATACAGTATGGGAGGAGGGGACGTTGCCAGCAGTGTGGAAGCAGGCCATAGTGGTGCCAATTGTGAAACAGCAAAAAGAAGCATCCCACCCGGGCTCATACGGACCTATAGTGTTGGCCTCTGTACTGTGTAAAGTAATGGAAAGAATGGTCACAGACAGATTAGTACATATGTTTGAGAGTAAAGGTCTCTTATCCCTGTAACAGAGCGGATTTAGGTTAGGACGTTGTACCATGGACTGTGATATAAAGAAGGCTGAGTTGGGTGTAATTTAATTTTCTAAATGACCTTGTAGTGGCGTCAGACCAAGGCTCTGCGTCTGTGCTCATGCTCCTAGACCTTAGCGTTGCTTTTGACACCATCGATGCTCCAGTTTCAACTGTTCTGCCTGCGGCTATGGAACCTTGACCTGTTCACCGGACGTGCTACCTGTCCCAGACTTGCTGTTTTCAACTCTCCAGAGACAGCAGGAGCGGTAGAGATGCTGTGAATGATCGGCTATGAAAAGCCAACTGACATTTACTCCTGAGGTGTTGACCTGTTGCACCCTCAACAACCACTGTGATTATTATTATTTGGTCCTGCTGGTCATCTATGAACATTTTAACATCTTGGCCATGTTCTGTTATAATCTCCACCCGGCACAGCCAGAAGAGGACTGGCCACCCCTCATAGCCTGGTTCCTCTCTAGGTTTCTTCCTAGGTTCCGGCCTTTCTAGGGAGTTTTTCCTAGCCACCATGCTTCTACACCTGCATTGCTTGCTGTTTGGGGTTTTAGGCTGGGTTTCTGTACAGAACTCTGTGACATCAGCTGATGTAAGAAAGGCTTTATAAATAAATTTGATTGATTGATTGATTGATTGATTGATGGATCACCCCATTCTTTTGGAGAGATTGAAACCCTAATTGGTCTACAAATGATTGCCTGGTTTAGATCTTATCTGTCGGAAAGATATCAGTTCCTATCTGTGGGTGGTTTGTCCTCTGTCAAATCAATGGTCTGTGTTCCTCAAGGTTGCATTCTAGGACCAATATTGTTCTCACTATATATGGTACCTCTTGGTGATGTCATTCGGAAATACAATGTCAACTTTCACTGATATGCCGACGACACACAGCTGTACATTTAGATGAAATGGTGAAGACCCCAAAATTGTCTACCCTGGAAGCCTGTGTTTCAGATATAAGGAAGTGGACGTTGGCAAAAAAAGATGTGCTAGTTCTAGGTCCCAAGAAACCAAAAGATCTGCTGTGAATCTTTATGGTTGTAAGTCGTCTCATATAAAACAGTGTTGGACCTCTGCGTTACTCTGGACCCTGATCTCTCTTTTGACTAACACATAACAAATAATTAAATAGTAACTTTTTTCCATGCCATGGTAGTAGCTGTCAGACGCACTTGTTTGAGTGTGTCAAGAACTGCAACGCTGCTGGGTTTTTCACGCTCAACTGTTTCCTGTGTGTGTCAAGAATGGTCTACCACCCAAAGGACATCCAGTCAATGGCAGGCTAGTGGTAAAAAACAGCTACCCAGATAAGGCACTAAATAAACTTCAGCTAGTGCTAAATAAGGTTGCTAGAATCTTGACTAGAACCAAAATATTTCATCATATTACTCCAATGCTAGCTTCCCTACACTGGCTTTCTGTTAAGGCTAGGGTATCACATCTGGCTGTGATTGGGAGTCCCATGGACGGAGCACAATTGGCCCAGCATTGTCTGGGATGGACTGGGGTAGGCTGTCATTGTAAATAAGAATTTGTTATTAGCTGACTTGCCCAGTTCAATAAAGGTTAAAAAATTACATGGACTTGCTTCTACCTATCTCTCTGATTTGGTCCTGTTGTACATACCTACATGTGTGCTACAGTCACAAGACGCAGGCCTCTTTACTGTTCCTAGAATTAATATGATTGAGTGCAGTCTGGTCTAGGGGTGCGAAGGTGAACAGCAAGCCACTGGAGTGACAAACCACCCTTGCTGTCTCTCTCTTTCTGGCCCGGCTCCCCTCTCTCCACTCGGATTCTTTACAGGGCCTGAGTCCCTGGCTTGCTCGTGCTCTCCCATGCCTTCCCTAGGGAGGGTGCATTACGAAATATATGTTTTCTTAACAGAAATCCATTTTCTAAATAGGATGACATTTTCTATTTAATTTTCCTCAAATCTGCCATCAGCATAGTTGATGCATACCATAGCTGCATTTTACTTATAAAGATATTACCTCACCAACATTAAAACCCCTAGCTAGTTATATTCATATAGTTTATTTTGCTGTATTTGACTCTGGTGACAATAATAAAACAGTGAGGAGTGAGGGGTCTGTCTTTATTTTATTTACAGGCTATACAATTGCATATCCTGTTAAACTCTGAGCAGTTGGTTTTGGCTCTGTAAAGGGCCTGGTCAGAAAGAAAAAAAAAACTGCTACAGCCCTTGTCTTTTTTGGAAATTGAACTCAAATCTTACTCCTAACATAAAAATCCCCCCCACCCCCCATAAAGGCCATAAATCATGTGCTGTGGTCATATTCAAAGAGTATGCAATGTCAGTAAAGTCACCAAAAGTGTGTTACTATTGGAATTTACACATGTTTAGAGTGTCCCCATTAGGTAAAATATCTGACAATAAAAAATGTAATAAAATAATCATTTTGGAACAGTAAATCTCCCTCCCCCCAAAATAAAAACGGTACATGTTAGTTTTTTGTGGGCGGGCCTGTTGTATCTCAAGCTCTGTAGTAGTCACATTGTTTCTTTATTAGAATCCCGCAGTTCTTACTTTGCTAACAGTAACTAAGCATGTGTTTGTAGGACTTGTAGTTCTTAAACTGAAATGTACTTTGAGGGTAGTATACAATATTATACGTCTTTTAGAAAATGCCACCAGAGGGCATAAGAGTTTAAGAGGATATACATCATCCCACTGGGCACACACTGGCTGAATCAACGTTGTTTCCATGTCATTTCTATTAAATTACGTTGAACCAATGTTAAAAAGACTTTGAATTATCTGTGCCCAGTGGGATATAATTATAATCAAGATTGATGTTATTAATAATAATAATATTAAGTGATAATTATTAATGTTCCACAAAAATACTTAAATAATGTTTTAATACATTTAATTTGTATGAATAAATTAAGTTTATCATTAAAAAATTTGTATTACTCATATACTCTCATTTCTACTTCTTTACAATAAATAATTAAGTGTCCCACTTAGCCAATCAAGGTGTCCCAATTTGCCAGTATCAACTGACATAAATGTGGCCTCAGAACAATTTGTGTTTGAAGTATGCCTATTGTATGCCTATTGACAACTGGCCGGGGACTACAGCTGGAAATTAGCCGTAGAGGCTAAAGCTGCTCTTTTTATCCACGTCATTATAAACTAATAAACTAAACTAAACTAAACTAAGAAGTCGTCCATCCTATGTTTAATATTTCTTTATTTTTTATTTTTGTTTAGTAGAGTTCCTAAGTTATTTATCATGTATCATACTGGGAGTTAAGACAATGGGATGATTCTGTAAGGTGTTCCAGAAAGCACATTTTCAGAAAGTATCCCACCCCAGCTAGCACAATTGGTTCTCTTCCTGGGGGTCCGCACAAAACATGACACAATACAGAACATCAATAGACAAGAACAGCTCAAGGACAGAACTACATACATTTTAAATTGGTTCTGACCATTAAAAATTAAGGTTTTTTAAACATTCTGAGAACGGACGTGAATATTTTGCCTGTTCCGGTAATAATAATTTTTAAGTTGCAGGAGGGTCTGAGAACATTTTACTATTGTTCCCTGAAAGTTTTCCTGGGAGGTTTTATTCATGTTCTGAGAATGGAAATTGTAGGTTATTTAGTAGTTTTTGAATGAAAGACTTATAATAACACTGCTAGCTTAGGTTACCTGCTTTGAACTCAAGCACACATAGGACACATGTACATTTATTTGCTTAGGCATTAATCATGCAAACACATGTATGTTTTATTGTGACACGGCATCAGTGAGATACAAACCTATAATCTTCTGTTTTCTATCCGTGGAATTAGTCCACTGCACCAACAGGATGGAGCTAGGATGCCGTGTTTTTTTTTACTCATACAAAGCTGTTCATTTTAGTCTATTTAAACAGCCACCGTTTCAAAGGAAACAAGTGCTCATTAAGATTAGATGTGGCCAATTAGTGGGCTTGGCCAACACACCAGAACGCACTTAACAAGATGGAGGATAGAGAGACTTTTATTGACGCTGAGAATGGAACATATATGTTTTTAAATAACATTCTTAGAATGGTCTCTGAACGTTACTAAAGTTTTCAGAAATTCCCACAGAAGAACATTGTTTCTTAACGTTCTCTGAGCGCTCTAAAAACATGACTTTATATAGAACCATGAGGAAACGTTATGCTGAAGTACTGAAATTCCCACCTAAGATGTATATGGTTCTCAGAACGTTATGTGCTAGCTGGGTATCCTGCACCCTTCCCAGAACATTGTGGGACGGTTGTATGCAAAATAACCATAGGACAACCATGCTCTGCCCAATTCTAAGAAACATATTCTGACATTTCCTCCTCTACTCTCCTGCATGATGCTGACCCTATACCCCTCCCCTCCCCCCCTCTCTCTCCCTCTCTCCCAGTGATGGAGCCAGTCCCTGAACACTGCAACACCTCTACTGTAATCCCTGTAGCTCTACACAGAGACGGATGGTTCAAGGATTAGGCCCTGATATGGCTGTATAAACACTTCAATGGGAATCTAAATGGACGCCAGGACTCAGACACATCCATCTGTTCTTGTGCAGGAGTTTGGCGTGGCTTTAGTCTATTTTCAGAAACACTCCAGTACTTTCACTCTCTCATATTTTGAGGAAGAGTAGTCAACTCAATATCTCACTTATCTTCACCTCCTTGACCTGACTGTTAAACTCATCAGCCTCCCTTTCCCTCTATCTCCATTTCATTTTCTTATTCTCTCTCTGTCTTTTTCTTGCACCGCGATCTCTCTCCCTCTTTTTCTCTCTCCTCTTCTCTCTGTGAGTCTCACTCCCTCTTTCCCTCATTCTCTATTTCTCTTCTTTCTATTTCTCAATCTCTTCTATTGCCTTGTCTTCTCTCTCTCTCTCTCTCTCCCTCTCTCTCTCTCTCGCTACCCCCCTCTCTCTCTCTCTTGATCACTTCTATGATAGCAAAGCCCATAGAGGGCTTCACCGTCTAGTGGCAAGTGTGCACTCTATACATCTCTATAGGTCTGTGTACACGCAGTCTAACCACAACTGGCAGCGAGAGAAAGTAATATAATGCGCTGCGTTTGTTAAATTTAACGAGTAATATATAATAACTAATTCCAACACTGATCATAAGTTCTACTTTGCTCTTTTAATCCAGAGTACTCTCTCTTTCTCCCTCCATGCCTCCTTGTGTGCTTAGCTCTTCTATTACATCTAGTTTGCTATCTCTCCCCCTCTCTCTCCCCCTCTCTCTTCGTTCTGTGTTGACCTGTGACCTGCTGTTGACCCGCGGTGACATCTGTGTGGAGGCTGCTGGGTAGGGTCCTGCTCGCCCCAGAGTCATGGCTCATGTTGGCATTCCTGGCATGGCTGCTCTCTCACTCCGACACCCCCCACTTCCTGACACAGCTCTGTTTATGTTCTAGCGTCCAGTGTAGTGTCTGTCAAGACATACAGTACTCACTCAGCTGAAGCTGTTAGCAACATTGAAAGAGGTGTTGAACTTTCACAGGCAACAGTTCTCGATTTGACAACCGACCTTTGCATTGTCCCAGGGGGTTTGCATAAGGAGCGATATTAGTGCCACCAGAATTTAATTTAGAGGCGATCTCTCACATATTGCTAGAAGGTGTGTATGTGCATGCGTGTGCGTCTGTCTGTCTGGAGGGGCGGAGATGTGAAGGTTATAGGTGGGAGGGTTTATCGCTGGGCTCGACTGTGTGTAGTCCTGTGGCACTCAGGGCTGACGGGCCTGATCTGGGAGAGTTGGAATTCAGCAGCAGGCTGTAGATCATTGCCTGGGATGACAGGTCAATCTTTAACCCAGGGGCCCTGCCCCTCCACTCCTCCAGTCGTCCAGTCATCCAGGCCTGCCCCAGCTCACTGACACAGTTCACATCCAGCAGCAAGGCTCTATAAAGAAATACACACAGGAGGAGTTTAATGAGTTCAATACACACACAGAAAGATACAGTTGAAGTCGGAGGTTTACATACACCTTAACCAAATACATTTAAACTCCGTTTTTCACAATTCCTGACATTTAATCCTAGTAAAAATTCCCTGTCTTTTAAGAGTCAGTTATTTTAAGAATGTGAAATGTCAGAATAATAGTAGAGAGAATGATTTATTTCAGCTTTTATTTCTTTCATCACATTCCCAGTGGGTCAGAAGTTTACATACACTCAATTAGTACTTGCAGCACTGCCTTTAAATTGTTTAACTTGGATCAAACGTTTCGGGTAGCCTTCCACAAGCTTTCCACAATAGGTTGGGTGGATTTTGGCCCATTCCTCCTGTCAGAGCTGGTTTGGTTTGTAGGCCTCCTTGCTCGCACACACTTTTCTTCTACACACAAGTCTTCTATGGGATTGAGGTCAGGGCTTTGTGATGGCCACTCCAATACCTTGACCTTGTTGTCCTTAAGCCATTTTGCCACAACTTTGGAAGTATGCTTGGGGTCATTATCCATTTGGAAGACTCATTTGCGACCAAGCTTTAACTTCTTGACTGATGTCTTGAGATGTTGCTTCAATATATCCACATAATTTTCCTTCTTCATGATGCCATCTATTTTGTGAAGTGCACCAGTCCCTCCTGCAGCAAAGCACCCCCACAACATGATGCTGCCACCCCCGTGTTTCATGGTTAGGATGGTGTTCTTCGGCTTGCAAGCCTCCCCCTTTTTCCTCCAAACATAACGATGGTCATTATGGCCAAAAAGTTCTATTTTTGTTTCATCAGACCAGCGGACATTTCTCAAAAAAGTACGATCTTTGTCCCCATGTGCAGTTACAAACCGTAGCCTGGCTTTTTTATGGCGGTTTTGGAGCAGTGGCTTCTTCCTTGCTGAGCGGCTTTTCAGGTTATGTCGATATAGGACTTGTTTCACTGTGGATATAGATACTTTTGTACCTGTTTCCTCCAGCAAGGTCCTTTGCTGTTGTTCTGGGATTGATTTGCACTTTTCGCACCAAATATGGATGTGCTTAATTAATTAAGATAAAATAAAAACTGCTGAAAATCCAGTGTTCTTTGTTTGCGGTTTGTTATATTTCAGTCTTCTGTGACGTATATATAGTGTAATATTGGGATGCAACTCAAAATGTAATACATTTGAACTCTATATCTGACATGGTACAGGTGTCTTGTTGTTGTTAAACCTATAGCCATGTCTGTGAGGTGTACACTTTTGTTTGAAAGTAGATTTGTTTAAGAATACCAAACAATACTGCTGTTGTTCTGGGATTGATTTGCACTTTTCGCACCAAAGTACGTTCATCTCTAGGAGACAGAACGCGTCTCTTTCCTGAGCGGTATGATGGCTGCGTGGTCCCATGGTGTTTATACTTGCGTACTATTGTTTGTACAGATTAACGTGGTGCCTTCAGGCGTTTGGAAATTGCTCCCAAGGATGAACCAGACTTGTGGAGGTCTCCAATTTTTTTCTAAGGTCTTGGCAGATTTCTTTAGATTTTCCCATGATGTCAAGCAAAGAGGCACTGAGTTTGAAGGTAGGCCTTGAAATACATCCACAGGTACACACCTCCAATTGACTCAAATTATGTCAATTAGCCTATCAGAAGGTTCTAAAGGCATGACATCATGTTTAAAGGCAAAGCTGTTTAAAGGCAAAGTCAACTTAATGTATGTACACTTATGACCCACTGGAATTGTGATACAGTGAATTCTAAGTGAAATAATCTGTCTGTAAACAATTGTTGGAAAAATGACTTGTGTCATGCACAAAGTAGATGTCCAAACCGACTTGCCAAAACTATAGTTTGTTAACAAGAAGTTTGTGGAGAGGTTAAAAAACGAGTTTTAATGACCAACCTGTATGTAAACTTCCGACTTCAACTGTATGCACATAGACACACACTAACACACACATGCACTAGTCGCGTGCACACACACACGCACTAGTCGCGTAATTCACACACACACACAAGCATTAGGTGCGTGCACACACACATATACTATCCAGCTAGCACATTTGGTTCCTTTGGAAGTTGTGGGAACGTACCTTTCTGGTTTCCCATTGGTTCTGGGAATAAAGAGATACGTTTCCTGACCAGTAAAAGTGAATTGTTTTTAAACATTCTGAGAATGGAACTGAGACTTTGCCTGTTCTGGGAACATACATTTTATGTTTCAATAAGAGTTTTAATAACACTGCTAGCTTAGTTTAACTGTTTTGAACTCCAAGCACACATAGGACACTTTTGCCACAATTTTTTATTGTGGCATGGCATCAGTGAGTTTCAAACCTATGATCTTCTGTTCTCTATCCATGTAATTCGTCCACTGTGCCACCAGGATGGAGCTAGTGTGCCATGATTTTACGCATACAAAGCTGAGCCTTGTCTGGCAACGAAACAGTTCATTTCAAAAAGACCTCATTTCAAATGAAACAAGCACTCATTAAAATCAGGTGTGGCCAATTAGTGGGCGCAGCCAACACACGTAATCACACTTAACTAGATAGAGGATTGAGAGCGTTTTGTTGACGGTGAGAACGGAATGCATTCTTTTTTAAATAACATTCTTAGAACATTCTTTGAACGTTACTAATGTTTTCTTGTGTGTTTTAAGGATTGTTTTCTGAGAACATGACTTCAAATACAACCACGAGGAAACCTGCAGAAAATGTAATGCCGAAGTACTGAAATTCCCACAGAAGAAAGTTGTTTCTTAACGTTCTCTGAACGTTCTGAGAACATGACTTTAAATATAACTATTTGAGAACATTCCCAATGTCAAACCAGTTGGAGAACATTCCAGGAACAACACCAAAAATGTTACGAAATGCAACCATCATTGAAATAGGTAAAGTTCTGTTAAAGTAATGAAATGCCAAGAAAATAACATTATTTTGTCAAGTTCCTTATTTTGTCAAGTTCCTTAAATGTGCTGAGAATGTTCCAAAGCCAAGCAACTATCCTGCACCATTCACAGAAAATTGTGGGAAGGTTGTATGCAAAGTAACCATAGGACAACCACACTCTCACCAAGCTCTAAGAAACATATGGTTCTCAGAACGTTATGTGCTAGCTGTGTAATTCTCCTCCAGTGCCAGCTCGCCTTTTGTTCACACAGCCTTGGTTTAACCTTTGTCAGCGCTGGTATCTGCTGTTTTAAAAAGTGCTGGCGTGTATCTCTCCGCTGATAGGGCCTTTTCAGAACCTCCGAGCCTCCACTGCCTCTCCACAGTGTGAATGGATAAAACACCTCGGCCACAATGGCCTATCGGACTATAATTTGTGTATCTTATCGTTTGGGTCCACATCTACAAGGGCAGAGGAAAGAGGACCTTCACTAGGAGACAGGCCTTGGTTCCTCAGAGAAAACAGGCTCCATGCCAACAGAGAATCTAGCAAAATTCACTGGGAAAGAAGGGTTGATTGAGAAATAAGGAATATCAAGAGTCATTAGAAATAAGGGATATCAAAGGAAAGTTGAACGGATAATAATTGTTTGACTAATTGGAGAGTGTTTTTTGTTGAAACCCAACCCAACGTTGTTCTTTCAATTTTTTTCCCACACTTCTCCACTACCTCTGACACCAGGAAGTGTGCAACTTAAAAAAGGTGCTGACACTCGCCGTAGGATCTTCTGTGGACTGACAGGCGTCTGGAGCCAAGATGTCTGAAAGAGAGCGGCTCTCCAGTTGGGCTGGTCTGTGACTCAATGCCAACCAGTGGCGATTTTAGCATGGAAATCTTGGTGGGGCAAACAAAAAAAAGATTGGGGGGGTGCATGCCAGCAAAGCCACCACACAACACAACACTAAACAATACATTCATTGCACTATAACAGTGAGAAACTGTGCCCACAAACTGTTAGGCCTACATAAAGCTAGCCCAACAGCAAAGCTTTCTTTTCAGCACCATGGAGTAAATCCTTACCACCGCTACACCTGGCTATCAGCGGAGCCTTGTCTGGCAACGAAACAGTTCATTCAGCCTCATTTACTGCCTTTTTAAAAAACATAGCTGATATGGCTGACTTCCTTAAACAAATGTGGTTACTACTGACAATTGAGATGAACAAACTATGGCATAAGGGAACAACGAGCAGATAAGAGGTAATCCGTAATTTCGATTAAGACATTAATGAGCGAGCTAGGACGGACGTAGTCAATATAACTATTTGTTCAGCACTTTTGAAATGTACAGCGACAGAATTCAGAACATGGGCCATTCTTACAGTATTCTCCCTGTACACCCAGTCAGAACCGTAGGAGAAATAAAGGGGGCATACAAGCACACAATGAACGCTCTTACAATATTCGATGATGACATTTCTATAAAACAGGCTATAGGCTACATGTGCACCATCAAGTCAGAAAAGTAGGCTAAGTTATGAGGGAGGAAAAGGACCAAATTATTAGGGTGAGGCACATGGGCTACTAACAGCTTACTACACAACATACACTTAGTATTACTTTCTTGGCTACAGTATACATATCTCCCTGGCATATTGCATCATTTAAACAGTCTGAGCTAGTTTTATTCGAGTTCCCAGTTGTCTTGAACGAGGCAGAAGTCATGCTGGATTGACTGCTCGCTTAACCCGGAAGCCAGCCGCACCAACGTGTCACAGGAAACACTATCGAACTGATGGCCAAAGTCAGCTTGCAAGGGCCCATCCCGCCACAAGGAGTCGCTAGAGCACTATGAGACAAGGACATCCCGGCCGGACAAACCGCTACGCTGGGCCAATTGTGCGCCGCCTCATGGGTCTCCTGGTCACAGCTGGCTGTGACACAGCCTGGGATCGAACCCGGAGCTGCAGTGGCGCCTTAGCACTCATTGTTGAATTTGCGATTTCCAAGTTGTTGTGTAATGGCCAATGAGCACCGATAGGTTTTATCTATAATTTCTCTTCATATGACAAGGTTTGAAGGATTTGCCAGTAGATTGCCAACGGCGCATGATGATGACTGCTTGTCTAGCTTTCTAGCTAAGATTTTGAAAGTATGATGTTGACATCAGTCCAATCATCAGTCCAATCAAAGCTACGGTAGATGTAACGTGATTTGACGTCATTTTATCTGTGGCCAATGACCTTGAGCCTTCTTGGATGGGCACTTCTAATGTAAGTCTATGGCAGCACACAAGGGGCTTGAATTTTCGAGCTCTACCTGTAGATTCTGCTCTGCCCCATCTGCCCTGAATAACGCGTCGCCACTGATGCCAACCAAGACAGAGTGAGAGTCAGATAGACAGGTAGAGTGCTCTCTGGCTGCTCTCTGAGAGTGTAGAAAAGAGAGCAAGAGAGAGAGTGTGAAAGAGGGAAAGAGAGATAGATAGAGAGAGCGAGAGAAAGGGGGGAGAGAGCGAGATAGGGAGATATATAGTGTGGAGAGCGAGATAGGGAGAGAGAAAGAAAGGGAGAGGCAGCTCTCTCGCTCTCATCAACAGGATATGATAGCTGATGGAAGGACTCCTGAGCGTCTCAGTGGGCCCAGCCTGTGACAGAGAGCTGTCAACCCTGTGTCTCACACACCCCTGTTTTCCCTTCCCCTATTTCCTCTCTTCCCTCTCCCAGAGAGGGCTACTAATCTGATAAAATGTCAACCTTTCTACCCAGGAACCACCTGTCCCCTCCTGTCTACTCCCGTCTCTTCTCGTGTCCCCTGGGTTTTCAATGGAATTTTTGGTTAATGGGATGGCACATCCGTGAATTAAGTGGTTTTCCGAACTGCACTCTTTTTCCAATGAGCCCCTGGCCGACAGCAAGGAAGAACAGGGAGGGAGTTTTTCATAGTCCTGTTCCTTCATGTTGGCCCCCAGCGGGGCCATGAAATAACAGTCAGCTGTCAGCATCTTGCAGCCATCCAAATCAGAGCTGGGAGGTTCTATCAGCAAACCTGTCTTCCAGACTGTGTCACACATACATGCACATAGTACAGACGCACGCACGCACGCACGCACGCACGCACACACACACACACACACACACACACACACACACACACACACACACACACACACACACACACACACACACACACACACACACACACACACAAGAAAGTCACGCACACAAACATTCACAAAACCACACACAGACAGACACACGCAAAACCAGACTCTCTCTCTCTCTGAGACACACACACACACACACACACACACACACAGACAGACAGACAGACACACACAACCCCTAAGCCAACAGTGTGTTATGTTTGCCCGTTTGTGCTTGTCAGTCCGCCTGCCCCTGTTTCCCACGCAGCATGATTAGAGGCCAGAGAAGCACAGCCAGTCTGGCCAATAAACAGGTGCAGAATGTATCCCCACGGTGATGTCACTTCCTGTCTCTTCTGCCATAAGGCGCCTCTTGGCCCAATTGCTCCAACTCTCATTCTCTCCACTATCTCCACTCTCAGTGTTTTCTTCTGCCATCCTTCCTGTCAAAAGCACATCCATATTAAATATTGCTCTCCTATCTGGCCATTTTCCTGTCACAGACGGCCAACAACAATTCCTGAGGTCACAGATGTTCATGAATACTGGATACTGGATGAATGTTAGCTCTGTATCTCACTATCTACACACATAGGAATGTTTATGTTGCTGTCATTTTACCAGTGACTATTTTGATGGAAGTTGAGTCCTGTCCAACATTGTGTTGGGATTTGATCCCAGCGACAGATGTTGGTTCCTTATCAGTGACCTGGTCCCATATCAGCTGCCCTACATACTGTATGAGGAATCAGGAGACCCAGTGTGTGTGTGGGGGGGTAATGTTTCCCAAAACATAAAGTGTCTGAAGAGAAGCATGACAGGCTGTTTATCTACTTCAACCAGCAGCGGTGCGTGGGTAAAATCACTGGCGAAGCCCAGCCCGCCCCCAAAGTCCAAGACAATAAGAAGACACAGTGGCAGAATAAATTCAACCACACCTTTGTTTATCACAAAACCGGAGAGAAACATCTGTCCGGTGAAGTCCACAAAACACATTGCATGTAACAAACAGTGACATGACCTACAGCACGGTCAAGCAAGTTAATGTTTCCCACATTTTCAGACTACTAAACAACTATGGATTTAGAACCACAGAGAGTTACCGCAAGTCACAAAGAAAACAGGAGCTGCCTCCACTATTCCAGCACCGTTTCAACATCATCAAATCACCTATGCTTAGTCTAATAGTGACAACTAAAATTTACCTGTCACGACTTCCGTCGAAGTCGGTCCCTCTCCTTGTTCGGGCGGCGTTCGGCGGTCGACATCACCGGTCTTCTAGCCACCGCCGATCCACATTTCATTTTTCCGTTAGTTTTGTCTTCATTACACACACACACACACACACACACCTGGTTTCCAATCACTTAATTACATGTTCCTTATTTAAACCTCTGTCCCCCCCCATGTCTTTGTGATTGATTGTTCGTTGTCTTGTGGTGCGTGTATTGTGGTAATTTATATCACAAAGTGTATTGTATTTCGATACCGTTATTTTTGAGTAAAGTTGTTTGATTACTCAATTGTTGTCCTGTGCCTGACTCTGCTGTACCTACATGTCAGAGACCCACTACGATACCAAAAACGATTTAGTCCAATCAACGTAAGCTAAATATGATGTGGCTGTCCATGGTACTGATTTATGTGTGTGTGTGTGTGTGTGTGTGTGTGTGGAAAACATGTTGATTCACCCTACTTGTAGAGAAACGGCAGTGCCATCCTCCTCTCTTTCATGTTGATGAAACAGTCTATCACTCTGTTATACAGAACACGTTGTCCTAAGCTGCCTGGCTAAAATGCTTTCTCTTAGCCTAACTTCCAGTCATGGGCAACGTTAGCTAGTTAACATTATCCTACTACATCTAGCTACATATTGAACTTCCATCCTCTCAGGTCAGGGGCACAACAATGTATTAATTAACGGCTGGATCAGAATCACCGTTATATCACCGTTTCTAAAAAAAAATCCTGCTGAGACTAACGCTGTCCTAATATTGGAACTGTACAGATATGCACTGGATGTGATGGGGGACAGTCAGACATCCTCCCTCCCTGTTAAATCACATAGTCTCAGCCCTGAGGGCAAAGATGTTCCCAAGTCTGGTCTGGGACTGGACTGACCACAATACAAACAGTTGTCCAACTCAGAGTCCCCAGGGAATGGGTTTTATGTCCCAAATTGGCCTCTGTAGCACAAGTCATAGGCTCGAGTCCACGGGAACACCCTCTATGAGGTCATGACAGTGTAGAAAATGCAGACACATAAACACACATGTACGCATGCACACACACACTCACACACACACACACAAGAGGCTGCTTGTGTGTGTTTGTGTGTGCGTGGCACCTTAATTGTGGAGGACGACTCATAACAACGGCTGGAACGGAGCAAATGGAATGCAATCAAACACATGGAAACCATGTGTTTGATGTGTTCGATACCATTCCATTTATTCCGTTCCAGCCATCACTATGAGCCTGTCCTCCACAATTAACGTGCCACGCACACACAAACACACACAATTCTCTAAAGCTAGAATCAACATTAAACTGAACTGACATCAACTTGTTTTTTTTGTCTGCTTTCTCTATAGTAATAACTCCCACATCCACAGAAGATGTTTTCCATTACCCAGACACATGCACATGGATAATGTGCTGCAACAGACATGCATTGTAGCAGACATGAATAACTTAACAGATTACAAGTGTTGGAGGAGAGGGTCAGACAGGGACATGTAGACCCAGACTAATGCTGCTGAAACACTGAGACGAATACTGTGGAAGCTTGTTTCGATCCCTGAACTCCAGACAGGCCCTTCTGTGGAAGCCTAGGCCATGCAGGTGAAGAGGCGACTTGTTGTCTGCAGATGTGCAGATGCACTCCCAACCGTACAGGATGAGATGAGTCAGAGCTGAAAGGGCTAACCACGTCAACTCGCCCCTAGACAGTTTCAGTGCGTTACATGCTAACAAAACCCAAACACACATATATATGAATACCCCTGTCTGACGTCATGCCATGTCAGACACTGCACAGACACGTCATGATGGGAAATGGGTTTGCATAACACAATTTCTCATCCCTCTATCTCTCTCACACACCCTTATGCACACACACACACACCAGTAAAGGCTGCTGAAGGGAGGATGGCTCATAATAACGTCTGGAACGGAGTGAATGGAATGGATGTATTTGATACCATTCCACTGATTCCGCTGCAGCCGTTACCACGAGCCCGTCCTCCCCAATTAAAGTGCCACCAACCTCCTGTGACACATATCACCACCACAAAGCTGATTCCTTCTCTGCATTTTTCTTATGGTAGAACACGCACACGCACACGCACACACACACACACACACACACACACACACACACACACACACACACACACACACACACACTGGAAACACTGCCACTCATATGTTGCATGGGTCAGTGACAGGGGTCATTTCGGGTCGTAGTCTAGATATGGGGTGGTCTATGATCACTAGCCTGTCTTTGTACTGGAATGCACCACCCAGTTAAAACTATTAAGCACAGTGTCCACCAGTGGTGTAAAGTAGTCGTTTTTTGGGGGTAGCTGTACTTTACTATTTATATTTTTGACAACCATTACTTTTACTTCACTACATTCCTAATGAAAATAATGTACTTTTTACTCTATACATTTTCCCTGACACCCAAAAGTGCTTGTTACATGTCGAATCCTTAGCAGGACAGGAAAGTGGTCCAATTCACGCACTTATCAAGAGAACATCCCTGATCATCCTTACTGCCTCTGATCTGGCAGACTCGATAAACACACATGCGTCATTTTTAAATGATATCAGAGTGTTGGAGTGTGCCCCTGGATATATTTTTTTTAACAAGAAAATGGTGTCTTCTGGTTTGCATAGCACTTTGCGGCAGTCAAATGACCTAGTGGCCTCATGGGTGGAATGGTATTAATATTTTACATAATTTCAGAATTAATTAAAATTAAAACAAAAACGCTGAAAATCCAGTGTTCTTTGTTTGCGGTTTTGTTATATTTCAGTCTTCTGTGAAATATTTAAAGTGTAATATTGGGATGCAACTCAAAATGTAATACATTTGAACTCTGACATGGTACAGGTGTCTTATTGTTGTTAAGCCTATAGCCATGTCTGTGAGGTGTACACTTTTGTTTGAAAGTAGATTTGTTTAAGAATACCAAACAATACTTTGTGTGACCCTGATTTAGCCCACTGCAGTAAAAGGTTAATAATATAAGGAATTTGAAATTATTTATACTTTTACTTTTTGATACTTAAGTATATTTTAGCAATTAAATGTACTTGATTTACAAATAAAAATTATATTGTTTACTAATAGAATACTATAGTACTATAGTACTTGGAACTTGTATCCCTCAATCATGTGTACTACTTACTATAGAGTTATGTAGGATACTGTAGAACCCTATACTATACACTGTAGTATACCTTGATCATGTAGTGCTTACTATAGATTTTTGTAGTATACTGTAGAATAAGGCATCATCTCCAACATTGTGACCTTCCATTATAGAGCTTTGCGTTGGTGTGGATTCAGGCCAATACAGTGTTCCTACATTGTATTCACCTTTCCTTATTTCTATTGTGGATAGTGTATCTGTGCGCCAATGGAACGTCTACAAAACTATGAGCAAACCTTTGTATTGAATACAGGGAATTCGATTGCGATCTTGCAGGAATAAAACGAATTGATGTGTATAAAATTGTTTGGTGAAATATGCATAAAAGGAGAGTAATTGTCCATAAATCTGCACATTTGGACAGTTCCAATTTCGATCATCATCATTTTTAAGAAAATGTATTTATCTACTGGAATTTTTAAAACACAGACTAACTTTCTGTATTGTCTGCTTGGACTCAAGAGATAAGTATGGTTACGTTAATCGTTTTGCAGGCAGTCGATTTCTTTTGAAGAATGTATTTGCAATTTTGAATTTGAATGGAATTTCTCACACGCTTCATACACTACAGGTGTAGACTAACAGTGAAATGCTGACTTACAGATTATTTTCCAACAATGCAGAGTTAAAGATAAAGATATAAAACAGAAATAGTGACACAAGGAATAAATTGTGAATAACGAATAACAATAACGAGTAAAAATAACATATATATGGCTATATACAGAGAGGACCAGTACCGGGTCAATGTGCAGGGTTACAAGGTAATTGAGGTAGCTATGTACATGTGAGTGTGTGCGTGTGTGCGTGTGTGTGTGGCGTCAGTATCCAGGTGTGCGTGTGTTAGGTGCGTGTGAGCGTATGTGGTGTGTTGGGGTGTGTATGTGTGTGTTGGGGTGTGTATGTGTGTGTTGGGGTGTGTGTGTAGTGTGTTGGCGTGTGTATGTGTGTTGTGGTGTCCGTGTAAATAGAGTTCAGTGTGTGTGCATAGAGTCAGTGTAAGAGAGTTCATGCAAAAAGGGTCAATGCAGGTAGTCCAGGTAGCCATTTTATTAGTCTTGTTTAGTAGTCTTATGGCCTGGGGGCTCAAGTTGTTCAGGGTCCTGTTGGTTCCAGACTTGGTGTACTGATACCGCTTGTCATGCAGTAGCAGAGAGAACAGTCTATGACTAGGGTGGCTGGAGTCTGCCAATTTTTTAGACACCACCTGGTATAGAGGTCCTGGATAGCAGGGAGCTCGGCCACCATGATGTACTGGGCCGTACTCACCACCCTCTGTAGCGCCTTGCGGTTTGGTGCCTTGTAGTTGCCGTACCAAGCGGTGATGCAGCCAGTCAAGATGCTCTCAATGGTGCAGCTGTAGGATCTGAGGGCCCATGCCAAATCTTTTCAGCCTTCTGAGGGGGAAGAGGTGCCTTCGTCACAACTGTGTGGGTGTGTGTGGACCATGTTATTTCTTTAGTGATGTGGACACCGAGTAGTGGACTCTGTTTAGAAGATCGACGTTGTTCCTAAAAATGCTTGTACAGACAAAACATTTTGTATAGCACTTACTATACAATTTTATACTACATTGTAATAGACTGTCCCATAAGAAATGTTTCCATAGTATACTATAGTACGTACTATAGTTCACTACAGAATAACTCGTAAAAAAAATTATACTGTCTTTTTTACAATGTTAGGCTTACAAATAAATGTGTGTACTATGATAACATTGTGAATAATGGCATTTATTCATCCATATTACTCTAATGTGCAATGGCAATCATGTACACAACTAATGTGTTGTACATCACTAATGTGTTGACCTTAACAAGGGCCCCAGGACCAGTGGAAGCAAAATAGCCCCATAACATCAAAGATCCACCACCATATTTTACAGTCGTTATCGAGGTATGTTCTGCATGCACGTGCATCTTTCTTTCGACACCAAACCCACCACAGAGTGTAGTGCGTACGGCCCAGTACATCACTGGGGCCAAGTTTCCTGCCATCCAGGACCTCTATACCAGGTGGTGTAGGAAGGCCCTAAAAATTGTCAAAGACTCCAGCCACCCTAGTCATAGACTGTTCTCTCTGCTACCGCACGGCAAGCGGTACCGGAGCGCCAAGTCTATGTCCAAAAGGCTTCTTTACAGCTTCTACCCCCAAGCCATAAGACTCCTGAACAGCTAATCAAATGGCTACCCAGACTACTTGCATTCCCCACACACACTTTACACCGCTGCTACTCTCTGTTTATTATCTATGCATAGTCACTTTAATAACTCTACCTACATGTACACATTACCTGGACTAACCGGTGCCCCTGCACATTGACTCTGTACCGGTACCCCCTGTATATAGCCTCCACATTGACTCTGTACCGGTACCCCCTGTATATAGCCTTGCTACTGGTATTTTACTGCTGCTCCTTTCACTTATCTATTTTTTACTTAACTCTTATTTTTCTTAAAACTGCATTGTTGGTTAAGGGCTTAAGTGCCTGTAAGTAAGCATTTCACTGTAAGGTCTATACCTGTTGTATTCGACGCACGTGACAAATGCAATTTGATTTGGTGTGCGTGGCCAAAGAGCTCTATTGTAATCTGACCATAGCACCGCCTAAAGTTTGATAAATGGCATTGGCACTGGAATTGGAAACGGTGTTATGGTCAGATTACATGAAGATAGAGCTCTTTGTCCATGTACACCAGTGGGCTGACACTTGGCTGCAAGTGGATCTTCCAGCAAGACAATAACTCCAAGCACACATCAAAATCCACAGATTAATGGTTAACTGACCACAAAATCAACATTTTGCAATGGCCATCTCAGTCTCCGGACTTGAACCCCATTGAAAGCCTGTTGTTTGAATTGAAGAGGGCAGTCCATTAGAGCAGACAAAGGATATCAAGGATCTGGAAAGATTCTTTATCGAGGAATGGTCTAAGATCCCTCCCAACTTGAAGTGAAGCATGATTCATCACTTCAGAGAACACGTTTCCACTGCTCCAGAGTCCAATGGCGGCGAGCTTTACACCTCTCCAGCCGACACTTGGCATTGCTCATGGTGATCTAAGGCTTGTGTGCGGCTGCTGGGCCATGGAAACCAATTTCATGAAGCTTCCGATGAGACGTTGCTTTCAGAGGCAGTTTGGAACTCGGTAGTGAGTGTTGCAACCGAGGACAGACAATTTTTACACTCTACAGTGCTTTGCAAAAGTATTCATCCCCCTTGGCATTTTGTTGCATTACAACCTGTAATTTAAATGGATTTTTATTTGGATTTCATGTAATGGACATACACAACATAGTCCAATTTGTTGAAGTGAAATGAAAAAAAAGACTTGTTTCAAGAAATTCTAAAAAAAATAAAAAATTAAAAAAGTGGTGCGTGCATATGTACTCACCCCTTTCGTTATGAAGCCCCTAAATAAGATCTGGTGCAACCAATTACCTTCAGAAGTCACACAATTAGTTAAATAAAGTCTACCTGTGTGCAATCTAAGTGTCACATGACCTGTCACATGATCTCAGTTTATGTACACCTGTTCTGAAAGGCCCCAGAGTCTGCAACACCACTAAGCAAGCGACACCATGAAGACCAAGGAGCTCTCCAAACAGGTCAGCGACCTGTGGAGAAGTACAGATCAGGGTTGGGTTATAAAAAAAATATCCGAAACTTTGAACATCCCACGGAGCACCATTAAATCCATTCTTAAAAAATTTTAAGAATATGGCACCACAACAAACCTGCCAAGAGAGGGCCGCCCACCAAAACTCACGGACCAGGCAAGGAGGGCATTAATCAGAGAGGCAACAAAGAGACCAAAGATAACCCTGAAGGAGCTGCAAAGCTCCACAGCGGAGATTGGAGAATCTGTCAATAGGACCACTTTAAGCCGTACACTCCACAGAGCTGGGCTTTACGGAAGAGTGACCAGAAAAAGCCATTGCTTAATGAAAAAAAATAAGCAAACACGTTTGGTTTTCGCCAAAAGGCATGTGGGAGACTCCCCAAACATATGGAAGAAGGTACTTTGGTCAGATAAGACTAAAATTTAGCTTTTTGGCCATCAAGGAAAACGCTATGTCTGGCGCAAACCCAACACCTCTCATCACCCCGAGAACACCATGGTGGTGGCAACATCGTGCTGTGGGGATGTTTTTCATCGGCAGGGACTGGGAAACTGGTCAGAATTGAATGAATGATGGATGGGGCTAAATACAGGGAAATTCTTGAGGGAAACCTGTTTTAGTCTTCCAGATATTTGAGACTGTGATGGAGGTTCACCTTCCAGCAGGACAATGACCCTAAGCATACTGCTAAAGTAACACTTGAGTGGTTTAAGGGGAAACATTTAAATGTATTGGAATGGCCTAGTAAAAGCCCAGACCTCAATCCAATTGAGAATCTGTGGTATGACTTAAAGATTGCTGTACACCAGCCGAACTCGTCCAACTTGAAGGATCTGGAGCAGTTTTGCCTTGAAGAAGTGGCAAAAATCCCAGTGGCTAGATGTGCCAAGCTTATAGAGACATACCCCAAGAGACTTGCAGCTGTAATTGCTGCAAAAGGTGGCTCTACAAAGTATTGACTTTGGGGAGGTGAATAGTTATGCACGCTGAAGTTTTCTGTTTGATTCACAAAAAACTATATTTTGCATCTTCAAAGTGGTAGGCATGTTGTGTAATTCAAATGATACAACCCCCCCCCAAAATGTATTTAATTCCAGGTTGTAAGGCAACAAAATAGGAAAAATGCCAAGGGGGGTGAATACTTTCGCAAGCCACTGTACGTGCTTCAGTACCTGTCAGCCCCGTTCTGTGAGATTGTGTGGCCTACTATTTCACGGCTGAGCCGTTGTTGCTCCTAGACGTTTCCACTTCACAATAACAGCACTTAGAGCTTACCGGGGTAGCTCTAGCAGGGCAGAAATTTTACGAACTGACTTGTTGGAATGGTGGCATCCTATGACAGTGCCACGTTGAAAGTCACCGAGCTCTTCAATAAAGCCAATCTACTGCCAATGTTTGTCTATGGAGATTGCATGGCTGTGTGCTCGATTTTATACACCTGTCAGCAACGGGTGTGGCTGAAATAGCAGAATTGTCTTTTGTATATACAGTGTATCTCACCGGACAAAGCATCCGAGTGAGCAAAACAGCGCCCCTCAGTCTCTGTATGTGTAGGCCATCTATCTGATGCTGTCTGGTCCTAAAGAGTATGACATTGTTGCAGCCCATAGCATTGAATGCAAAGGAAGCCAGCGTGCATTTGGCCTCCCTTAATAAAAAAAAAGCATAAAATAATTGCCAATCAGCGTTGATCCTGGAGCACCCAAAGAAATTGTCATAAGGAAGCCAGTTTGGATTTGGCTTCACTCCAATCACATCGCATCAAGAGAAATACATAATTGACAGAAACAACTTGAATTGTTGCATCTCGTGGTGTTGTTGTCCTCCGGTGGCTAGCTACTAGCTAGCTAGCTAAAATTGGCCCTTTCCTAAATTAGCCATGGATGGAGATAGGGATTTGGACTTTTTACTTTTACTTAATTCTCTGTACTGCCCCAATGATTATAACAGCGATTCTGATCCAACAATAAATGCATACATTGTGCCCATGGACTGAGAGGATAGAAGTTCAATATGTACCTAGATGTAGAAAGTGTAGCAGGTTAACTAACTTACATTGCCCATGAAAGCAGGTTAGGCTAGCGAGCAAGCAGTTTATCCTGGGAGCCTAGGACAGAGTCATAGACCGTTTCGTCAACATGAAAGAGAGGATAATGGCATTGGCGTTTCTCTACAAGTTGGGGGGAGTCTACGTGCTTTTTCTACTTGCACGAATGCACGCACGCACACATCATATTTAGCTTACATTGATTGGACTAAAAAAGTTTTTGGTATCTTTTAGTTGTCACTATTAGACTAAGCATAGGTGATTTGATGATGTTGAAATGATGCTGGAATAGTGGTGGCAGCTCCTGTTTTCTTTGCGACTTGCGGTAACTCTCTGGGGTTCTAAATCAATAGTTGTAAATACTTGATTGACCGTGCTGTAGGTCATGTAACTGTTTGTTACATGCAATTTGTTTTGTGGACTTCACTGGACAGAGGTTGCTCTCTGCTTTGTCATTTAACAAAGGTGTGGTTGAATTTATTCTGCCACTGTGTCTTCTTATTGTCTCTGCCTTTAGGCCTATATACAGTATCACAGTGTCAAGCCATATGAACTAACAGGTTATAGAGCAAACAACACAATTATTACAACACATAGGTTGTATTATGGCTCTTTTTCTGGCTTGGCTTCCTCAGTGATTGTATCCACGCACCGCTACTGAATGCCCTAAGGCCTGCTGTTCCTCCAGCCTGACCCCTCCTGTGTTTCCATGGTCTCATGATCAATTCAAACACAGTGGGCCAGAGAGTGGTGGCCTGGTAGTGACGTCCACCCTGACATGGGGTTGCCATGGTAATGGCTGGCGCAGCCTTTACATTTTTTTCTGAACGGCGATTGAGAGAGGTTGAAGTTGAGCCGTTCTGGCTGCTTAGTCAGAGGGAGGGAGAGCAAGTGAGAGAGAGAGAGAGAGAGAGAGAGAGAGAGAGAGAGAGAGAGAGAGAGAGCGTGCGTGAGAGAGCTCTTCCCAGTATCCCAGGTCCATGTTTGCTCTGCGTCAGTCAGTGTGGTGTAGATCATGTGCTTGGTGTTTATGGAGAAGCGATCCGGTCAAATGACGTTCAACACCTCTTTATTCAACAGAGCACCTCATCTCTCACTGACTAATGACACAACAGGCTCCATTATGATAGTCACCCAGTGTTACATCATTCCCCTTATCATTAGACAGTGAATTCTAGATTTTCAGAGCGCATTCAGCAGTTTAACCCATTCATCTATCTATCATAGATCCAATTATCAAAACAAAACATGTTCCTTTCTCATCTCTCCCTCGCTGTCTCTGTGTCTGCCCTCATGATGTTTACTCCCAGTTAGGCCAACAGCTTGGTTGTCTTAAGCTGTTCCTCAGTGTGTGTCCATGTTTACCTGCCTGCTGAGAAAAGAAAGGGGGAAAAGAAAATGTGTGTGTGTGTATCTTGAGGTGACTAAATTGCTGTGTGCAGTGATCAGCTGTGGCCCTGTGGCTAGGAGGAGGAATTCCTCTGAGGTTGCACAACTCTGCCTGCCTGCCCCTCTTTTTCTTTCTCTCAGTCGGATGAACTCTCTCACCTCTCTCACGCCACTGCGGCACGTCACAACGCCACGCAGGGTCCTTGGGGTGACAGGAGGGGACAACGTGGCAATGAGGGGGACTGAGGTGAAGTGGAGTGGGCCTCTATCAGCTGGCAGGGCCCCTGGTGGAGGTCTGGGATCTGGAGGGGTTCTGGAGGTGGTGGCTGACAGGCTGGCTAGATTCCAGAGACGATGGTGTTTACCCAGGATGCACCAGGCCTTGTGTTTTTAGTGGTGACAGCTGCTGGGGTCTCTTGTTAATCCACATCTCTGAACCCTCTGAAATACCACATGCTGCCCGCCTCTCTGACGCGAATGGAAAGTGTGTGTGTGTGTGTGTGTGTGTGTGTGTGTGTGTGTGTGTGTGTGTGTGTGTGTGTGTGTGTGTGTGTGTGTGTGTGTAAGCCACGCAAACCATTTAGGGACTGGATGCCCATTCAAACTAAAATACCACATTAACACCACATTGCAAGATTCATGCAATTCTCTGTAACAGCCATTTGTTCCACTGCAGGAACACTTAATCTTGATGGTCCCATGGGCAGCGGTGGACGGAGAATGCAGCGTCACCCGGTGAGTAACAGGATGGGTCCTTCTGTGCTCAGGCAGCTCTCAGACACAAACTAAGTCTCCCAATCTCTCTCTTTCTCTGCTGGCTCCGTGCTGCAAACTTCCTTCCCCCGAAGCTGCATTAACCAAAATAAAACGCTGAGAACAATCGCTGGCTCTGACAACACTGGGCGCCTCAGGGAAACGTTTCATTGTCCATGAGCACAGGGGCGCTGTCAACTGTGAAATCTCCACTGATAGGTGGAGAGAGAGATGTCCCCTTCAAGTGATGGTGAAATCCAGTGGTCCCGAGGACATTGATAAGTAGATTTGTAAAATTAAAGACGATGATTGGAGATGACATCACCAAGTGAGGGAATTAGATTACTTCCACTGATAAAGAAAATGAAAAAGCGCCGGGAAACATGTTTGGGATATGCACATCACCCTCGTGATTTTCACAGCGAATTGTAAACCTAGTGTAGAAAGTAAAACAACTACAGTGCACAGATACTGCAATGTAGCCAATTATATTTCTAATGGGTAACATACAGCCAACTGTGTCTGGCTAGCAATGGCATGGAAGGGTGCAGCAAGGCCAAGGGTGAGAGGTTAGGGTCAAGGTAGTTGTTGTGACGTTAGAGAGACAGGATAGTGTAGGTGTGAGGGATGGGGGCGTGTCTGCAGATGTTTCCATGAGCTCCCATCTGTTCTTGTTCCCTACCTGGCGCCCAGGGGACTGGGGGAAGAGTCAGCCTAATGATACACACACTGGGCCCTGACACCGTAGGCGGTAATTTATCACCGACGCATTGGCTTATGTTCTCTACTCCTACACACACATATTTCTATGCTCAAATATAACAAAGACATACACACATACACACATACACACAGACACACACAAAGAGAGACTGCAGATAGGTTCAGATAAAGCTCCTCAGGTCACTGGCTGAACAAGACAGATCCTGCGGGGGAATCACACGTCACACTCAAACATGATGCCCTTGGGTTCGAGTCCAGGCTCTGTCGCAGCCGGCCGCGACCGGGAGACCCATGGGGCGGCACACAATTGGCCCAGCGTCTTCCGGGTTAGGGGAGGGTTTGGCCGGCAGGGATTTCCTTGTCCCATCACGCACTAGCGACTTCTGTGGCGGGCCCGGGCGCAGTGCACGCTGACACGGTCACCAGGTGTACGGTGTTTCCTCCGACACATTGGTGCGGCTGGCTTCCGGGTTAAGTGGGCATTGTGTCAAGAAGCAGTGTGGTTGTGTTTCGAAGGACGCACGGCTCTCGACCTTCGCCACTCCCAAGTCCACACGGGAGTTGCAGCGATGAGACAAGACTGTAACTACCAGTTGGATACCATGAAATTGGGGAGAAAAATGGGTAAATAAATAATAACATACATGATGCCCTTAAGCCAGTCATATAGTGGCATTTCACAGATAGCATGTGTATGTGTATGCTTGAGCACTCAACTGTGTGTGTGTGCGTGTGTGTGTGTGTTTACCATCAGAAGGAATGTACACTATTTGGTCATGTGAAAAGGAACCTCAGGGGTTGAGGTGCGTACAAACACACTCAGTTTTATGGGATGGAACAGAGATTCCAGTACACACAGGGGGTAGTGCCGGAATTTAATTAGTACTTTAGCCCCCAGTCCAAGTCCTTCACATTCAGTAGTATTGGGCATGTGCAAGACTATTGATTTTTGGATGTTGCCGTGTTATCTTTAGATAACTAGGCCTATGACTTGAGGCAAGATAGTAATGCGTTTGTCAATATTGAGATTCGATTTTCACTAATCCATCCATGGGAAAGGTGACAACAGCTTTATCCACTGAGGTATTATCCTGTTGCTCATTAATGACAGATAAAGTACAATATATTTGCAACCTGACTAAACAGAAAACTGAACTGATGAGAAAATAATGAGTGTATTTGTATCCAGTACTTCATATCTTCCAATTCTGAATTGATGCAGTACGAGCCCGTGTGTAGCCTTGGTATTTCTCGGAGTGCCTGGCCAGAATGGTGTTGTGTGTTGGTTGTGTAATGTTTACCTATCCTCTCATTAAGCCTGATAGAGAGAACACAACTTGACCAGTCCTAGTAGAAGACCTGTCTGGTAGATCAGAACAGGCCCTAGCTGCAATCTCTTCCTCCGCCACGGGGAAAAGTAGGTCTGTCGCAACCCCCAAGGTCTTGCTGCTGCAGGTGAACTATTGACACAGGGATGAAGACGGGAACTCAACAACCTGGTTACCACACCGCTGCGGGTTGTTAGGACAACGCTGAAGGCTATTGTACATCATGAGGCGAGATAATCCCTCTAAATACCACATGGGAGGGAGCAAGAGAGAGACAGAGAAAGAGAGAGAGAGACATACAGAGAAACAGAGAGAGAGAGAGAGACGAAGAAAGAGAGAGAGAGAGCGAGCGAGCGACAGAGACAGACGGAGGAAGACAGAGAGAGCGAGATGGAGACGGCGAGACAGGGCAAGAGAGCGAGCACTAGAGCGAGAAGACAAGGCAAGAGAAGAGATTGAGAAATAGAAAGAAGAGAAATAGAGAATGATGGAAAGAGGGAGTGAGACTCACAGAGAGAAGAGGAGAGAGAAAAAGAGGGACAGAGATCGCGGTGCAAGAAAAAGACAGAGAGAGAATGAGAACCATAAATGAAATGGAGACAGGGAGAAAGAGAGGCTGATGAGTTTAACAGTCAGGTCAAGGAGGTGAAGATAAGTGAGATAGTGAGTTGACTCCTCTTCCTCATGACTCACACAGTGAACTTGTTCACAGATCATACTGTTTTCCCTTAGAGACCAATGTGCCGACAACCAGGCCTCTTTTCAAACTAGGACTATGTTTTTTCCCCTTCTCCAGGAGAATAAACCCCTGTAAAGCCACTGCCATGGAAACGACTCCCATGAACATGACTCTACATCTGAGATATTTGACAGGAATTAATGTTGAACGAAACCAACACTCCACCTGTAAAGAATCAGTTCATATACTTTTCCAGAAACTAAAAAGCAGGAGCATTTTCGTAAACAGTTTATCTAACTCTTCTCTCATAAACACCAAACTGAATGGCAAACTGAATTACTTCCAGCCTAAAAATGGAAGTAATCTGAAACACATCGCTGGGGCTTTGACAGCCGCGTAACGTTAGAAAAACATACTGACAGGTTGGAACTTATCGAGGGAGAAATCTCAACCTCTCATTTCCTTAGACGCCTCAGGAGTCCTTTAGGACCGAACCACTGGGGAAGAATGGGGGATCAATCAGGGGGATTTTGGACTGAACCACTGATGAAAACGAGGGAAGGGGGGCAAGGTAAATATGCTTTTTGGCCTTCGGTTGAAACTGAACTAACTCTGTGGTTAGAAATGGTAGTAGCCTACAGTTTAGTCATTGTTACAATGTCTTACAGTGTCTACTTTGAACAGTTGAGACATGTGACTCCTAGCTGACTAAGGCCATTAACTTCAGTGAGTAAATGGGTTATAGACTCTAAAAACAATCTGCCAAGCAATTAGACCTTACATATGGTCTGGCTGTAGGTAAATAGATCATGCACTGTACTGTACACTGATACAAAACGTGAGAGATCCTCTGATTCAGGTCAATGCATCTGTGAATCACAGTCTAACCTTACCACAACGTTAAACAAATGCTCCAAAACCCCCCTCTTACTCAGTCGACCTGGCGCAATACGATGGCTGTAAACATTTCCCAGTAACCCCTAAATTATTAATTGAATAAGTCTCGTTCTCAGTCCGCTCCCAAGGCTAAACAGAAGAGCAGTTCTTCTCCAGAAGTGATGTAATGTGAGAATACATGGGAGTATGTTAGCAGGCCACACAGCACTGTGTATTTGACCCACTTTGAGCCATCAGAGATCACACTCTGTCCTCGTGAGGAGAGGGTGAGGGCCATCTTTACTAAAGGCTAAATACACTCTGACCTCCCATTTATTAGAAAGCACAGTGGCACACCCCCATTGGCCAAGGACCCATATTGTACATGCTACATAGACGTGTTATAAACTGTCTGACATAGCAGTGGTATGAGAGAGTGCATGTAAATGTTTAGGGGAGTATAGTTTGTTTTAGCTATTGAATTTCACAGTTCTGTTTTCTATATGTAATGTATCTTTATTGACAGTATAGTTCTGTGATGTTAGTGTGCGCGTGGTTGTGTCCGTGCATATGTGCGTGTACTCATTGAGAGTGTGCAGGCAGCTAAAGGTGGGCTGAGTTCGAGTCCACAGATGGGGGGGTTTATTTGCTCGGTCCACGGTCGGGTGTGTGTGAGCACACAGAGGCCGCTCAGTGTGTGTGCGCCATGGAGTGTGTGTGCTCTCCCGCACGGCTCCCATGAATGAGCAGCCTGAACGTGTAGGATAAAGGTGGTCTGTGCCTGGACTCGGCCCCTGGTCCTCTGACCCTTAAAGGCCTTATTGATGGAGGTGCTGCAGTCGGGCTGAGATGAGCTGCACGGCCAAGGGCAGAGGGCTCTGTGTAAGGGAATAGACACTCTCTGAACCACACAAACTAGAACTGGACTTGATGTCCCAGCCAGAGGCGGTGGTCATGTAATACCGGTATTATCTGTGTAATAACACAACGTGTGTGATAGACACAGTCCAGAACATTACTCAGATTACAACAATCTGGTTAATTGTATGGTCAAAGCAGAATGGTGACACCCCACTATACTAATGATGACTTGTACCTTAATACTGTATGGGGGTAACTCACCACTCCACTACCAATGTGTAGCACCCATTTGGGCAGTGGGTGTTGTAGAGGGTATACGCTTCTCCAGGCACCACTACACCACTGCATTTGGGTGATGCAAGGCAGCCATAGTTCACCAAAACACTCACCACATTGTGGGTGAAAAGATAAATATTAGTTAGGCGGATATGGATTTTTCCAAATCCACAGACCTGACCACAAAAAAAAACAAAATATGTTTATATGAATGCCCAACCAGTGTGTGCATGGGTATGCAAAAGCCTAACATAATACTAGCCTATATGTGTGGTTAGGTAGAGAAATGGGACATACCAAAGGAAAAACAGAAGGAATTAGGAAGAAATATAACATCATTAGCATGTACAAACAGTAATTTCCTGCCCTCTGTAAGGAGATTGTATCAACACAGCCTTTGTTTAAAACCCAGTGATATGAAATATGGACGTGAGTAAGAGCACCGCCACTAAAGCGCCAAAGCCCAGCCCTCTCTCTACCAAGCAGTCAGTCAGTCTCCCCAACAACATCCGTCTGTAGATGACCTTTGACCCCTTTAACTTCCTCCCAGATGCAGGTACAACCTCAAAGGCTGTCTTGGCCCTTTTTATAGAACTGGCTCTCTGGGGCCCTCATAAAATATACCTTTCCAGCTGTATGACAGTTCCACACAGCCTGCCTGGGTAACCACTGAGCGGGAACACTTCTTCACGATGAGGCTCTCCTATACCACACCACCGCCACCCATCATAGCTACACTATTTGTACAGCATAAACATTTTGGATGATTATATGTAATTACTAGTGATGCATAAACACACATCCACGGATGCACATGCAGACACGCACACGCACACACACACAAAGATTTCTGTTCCATGCTACAAACTCTTTCTTCAGTAATACCGTAAGTGAAAGGAGTCATGGACTTAAACGCTGCCAAGAACTCCCTCATATGAACACCACTCATTAAATATGTTCAGCTAACACTCCCACTTAAGGTGCTATTCCATAATTCTGTTGTGTGTTTGTCTCAGTGTGCTCAGTCCACAGCAACCATAGTAAGGGTTAATTTATTAAAACAGCATGTATTACCTACATCCTGTTCATTGCTCTCTATTTCAATATGGGCCGAAGGATGTGTACAAGACTTCATAATGAACATAAGTGGATCCTATATTCACACTCACAGTGGCATTCCTTTATAGACCACACCCTGTCAGCTCACTGACACCTGCATATCGCCATGCTCTCAGATGTCAATCAAGTGTGAGCCACAACCAATCGAAGTAAAGCTTCACTGAGGTGGATAGGCCATGTCACATTTTACAGCTTCACCAAATACCCAAGCCAGACTTTGACCCTCCCTTCTCTGTGAGATTCACACGTACCCATCATGTTCGGCTGTTATTTGTACATGTGTTAAGACGGGATTATTCTACATTTACTCTCTTATTGGGTATCTCCATACAGCGATCCATGCTGTCTAACTCATATGGGCTATATAATTTGGACTGTTGGGTAATTTGGAGTACTGGTAGCGGAGGGGTGGTATAGAGCCCTTTCATAACAGTTTCATAATGGTCCTGGATGTTGTCAGCGCTCGATCTGCTCCATCCCCAGTAAACACTATCCTCTCGCAGATGCTCTGGAAATAAGTTGCATGGTAATAGTCATGTTGCTGCTCACGCCTTACTGAGCATGACAAAAAACAATGCCAGGACAAGCCAAGCTGCTCTCAAGCAACGCACTGTTGCAAAAATAGTAACCTCTAGAAGCAGCCATCCTAACGGAGCGGTCAGAAGGAAAATAAAAGGACAAGAACAGCAGGGGAGGCGAGGAACTGGGCTCTTCCTGCCGTAATCAGAAGTCAGAGTATTTCCTGTCATTGTAGGAGCATGCCCCCCACCCCCACCACCACCACACACAGGTACATGAACCCTACTTGGCACAGGCATCCTGCATTGTGGGCCCTTTAGCTCTCTTCTTCATAAACACTTCATTATGAAAACCTGAGGACTCTGTAAATATTTGCTCAGCCTTATCACCCTCCCTTATCTTGGCGTGAACTTTCCGCACTACATGGCTTCCAGGGCTTTATTTTCTTAATGACTTTGTGGGTTCTGATAACTTCACAGAATAGACAATTGAAAATGGGTGGAGAGTTCCTTGAGGGGGCTCCTGAAAAACAAATAGTGCTGCAATACCTTTTAAATGGGTTAACAACTCTCACTAACCCTGCCCGTTTGACTTTTATCTACCTGCCTAACTACATGCTCCAGACCTGGCAAACGGGTAGGTGTGAGAGACCTCTGCAGATTTATTTCAAGACTAATCATAACAGGTTATGGCTCCTCTCATCCTTACACAGATGAAACATACCATGTGGGGATGACATCCACACCTGGTATGATCATCCTAATTTGGCATCCTATTAGTGAAGTATGCATGGAGACTGCTTTATCACTTAACACTACACCCTACTTACAATTCAGATTTGGTCCAAGATCTGACAAGTATAATAAAACAAAGTCACATAAAGGTCAGTTCCTCAGCCTCACCTCCCACTAGTGTTGGGGTTGGTGGTTGTGCTGTTCTGTGGAGGGTCTACTCTAGTCAACACGAAGCCCCATTGGCCCTTAGCCAAGACAAATAGTCACAGAGGAGGACTCCGAGGCCAGCCACTTGGTACAGCTATGCCAGAGATGGGTGCGTTCACTAATGACTCAGGCCTTTTCCCCTCAATGATGCTGGGGGAGTCAATGGGAAAAAAGTGATTTATAACAGTGTTTTTGTTCAGAGCATGGCAAAGCTGAACATGCTAGTGTCTTTAGGAGGCAGGATCCTTCCTGTAGTATGAATGATTGAGAGGGTGTAGTGTTGAAAACGGATGACACTTAGAGAAAGCTCTTCCCAGAAATACCAAGACACTTGCATCATTCCATCTTTGAAGGATAAGACCAAACAGCACAAGATTCTTTTCAAAATAATTTTATTGGGAGAACTACAAAATAAAATGTACAGTACAAAGTCTCACACTCAATTTGTAGTGAACCGACTCTCCAAAAATTATATTCCAACTCAGGTTGTCTTTTTGTCCGTTTTTTAGTTACATTCAAAAAGCTTTACTTCTGATGAAAGTAGTCAAAAAGTACATAGTGCGCATCCCCTGAACTAGTCAATATCAAAGGGAAAAAAAGCAAACAAAATCAAAAGTAGAGGAATAATAAAAGTATGGTTGTCCCAGGGTCTTATGATAAGTGGTAACAACCTTCAAAGTAATTCGGCTCCAACACTACATTCAATTAAACTTGTGTAAAAGATACATGTAGGAAAATACTTTATTTGGTTAATAATAAGGCATGTAAGATGGTGAACCCTGTAGGCACTACACAATAATACTGGGGCACAAGGGATTGCTACATTCTTTAGCGCGTGGCTGGAATCACAGTGTGACCTCGTACAAACAGAAGAAAACAAAATACTTTTTTGGTTAATTTATTTACTTGGGTTCTTTGTCACCGAGACTGATCTATAAAAAAAACAAAACAAAAAAACTAAACAGGGCTAGCTCAGGTTTGGACGGTCTGCACAACCACATTGTTTATACATTCTACAGAAACATCTAGATAAGGATTCTCAAAACACCTTCCACAGCTCTTACGAGCAACCTCAGAACAGCAAATCACGCAAACTTTTGTTTTAATAAACGTAAACAAAATTTAGGAAATAAATATCACATACGTTCTCTTAAATTAAGATTTTTTTTACTAATTTACAATAAAAATAACCAAGTGAAGTTACAAAAAGGAGACCAAAAACAATATATATATATTACTGTGAAAAGGACATACACTCCACTTTATGCAGATTAATAATGGCGATCATAATTTAAACATAAAAGAATATAGATCTATTGCTTCATCATACTTGATAAATACAGTATGGACAAATTACCAACATATAGCCTATACTTTTCACAAGATAATAAATAAGTTAAATATTTCATAGCCAGTTACGCACTGCTATGTAATCACTCAAAACAGCTAAAAATATATAAATATATTTTCAACCATCAGCAGTGATTTCCCCAAACAAACCTAACTCAAAGAGTGCTTCAACTAAGCAACAAACTATACTAATCAAACAAACCACTGCGTGGCGCTGTGAAAAAGATTAAAGTTCTGGAATGGAAGTTTAAGCTTTCAGAAAGGAACACATACTTAGAAGAAAAATTACATTGTGTCAAGGCATTTCTTGGCAGGATGGAGGAAATCTGAAACTGCTTTACAGTCTCGTGTCAAGTTTTGTACACATCTATCCCAGGGAAGTGTGGCTTGCCTGAGACAAATACTGCCCTTACTTGCAGCTCAAAAGTTTAAGTCACCGATGGAATGCCTTCTGTTGATATCTACTTCTATACAACTATCATTACAAAAAGGAAAAAAATACCTAATGCCATGTCAAGGACACATTTGATCCATTGAAAATAACATGATGGGATGTTTAGTCATCAGAAATCGACAGCCTGCTGAAGATTGGCAAACGTTTCCCAGCATCCAAACTTGGAGACTCAGAGCCGCTAAGACTCCCAGAAGAGCTGAGGGACCCGCTCGCATAACTCTCCCGGTCTGAGAGGGAGTCGGGCGGGCTAGGAGGGGAGTCGAACACCGGTGATTCGTTGAGGCGGCGCAGGGACTGCAAGTGGCTCATGTTGTATGAGGGGGGAGAAGGGGGACACATGTTGGCTTGAATGTTCCCGTAGTAGGCACCATTGAAATGGTTGTTGCCATAGCCGTTTTGAGTATGCAAGGCCAGGGGAGCAAGTAAGGCTTTCAGGTCATGTCCAGGAAAACTGAACGCACTGTTCACACAAGACATGGAGTTGGGAGACAGTACGTCCTCATAATAGTTGAGAGAGCAAGAGGAGTTTGAGGGGGGTGGTGGTGTGCGCGACGTGGGGCTCTCGAGTAGTGGCGACTCGAGTCCATGGTGACTGGAAAAGCCTGAAAAACTCAGGCTATGGTGAAGCTTTGGTCTGTCCCGGTTGTACCCAACTTGCTGCGGCACATCGCCGCTTTGACCATAGCCGCAGAGCTCGCGGGCTGATTTGGGTTCCCCCTGCACGTTGTCGTTGCTTGGAGCAGGTCTGCGCTCATCAGCGTTGTGGATAAAATGACAGCGGGGACCGTAGGGGCAGAAGCCAATAGTGTGGAAAGTGCGACAGGGCTCGGTTTTATACTTAGGGTGACGAGACAAATTTCTCAGCTCATGGTAGCCGTGCGCAAACTGACATTTCTCTCCGTATTTGCACGCTCCGTTCTCCTCGAAGGGCCTGCAGAGTTCGGTCTTGTAGCGGGTGGAGTTGATCTGAGAGCCTGGCTTCTGCTGCACGATCTGCAGCTGCTGGCTGCGGTCCCCATTCTCGCTGTATGTCCGGTCGCGGAACTTGTTCTCCTTGTTCATAATGGCAGTGCTGCTGCTCGTTGCGTTCTCCATCAAATTACTGTAGGAGTTGGCAGAGTACTTGTTGCTGTTGATGGTCATTGCTTCCATGTTGGTGGTCGAGCTTCTACGGAAAAATCCCGGCGCGAAAGAGCTGTTGGAGCTATGTGTGGTCACTGGAGGCCCCACCGCTTTCTTGTCCAGTATGCTATTGATGTGATTCACAGCGTTCATGTTCATATCTTGCTGTTGAGAGAAACGACAAATTAGCAATGCATTTCCAATAATGCGGTTTTGGACGAATACATACATTCTGATAAAACAAGACTGCAAACAAGTTAAAACTGTAGGCGCATGCCAGCAACACGTTATTGCTTACTATATGTAGTTGTAACCTACAGAAAGTAAAATGTATGCTCCGAGTTAGCTAGCCAGACCTGGTAAAAACATATTTTCCAACTCCAAAACAACGGGGAAACATACCTTGTAAAGCATGTCGATGTCGTAGAAAGCGGACAAGAAGGTTGCAGACATCTCTTTTTCGGAAGTTCTGTCGCAGTAACGTTGCAGCAGCTCTCATAGAGGACCAACCAGGATCCTTCAATGCACGAGGCAACGGTTGTAAAATTGTGCCACGACTGGTTCTTTTAGAACGTTCAGAGAAAACGAATGTGCAACTCCAGTGGTGGAGACGAATCAACAAGTAGGTGAAAGTTCCCTGTGTTGCAGGTTCTTCCTCAGAGAAGCACTGAGCCAGACTGCTTCACTAACTACTTGTCCTCTGCACATGGATATAAATGCTTGGCGGTAGCTGGCGTGGGTGGAGTTTTCTGAAGTTGGAGACAAGTTTTGCAGGGCACGCCCCCGTATTCAAACGTCTTCCAGTCACTGGTTGGCCGCCATTATTATACAGCCGCCTTGAAATTGTACTCCTCCAAAATCCTACCACACAACGAAATTGTGTAAAGTTCCATAGAATTAGTAGTTAGAATACCAATGCTGGTAATTGAATAGGAGCTCTATGCTTGAATCCAGCAATAGCGTACAGTAGTAGTTGCTAGAAAAGTAATTTCTTTGGACACGTTTAGGCAAATACACAATGCAAACTGTAAGGACCACTGCTCTCTTTGTTTCGCATGCTTGAGAGGGACAGCAAGTGTTGGGGAAATTGTATGAATGCAGCCAGAGTGCAATGTATTTTTTGTTTAGTTTTTTTTTTTTCTTCGAGTGGTTGCATAATGATAATCCACCCCCGAAATGATGCCCAGGTTCACGGCTGTAAAACCGTGTTCCTGGAAAGACATTGTCCTATAGATTCACTCCATCACTCATTTCTAGCGCAACTGAATCAAGTTAGTAACAACTGGGGTTGGAGCGAAAACCTACAGCTCTTCAGGAACAGAGTTGGGCAAGCCCTGTGCCTAGTCTCTTATGAATGACAAAATATCATTTCCCACTCCAACGTGGTGAAATAACCTACTTTTTAAAAATATATATAGACATTACATAAGTATTTAATTGTGCAGCACAGTTCATTTACACATAAGATGGATAATTGAAATATAACAAGGACAGGCGAGTTCAAAGTAGCACTCATTGACGCCACTCTATATACACAGCGCGTTCAGCCATCTATTCTATACTGTGGCTCAACCGTACACAACCTCAGAATACTGCACAGAGTTGACTGAAGGAATGTGAATCTCTAAAAAAGCAGTGAAACACTGCCCCCCTGAGAGCAACGCCCAAAATGAATTTACAGACTTGAGCGCCACCTGCTGAGGTGCAAGGCATAATTTAAATTTAAAATAGCCTATTTTGTCAGTGTGATGTAACAAACACCTTCCGAAAGCTATGAAAGTGTGAGAATGAAAATACTCTAAATTGGAGCCAAACCAAGTTCACAGCCACACCATACAAAGACTGCATAATTAGCAATGAGGTGCAGAGTCGAAGCAGGGCTATACTAGGGTCCCACAAGGGATGTATTTTTGTTTGGAGTATGTTACATTTCTGTGACACCAGTTACCATCAAGTCATTCCCAATTGCCCAAGTCTGAAAGTGCATTGTGCTTCCTTTTGCATCATTCAATAGTCATTCTGTGAGTAGATCAGCTGCTGAGCGCTGGATATAAAAAAGCCAACTAACAACAGCCGAAAACAAATGACAACGGGTTGGAATCTACTACTACGAACCCTTACATTTGAGCTTGAGCGTTTATGATAAATAGTCTAATGCCAAGGCAAGCCTCGTACTTTGTGAAATCCCTTGAACATGTCCTCATCCGCAAAAAAACACTCTCCCATCCCACAGAGCTGTTTTTATTGGGGGATGTTCAAGCGTTCCAAAAACATTACAGAATTTTTACAGTAACAGGGAACATTGCCAGTACTACAGAGCGAGACTGCCCAGCTGTCTGCACGGGTCGCAGGCACGGGACAGTGGACCATTGTATTGCCCTCCTAATTACGTAACCTAGGAAACCAAGGGGGCATAAAAACCTATTCAAATGGATGAGAAGAGTCCATTGGGAAACGGGTTAAATATATGAAAATGACCTATCTTACAACATATCCGAGAACAGCTGTAAACAGAACAAATAGAATTACGAGGGTAATTTAGGGTAAACATCTGCGTTAGCAACCCATGCATTGTCAACAGATTTACTCTCTCCTTCCCATTAAAACCACACTGTTGGTGCTTCTGTTTTTGAGGCCCTTATGACTCCGGGTGTTGTGTGGATTTAATCTAAATGTCCGAAGTGCACAACATCCTTGGACGCAATGTTTATGTAGGGTAGAGTGCACTGAATGCATGCCACTGGTTTGAATCCCAGAGGCCGGCAAGGTGTATAAGTTTGCCGTTCTGCCCTTGAGCAAGACAGTTAACCCCCCAACAACGACTGCTTCGCTGGTGCCGATAACGAGGATGTCGATTAAGGCATTCCCCCGCACCTCTCGGATTCAGAGGGGTTAGGTTAAATGCAGAAAACACATTTCCGTTGAGTACATTCAGTTGTGCTTTCCCTTTCCATGTGACAGTGTAGTTGATATGAGAACAGTGCATTAAGTGTTATCGGAATAATATGTCCCAGCACATAGGTTGAAGCGTCAGTGCTCAGTCCTGTTGTACAAGGTGCTGTGAAGACACACACATAACGCCCTGTGGTTGTTTTCAAAAATCACCAGGCACATGAATTAGGCATCTTTAATTTGAAAAACAGAAACAAAACTTGAACATAAAACACTTTCAGCAGTATATTCCCTTCTTAAACAAATACAACCGCCGCTGATTAAAATGTTAGTCGTTAAAATGTGTACTGCTTGCATAATTGTTAAAATCAAAATATTTATTGGAGTAGCGAGACCGTTTAAGCATTTCCAGGCACTAAGTGATGTCTCATAGCTGAAAAATGTAATTTCATAACTGTGGTTAATGTATTGTACTCCACCCCCTTTTCACCATCAGTTATCTTGACAAGTGAAGACTTTACAGAACTTCAACCTGCATTTCTAATCGAGGGATGGTTCTGTATTGGGGGACTGTCTCAATCTACAAACCAAATCCACCTTTACTCTGGTCTTGACCCTGAACACCGACCAAGATTGTTAACTTACTAGTGGCTATGGTGTCTTAGACCAGCATTGATCTTCCCTGGTCCTCAGCCTGACAGCCCAGTCTGTCTCAGGGTTCCCAGTATAGCCAGAGCCAGTGTGGCCCTCTCCTGCTGTAGGGCCAGCCGGGCATGTTCTATGGTGCAGGAAAACTGGGGCAGGGCTGGGAGGCCCTCTAGAGCCTGCTGGGTGGCCAGGGATAGGGCCTCTGCCTGGGCTGAAAGTCTGAGTAACTCTGCCTGGTTCTGGTTCAGAACCGTCAATCCTGGGGCCTTGAAGAGGACACCCAGGTGTCTGTGTAGTAGCCGTGCCCACTGGACAGGCTCGGCCCAAAGGTTCAGATCGCCCTTTTCAAACAGGAAGTCCTCTTCATCCTGAGCAGAGGAGATGAGAGTGAATGGAAGATGACAACTAATGTGTTCAAATGGAAGGGGGTAATGAATGGATTCAGATTGAATGAAGTACATTTTATTCTTTGATGCATTTCAGAGATTGGGATGAAGCAGATACTCTGCCAAAGGGCATAGACGTCAACTCTCCATTCCAACTCATCTTATCCAGTCGAATCCCAACTCTTCGGAAGGTGTGTGTGTGTGTCTCCTTACCAGGCCAGTTGCCTCTGCTGTGGCTGTCTCTTGCTCTTGGTCTCCTAGCAGCCACTCTGTCAGGGTGAGGATGCCCGTTGGCACCTGCCCCCACAGCTGGAACAGCTGGCATAGCAACCCCACACCCATGTCCAGGGCAACAGGTGGGCAAACCGAGACACAGGCCACATCTAGGGACACAGGGGACAGAGTCAACAACATGAGGTTGAGGTTCACAAACCTATTTTCACATTCTGAGAATCTGGAGAGAAGAGAGAGGGTAAGTATGGTTTGGAGAGCAGGGGAGTCTTTAGGGGCAACAGGCACCAGAACGAGAAACACTGTTCTATTACAGTAGCACTGACGACGCTACAATGTGGATGTTTTTTTTGGTTCATAGCATCCGTTGCCATTAGGCCCAAAGAACACTAAATAAGGAGCAGGAGAGGAAAAAAGAAGTCTGCTCCCAATCTGTTGTCTGACACAGGATCAATGCCAAGCTTATACAAAAGATTGATGCACTTCTGTCTTTATGTTCCAGACCAAGTGTGCGTTCTCTTCTGGACCTGGAACCAATTATGGAAAATTAATTTAAATAAAACACACACCAAAGATTGAGCTGGGAAAGAGTATGGGAGAGAGCACAGGAAGTGCGTAAGTGAAGAGAGAACAGACGGCACTTTAGGCGGGAGGACATGCCAGTATTAACGCTCATCCAGCAACAGCCTCTAGTCCTAGATGTAATGACTCCACGCATCAATGTGAAAGCTCTCCGCAACTGTGTGCGTGTTTGTGTCTTATTATCCCTCGGCCATGCCCTGCACAGCTGATACCCGGAGATAACAAAGGGACTTTAAAAAGGGGAGAGGAAAGCGTCACCTTAACCCCCATCAACACCCCCACACACCATCCCAAACCCCCCCAACAGTGCTGGGGATAGGGGCTGTTCAGGAGGATTGGTTTTCCCTTCTAAAAAGGGGGTGTAAAACCAAGGACTCGAGATTCAAGGAAACCTACTCCGGACCTAAGAAGTTGTTAATCGTGTTCCTTTCTCATGTTTCTCATAAGCATGTTCCTTTCTCAAACCAAAGTGTTGTGCCCGCCCCTCTCTGGGTTGTCCCGGCTCTGGTGTCACCCCAGCCATTCATCCCAGAGGGGGAGAGAAGGTGACAGGCTTTACCGCTGGACCTGGGCCAGCGTGCTTCAAAACACAACCAGCCCCAAACATTAAGGCATAATAGGAAACTAGCCACTTTTCAATTGATGGACTTTTGGGAGGTGTCACTAACATGATTTCCCCTTGTCTGTCCTCGGCTTACAGTACTCAACGTTCACTACACTCCTCTCAGGGGATTGGTTTTCCCCTGCTATTAGTCGTGTGTGTGTGTGGTGGGGCAAGAGTGTCGGTGTTCGAGTGTGTTGTTTATGTGAGTAATAGTGTTTATCTAACAATCTTATCGGAGAGAAGACAGGGCAGTGCCACCATCTTCCTGTTGGTTTATGGGGCTGGCAGGGGGTGACTGAACCACTACTACAGTTGGCACACTGTAAGCCTGTTGGCATTCAGTGGCTAGAATAGAAAAAAAAGTGTGGAGAGCAATCCAGGAGTAATCACTATACAAAGTATATGGAGTCTTACAATTAAACATCTCTTAATAACCTGCTCAGTAAAACCATAACATGACATGAGCAAAGGTACTGTAGGGCAGGCATTGTATGAGCTACAGCTGCACTGGAAATAGATTTAGACTCATTTCAGAGAGATCAATGCCTGTTCCAAGTCCTGCCCTTCGGTCACGTCAACGGTATATCGGGGTGAATTTTTCCCATCCGCCTCGTTTCTGCATCGTTACGCAGCCAGCAAGCTCTGTGCCATGTTTTGCTGTGAAACAGAGCCAAATTCCAGTGGGAAAGGAGGATGCTTAATTCCTGAAATCAATATGTGGTGGGAGTCTTGGGCTGGAACTAATTAAAAATAAGGAAAGAGAGAAGGGAGCTTTGGTGTTCCGCAAATCCGGGACATAGCTTCTGCAGCTGGGGGGGTGTCGGGTGTACCAATGACAGAGGGGGGCTGTAATGATAGTGGTAAAATAAGAGATATTGGTGGACCCTCCTGGCGTCATCATACTGTGTGTTGGAGTGTGAGGGGGGAGTTACACGCCCACTCCATTCCGCTGCTCAGCCACCCACATCAGCGAGATAGGGGGCCACAGTACACCACTTCTATGCCGGGTTTTAATCCACCTGGACCCCTAACCTTGGGAACACACAGGCCCCTGCCCCAGGCCCCTGCATTTCTAACAAGGCCCTGCTCTGCTTAATCTTTCACAGATCAGAGAAACAAGTTTTGAGTGCTGATACACAAATGGTTAAAATCTTGGTTTACTACGGTGTAGGCTTTTGTATACCTGTACCTATAGGCCCACACACATTCACTGGCAGTAACACAAACCAAACCAACCCTCACACACCAGGGTTTTGTGACAGAGAAAATGTTAATTTACCGTCCATTTGAGAAATTTACCGGAGCCATATATGCATTGGGTGCGTAGCCCATTAGGGAATCCACCCAAGATGCTCAGAATGACAGAAATTACACTTCGATTATGGTAATCTTAACAGAACACGCAACTCCTGTAATGAAGCAGCCACTAAAAAGTGTCATTTTCAAACATTTGCCAAAATGCAATTTGCAGGGAAACACCATTTTACAGCGCACCTGATGCAAGCGGTTCCATATGTCTGAGAGGGATGAAAATCTGTTAGAACAATTGTGAATCTAAAGATGCATCAACTAGGATAGTTTGTTAATATGACTAGGATTGTGCTTTTGGCTTCTGGACAATGAAAGAAAGTTGATATGAAAACCAATAGAACAAGAGAGAGATGCTGGTTATGGCATGAGGAAGTCTTTATGAAATAATTTCCTCCAGATTTCAAAATGGTCGGATTTTGCCTAGGCTACTTTGAAGCAAGGTAAGATATGCCTCATAATATGAAGTAAAATGTTCAGGTTTCAAACAATTAAGTATCAGTTTTCAAAATGCATGCCTCCAGCTCACATTGCAAAGTGGTTGGTGACGCAATGATAGCCTGCCTACCGTTGCCTACAGTTGAAGTCGTAAGTTTACATACACTTAGGTTGGAGTCATTAAAACTCGTTTTTCCAACCACTCCACAAATGTCTGGTTAACAAACTATAGTTTTGGCAAGTCGGTTAGGACATCTACTTTGTGCATGACACAAGTCATTTTTCCAACAATTGTTTACAGACAGATTATTTCACTTATAATTCACTGTATCACAATTTCTGACATTTAATCCTAGTAAAAATTCTCTGTCTTAGGTCAGTTAGGATCACCACTTTATTTTAAGAATGTGAAATGTCAGAATAATAGTAGAGACAATGATTTATTTCAGCTTTTATTTCTTTCATCACATTCCCCGTGGGTCAGAAGTTTACATACACTCAATTAGTATTTGGTAGCATTGCCTTTAAATTGTTTAACCTGGGTCAAACATTTCAGGTAGCCTTCCACAAGCTTCCCACAATAAGTTGGGTGAATTTTGGCCTATTCTTCCTGACAGAGCTGGTGTAACGGAGTCAGGTTTGTAGGCCTCCTTGCTCGCACACGCTTTTTCAGTTCTGCCCACAAACTTTCTTTCTCTTCAAAGTCAAAGTCAAAGTCACCATTATTAGTCAGTTGTACAAACGAATGCCTTCAACCGAAATGTGTCTTCCGGGAGGCTGCCTTAATCGACATCCACGTCTTCGGCGTTTTTACCTTGTCAGCTCAGGGATTCGAACTTGCAACCCTCCGGTTACAAGTCCAACGCTCTAACCACTAGGCTACCTGCCGCCCCTCTTTGTGCCCATGTGCAGTTGCAAACCGTAGTCTGGCTTTTTTATGGCGGTTTTGGAGCAGTGGCTTCTTCCTTGCTGAGTGGCCTTTCAGGTTTATGTCGATATTGGACTCATTTTTACTGTGGATAGAGATACTTTTGTACCTGTTTCCTCCAGCATCTTCACAAGGTCCTTTGCTGTTGTTCTGGGATTGATTTGCACTTTTCGCACCAAAGTACGTTCATCTCTAGGAGAAAGAACATGTCTCCTTCCTGAGCGGTAGGACTGCTGCGTGATTCCATGGTGTTTATACTTGCGTACTATTGTTTGTACAGATGAACGTGGTACCTTCTGGCGTTTGGAAATTGCTTCCAAGGATGAACCAGACTTGTGGAGGTCTCCAATTTTTTGGCAGATTCTTTTTGATTTTCCCATGATGTCAAGCAAAGAGGCACTGAGTTTGAAGGTAGGCCTTGAAATACTACCACAGGTACACCTCCAATTGACTCAAATGATGTCAGTTAGCCTATCAGAAGCTTCTAAAGCCATTACCACATTTTATGGAATTTTCCAAGCTGTTTAAAGGCACAGTCAACTTAGTGTATGTAAACTTATGACCCACTGGAATTGTGATACAGTGAATTCTAAGTGAAATAATCTGTCTGTAAACAATTGTTGGAAAAATGACTTGTGTCATGCACAAAGTAGATGTCCTGACGGACTTGCCAAAACTATAGTTTGTTAAACAAGACATTTGTGGAGTGGTTGAAAAACGAGTTTTAATGACTCCAACCTAAGTGTATGTAAACTTTCGACTTCAACTGTATATAGATTAATCTCTTGACAGAAACACCAAAATATAGCTAATTACCCAGTACATGCTCGCTGAATTTATGCACGGCAGCAAAACTGACATCTGTTTTTTTTCAAATGATCTGCCTCCTGCAGAGGCCTATAGCAAAAACACCAGCAAATCAATGAAATAGAGCATTCAAACAGATTGCTTAAATGGCAGCAGTATATGATGCGTATGTGCTTACTATTATTCTTATAGCCTAGTTAAACGTATAAGCTATGATGCCACTGAAATGGCTCAGCGGCCGCGCACCAGAACATGGTTTCCAAAGACAGATCGAGAACAGTCGTAGATTGACAAGCAATGTAAATTAATCTCAATAAAGCTTGACTTATATAGGCTGTCTGGGTAGCCTGCCCTGTAATAATATAAGCTTACTCACTCAGATTGGCATTCGACGTGCCTTGCGCTCTGCAAAGTCGTTGACTATGGCATTCAAATCCATGGTCCTGGCCCTGGTGTTTTGAATGGACAGAATGTACAACCCACTCAGTCTCTCCTGTCCCATGCTGCTCCTCAGGTATGATTTAATTATTTTCCGTTTGGAAAAGAAGCACTCGGCACTAGTTACCGTTACAGGCAGTCATAAAAAGGAGCATAGCTGTAACTACTTCCCCAAATGTAGCAGAGACTAAATTGTAATCCACAATGAGCATCTTGGCCAGGTCTCTCACTGTAGTGTGCTTTGTAGGCCCCGAAAGAGAGTAATTGGACAGGAAAGCTTGACGATATATCTTTGCTGTAATGTTCAGCCAGACTGCTGGCGGTCTCCCAGAGCGCATCATCATCTGCGTTGGCCAGGGTAGTGGGATGGATGGAGTCAAACAGACTCGACGTTGTCTGCAGACTTTTAAATCAGTTTGACAGCTGGTGGATAACGATGTCAAGGTTTTCATTAAAGACGTTGACTCAAACTACTCTCCCCATCAGACAGTCGCTCGTCCTCGCATAGCTCAACAAAATGACGCCTCGTCTTCCTTCTCAGAGTGTCTTCAAATGCGTTCTGAGCTCCCCATTTGTCGGTAAGGGTCTTTGCAGTGGCTTTGTCCTTCTCCTGTCGGAATCCGGACAGGACCTCTATCATGTCCTTGAGCAGGCTGACTGCCCTGTGCCTTCATTATGTCCACATATCTGTATCTCAGGGCGGCAAGGGACTCATATCTAGATGACCAGCGGGTGGGACACAGTCGTTTTAGTGTTACATTTTCTTTTTCTGATGCAAAATCAAATATACCACTCAACATTGATCTCTTTCTGCTATGCCCGAAGAAGGTGCATAACAGTTCAACAGTATCATAAAACTGTTTAATCTCTGGCACATTCTTGACAGTCGTTGAGAGCCAGGTTAAGATTGTGCGCTGCGCAATGCACATAAACAGCTCTTTTTCAGATATTCTGGCCTGCACACCCGAATAGACCCCTGCCCAGGACATTTTGAAATATCCAGCCCATTATCCTCTATGCTGCCCAGGATTTTATGTTGAAACTCTGCTGATGTGTCAGCAGCCTCTAGAAATCCCCAAAACGACACTGTGATGGTCAGATCTGTGGCGATATGATTTGCATCCTTTATCACTCTCACAAAGCGATATACTTGGCTGAACTGGTCTACTTTGGACACATCTGGTGTGGTGTCCATAACAATAGAAAAAAAAAAAAAATGGGGCTTCCTGTATCTCTCCATGAATGTCACACTTCACTCGCTCAGCTAAGATATAAATCAGCTGAGGACTGAGATAGTTAACGGATCCTGTGGTGCATTCTAAAAGTCACATCCCCTAAATGTTTTTTTCCCCCGGAATAACGTCAGCATTCTTTGGAATTCTGACCAGCTTTATGTAATAACTCCAAAAATAGGAGAAGTAAGGTGTAACTTTGCATTGGGACTTTTGATGCAAATTGTGGTGGCCGCAGTGACAGCATTTACAGTTTTAAAGTTCGTTTCCTGCTATTCTACAAAATGTTGTCATTGGGCAGAGAGAAACATTCTAGTTTCAAAACTATTTTCATGCAATTACACACATTTCGCCATTGGCTTGTGCCTTGTTCTATCAGTTATGGAATTTTATATTCTCACTGACTGTCAAATTTTTATTTTGGTTATTGTTAGTTCTCAAAGACTGTCTTATAAAAATATGTTGTCTAGCAATGCATCATTTCTACATACTTTCTGGTTTTAGTCGTTTAAGTTTACACTGAAAACATTTTACCATCCTGATTATAATTATTTTAATCAGTGGCGGCCACGATTTATGCAAAACACAGGGCTCCACTGTAGTTCAGTGAGAACCAGGAAGGGCCTTATCAGGCTGCAAGGACTGTATAATACTATAGAGCAAAATGTTGAAGGGTTGTTCTCTCTCTCATACTTCTAAATGCATAACTAATTTGTCGAAAAAAAGGAGGGAAGTGCTGCTAGGACACAAAATAGTAGATCTTTGTAGATAGAATGTGCTCTTCGGTAAAGGGGTAATTGATCATTAAAAAAACAAGGACATGACTAACTTTCCAAGTCAAGTGACCATCTACAGTGCTGGTGTTGACAATCTACCGTACCATCTATTGTACTACATTGTAAGTACACCCTATGTTGTTGGGTACTCACTCAAGCCCTCTTCCTTTATATACCACCCCTACGTTGAAATAGACTATGGATATGAAGTAGAGGTAGAATACCTGCTTGGTTCTACTGGGGTGAAGGGAGTGAGTCTGATTCACTTCCATATCAAAGGCAGAGAGCTGTCATTACATGGCCTTGGTTTGATACCACCGCTACTTTACCCTGCTATGTTAGGTTGTAAACATGCCCCCATCCCCTTTACAGTACTCTGTAGGCAGACTCGGTGGCTGGGCTGAATGTAGAGACACATGCGCACACACACACACACTAGAACATTCTGTCAGTATAAATGTCAAACATACAAATCCCTCCATATAGGACATCAACACACTGTGTCCCTTTGGACAGCAGAATAATGTACGCTCTGTAGAGTCCATGAAGAATTCTGACGCCCACACATCAGGGTTGAACTCTCAGGAAATGACTAGTGTGGTGAGGAGGGAGAAAGGACAGGGGATCCCCAGGACACACACACACAGCAATTATGTTCATTTTATTCCCATCCTGTTGTAGAAAAAGCATATCAGTCTTAGTCATCTGGTTCGTATCTGACCCTGCTCGGCCCCAACGAAGAAGAAGCTGGGAAAATAGAGGAAGTGTGTGTCTTGAAGAGAGAAAGTCACACTGAGTGGACAGATGTCAATACCAGGGGTTGGAGCCGGTTCAGGGAACAGAACCCCAATGATCTATACTGTTCCGGAATAGAACAGTTATTTTTAAAAGCGTGGAAACCGGTTTCATTTTTTAAATCGAACCTTTATTTAACTAGGCAAGTCAGTTTAAACCTGTTAGGGAGCGGCGGCAGGGTTTGGGAGTTTGGAGAGTCTGGCGTGCCCAAAGTAAAATGCCTGTTTCTCAGGCCCAGAAACTCAGATAAGACTCTGAAGTTTCTAAAACTGTTAAAATAATGTCTGGGAGTATAACATAACTGATTTGGCAGGCGAAAACCCGAGAAAAATCCATCCAGAAAATGTGATTCTGTGAAGTGACACTTTTCCCATTGACATGCTATAGAAAGGAGGGGGATCCAGCTCCCAGATTGCAGTACCTATGGCTTCCACTAGATGTCAACAGTCTTTAGACAAGGTTTCATGTGTTTATCTTGAAAAACGAAGGAGTAAGAGATGTTTTGGCAAGTGGACTAAGGAAGTCACTCATCTCTTTGGCGCGCGGGACCGAGAGAGCCCGCTTCGTTTTTTTCCTTTTCTATCGCTCAGGATATTATCCGTGTGAAATATTATCGTTTATATACATTTAGTGTACCTAAGGATCGATTAGAAACGTTGTTTGGACAAAGTTTATAGGTATGTTTTTTACGCTTTCTATGTCTTGTATATTAGACGAGTGGACGGTGGATTTCTGAACAAAATGCGCCAACCAAACGGCGCTTTTAGGATATAAAGAGGGACTTTTTCGAACAAAAGGAACATTTATTATGTTGCTGGGACCCTTGGGATTGCCATCAGATGAAGATCTTCAAAGGTAAGCGATTTATTTTATTGCTTTTTCTGAGTTTTGTGACACCCGTTGCTGGTTATGTTATTATGATAATGGAGGGAAGTATGCGGGGCGCTGTCCTCAGACAATCAAATGTTCTGCTTTCGCCATGAAGCCTTTTTGAAATCTGACAACGCTGTGAGATTACCAAGTTTCTAAGCTTTTGAAGAGTGTGCAACCCTTGTATTTTCATGAATGTTTAATATTACTACTTTTGTAATTTTGAATTTGACACTCTGCGTTTTTTCTGGTTGTTGTCGTAGGTGGGGCGACAGCGCCCCACTGCTCCCTAAGGATCAAATTCTTATTTACAATGACGGCCTACCCCGGCCAAACCTGGACGACACTGGGCCAATTGTGTGCCGCCCTATGGGACTCCTAATCACGGCCGGATGTGATGCAGCCTGGATTCAAATCGGGGACTACAGTGACTCTTGCGGGAGCCCCGGTTAAGAACGTTATTTTACATTCCCGTAATTCTTTCCCCCAGTCCCACAAAAAAACCTCACTGTCACTCAGAAACGTATTCCAGTGTCTGCCTGCCTGCCAGCTGAAAATCTTTACCAGTGTGTGTGTAGGCTACCTGTTCCTCCCCTCCCTCTGAGAAATGAATGTCCTACTGTAGCTACTTTTGTTTCAGGCATGATTCAGAAATTAGGGAAATATTTTTTTTTTATAAGAGAACAACGGATACACTTTTTCAATGCTAGTTAATAACCCTTTAGAACCCATAGCGGCCGTCAACGGCCTTTCTTTAAATTACTATAGCGGCGTCGAAAGACCTTGTTTTTCTAACAATAATATCTGTGTCAATATTGCAAAATGTACTTGCTAACAATCTGTTGTGGTATTTGCGTGGCTGTTGTCATCAACCAGAAACCAGAAACAGGGTATGCTGTCATTTCACTTTAACTTCATTACTCAAAATGACAGAGCCAAATCAGACACGACTTTTCACTGTTAAAGAGACTATCTATGTTGGTTGATGATACGGATTCGGACCCATCCTCGCACTTTGAAAAGCGATGATGTCGAGGTGACTAGCCACCGAAATGAAGTCTAGAATTATTTGTTTTTACTTGTTGGGTTTAGGTTATGGTTTGTCATGTTTGCTTTGTCATGTTTGCTTGCTTGGTGAAGATATTCATAGGCTACACATTGCCTCATTTTCCTATTATTTGACAGTTCATATGACGAATTGGATGTTTGTTTACATAGCCAGCTAACAAGTTGCTTGTTTTGTCCTGTTTCTACCAATGCAATTCATTTGGAAACTGTCCCAGCTTCGTAAATAATCAGCTAACATTGGCGAACTCCGTAGTTAGTCTGTCAGGCGAGAAAGCAATAGTTGATTTAAGGGGAGAGAAAGAGAGACTAATGGGAAGCGTGCAACTTTTTTTTATCATGGAAACCCCTTATTAGGAAGAGAGTATGGGTATGGTTGAGAAAAAGACAGTGTGAGAGGGAGACAGAGAGGTCATGTTCCACTTACAATTGTATCCTATTTGTTGCTCCTCTCCCTCTGTTACTCAGTTCCTCTAGGTCAGTGGAAGTGATGTGGAGAGTCGGGGCTCAGCAGCAAAAGGCAGGGAGGAAGAGGAGTTAGAGATGATTGGAGGGATAGAGATGTGGACCAAGGAGGGAGGGGTGGAGCGAGAGTGAAGAGGAGGGAGAGTAGCGGGAGAGAGGAACATGGAGAGGAGGAGGAAGATTGAGGAAGAGGTGGTGATAGAGGACGAAGCAGAGGATGAGGAAGAGGGAGGGGAAGAGGAAGTCCCACCATTCACCCTTGTACCACACAGCCTGGGCCTAAAGTGACAGTGGTTTTGGAGTTATTTTTAAAAAAAGTGGTAGGAACTTATTTCTGTTCCAGAGCTTGCAATGGATTATAACAAGAAAATGGGCAGGGTTGACCATCTTGACCAACTGAGGAACTATTACAATGTTGGACGCACAGGCAGAAAATGGTGGAAGTAAGTGTTTTGGGGGATGCTCAACAATCCCATTATAAATGCGACCCTGCAAAGGCCCCTCTCAGAAACCGCAGGCGCTGGTCCCCGGAGGCATTCGAAATGCAGCTTGTGCTTCACTTTGCCAGGCAATTGACTTGCCATGCAATTTATAAACTTGATCTCCACTATAAAAAGCATCTAGACATTATCTCCCATTTCTTTTAGACTAGGATTTGGTTTTCAACAGCGGACATTTCTATAAACCTTGCTGTCTGTCCAACATTTGCAACAATATTGAAATTCGATCTCCAGCTGGTCCATAGTAAAGAACGCGTCGGGAGACGGGACGAGACAGACAGCTTTTTTCAGCCAGTCGAAATCATGAATCAGCTGGAGTAATTTGTATAGATATAAACAATGAAATGTCAATAGAAAACACGTACAATGAAATGAAATGCAGCTAGCTTGCAGCTTTCCAGTTTGAAGTGATTGTGTTCGCTGTGTTGTTGGCTAGCTCCTCTGAACAACGGTGTCCTGACGAGAGCACATTTTCTATACCAGGCGAAATCGCGCCTCATTAGCTCATTGTTATGGATGTATCCAAATAAATGTTGCTAGAAAACAGCTTAAACAAATGCAGCTACTCTGCTGTTATTCTGGCTGCACTGTTTGACGTGACTAAGTAAGCCGTAGTTGGCTAGCTAGCAACAAGGGATACGAACGTTGCCAGCCAGTATGGCAATGGAACATTTAGAACGAACGACCAGCTGTCTTGTGGAAGGATGAAACAGTATGAATAAATTCACAAAAATATCGTTAATGAAAAATGTCAATCATTATTTGAATAGGTTGGTAACCCGTTGTATAAAATTGATAATACCCTCAAAGCCGGTGTTGGGTGGATATATTAGGCCTAACACCCGTGCCAATATACCCTCAAAACACCCGCTTCACTTGCATTATCACTTAAATAGTTAGCACGTTTCACATTAGATTTACTAACTACAAAATGGTAAGACGTGTTTTTATTTCCATTTTGGTGCCACAAGCTTGTAAGCTAGCTCTGGTCTAGCTCTCAAACTCTAGGCGGCATTATGTGTAACGTAATGGAACTGAGAGTCATGATCAAGGGCTAGCTCTGGTCCAATGTAGTTAAAGCCAACTCTCTGAAATTAAAAGGCATTCAAAGTTCCTTCATAGATGCCGCTCCTCCGTAGGCCTAATTCAGATAATGCATGTCAGAACAACAAGATGCCAGCGTTCTCCTCACCCGCAAAAATTTCAGCCGCATGTCGCACCCTACACTACACTTGTCTCTCCAATGCATGTACATAGCTTGCCTGTTCCATAAAGCTGCTCTATCGACTGGTGAAGTAACTTAATGTTGAGATAAATGTGGAATAAAATAAAACCTTCAGACGTTTAAAAAAAGAACAGAAAGGAACGATATAAACTGATCTTTTTTTGTTTAGAACCGGTTCAGAACTTTATTTTGCTGGAACTGAACAAAAACAAGTGGTTCTGTTCACAACGAAACAATTGGAAAATAAGTTCCAACCCCTGGTCAATACTAGCCTGCGCTAAAAAAGGGGGTGTTTTTGAGTGATCTCATATTTCCGTGAGTGGGGCAGTGTGTGTGTTAGTTTGAGAACGCACACCTGTTTAGGCGAGGTGCTGGCCAGCGGAGTAGAACACTTGACAAAGAAAAGGAGAGCCTCACACTCTAGGAGCCGAGATGCAATACTTTAATAACCTAATATCCAACATTTCACCTGATGAAGACAGCTTGTCTGTCGAAACGTTGTATATTAGGTTATTAAATTACTGCATCTGAGCTCCTAGAGCGTGCGTGCGGCTCTCCTTTTCAAGTTTGAGAGTGCATCCGTGTCCCAAGAGCTGCAGTCACAAAATACTTAGCAAAACAAAGCTATGACGAACCACCACACACACACACACACAAATGATATCCAGCACCGGTGTACCCCCCCAGCCAAACTAGATTTAGCAACCCTCATTCCGGGAACCCTCCACAATCTTAGCGAGAAACAACGTCAGTGCCCCTCCCCAACACATATGTGTGTGTTTGACACTGTGACAGAGAAGGTAATAGAACGATTATGGGGGAACTTTTTATGACCTCTATATCTAAAGTATTTACAACACATCCACAAGCGCCAACTAAACATGACGTAACAGCTGCACGTAGTGCTACTAAAGCAAATCTCTTTGAAATGTCGATTTCGAATCAGATGGAATTTGGTTAAGCAGCCCTTGTGTGTGTGTTTCAGTGCGTGCGTGTCTGTGCTGAGGTGGTGTGCGTACCTGTGTTCAGTAGGTGTGTAGGGAGGTTGGAGATGAAGTCAGCAGCTCTGTCTCGGACATCCTGGTCCTCGTCCTGCAGTAGGGTGAACAGACCTCTCCACAGAGACACTGTGTGGGACACACCTGGCACAATAAAAACTTTATTAGACACAGACAGATGTATGAAAACGGATTAAACTGCATTCGCATTCGTCACAGTCCGTTTTTGCCTGTTTAAAAAGTTCAACTCGTCTTTTTATCTTTTTCGGGACGGGTTGTATACGCACAAAGGCTTTTTGGCGGACAATCACCATTGTCCAGCATCCTTCCGAGGATGACTCCCATTAAAAAAGCATTGTCTACCTGTAATTTTCATACACACAATCTGTGTGGCTGTGTCCTTAAAACACAACCACTAAATACCAACACAAACCAAAAACAAACAACTGTAGCTCCCACAAATACATTCCACTTCCATATAGGCCTACTCACCCAATGGTAGGTTGGGGCTGGTCAACAGGGTGGGTGTGGCGTTGACCAGTACCTCTGCAGCCATCATCTTGACCTCAGCATTTTGCTCCACACCGCAGGACTGAGACACCAGCGCCCCCCAGCGCCCCAGACACGCTACTGCAGCCACACCCTGATCGGAGAAGGACATAAACACAGACAGTATGTTACTGCAGGGCATGGTAGACGCACACATTTTCCCAGCTGGATCATCGGTGGTTCTTACCTGAGGGTCAGTGTGTACTAGGTACACCACCAATCTAGAGGCCAGGGTCAGGGAAGCACAGTGCAACTCCACACTGGAATACAACACACACACATTATGACAACAGTAAAACACAAGGACATTGTGAGCTCTTTATGAACTAAACACTGCAGTAACACACTGCACAAAGAAAATAGCCCCTACACAACACCATCCAATAAAGCGGTGTGTAAAAACACGCACACAGAGCTAACATATCAAATATTTGTCACATGCGCCGAATACAACTGATGTAGACTTCACCGGGGAAATGGTTGCTTAAGAGCCCTTCCCAAGATGCAGTTTAAAAAATAATCATAAAATAGTAACACAAGAGGAATAAAATAAAAGACACTGAACAAAAATATAAACAAGGCATATAAAGTGTTGGTCCGTGTTTCATGAGCTGAAATAAAAGATCAGAGAAATATTGAATATGCACAAAAAGCTTATTTCTCTCAGGTGTGGCATATCAAGAAGCTGATTAAACAGCATGATCATTACACAGGTGCACCTTGTGCTGGGGACAATAAAAGGCCGCTTTAAAAATGTGCAGTTTTATCCCACACAACTCCACAGATGTCTCAAGTTAAGGGAGCAGGCAATTGGCATGCTGACTACAGGAATGTCCACCAGAGCTGTTGCCAGAGAATTTAATGTTAATTTCTCTACCATAAGCCACCTCCAATGTAGTTTTATAGAATTTGGCAGTACGTCCAACTAGCCTCACAACCGCAGACCACGTGTATGGCGTAGTGTGGGCGAGCGGTTTGCGGATGTTAATGTTGGGAACAGAGTGCCCCGTGGTGGTGGTGGGGTTATGATATGGGCAAGCATTGGCTACGGCCAACAAACACAATTGCATTTTATCTATGGCAATTTGAATGCACCGAGATGCCGTGACAAGATCCTCATGTTTCAGCATGATAATGCACAGCCCCATGTCACAAGGATCTGTACACAATTCCTGGGAGTCTGAAAAGGTCCCAGTTCTTACATGGCCAGCATATTTAGACATTGGGGATGGTCTAGATCGAAGTGTACGCCAATACGCAGCAGCCACTGAAGAGGAGTTGGACAACATCCCACAGACCACAATCAACAGCCTGATCAACTCTATGCGAAGGAGATGTGTCTCGCTGGATGAGGCAAACGATGGTCACACCAGATACTGTGATCCACACCCCTACCTTTTTTTAAGTTATTTGTGACCAACAGATGCATCTCTGTACTACAAGTCATGTGGACACCATAGATTAGATGAACTGTATGTCAGTAAAATCTTTGGAATTGTTGCATGTTGCATTACCATTCACTGTGCAGAGGTATTTCGTATTTGAGTTCGATACAGTGCCTTCCTTTTATTGTGTTACAGCCTGAATTTAAAATGGCCAACACACAATACCCCATAACGTCAAAGTGGAATTCATTTTTTTTTTTACAAATTAATAAATAATGAAAAGATGTCATGTCTTGAGTCAAGTATTCCATGTACACCCCTTTGTTATGGCAAGCCTAAATAAGTTCAGGAGAAAAAATTAGCTTAAGTCACATAATAAGATGCACGGACTCACACTGGGAGCAATAACAGTACTTAACATTATTTTTGAAAGTGTCTGAATACTTATGTAAATAAGGAATTTGCCTTATTTTTAAGGGGTAGTGTTTGTAGATTGATGAGAAAATAATTACTTATCCATTTTAGAATAAGGCTGTAACAAAATGTGGAAAAAGGTGTCTGAACACTTTCAGAATGCACTGTATGGTCTGAGTGTGCGTAGGGTCACTGCAAGATAGTCAGTGCAGATCGTTTGGGTACCATTAATTGTCTCTTTAGCTGTCTGACTATTTAGCAGTGGTATGGCTCTGGGGGGTAGAAGCTGTCTGGGAGCCTGTTGGTACGAGAGCCGAGGTCCCGGTACCATTTGCCAGACGGTAGCAGAGTGAAAAGGCTATGGCTTGAGTGGCTGAGGTCTTCTGCAGTTTTTCTGGCCTTCCTCTAACACCACATGATATAGAGGTCCTGGATGGCGGGGAGCTCGGCCCGAGTGATGTACTGGGTAGTCAACACCACCCTCTGTAGTGCTTTGCGGTCAAAGGCGGTGCATTAGCCACACCAAGGGGTTTTGCAGCCAGTCAAGAAGCTCTTGTTGGTGCAGCTGTAGAACTTTCTGAGGATCCGAGGGCCCGTGCCAAATATTTTCAGCCTCCTGAGGGGAAAGTGGTGCTGCCGTGCCCTCTTCACGACTGTGTGGGTGTGAGTGGACAATGTTAAGTCCTTAGTGATGTGGACGCCAAGGAACTTGAAGCTCTTGACCCACTCCACAACAGTCGCTGTCCGTCAGCCACAACATGCTTCATACGGATTTTATTATATATATTTTTTTTATAGAGAGGCAAGTCTTTGTAATCCAATCCTTATTCTCCACTCTCATTCTCTCACTGTTAAAACAGTGGTGTGTGTGTACAGAGGTGTGGGGTGTCCCACAGGTATTGGGGCCCCAACACACATTGTCTTTTATAAATAACCTTGTGGGGACACACAATTCAGTCCGACTCAAAATCGTATTTTCCCTAACCACTAACCCCAAAACCTAGCCTTACCCTTAAAACGAACCCTAATTCTAACCCTAACACTAACCTTAACCCCCTAGAAATAGCATTTGACCTTGTGGGGACTAACAAAATGTTGTCAGTTGGTAAAAATGATGTTCATTTACTATTCTTGTGCGGACTTCTGGTCCTCACAAGTATAGTTAAACACGTTACCGCGGATGAACACACAGTCGGCCAGATCTCCACACCTGTCGCCAAGTGCACGGGCCAGTTGGGCAGCTAATATAAGACCCGGAGTGAAGTGAGTGCTGGGTAAGTCTATCTCCTTTACCCACGGCATTGGCTCTGAATACAGGAGTGGCATCCTCACAACCACAGGTATGTGGGTCCTTTCATAGACGGACAGAGAGAGAGAAGAGGGAAACAGGGAGGCTGCACCTCTCCTACTGTGCTCCCACCTCTCCATTCAAGGCTGTACATCAATCATGGATGGCTTAGGGCTGTTTCGGCAGCCAGGTTCACACTGCTAGTCCACATCTGTTGTTTACAAAGCATGTGACATAACATTTGATTTGAGGACAGGGCACCATTGCCAGCGGCCATTTTGAGGTCATTCTTAAAGTTACCTCCCCTCCCTCTATTTCCCAACGTCCTCATAACACACAGTGCCTTACAAAAGAATTCAGACCCCTTGGATTTCTTCAAATGTTATTGTGTTACAAAGTGGGATTAAAATTGATTTGTCATTTTTTGTCAAATCTACAAAAATATATATATTTTTTTATGAATACAAATTTGATAACTAAAATAGTCAACCCCTTTATTCAGGCAAGCCTAAATTAGTACAGGAGTCAAATTTGGCTTAAGAAAACACAAAGTTACATGGACTCATTGTGTGAAATAATAATGGGTTGTCATGATTTTTGATTGATTAACCTTTCCTCTGTCCCTCATACATTCATCTGTACGCCCCCCCCCCACCGATGGGATAAGAGAAAGCACTCAACGAGTCAGTGTTGTGGACGTGCTGTGGCTTACTGACGGAGATCCTAACTCATCCTAAACTCGACTATTGTGAAGGATTGTGCAGTTAGACCTGATTCACACCAGCGTGCTGAGTCTGGCCTGAACCGTTACTGTGCTGCTGGCTTTCCAAATCGCCTGTCAAGCATGGTTCCAACAATTGTGGTGGTGGATGCGCAACCAGGCCTAGCCTTGGCTTGATTCAGCTCAGTAGTGTGAAAAGGGTAATAGTGTATTGATGTTTCAGGCCCTTGGTGGGTGGGCTCACCTGTGGGCAAAGCCTTCAGCCAGAGTGAGAACCCGCTCTAGGACCTCTGCCTGGGTCAGAGTCCGCAGACCGTCCCTCCACAGCAGTTCAGAGTTCACGCTGAGGACAGACAGCACCTGCAGCACCTGAGGAAAGAGGGATGGAGAGGGAGAGAGAGAGCGAGAAAGAAAGAGAAGAAACGGAGAGAGAAAAAGTAAGAGGACTGAGCAGCACCACATCCGAGTACTCAAATACTCGATTCAAGGTTTGTATTCGATTACTAACTATCAAAATTACTGGTTCAATCCCAGGCTGTGTCGTGACCGGGAGTCCCATAGAGCGGCGCACAATTGGCCCAGCGTCGTCCAGGGTTTGGCCCGGGGTAGGCAGTCATTGTAAATAAGAATTTGTTCTTAACTGACTTGCCTAGTTAAATAAAACAAAGGAGGTGAAGTGAGACCAGGATTTTTTTCCTGACTAATGTCTAGTCTTGAACATGAACAACTGGGTCCTAGCTTGAGGCCCACAGCTCTGGTGTCTGTCCTGTGTGAGTTGGCACTCTGCCCGCAAGATATTTTTACCCCTCTGGACATTCAGATCCTCCCAGCTAACCCAAACCACGGGCACACAGCTGACACACACACCCTGTACCTCTGTGTGTGTGTGTGTCTCTGGCTTTCATCCCTTTCACTCTCTCTCTGCCTCATCGCTAGATCTGGCCCCCCATCTGTCCTTCTCTCCCTTTCCACTTATCCATTTCTCATTTCTACTTTCCAGGACCTGACTGCATCTCCCTTCCTCCAGTCCCACCTCAACCGAGGGATCAGTGGAGCGAGTCTAGGGAGGAAGGAGTTGTTCTCCCTCAGAAACCCCGACACCTGTTGACATTCCTTCTGCATATTTCTTTGATTATCATTTATTTTTAAAAGCATGGAGCTGTTATGAAAGCTTTAAAATGATCCCTGTATGGGGTAAGAGGGATAGCAGTGTGAGTGGGTGTCAGTCTAGACGGGACGTGAGCACGTTCTATGGCTTCTGTGGCCCTCAGCTTGTGACACTGCTGCCGTCTCAGACAAATATTAAAGTAGTACAGTTTTTAGCCTCGGGTCTCTCAGTCTCTCTGATGCTCCATGGCTTTTCATTTTTACTACCCCCTTTAATGGGCTCGTCTCACCATGCACTGAAATGACACACTCAGCCATAACAGCAACAGACACGCTCACAACCTCCCTGACACACACAAACACACACTAGGAAGGGCGGCAGGTAGCCTAGTGGTTAGAGTGTTGGACTTGTAACCGGAGGGTTGCAAGTTCGAAACCCCGAGCTGACAAGGAAAAAATCTGTCGTTCTGCCCCTGAACAAGGCAGTTAACCCACTGTTCCCGGGCGCCGAAGGCGTGGATGTCGATTAAGGCAGCCCCCCGCACCTCTCTGATTCAGAGGGGTTGGGTTAAATGCGGAAGACACATTTCGGTTGAAGGCATTCGGTTGTACAACTGACTAATAATGGTGACTTTGGAATGTGCACAGTTATTTGAATATCTGAACAGACGTTAGTGTGAGCACTTGTGTGTCATTTTTATAGGCCCTTTTTCTCCCAAAAGCAGTTCCGATCTTGTCTCATCGCTGCAACTCCCCAACGGGCTCGGGAGAGGCGAAGGTCGAGTCACGCGTCCTCAGAAACATAACCCGCCTAACCGCGCTTCTTAACATCTACCCGCTTAACCCGGAAGCCAGCTGCACCAACGTGTCGGAGGAAACACTGTTCAACTGACGACCGAAGTCAGCCTGCAGGCCCCCTGGCCCGCCACAAGGAGTCGCTAGAGCGTGATGAGCCAAGTAAAGCCCCCCGGGCCAAACCCTCCCCTAACCCGGACGACACTGGGACAATTGTGCGCCGCCCTATGCGACTCCCGGTCACGACACAGCCTGGGATTGAACACTTTATAGGCCTATTTTAACACTGAAACGGCTTCTTCTAAATTAAATTATCCATGTGACACTGACACATACAAGGATATACCATGACATTTCAAATTATTAATTTAATAAAACAAACTTCTTTTTTATGACATGAGCCCCATACAAAAGGCCGGTAGCCGACCGGTAGCCGTCACGTGTGTAGCTTGGCCAATCAAAGCAGCAAAAAGGCTCAGTGTGTCGCAAGTGGAGTGAGAGTTCACGGATGCAATGCAAGATGGAATAACATTACGGAATTAAAAGTTACAGAAATGAGAAATAGGTAACTACGAGTAACTAACAGGTAGGCTGGTTTATCGGAATGGGCTTGGGGACAAAGCATAGCATGTGGCCTTAATTAGCCTAGCTAGCTTCTCTAGGCTACTCCAGTCAAGACAGGCACTTATACGGGATGATAAATAACATTACAAGTTGCTCTCCTCTGCCTGTCTGCCTGCTCCCATCTCACCGCCACCTCCGTAGCTGCAGCAATAGAGCGCCAGCCTCTCCCTCGCTCGGCAGTGCTCAGGTTAAAAACCTAAGTAAAAGTAACTAAACATGTATTTTGAAGATCCCGATATCCGACAAAAATGAATGGTACTCTTTCGAATAGTGGAATTATTTCCCCCCCCCAGTCCCGTCTGAGACTTTTAAAGCACTCTAAAAAGCTGTAAAGTGAGAGACTGGGCTGAGGAGGATTGCAGGTTAGTCTCGCGGGAAGCTGAATGCCCTGCTCCTGCTCTTTTAAAGGCCAACAGATCCAACCCACAGAGGAAGTCGGCCCAAACGCAGTGTTTTCTTCCAGAATGCTTTACTGGAGCAGAGGGCTAGCCATGGAAACAATGTCCTTGGCGCGGAGAGATGCGGCTTAACGGACCGGCTGGTTAAACATTAACGGCTGGGCAATAAAACAGCTTTCAATGAAACACACACACACATGCGCGCGCGCGCGCGCACGCACACACACACACACACACCATTCCCAGCAGTGACGAGTCTTGTCAACTCTTACACGGCTTAATGATAAGAATGGCAGGGCAAAACTTTGGGTAATGGATGGCTGTCCAGTGTTTATGAGGATTTGAAATATGATTCTAGCTGGGATAAACAGGCTGCCTTTTCACTTAAACCTCCACCGTGTGCAGGAGGTGCTGCCTGGTGGAGGAGTGGAAAGTTACCAAACCTCAGAGGGACCGAGGAGGGAGGGGGAGAGAGGTTCTCTTGGCATAGCCATATGGCGCTAGAAGACTCGCACGCAATAATAAGGAAAACAGATTTGTACATGTAATCAATTTGTTTGTCACTGGGGAGAGAGGTTGAACACACTTGAGATGAGTGGAGTTGTAGGTTTGATTCCCCTCCAAATACTTCATAAAACACCAGCTAAATGACCAACTACCGAATAACCATATCAACATGTTAAAGAGCCCTGGAGAAAACTCTGGTCCTAGTGGCCCTCCCCCCCCCGTGTCTTACCTTGGCCAGAGACTGAGGGTGGGCCTCATGCAGGGCCAGGGTAGTGAGGTTAGAGATGATGGTCTCCTGGGGCCAGTGAGCGCTTCTCTCCCCCTCTCCATCCCTCTCCTCCTCCCCTTTATCCCTCTCTCTTTCCAGCCTCCTCAGGACCTCTCCCAGGGTCAGCTCACGGACTTCGTAGTGTGGGCACTGCAGCAGACGCCCCAAGAGCAGGGGTCCTCGCGATGTGGGGCCATCCTCCTCCATGCCCCACAGCAGTGGGCTCTCCACGCTGGCGCTGAGTGCCAGGCGTGCCAGGCTGAGGAGATACTGGGTGGTGCCGGGGGGGGCTGAGGGGCCACACACAGCAGAGGGGCCTCCAGGGGTCACCAGCTCAGAGGCCATCAGGAGTGCCAGCGTCTCCTCACGCAGCTCCTTTAGCTCGGAGTCTAAGGAGAGACCGAAACAGGTAGAGGACATTTGAGAACTCGCATGCAAACAAAGACACACACACACACACACACTTAAGGGAGGGAGGTGCTGCCAACCCTCTGGGGTCTACAGGTGATGGATGTTCCGCCTTGTTGTACTCTGTTGGCCTGGCTCCTCATTTGTGCCAGTCACTTCACACCTCCACACACAGTCCGTCTGTCCTGTCTAGGCTCGAGTGGTTGATAGACGTACAATGACCACAACACGTACCCACACCAGTTCTCTCTGAAGCACAGCTTCACCGCACTTCCGGGACGTTTTTTGGTAACTCAATATCTTTCTGTAGCTCCATCCCCAACCCCCTCCCCTACTACAATGCTCCAAATTCCAAGACATCTCACAGGGCCTCCTTTCACAGCCAGCTTAATATTAACACACCTCCCTCCAGCCCCCAGAAAACAAATGGTACAACTCAACCTGGCCCCCGAGCGCCACTCAACATGGGCTAGACAAAAGGAAGGGAAATGCTGCATTCCCCCGGAGACGGTCTAGGGTTACCGCGGAGATGGGCCCGGGTTACCGTGGAACCAGATCCTCAAAGGGTCCGGCGGCCACATGAGCGGCCCGTAATGGCCATAATGGGAGGACAGTAATGACGAGGGGACGAGAGAGGAGGGACCGGTGGGATGAAGATGACTGGAGACAAACGGGAGCTTGTCACAGAGAGAGAGAGCGAGAGAGAGAGAGAAGAGCCGCCTGTCTGGGTTGTCAGGCCTTTCCTCTCAGTTAAACCTCATGTAGAAGTATCCACACGTGCACAAACACTCTAGATTTACACAACTGTACCGTACCCCAGAGGCAGGACGGAGCAGCAGGGTGACGGAAACAACCCAAACAGAGCTGGAGGGAAGTGAATCAAGTCAAACAGGGAGCAGCCCAAACTCCTGACTTCCCTTTCAACTAGGTCAGGAAACTGATGTTAGGAGAGAGCGAGAGAGCGAGAGCGAGAGAGGAGAGAGAGAGAACTAGTGAGAGAGGGAAAACATAATTAAGCAGAGAGCAGAGCTGTTTTTATAATGGCATACATCAAAATAGCTGAATCTCTGGGGGCACAGCCGGGATTCAGTTAGGAAATTAAAGGCGTTCCACCACAAACTGGCTGTGTGTGTGTGTGTGTGTGTGTGTGTGTGTTTCTAACGACTTGTCACTTTCGTAACACATGAGCAGACAGTAGTCCGAGGAAACACACAGGTCGGTCATACAGAAAACCACAGTACGACAGTCGACCATACTCAAAACAAGCCCGGGACGGGGCACGTCGACTGACCACTGGTTCTAAAATACTCAATAGCCGGTCCAGTTTGGCAGTGGGCCTTACAAATACTAAAACATAACACAATATAACAGAAATATCCATGATACAACACCATTTTTCACTATAATGCTTTCCATCAAAAACCAGCATTGACAAACCTGAAAAACATTTAACGTGGAAATGGGAGCGTTTGAGAGAGAATTAGACCAGCACTGTGTGTGGGTCTACTCAAAACACGTCAAATATTTAAACAAAAATGAAACCACATTTGGTTTAAATAAACTTTGCCTGGCTAACACTGCACTGCTTTAAAACGTGTAAATATCCATCCGGCATGGTGTATTTAGATTAAAAGTAAACAAACTTCTCGCTGTGTAGACTTTCATAATCCAATCCAAGATGCATCGTAAACGCCCAGCCCAACTCACAAACCATTTTCATTTCGCTCCCTCTTAGAAAGCGTCTGTGTGAGGCTTGGAGGATATACGTGTCTGTTATGTTATGCACTGGGAAGGTATGTGTGTCAGAATAAATGATTGCGCTGGTGTGTGAGTGTGTGTGTGAAATATATCCTGATATGTGCAAGCCCACTATGTAAGAAAGAGGTGGGTGTGTGTGTGTGTGTGTGTACGTACTGCTGGAGTCATGGCCCGTGCTGACCCTGTCCAGGGTGTGTATATACATTAGGCGCCTGGTTAAACAAAGTTAAGGATAGAGTACTGTGCTGACCCACTCAATACACTCAAAACGTGTGTGTGTGTGTGTGTGTGTGTGTGTGTATCTAGATATGTCCGTACTTCAGTTTCTTGAGTTTACCAGTACACATTCATAGCTGGATTTTACATCACGCTCCCCCGTCATTACCCACACTGTGAAAAACAAACCCCACACGGTGCTCTGTCTGTCCGTGCTGCAGATGTGCTCTTTGCCATGATGGAGGGGCCTGTACAACCTGCTGGCATTGCTCCCTCTAATTACCTTACAGGCCCTGGGTGGGGGGGTGGGTGTCAGAGCATGTTTTTGAGACTGTGTGTGTATGGGAATGTGTGTTGACGTTGATGATTTGTGTGTGTGATGGGCACAACCCTTTCCAGAAAAGCCAAATCCTCAAATAATATAAATCCATGTGACGCAACACTAGGATCAGCTCCAGATATGTGGGTGCTAACGACTTTACTGTGAGTGTGTTTAACTGAGATCATTTAAGGTGGATTGAGTCGTGTGAATAACCTATCTGAGAGGTAAGGATAGTGCTGGCCATAGAGTCAGTTTGGTTGGATTTCAGAGACAAACAGAGACAGAAAGACAGACGGAAACAGAGCCAGAGAGAGAGCTCCTACAGAGAGAGAGAGAGCTCCTACAGAGAGAGAGAGAGCTCCTACAGAGAGAGAGAGCTCCTACAGACAGAGAGAGAGAGCTCCTACAGACAGAGAGAGCTCCTACAGACAGAGAGAGAGAGAGAGAGAGAGAGCTCCTACAGACAGAGAGAGAGCTCCGACAGACAGAGAGAGAGCTCCGACAGACAGAGAGAGAGCTCCGACAGACAGAGAGAGAGCTCCGACAGACAGAGAGAGAGCTCCGACAGACAGAGACAGAGCGCTCCTACAGACACAGAGCGCTCCTACAGACAGAGACAGAGCGCTCCGACAGACAGAGACAGAGCGCTCCGACACAGACAGAGCGCTCCGACAGACAGACAGAGCGCTCCGACAGACAGACAGAGCGCTCCGACAGACAGACAGACAGACAGAGAGCGCTCCTACAGACAGAGAGAGAGAGAGCTCCTACAGACAGAGACAGAGAGAGACAGAGAAAGGTCCTACAGACAGAGAGAGAGAGCTCCTACAGACAGAGAGAGAGAGAGCTCCTACAGACAGAGAGAGAGAGAGCTCCTACAGACCGAGACAGAGAGAGACAGAGAAAGGTCCTACAGACAGAGAGAGAGCGAGCTCCTAACTCCAAAATGTGCTGCTGCTGTTTTTACTGGCTTGGTTGGAGCAGAGGAGGGGGGAAGTGGAGTGAGGGAGGGATCAAATGTGCCGCCGCCGCCGAGAGCCCCCCCCCCCCATCCCTCAGAGATGGGTTGGTTACACAGCGATGTGACTGTCTGAAGGAACTGCCCAATACATTTCCAGTTCCAGATGATGCCAGTAAAAGTGAAAAATGATGATTTTTCACCATCCCATCCCCCCTGACCGGTACACGGCACTCTAACCCATAACATTCTACGCCCTGTCTAAAACAGGTGAGGGAGGGTTCTACTAAGCTAAATGGAATTGTTTTAAGGTCCTACCAAGGATCATTTTGCTATTTGATTTTGAAGACCCCTTGAAGTAACCCCAAAAATATATAAATTTTTATGAAAAAATATTTTTGGCCTATTAGCCCACTACTATTAGCCCATAAAAACGCAATGAATAACCGATTCACTACATGGACCAACAGATAGTCCCCTCCAAAAAATCTAAAGTATTATTATGCTAATTCGATTTCCACGGGGACATTGACCTCGAGGTTAAACTTACTTTACTTTACTTTCTAGAGAGGTGAATCTCTCTCTCTCTCTCTCTCTCTCTCTCTCTCTCTCTCTCTCTCTCTCTCTCTCTCTCTCTCTCTCTCTCTCTCTCTCTCTCTCTCTCTCTCTCTCTCTCTCTCTCTCTCTCTCTCTCTCTCTCTCTCTCTCTCTCTCTCTCTCTCTCTCTCTCTCTCTCTCTCTCTCTCTCTCTCTCTCTCTCTCTCTCTCTCTCTCTCTCTCTCTCTCTCTCTCTCTCTCTCTCTCTCTCTCTCTCTCTCTCTCTCTCTCTCTCAGGGAATAGGGAGGTAGAGAAGGACAGGGGGATGGGGCAAAGTTGGGCGGAGGCAGCAGTGTATTTGTTATGTAAGGGTCCAGCGGGCCAGGCCTGTGCCAGACTGAATGCAGACTTGTTTTAAACAGCCGTAAACGTTTCCACTGCCGGGACATGTGTTGAGCACATGGACCAAAAACACACACAACACCCCTCCTCCTTTAACTGGGTCACAGGCACAACCCCGCCATCTGTCAGAGGCTCGCCTTTGGTTTCACATTCTTCTTTTGTGGAGACCCTGATCACGCAGAGTGCAGACGAACATGCGCGTGCGCCCCCCACTTCAGACACTTCCCTAAATCACCCTGGCCACAAACCAACTATTATTATTAAGAAAATCGAGAGGTCATACTAAGTGATCGAAGTGAACTCTGCAGACCAGAGAGATAAGCCAGACGTTTGTTATGGCACAACATTCACCAGGGTATAGAAATCACCTTCAGAAAAGGCTTGGCCAAAAATGTGTGAACTAAGCCGCATTTTTACTCCAGGGGTTTATTATGCCTCGCCCTCCACCTCAAACAAAACTTGTTTCCATATCAAACCAACTCAAATGTGTTCCCTGCCACACTTGGAAGGGTCACATTCAGTTGGCATCAAATGAGAGAAAACCTTTTGAAAAAGAGGCAACACTAAAACCTGAACTTCAAATCAATCCAATAAGCACTTTTTCCATTGTCTTGCCTAATGAAGGAAGTGGGAGGCAGTGCAACACATCGTTTGTCTGTCTGGTTCACTTACCTCCAACAGGAGCAGCCAGGGGTCCACACACGGCCAACAGCACGTCCACAAACACAGCTCGGGTCACTAAACACAGGTTCTGCCTGGGAACAGGAGGGAGATATTGAGGAGGAAGAGGATATGGGAGAGGATGGAGGGACGAAGGAGAGAAGAGACCGAACAATCAGGTTTCACTGATCTTTGACTTGAGGTGTATTTTCTGCATTATTCAAAAGATACCCATAACAAAACAAGATAGTCATCTGTTGACAAAATCTAATTCTCACAATCAGTTGTCTGTACCAAGGTGAGCATTAGCACTGAGCATTGTGCTAGATGTGAATCACTGTTATTTGGATAAAGCATCCAAATTGGTTACATTAAGCTCATTTATGACATTGCTGGGAGTGTGTAAACTTACATTTTTTATTACCATATAATGTTTTAATGTTCTCTATAGTTATGCACTTGAAAATGTATCAATTGACCAATTCGGCACATTTGGGCAAACTTGATATAACATTCGAGCAAACTTGATTTTGAACAGTAATGCAATTGTTCATTGGATCAGTCTAAAATTTGCACATACACTGCTGCCATCTAGTTGCAAAAATCAAAATTGCGCCTGGACTCCTAAGTGATAAACTCAAACAAAAAGAAACGTCCCTTTTTCAGAAATATGTCTTTCAAAGATCCAAATAACTTCACAGATCTTTAGTGTAAAGGGTTTAAACACTGTTTCCCATGCTTGTTCAATGAACCATAAACAATTAATGTACATGCACCTGTGGAACGGTCGTTAAGACACTAACAGCTTACAGACAGTAGGAAATTAAGAAAACTTAGGACACTAAAGAGGCCTTTCTACTGACTCTGAAAAACACGAAAAGAAAGATGCCCAGGGTCCCTGCTCATCTGCGTGAACGTGCCTAAGGCATGAGGACTGCAGATGTGGCCAGGGCAATAAATTGCAATGTCCGTACTGTGAGACGCCTAAGACAGCGCTACAGGGAGACAGGACAGACAGCTGATCGTCCTCGCAGTGGCAGACCACGTGTAACAACACCTGCACAGGATCGGTACATCCGAACATCACACCTGCGGGACAGGTACAGGATGGCAACAACTGCCCAAGTTACACCAGGAACACACAATCCTTCCATCAGTGCTCAGCCTGTCCGCAACAGGCTGAGAGAGGCTGGACTGAGGGCTTGTAGGCCTGTTGTAAGGCAGGTCCTCACCAGACATCACCGGCAACAACGTCGCCTATGGGCACAAACCCACCGTCGCCTGGACAAGACAGGACTGGCAAAAAGTGCTCTTCACTGACGAGTCGCAATTTTGTCTCACCAGGGGTCATGTTCGGATTCGCGTTTATCGTCGAAGGAATGAGCGTTACACCGAGGCCTGTACTCTGGAGCGGGATCAATTTGGAGGTGGAGGGTCCGTCATGGTCTGGGGCGGTGTTTCACAGCAACATCGGACTGAGCTTGTTGTCATTGCAGGCAATCTCAACGCTGGGCGTTACAGGGAAGACATGTGGTACCCTTCCTGCAGGCTCCTGACATGACCCTCCAGCATGACAATGCCACCGGCCATACTGCTGGTTCTGTGCGTGATTTCCTGCAAGACAGGAATGTCAGTGTCCTGCCATGGCCAGCGAAGAGCTTGCTGTAGTCCATGTTCACCTTGTAAAACTTGTGCTGATGTGTGGGTTCCGTCTTGTTCCATGGCTCAGGGTTGCCATTGCGATTCCAACTGACATGGGGTCCCATTGCCAGGCGCAAGAGATATGGCGTAGCCAGATCAGGACCTAACATTAGGACAACTCAGAATATGCTATTTTGTTCTTCTGAAATAGGAAACATGATATGAAGAAAAGGTAGTCTGAGACCGGTCTATTGTGATGGTGTCGGCTATATTACATGGATTCATTAGACTTTTTAATATGTAGATGTTCCAAAGGTCTGCATCAGTGGCTTGTAGGCTATGTGTGGAAGCCAGGAGTTGCTAAATGCATTTATGTTGAATAACAGTAAATTACCGGCAGTTATTAGCTTGACAATCACCGGCTGATGAAATTTCGTGACCGCCACAGTCCTATTCACAAAGATGAAAAATCCCAGGATAGAGGCGGTCACATGGGATGCCAAAGGGCATACAGAGTCCCATAGTCTCCATGGTGTGTGTGTGTGTGCACTTGTCTGAGTGTGTGTAATATGTCCGTGAGTCACCAGAGAGACTTCTGTAAATATACAGACACCAGAGCAGCTTGTGTGTGTGTGTGTGTGTGTGTGTGTGTGTGTGAGTGAGAGGGAGAGAGAGACAGGAGGTGTATACGTGTGTGCTCGTCAAGCGTGTGACCACAGCGTTCGACCTCAGCGCTGCGAAAGCCCACAAGCGCGTGTGTGAGAACAAGGGGGACAGTGTGTGATGTTGACGTCACATTTTCATCACTCGGATACTAAACACACACACACAAACACACACACACACACACACACAGGAAGAGAAGAGGGAGGTTTAAGTGAGAACAGATTTGTAAAGGGATGAGCCTCATCCCAACCTGGCTGCTCCAGCACTGTGAAGCTGTATATAAGATCCTGAAGTGTCAGGGCCTTGGGTGGGGCAGCGGTCAAAAGCACTGCACTGCAGTACTGGGGCACAACCGCCCGTGACCGGGAGCCATAGGACAGCAAACAATTGGCCCAGCGCCATCCGGGGTAGGGGAGGGTTTGGCCCGTGGCTTTCCTTGGCTCATCATGCTCTAGCGACTTTGTGCCAGGGTCGGGTGCCTGCAAGCCGACTTAGGTAGTCAGTCGAATGGTGTTTCCTCTGACACATTGGTGCAGCTGACATGCGGGGTTAAGCGAGCGGTAAAATAAAAAGTAGGAGACTAGGTGGGTCATGTTTCAGAGGACACGTGACTCGAACCGTCGCCTCTCCCGAGCCCATTGAGGAGTTGCAGAGGTGAGCCAAGGGACCTAATTCAGGGAGATACGCTTGTGGCCATACCAAACTGAACACACCTGTTCAGGGTCAGGCCTAATAAAGCGTCAGATGTCAAGCCAAACAATGCACTCCATATGATCCTTAGGCATTAGTAATGGCCACATCCAGGTAACTGCCAAAATAAGCAAACATCAACATAAAGTGTCTTCATAGGGTGTTAGAACAGCTTTAATGCACCTTGGCATAGATTCTACAAGTGTCTGGAACTCTATTGGAGGGATGCAACTCCATTCTTCCACGAGAAATTCCATCATTTGGTGTTTTGTTGATGGTGGTGGAAAACGTTGTCTCAGGCGCCACTCCAGAACCTCCCATAAGTGTTCAGTTGGGTTGAGATCCGGTGACAGACGGCCATGACATACGGTTCACATCGTTTTCAAGCTCATCAAACCATTCAGTTGCCACTCATGCTCTTTGGATGGGGGCATTGTCATCCTATGGGGCCATAGCCATGGTAGCCAAAATAATGGCATGCCCAGCATTTTATACATGTCCCTAAGCATGATGGGATGTTAACTTCAGGAACCATACCTGTGTGGAAGCACCTGCTTTCAATATACTTTCTATCCCTCTTAAGTGTTTCCAGTCTTTTGGCAGTCACCTGTATGAAGACACTAGTATGGTGAACCATTAAAGTGTGTTAGTATGGGCCTCCTCTCCCTCTGTAGTCAACGTTGAATACACTGGGAGAGCAGGCAGCCATTTTGACGGTCAGTAGCCTAATGCCGACTCATTCTAGCATTGGAAAACTTTAGTGACCACAAGCCTAAAAACTTGGAGGGTAACAACTGACTCAAGCTAGAATTCAATGGTTATGCACTCAAACATTGACATTCCATGGAATTGTTTTACTTGTGTGCGTGCACTTAAGGCGTTTTCACACAGTTTTGAGCTATAGTTTGACTCCGAGTTATTTGTTACATTGTATTTTTTTCCCCCATTTGGTCCAGTTGGTTTCCCATTGCCAAAATAAACAATAACAATTCTGTAGGCTTTCACACCAAATTGGTTTGGTGCGTTCTTTCCAAACTCTGGTGCATTTACCTCCTAATTTTGGTTAGTTTGGACTGGCGCACTTAACATGGTTCGCTCAAAAAGTGTTGTCTCGGTCTGATTCAATTGGTACTGTGGTGCGGTTGCGGCAGGTAAGAAAGCAGTCTGGGCCAAACACAGTTTAGTGAACCAGAGTCGCGCATTACTATTGGTTGTTTGACTGCAAGCATTTTATGAAATGAACGCAGGATCATAACTTGAGACATTCTGTGAGTAGCAGGGCATTTATGAGTTCATTAGGGGAGACGGGGGGCTATACCAGAGATATAGGCTACTGATGGCCTATTCACGTCGCAGTTAGATCAGCTATTGCGCTGTTCCTTCTGCAGGTTGTTGGAAGACCAAAGTGAACGTAATATGAAGATTGGGACACAAAGTGATGCTTCATGATAATCATAAACGGATTTAACGTGAGCGTGAGCATTTTTGTCCAATAAATAAATGACCTGGATGGACAAGTAGTTTTGTCTAGGAACTTTTGTTTGTTTGACATTTGGCAATGTGAAACCAACCAGACTAAATGAAAAAAATACAATGCTACAAATAGTCAAACTGATTCGAACCATAGCTCAAAACCGTGTGTGAAAACGCCCTTAGAAGAGTTGTTTGCAAAGTTTGAATTCCTATTTTACAATGCCCACATCGCATTCGCTAGTGTTAGGTAAAGGATGCTTCAAATGAGCTCTGTTTTAGACTGCCCCTAGGACTGTTTCCACTAGGGGATCTCTGCAGGGGGTTGTGAAGCGGCAAGTGATCAAAAGGACAGATGGTGCAGAGCCTGAGCGAACAAGAATCCACCTCGGCATCTTAATAAGGAGTCACTGGGACCAAGCGCAGCAAGCTAGCTAATCCCCTCCACACCCCTCTGTGCTATCTCCTGCTTACCTGTCAGGCCCTGGTTTGGGGCAGAAAGATTGGTGGTTGTGGTGGTGGTGGGGGGGGAGTCGCTTCCTTTGAAATGGAAGCCTGTGTGGGGTGTGAAGGGAACTCAGCCAAAGAGGGGATGGGCAGAGGAAAAATGAGCTATTCTTAATATCAGGAACGGCTGGTTATCTGTGTTGCAGTGTGTGTGCGCGTGCGTGAGAAAGCGAGCAAATGACTGGTGACCTGGAGGCGAGCCACAGTCGTGGGCGCAGGGCTTGGCTGATGTCACTTCCTGCCGCCTGGGGTCTGTGTGTATCCGTCTGGTAGGAGCGCAGCAGGAACAGCACCTAGACCACACACACACACACACACACACACACACACACACACACACACACACACACACACACGTCATTTCAACTGGTTAAATAATAACAGTGCGTGTAGCTGAACGACTGAGGCGTGAAGTGCCGTGCATTTGACTAGGCAAACAATCGCTGAGGTTCGAAGACGTTCACAAACAAAGTCAAAGTAGTTTGCATTGGTCTGAAAAACGTTGTGTGCAGTTACCAAGTGGCTGTGTGACCAAGAAAGACATAAAACACAACGTTTTGGTACGTGTATTATAAATGGCCTAATGATAATATTATTCAGTTGAGAAACTTTCAATGGGAATTAACGGGAATATATGAGAATTAACGGAAATATATGGGAATTAATATTCTAATATAAATGTAGATGTTTCTGGCATTAAATATATTTAACATATCATATGGAGACAGTAACATAACACTTTTACATTATCATAAGTAGACATAATTGCAAATGATTAAATCCTTCCAATAGAAATAAAAATATTAAAATATAGTTATAAATTGAACTTTAATTAAATGAGTTGATTCTTCACATGGGATGATTTCACTGAACAAAATAAAGGGAATATTGAATGATCCATCGCATCTCCCCAAAACGTTTTCAACATAGATCTGTAAAATCTTCCTCTCAGGCTTCCATGTCTTCTCCCTGGACCTCCTCAATGAACACCTCTTGAACATCAGACTCTGAGGCCTCATCTTCACTGTCACTTTCCAACCTTCTTGAGGATGGCTCGTTGTCAGGCTCAAAAAGCCTCAAATTTCCCGGATGGCCACCAATTTTTGAACCCTTGTATTGGTCAGCCTGTTGCGTGCTTTGGTGTGTGTGTTCCCAAACAAGGACCAGTTGCGCTCTGAGGCGGCTGATGTTGGCACGACTGCCATATTGCATCTCCATCCCAAAGCCCTTGCTTGGAAGTGTACTTCGCCAGACTGCCAAGAACCTTTCCCTCATCCAGGCCAAGGTGGCGAGACACGGTAGTGATGACACCACAGGCATTGTTGATCTCCAGACAGGATGCTCTTGCCAGCATACTTGGGGTCCAACATGTACGCAGGGGCGTGTATGGGCTTCAGGTAGAAGTCTTCGTGCTTTTTGATGCATTTCAGAACTGCCGTTTCCTCTGCTTGGAGTAACAGTGACGTGGACAGGGCACTACAGACTTCTTCTCTTACATCTGCAAGCAGTCTGAACATCAGACAGGATGGCATTGTCTCCCTCAATCCGTGCAATGGCTACTGATATAGTTTCAGGCTGCTTACCACTCTCTCCCAAAATACATCATCCAGGAGGATCCTCTTGATGGGGCTGTCAAATAAAATCTTTATTTTTTATTTTACCTTTGTTTTTAACTGACTTGCCTAGTTAAATAAATTCTTATTTTCAATGACGGCCTAGGAGCGTTGTCAGCTCGGGGATTCGATCTTGCAACCTTTCGGTTACTAGTCCAACGATTTAACCACTAGGCTACCTGCCTCCCCTGTATATTTGTCACATACACATGGTTAGAATTTAATGCGAGTCTGGCGAAATGCTTAGGCTTCTAGTTCCGACAATGCAGTAATATCTAACAAGTAATATAACAGATTCACAACAACTATCTTACACACACAAATGTAAGGGATGAATAAGAATATGTCCAGTTGAAGTCAGAAGTATACATACACTTAGTCACACATTTGTTGTTAACAAACTATAGTTTTGGCAAGTCGGTTAGGACCGACTTATTTTGTGCATGACACGAGTAATTTTTCCAACAATTGTTTACAATTATTTCACTTATAATTCACTGTATCACAATTCCAGTGGGTCAGAAGTTTACATATACTAAGTTGACTGTGCCTTTAAACAGCTTGGAAAATTCCAGAAAATGATGTCATGGCTTTAGAAGCTTCTGATAGGCTAATTGACAGAATTTGATGTCAAGGCCTACCTTCAAACTCAGTGCCTCTTTGCTTGACATCATGGGAAAATCAAAAGAAATCAGACAAGACCTCAGAAAAAAATGGGAAAACTCCACAAGTCTGGTTCATCCTTGGGAGCAATTTCCAAACGCCTGAAGGTACCACGTTCATCTGTACAAACAAGAGTACGCAAGTATAAACACCATGGGACCACACAGCCGTCATATCGCTCAGGAAGGAGACGTGTTCTTTCTCCTAGAGATGAACGTATTTTGGTGTGAAAAGTGCAAATCAATCCCAGAACAGCAGCAAAGGACCTGGTGAAGATGCTGGAGGAAACAGGTACAAAATAATCTATTTCCACAGTAAAACAAGTCTTATATCGACATAACCTGAAAAGGCCGCTCAGCAAGGAAGAAGCCACTGCTCCAAAACTGCCATAAAAAAGCCAGACTACAGTTTGCGACTGCACATGGGGACAAAGATTGTACTTTTTGGAGAAATGTTCTCCAGTCTGATGAAGCTAAAATAGAACTGTTTGGCCATAATGACCATCGTTATGCTTGGAGGAAAAAGGGGGAGGCTTGAAAGCCGAAGAACACCATCCCAACCGTGAAGCACGGGGGAGGCAGCATCATGTTGTGGGGGTGCTTTGCTGCAGGAGGGATTGGTGCACTTCACAAAATAGATGGCATCATGAGGATGGAAAATTATGTGGATATATTCCAGACATCAGTCAGGAAGTTAAAGCTTGGTCGCAAATGGGTCTTCCAAATGGAGCATACTTCCAAAGTTGTGGAAAAATGGCTTAAGTACAACGAAGTCAAGGTATTGGAGTGGCCATTACAAAGCCCTGACCTTAATCCAATAGAACATTTGTGGGAAGAAATTAAAAAGCTTGTGCGAGCAAGGAGGCCTACAAACCTGACACAGTTACACCATCTCTGTTTTTTTATTTATTTATTTTACTGGGGTGCAAAGGAGCAAGATAAATAAATTGATAAATACAGTATGGGGATGAGGTAGTAGGATGGGCTGTTTACAGATGGGCTTTGTACAGGTGCAGAGATCTGTGAGCTGCACTGACAGCTGGTGCTTAAAGCTAGTGAGGGAGATATGAGTCTCCAGCTTCAGTGATTTTTGTAGTTCGGTCCAGTCATTGGCAGCAGAGAACTGGAAGGAAAGGCGGCCAAAGGAGGAATTGGCTTTTGGGGTGACCAGTGAGATATACCGTCTGGAGCGCGTGCTACGGGTGGGTGCTGCTATGGTGACCAGTGAGCTGAGATAAGGCGGGGCTTTACCTAGCAAAGACTTGTAAATGACCTGGAGCCAGTGGGATTGGCGACGAGTATGAAGCGAGGGCCAGCCAACGAGAGCATTCAGGTCGCAGTGGTGGGTAGTATATGGGGATTTGGTGACAAAACGGATGGCACTGTGATAGACTGCATCCAATTTGTTGAGTAGAGTGTTGTAGGCTATTTTATAAAAGACATCGCCGGAAGTCGTGGATCAGTAGGATGTCAGGATTCCTCTGTCAGGAGGAATGGGCCAAAATTCACCCAACTTATTGTGAGAAGCTTGTGGAAGGCTACCTGAAACGTTTGACCCAAGTTAAACAATTTAAAAGGCAATGCTACCAAATACTAATTGAGCGTATGTAAACTTCTAACCCACTGGGAATGTGATGAAAGAAATAAAAGCTGAAAGAAATAATTCTCTCTACTATTATTCTGACATTTCACATTCTTAAAATAAAGTGGTGATCCTAACTGACCTAAAACAGGGAATTTTTGTGAAAAACTGAGTTTAATGTATTTCGCTAAGGTGTATGTAAACTTCCGACTTCAACTGTACATATAAATATATGAATGAGTGATGGCCGTGCGGCATAGGCAAGATGCAGTAGATGGTATAGAACAGTATATACATATGAGGTGAGTGATGTAGGATATATAAACATTATGAAAGTAGTGTTATTTAAGGTGACCAACTTTTATTAAGTCCATTTATTAAAAGTGGCCAGACATTTGAGTCTGTATGTTGACAGCAGCCTCTCTATGTTAGTGATGGCTGTTTAACTTCTTAGGGAGCGGCAGCTGAGGTGTCGGTTTTGGAGAGTCTGGCGTGCCCAAAGTAAAAGGCCTGCCACTCAGGCCCAGAAACTATGTACATAATTAGTACTATTGGATAGGAAACACTCTGAAGTTTGTAAGAGTGTTAAAATATTGTCTGTGAGTATAACAGAACTGATATAGCAGGCGAAAACCTGAGGAATTTCTTTTCTGGAAAAAGTGTTTTTGACACATTGCCTCATTTTGAACCCCTCCCTATTGAAAACAGCCATATGGGAGTAAGATTGCAGTACCTATTGCTTCCACTAGATGTCAACAGTCTCTAGACAGTGTTTGGTGATGTTAGGTTGCTCTGGATAGTAATAGAAGAAGAATTTATAACTAGTCACCGGATGTAAACAGAAGAGGAGCCTTGCGGTTGAGGGCAGTGCAGTTGCCGTACCAGGCGGTGATACAGCCCGACAGGATGCTGTCGATTGAGTGTTTTAGGTGACAAGCCAAATTTCCTCAGCCTCCTGAGGTTGAAGAGCCGCTGTCACGCCTTCTTCACCACACTGTCTGTGTGGGTGAACCATTTGAGTTTGTCCGAGGAACATAAAACTTTCCAACTTGTCCACTACTGTCCCGTCGATGTTGATGGGGGGGTGCTCCCTCTGCTGTTTCCCGAAGTCCACGATCATCTTCTTTGTTTTGTTGACGTTGAGTGAGAGGTTATTTTCCTGACACCACACTCCGAGGGCCCTCACCTCCTCCCTGTAGGCCATCTTGTCGTTGTTGGTAATCAAGCCAACCACTGTAGTGTCATCTGCAAACTTGATGACTGAGTTGGAAGCGTGCATGGCCTCGCAGTCATGGGTGAACAGAGTACAAGAGAGAGCTGAGAACGCACCCTTGTGGGGCCCCAGTGCTGAGGATCAGCAGGGTGGAGATGTTGTTTCCTACCTTCACCACCTGGGGGCAGCCCGTCAGAAAGTCCAAAACCCAGTTGCACAGGAAGGGGTTGAGACCCAGGGTCTCGAGCTTAATGATGAGTTAGGTAGGGTGGAGGTGATATGCTCCTTGACTAGTCTCTCAAAGCACATCCTGATGACAGAAATGAGTGCAACGGGGCGATAGTCATTTAGTTCAGTTACCTTAGCTTTCTTGGGAACAGGAACAATGGTGGCCATCTTGAAGGATGTGGGGACAACAGACTGGGATTGGGATTGATTGAATATGTCCGTAAACACACCCGCCAGCTGGTCTGCGCATGCTCTGAGGACGTGGCTAGGGAAGCCGTCTGGGCCGGCAGCCTTGCGAGGGTTAACACAGTTAAATGTTTTACTCACGTTGGCCACGGAGAAGGAGAGCCCACAGGCTTTGGTAGCGGGCCGTGTCAGTGGCACTGTATTGTCCTCAAAGCGAGCAAAGAAGTTGTTTAGTTTGTCTGGGAGCAGGACGTCGATGTCCGTGACGGGGATGGTTTTCTTTTTGTAATCCGTGATTGACTGTAGACCCTGCCACATACGTCTATGGTTTGAGCCGTTGAATTGCGACTCTACTTTGTCTCTATACTGACGCTTTGCTTGTTTTATTGCCTTGCGGAGGGAATAGCTGCACTGTTTGTATTCGGTCATGTTTCCAGTCGCCTTGCCATGATTTCAGTTTTGCGCGAATGCTGCCATCAATCCACGGTTTATGGTTAGGAAATGTTTTAATAGTCATAGTGGCTAAGACATCTCCGATGCACTTGCTAATAAACTCGCTCAGAGTCAGCGTACATCAATGTTGTTGTCTGAGGCTATCCGGAACATATCCCAGTCCACGTGATCGAAGCAATCCTGAAGCGTGGAATCCGATTGGTCAGACCAGCGTTGGACAGACCTGAGCACTGGCATGTCCTGTTTTAGTTTCTGTCTTTAGGCTGGGAGCAACAAAGTGGAGTCATGGTCAGATTTGCCGAAGGCAGGGCGTGGGAGGGCTTTGCATGCATCACGGAAGTTAAGAGTAGCAATGATCCAGAATGCTAGCAGCCCGTGTCGCGTATTCGACATGCTGATAGAATTTAGGAAGTCTCGTTCTCAGGTTAGCTTTTTTGTTAAATAAATGCAGCCTCAGGATGTATGGTTTCCAGTTTACATAGAGTCCAGTGAAGTTCTTTCAGGGCCAACGAGGTGTCTGCTTGGGGTGTGGATATACACATATACATTATAGACTATAATCTAAGATAATTATCTTGGAAGATAATGCGGATGGCATTTGATTGTAAGGAATTCTAGGTCAGGTGAACAAAAGGACTTGAGTTCCTGTATGTTGTTGTGATTACACCATGAGTCGATAATCATAAGGCATACACCCCCGCCCTTCTTCTTACCAGAGAAACGTTTGTTTCTGTCGGCGCAATGCATGGAGAAACCAGGTGGCTGTACCGACTCTGACAACATATCCCGACTGAGCCATGTTTCCGTGAAACAGAGAATGTTACAATCTATGATGGCTCTCTGGAAGGCAACTCGTGCCCTAATTTCGTCCACCTCGTTATCTAGAGATTGGACATTGGCGAGTCATTTGCTCAGGATGGTGTGCTCGCCTTCAGAGTCTGACCAGTAGGCCGCTCCGTCTGCCTCTCCTGCGGCGACAGCGTTGTTTTGGGTCGGCCTCTGGGATAAGATCCCATGTCCAGGGTGAAGGTCCGAACAAAGGATCCGCATCAGGGAAGACGTATTCCTGGTCGTAATGTTGTTAAGTTGTCATCTCTTTTACATCTAATAGTTCTTCCCGGCAGTATGTAATAACACTTGAGAATTCCTGGGCTAACAATGTAAGAAATAATACATAAAAAAGGACCTGAATCGAGGCGACAATCTCTGTCTGCGCCATCTTGTCCATATCGGCAGACTGATATGGCCATTTCTTGGAGACTCCTTCCCCTCCAAGAGACTGTCAAACATGATGACAACACCACCCCAACAAGTGTTGCTGGGCAGCTTCAATGTGGTGCTCTTATTCTTCTCACTTTGCTTGGTGAGGTAGATTGCTGCTATAACTTGATGACCATTCACATAACTAACCATTTCCTTGTTTTTCGTCTAGTGTATCCATTTTTTTCAGTGCCATGATGTCCTTGAAGAGCAGATTCAATGCATGAGCAGCACAGCCAATGGGTGTCATGTGAGGGTAGGACTCATCCACTTTAGACCAAGCAGCCTTCATGGTTCGCAGCATTGTCTGTCACCAGTGCAAATACCTTCTGTGGTCCAAGGTCATTGATGACTGCCTTCAGCTCATCTGCAATGTAGAGACCAGTGTGTCTGTTGTCCCTTGTGTCTGTGCTCTTGTAGAATACTGGTTGAGGGGTGGAGATGATGTAGTTAATTATTCCTTGCCCACGAACATTCGACCAACCATCAGAGATTATTGCAATAATCTATGATTTGCTTGACCTTCACTTGAATGTTGAACTCTGCATCCAGCAAATGAGTAGATAAAGCATGTCTGGTTGGAGGGGTGTATGCTGGGAGAAGAACATTGAGAAATCTCTTCCAATACACATTTACTGTGAGCATCAGAGGTGAACCAGTTTCATACACAGCTCGAGCAAGACATTAATCAGCATTTCTCTGACTATGTTCCTCCATTGAGTCAAAAAAACTCCTGATTCCAGGAGGTCCATGAGCTGTTGCTATCGATAAGGTGTCTGATTCATCATTTTCACCTCGAATAGAAGTAGAGGGACTTTTGTCAGAGGTCGCTTGTTGTGAGCACTGAGGCAACTTTATGCACTTGGCCAGATAATTCTGCATCTTTGTTGCATTCTTCACATATGATTTGGCACAGTATTTGCAAATGTACACAGCTTTTCATTCTACATTAGCTGCAGTGAAATGTCTCCACACATCAGATAGTGCCCGAGGCATTTTCCTGTTTAGTTTAGAAGAAACTGAGTAAAAAATGAAATAAATACAATTCCATGTACAAATAAATAGTTAAGCAGTTAGATTAAACAACTCCTTTGTAAGATGAATGAAATGAACCATGTTTGGAAACAGGTGAATTAACACTCAGTTAGCAGGCTCAAGCAAGCTAAAACCCACATGGTAGCAAAAACTAACTAGCAGAAATTGTTAACAAGCTAGAAATTATTTAAACACACTGCTGTAGGCTACTATTTACTAGTTAACAAAAAACAATGTATGTCATAAAATATATTCACCCCACCCAGTATTGTAATCAAAACTTACCAGAAAGCATGTAGTCTTTGACTCAGACAGTGTAGTAGTGTGGACTCAATAGCATCTCATTAGTGTGCAAGATCTTGAGAATCAGCTGTACATGTGATGGAAGAATGCACTGTGCATGCAGAAGGTTGCAATTCCATTGAATTGGGGATAGTTTAACCAAAATATGCCACAATACCTAGAATTGCCCTATGTGTATCCCACAAAAAAAGGTTCAGTTATAAGCTAAAAACAATTGATGAATTTAAGCAAAATTCCCCAAATTCCCGGGCTTAACTTCCCATGGAACATTTCCAGAAAAATTCCGGAAATGTACAGCAAAGTTTCCGACCCTTGCAAACTCTAGTTGAGACATTGCAGATGTTACAATGGAGAGACCAAAACAGATATTCTGAGGCTAGGTCAGATGATGTGTAGTCTGTATAGGCTGTATTCTGACGCAGTGCCTGTGTACTTGGCATCCTCGGTCCTCTGTGTACTCGGTGTATTCTGGGCCCTAGTAAGTATACTCTTTAGCTGGGCCACGGCCACAGTGGAGGAAGCCATTCATTACACCATGCAGGGAAGGCAACGGGGGAAAACCAGGCAGACCACGTAGCACCAGACCTGGCTCCCAGCCAACGCCCACTGGCTTTCACAAACAGCCCCCACCACACCCCTCTTTTCTCCCTGTCGCCGTCGTTCCCTGCCCCCTCCAAACTCTGGACTGGGAAGTCCCTAGTGGGAGTCTCAGCCGGCTTAATCCAGACTCGACCCGAGGAAACAGGAATATTTATGGAACCCAAACCGGCCTGCAAAAAGCATGAGACTGAGCAAAAACCAGAGGAGGGACGAGAAGGAAGATGAGATGAGACGGAGCTAAAATAAAGAAGCCCCAGTCAGAGGAGATCCATAAAACAGAAGGGTCATGGTCCGATGTTTTAGCCCAGGGAGGAGAAGGGAGATAGGGGTGAGAGGTCACTGTTGTGTCCCTGCCTGCAGATGGAACAGTGGCGGAGGGGGACCAGCGTTTGACCTATCGTTTTGACAAGGGACACCACCTCTTTGGGGAAACTTTAGGGGAATGGTTTGGCAATGTTTGAGATGAATAGAAAACAAAATCAAACCCTCTTTGTAAGGGTTGTTTTTTGTGAAGCGTTTTACAGTCAGTGTTGAGTGTGTGTGTTGGGTGAGTTTGTCACTTTTAGCCCGGTAAAAATAGTGGTGGTGTAGGAGGACTCTTCAGAGCCTGTTATCAGGCTGCAGTCCCTCCCACATCCACAACCAGGGACTGACCACAGGGCACGGCTAGACACACACACACACACACACACACACACACACACAAAAGTGCAGCCTTACGCAAGGACCCACCGGAAAACACAAAAACGTACTGAATAAGAAGCTTACAAAAAAAATACAAACACATGAGCATACCCTCACTATTAATTTTGTCACATTCACACACAAGCATCCAAGGACACACAAACAAAACTCAAAACAAATGATGGCACCACCGACACTGAGACAAACAAGCCCTGTGGTGTGTGAACACCGACATCTTCAATCGTGACGAGTTGGAGCTCAACTGCACCCTGGGGACGTGGTGGTTATTTCCATTTGTGCAGACGGTGGAGAGCCGCATGAGGAGTATGTGTGTGTGTGTGTGTGTGTGTGTGTTGAAGGGTGGGAGCAGACCGAGCAGCTGGGGTTGTTGTATTAGAACAGTGAGCCAGAGAGAGCATGGAGTGGTGACCTGTGTTCTTGTTCATCAGCCATGCAAGTAGGCTTGGGCGGTATCTAGATTGTCATACCTTTATACCTACTCTACATGACCAAAAGTATGTGGACAACTGCTCGTCGAACATCTCATTCCAAAATCATGGGGATTAATATGGAGGAGTTGGTTCCCCCTTTGCTGCTAGAACAGCCTCCACTCTTCTGGGAAAGCTTTTAATTAGATGTTGGAACATTGCTACGGGGACTTGATTCCATTCAACCACAAGAGCATTAGCGAGGTCAGGCACTGGTGTTGGGCGATTAGGCCTGGCTCGCAGTCTGCATTCAAATTCATCCCAAAGGCCTTCGATGGGGTTGAGGTCAGGGATCTGAACAGACCAGTCAAGTTCTTCCACGCCGATCTCAACTAAACAATTTCTGTTTGGACCTCGCTTTGTGCATGGGGGCATTGTCATGCTGAAACAGGAAAGGGCCTTCCCCAAACTGTTGCCACAAAGTTGGAAGCACAGAATCATTTACAACGTCATTGTATGCTGTAGCGTTAGGATTTGCCTTCACTGGAACTAAGGGGCCTTGGCCCGAGCCATGAAAAACAGACCCAGATCATTGTTACTCCTCCACCAAACTTTACAGTTGGCACTACGCAATGGGGCAGGTAGCGTTCTTCTGGCATTTGCCAAACCCAGATTCGTCGGTCAGGCTGCCAGATGGTGAAGCGTGATTCATTGTTTCCACTGCTCCAGAGTCCAATTGCAGCGAGCTTTACACCACTCCAGCCGACGCCTGGCATTGCGCATAGTGATCTTAAGCTTGTGTGTGGCTGCTCAGCCATGGAAACCCAACCCATTTCCCAACGAACAGTTATTGTGCAGACGTTGCTTCCAGAAGCAGTTTGGAACTCGATAGTGAGTATTGGAACACTGTAGTGAGGACAGACTATTTGTACACGCTACACACTTCAACGGTCCCGTTTTGTGTTTGTCTATGGAGATTTCATGTCTGTGTGCTCAAATTTAACAACTGTCAACAACGAGGGTGGCTGAAATAGCCAAACCAACTCATTTGAAAGGATGTCCACATACTTCTGTATATATGGTGCACATTATGCAATACCGGGACATTCGGTAATTCCGGCACTGGACACAAGGGGGACTATTTTCAAACCCCACTGAATCTTTGTAATATCAAGGTTAGTAATGCTAACAAGTATATGTAAAAGCCCATAGAGAACGCTAACTATATGCTAACGAGCGCATTGCAAACATTTTAAAGTCGTTGACCTGAACTGTTTTCAGGACAGACATCCCATCTCATAAAGTTATACAAGTAACTCAAAAATGCTACTCAGAGTTTGTCGCACACACAAAACAAATATCAGACAGCAAGGCTCTTGATCCAGGAATGGATTCTCTGCTGTTACCGAAGCCTGATTTTGGAAGAAGCTTATCACTTAGCTAACTAGCTACAGTGGCAAGAAGAAGTATTCGAACCCTTTG